>CM063186.1:48879372-49479372 GCA_031835075.1 Saguinus oedipus | reverse complement strand
TTAGCAAGTATTTTTCGATTAATGTTTATGTAAGCCTTGTCATTCTTCCATTGTGCCCTCTTTTTTTTTTTAATTTTTATTGCATTATAGGTTTTGGGGTACATGTGCAGAACGTGTAAGATAGTTGCATAGGTACACACATGGCAGTGTGTTTTGCTGCCTTCCTCCCCTTCACCCACACTTGGCATTCATCCCCTTTATATTATCCTGGTCAGGAGACAAATCTGCCCTCCTGAAAGACACAAGTAAGGGAAATTTTACTTACATCTTTCAAAACTGTCTCATATACAAAATATTCTTAAAAAGACAATCTGAAATAAAGTTGTCAATGTCCCTTGCTCAGAAGATATGCAGTAATGTGAGAGACCCATAGAAACTTTCCACCCACTACAAAATTTTTCCTTTATTTCCCCACTGTCTTGGTTTCTGTGAAGTTTTCTCATGACCACATTTCATCAGCTAATTTGACTGATGTGTAATGAGACAACTTTGTTAAGTTTGATTCATGCATTGTTTTTTATTCTTTTTGAGACGGAGCCTCGTTTAGTCGCCAGTCTGGATGGAGTGCAGGGGTGCGATCTCGGTTCACAGCAACCTCCGCCTTCCAAGTTCAAGCGATTCTCCTGCCTCAGTTCCCAGAGTAGCTGGGATGAGAAAGGCGTGCCACCACGGGCATATTATTATTATAATTATTTTTGTATTTTAATAGAGTTGGGATTTCACCATTTTGGCCAGAATGGTCTTGATCCCTTGACCTCGTGATCCACTCACCTTGGCCTTCCAAAGTGTTGGGATTACAGGCATGAGCCACCGCGCCCGGCCTCATGCATCATTTAATTAAGGCCACTACCAACTTACTCCAAATACCAGAACGATGCAAACCTTCAATGATAACTTAGTCATGCTCAGACCTAACCAACTGCAGTTGCCCAGCGTAACTAATCCAATAAGCTATCAGAATCTACCTTAGAAAGTTGGATATCTTTTTTTTAAGCTTCTATATTCCACTCGGCAAAATGCAAATGTTATTTTTTTCACATGCAAAAATGATATGGTTATTTTTGTTTTGTTTTGATTTTAATTTAAACCTTAAATTAGCAAATGACTAAGTATTTCTATTCTATGTTTACACTCAAGAGAAACAAAACTAACTATATGTCCACACACACTTTTAAATTAACACTCAGAGACTCTTTATTCATGAGAGTCCCAGAAGGAATAAGCTAAAGTGTCCAAATGATAAATGGCTGTGGTATATGCATGCAATGAAATATTACCCAGCAAATAAAAAATGGGAAATTTACTGATACAGCAACCTGGAAACAGCTAAAAATAAACTGATGATAAGTTAAAAAAAAGTCTCAAAAATGACACTCTATGATTCCATTTATATAAAATTATTTAAGAGGCATAACTGTGTCAGAAATCTGGTCATTACCAGTGGCCAAGGATCAGAGGACAAACTGAATGCAAAACAATGTGATAGAACATCTGGGGGAGACAGAGTTTTCTAAAGCTATCTAGTGGTGGTGGTTACACTTATCCAACTGGACACATATCATGAGTGGATTTTCTTGTGTATAAATTATACCACAATAAAGCTGAATATAATAACCTTAGATATAGGCATATGCATTGAATTATTTTGAAATGTAACTATGAAATTGATAATAGTAATTGGCTTTGAGGAGAGAAATGGTGGATTAGATATTAGGGCTGGATTCCTCTCTGTGCAACTGAAGAAGTAAAACAAGGCTTGATGGTGGCTTGAGTACTGTTAGTTACACTCTCAACTCCATGAATAGATGTATGTTAAGTATAGAATCTAAGTAAACTGTAAACCAGTGTGCTTACTAAGTCTAAAATCACTTCCATACAATTCCTTATGCCTTTGTTCATTTATGCTTGCAATAAATGCCTTTATTAAAACCCTGTTGTGTATCTAGTGGTCTTATATTTCAGGTATCCATATTCCTCCATCTGAATCTTAAATTTGTATTAAGAACTATCAAATATAGCATTATCATATTTTTTAACTTCAAATTTTTTTATAATTAATTTTATTTATTTGGTTTTGCTGATCTTTTCTATCTGTTCACTTATTTTAAACATATATTACTTTAATCCTATTAATATATTTAGGAAATCTATGAAACATTTTTTTTGCTAAATCTGATATCTCAGTCTAACTGAAGTCATTTTATGTTAAATGCTTTTTTCAGAACAATAGTCATATTTTCTTATTGTTTCACATAGTAATTCTTTTTTTGAAGACTGGGCTTTTAAAAAGTACATTTTAGTGATCATACATTTTGTTTGTTCTTAAAGGGTAATTGGATTTTAATTTTTCAATGCAGTTAAAATATCCAAACTCAAATTTTCAAACCTACATCCTCTGTTGTGTACAATTGTTGGTCAATGTTTCCATAGAGATATATCCTACATTTGTGTGTTTAAAGGGCCAGAAAATGATTTCCAAAGGCTGTGCTTAGACTCTTTAAGCCAGTTAGATTTTCTGCCACTTGAGATGTACATGGATTAAAGAATGCTCTCACAGGCAGAGCAAGTTTTCAAGTCTCACAGGCTTTAAATTTTCACGAGGATTCTGGCTTCTCCATGTTTATATAGTTAAAGTAATTTTTCAGTCATCTCAAATATGTAGAATATTTGTTGTCTTAGTCCTTCTACAGTTCTCTCATTTTAAATATTTCCTAGTTTTTAGTTCCTCTTCTATATTCTCAGTCAAAAAGTTAATATATTTGCCATTCTTACCTCAAAACGTAGCTGATTTTATGTATCACTTTGGGAGTTTTCAAATTTGTTGAAATTGTTAATTTTAAATTTTTATTTTATTTTTTAAAATAATTGTTTTTATTTCATATATTTTTTCTAGAATGAAATTAGTTTCTCAAGCTGATATTATTGAAAACAGTCTTAAATGTGTTTCTGTAAACTACCTTTGTTTGAACAATTATTTGTGTCTCAAATTATGTTTTTTTTGCTTTTAATTTCCCAAAATCACTTTTTAGAAATGACTAACATCATGCAAACATTAAATTTGAACATATATTTAGCATACATAGCAAGAAAATTTTGTAAGGCTTTTATATTTATATCACAGGTTAACCTGACAAGCATGGTCTTACTGAGCAATAGCAGCCTCAGCCTTAGTAGCTTCTACTTCATCAATGTAGATCATTTTTTCTTAAGAAGTTAATAAGACTTTCTGTATGACATTTGCTCCTGATTAAACCATCTAATTTATTTCAGATAATGTGTCCCTTGCATGATATTAATTAGAGGTTGTAGTGAGAAAATTATACTAAAATACCAAATAAGATTATTGATTGTTTTCACTGACATCAAAGTTTCCAAAAGTATCAAATATTAAATTATTTTATGTTAGATACTTACTGAACTATTATCTTAATTGGATATAAAAATCTATTGTAATTTGTACTGTCAACTAAAAGTCTTATGTAATTATTCAGGAAAAATAATATGTGTTCTATTTTATTACTCATAGATTTATTGTTACTAAGAATAATTAATGGCTCATTGTGATGTCAGAACTAAAGCCAGGTTACAGTTAACTAAAAGATAAAAAGAGATTTAAAATATACTGCAACAGCTATTTATTGTCATTTATTTTTTAAATTGAAAATAATTTTGTATAATGCCTCAAAACTTGGTCAGGCACATATATTACATCTTAATTTAAAGTTTGAATTATTTTTAAAAGCATAATTTTAATAAGCATAATTAAACAATTTTCAAGAACAGAAAATGAAATACCACATGTTCTCACTCATAGGCAGGTGATGAACATTGAGAACACATGGACACAGGGAGGGGAGCACTACACACTGGGGTCTATTGGGGGGAACAGGGGAGGGACAGTGGAGGGGGAAAATTGGGGAGAGGTAGCATGGGGAGAAATGCCAGATATAGGTGAAGGGGAGGAAGCCAGCAACTCACACTGCCACGTGTGTACCTATGCAACTATCTTGCGTGTTCTTCACATGTACCCCAAAACCTAAAATCCAATAAAAAAAATACACTTGCAATAACTGAAGTAAAATATTTTAAGGAAAATAAAGTTTAAATTTGTGGATATTAGTAAACTTTTGAAACTAATAATAAATTTTACAGATGCCTAATTATTTGTACATTACCAATGACATTTTTTTCTGTAAAGCTGGTTTATACCAGTGCCTTGCTAACATAAAGCTATCATACTCAGTTTATGTTATGTGGTACCATTTATAACATAGATGAGATTTAGTTATCAACCCAGCAGGTATATTTTAAATCAACCTGTATGCCTAAATAAAAATTCCCCTATTAAGCAACTACAGGTATTGATTGATTTACAGAGAAAACTGATTTACAGAGAATCAACTTTCAGCACTCAATTCTATTTCATATTTTATTTTTTAAAATTTGAACACTGCTTATTTCTGAAATGTCACTATTGTAACACTGTAGGCAAAGAACATAAACATTAAAATTTTTGTTTATAAAATTTTACATGATCATACATAAGTTGTTCTCACCATATCTTTTCAGCAGCCTTATTTTAATAATATAATTCAAGAACTGGTTGTTTGATGTGTTAATAGATATTAATTGTTCTTTAGAACCTTATCATCCAAAACTTACTGATATTATAAAATGTTTTTAAGATGCCTGTGCAATTAAATTTCTTATGACTCTAAACTTTTACAAGGATTAATAAAATCTATTCACATTTTCATCCTCATGTCCAGTAATTTTCTGCATCAGGGAGACACTGATAAGCTATCATATAGGACAGGGTCATAGTAACAGACTAATGTCTCATTTGAAAGCTTGATTCTGCTTCATGTCTATTCTTTTTTTTTTTTTCAGGGGCAGGAGTGCTTTTTTTGTTATTATTATTTTTTGCTTCCATTTCTGTCTGTTTCTCAATGTGTCTTTCTCCCTTAATTTAAAGAATCCTGAGCCTAGACAGTGAGTTGTTTTGTCAATTGTTTATTAGGTAGCTTGTGTTTATTTGGATCTTTGTTGAGAGATAACCTCATTCCACTCATAAGTCTTTAACAATAGGTTTGAGAGGCAGTATATTTTCTTTTAACCCTTGCCTCAAAATATAATAATTACTTTTTATTGCTCAAAGACCTCAGTTTCTACTTGACCTTAGGGGTTGAGAACAGGGTTTCCTTTACAATCCTGAAAGTTCTTATATTCCTGGATTCCCTTTATTTCTTTTCACTGTTGTTAAAAAAATAGTTCTTTCCTATGTTCATGTACTTATTATTGTACGTTGCCAAATAGAGCTCTCTCTTTCTTTTCTAACTCCTTCCAGTAAGGCTATGTATGTTAGTTATGCTCTCTTCTAAGTTACTGCAGGTCAAAATGTCCCCTAATAGTTCATTACCACTTGCCATGGTTTTCCCAAAGCATTATTGCTGCTATTAATCAAACTACCAACCAAATACCAAATATTTTATTTTATATTATTTGATGACTCACATTGGTGTGTCAAATAAACTGGACTATGGTAGGAACAAAAAATGTTTTATTTTAGACTATAGTAACAAAAAAATTTTATTTTTCACTAATTCTACTGTTCCATCGGGCATTGTCTGGAATTGTGCTGCGTCCTCTTATGCTGTATAAATATGGCAGATGTTACTCTGTCTGGAATACAGCAATTCATCGTGACAGTAAGGGGAAAAGGTGGCAATGTATGCTGTTTCTTAATTCTCTCTAGAAGTGTAATGTTCCTTTTATTAACCTTAGCTCGGCTCAAGCAAGATTAATGTCAATGCCTACTTTAAGAGTACACAGGGAAGAGCATTAACATTTTTTTTGAAATGAGAGGTAAAGTGAAATATTTGTGAATGGTCCAACTTTATAAAATATAAGTTTTTTAAAGAGTAAACATTCTCTTTGCTGAAAGTATGCTTTCTACTGCTATCATCTCCTCCTTTAAAATCTTCTGCAAATAAGTTAGTCCTCAGAGAGTAAGTTGTTAACATTTCGGGGTATGACATATCTGTGGCTAAGGAAATCAACCATATACCTTGCGATGTGACTTAATTTTTAATTAATGTATATTAGAAGACAATTGAATGGGATCAAGAGCATCAGGTATCACTCTAGTTAGTATTGCTTTGTAAAACCTTGTTTTGATACATATGTGGGTATGTTTCTGAGTGTGTATGTGTATATATAAATGTATTATTTATATGATACATAAATGTATTATATAATATATAATATCATATTTATATATAAATGTGACATAATATACTAATGTATTATATATACTATATATAAATGTATTATATAATATATATTATATTTATATATAAATATGTGACATAATATACTAGTGTATTATATATACTATATATAAATGTATTATATTTAAATATACATATGCCTTGAGACTGTAACAGCTTGAATGTTTACAATTTGAATAATTTTGGCCACCATTTGTATGCTATGCTGATGATTTGCAAAGCACTTTCACATTATCTTTTTAATTCCTCCTCATAAAAACATTGTAAAGTATGCATAATATCTCTATTTTTATACAAGTAGAAACTAAAGCTCAGGAATATTGTGAGTCAAAGGTATAACTGGCACATGACAGGCCCATGAAGTAGGCTATTAATGTTGCTTCAAACAGTCATTCTTCCTCCAGTACATAATAATGATCTGACTGTATAGTTATGGCCTGTTGCTACTTGAACATGCATCTATTTTCTGAATTATAAGATTCATTATGTTCACCTTATCATTTTTTACATATCATAATTTTATAGGAATCTTAATTTTTGTGTACTCAATAATGTGTGAATGATACTGTCATGAAATGAGAATTCGTGCTGTCAGGGGCCTCTAGATCTCCAAAGAGTGTAGGATTTTAGAAGCCAGCAGTAGAATCAGACACTACTTACTACAGGGAGTGCACATTTCACCAAAATTTTGCTTATGTAATACATCTACAACTTTCACATTCAATTATGTAAATTATTTCAATTTTAGTGATAATAAAACTGAGAGTTTGAATAAGAAAATGATGCTCAGAAGCCTCAGAATGAGTAAATGATGGACACAGCACTCTAATTGATTTCTACTTAATAACATGTTAGGGAGGACACAATAAGTTTTGGGCTAAAAATAAAAATATGTAATTGTTAACAACATATCATACCATATCTGAAAGTCGAGTGAAAGCTTTGGCCAAGCATACAATATGTATAGGTAGCAGTTAATGTGAATTTATTCATGTAACGCAAAATGAAATGCATGAATTTTAAAATAATGATTAACATTAATGTTTAAGAATATCAATGTTATATTTAAATGTAGTTGTTCATTGACATTGTTATTCAAACATAATTTTATTATCAATTAACTTAGAATTCACAAAGTTAAGTATTAGAATGCTCTTAAGGGCAAGGAATTCTTTGATATTACAAGTTTTCATAATCTCTTTTTTAAATCTATATAAAGTAATTTTAAGAAATAAGGCTAGTATTTTACTAACTACAATTGTTTTGCCACATCATCTAAAAGAGTTAAGAAGTGTCACATAGCTAAGGTAAAAATGAAATATATTATAAATTTAAACTGTGAATGTAAAAATATCCTTTCAAAATCATGACATATTTTAAGTGGAATGAATAAAAAAGAACTCATTACTATAGATTCACTAATGTCATTTAAATAGTTTAAGTATTCATATGTATATGAGCAAAAAATGAAGCTACTTTTTAAAATAATATAAAATTTTGGGTTTGGGAAATTACAGTTTCAGATTTTTAAAAATGTTATTATATGGCGTTTCAATAAAAGTAAACTACTATCTATTCCTATTAATTTTTTTTTTAATTGGCTCATGTTAATCAGGCTCTTCCCAAACAAAAGGAGGAGTATAGAGGTAACAAATTTGAAAAAAGTGAATGTGTTTTAATATTATATTAATAACATAGACTTAAATTATTAAAAATCCATTAACTGCTTCCCAACACATCCATTAGGGAATATTAATGCATTCAAAATATTTTATTGTAAATATCATCATTAATAACATAATGATAGAATGCGTATTATCTAGCTTCTCATTGGCAATGGACCATTGATAACCAGTTTTCTCTCACCGCAATTCATTGTTTACTTGCTTTTTATTTGCTTGCTTGGTTTTTTTTTTCTAGAGCAACAACTCTGTGGCCTTAGAATTCCCTGACACAATATCTCTTACCTGTGCCTCAGAAATTTCTATTTCCATGTTGGCAAATAATAAACTAATCAATTGTGAACCAAAATTAATGATTTACATGTGGAGCAATGAGAAACAGGTTTTTCTAAATTTTTTTAAATATTAAAATCATAAAATATATTATTTTATCCAAATGATGGTAGTGGTGGCTAGTGTACAGCAGCCATTGCCATGATGCTGGCTACAGCTGGGGAGGTGCATCTAGGTTTGCTTGCTCTCCACAAAGCCAGTGGGGGCCAGGAGCAGGCAGAAACCCGGCCCTCTCTGGCAGAGCTGCACTGCCCAAGCTGAGAATGCAGACCTGGGTGTCTCTGCAGTCTCAGAGGTCCAAGAAGGCACCCCCTTCCCCAATATCCCTAGATGTGTCTTCTTCCATTGCCTGGCCTCTCCCTACTCCCAGTGCCCACTCTGATCTTGGAGGAAGATTGGGGTCTAGTTCGGATATTGTGGCAGCCCAGCTGGCTATGGAAACACTTGAGGCAGTGCTGACATGCCAGCCCCATGCCACCTCAACCCCTCTAGACTTTGGGTGCCCATAAGCATGGAAAGGAGGCTGAAGGGGGTCTGAGGGAAGCTTGACATTGGCCTGCAGGCACCCTGTGGCACAAACAACCTGTGGCACAAACATGAGTGGCAAGAGGCTGACAGGCTTCTGAGTAGAAGGGGGTGGGTCCTCAGTGGAGCTCCACTTTCAAGTCTGGGAGGGTCTGAAGCCTGGGGTCCAAGTGTTGAGTTCTGAACAATGGGTTGAGATTTGTGGTCCTTTATACAAGCCAGCCTGTGGTGATCCATGGACCAATGGATACTCACTTCCTCCTCTCTGAAGTCCATAAAAGCCCACAAGTCAGCCAGACTCAGAGAGTTGATGGGATGGCAAACTGTGGAGAGGAGCTACCCACTCCAGTGTGTCCACTCTGTTGACAGCTGAGCAGACCCTGGAATGACCTGACCCCATGCTCACTTACACACCCACACCACTTTGCCTGGCTTGCCTGTGGTCCAGGCCAGTACCACAAGCCGAACACAGCCTGCCAGGCTGAGTGGGCAGAAAAAGCCCAACAGGCTGAGCAAAACTCAAGCAATGGTACCATTGACCACAGAGGTTTCTGGCTGGTGAAGCAATGCCCCAAGATTCTTGTGACAGAACTATGAACATTTTGTTAAGGTACTATCTCAGGAATGCAGGTGCTGCTAATTATGGCTATTCTAAAATGAAGTTACCAATAGAATAAAAAAATTAAGGAAAGGCCAGTTTTTGTGTATAAAGAGAATGTAACCATTCTCCCCTGAGGGATTAACGAAAGAGGCTCCCAGTAATGTTAATCAGAATATCTGGAATATTTACAATAATAAAGATACAGATAATGTTTCATATATATTTACAACAATACAATTTAGCAGTGAGACATTTTGTGTTGAATTTGTCACCTTAATCAGGTATAGTTGTAAACTCAAAATTCCATATACATCATATTCACCCTACTGGTTAACTCAAGAGGAAATGCTGCTCATGACCAGCTATTGTCTTCCAAAAGGTAATTGTTGCATTGTAGTAACTGACATATTTTGCAATAACCAAACATTGCAAAGTAGTATGATTTTTAAGTAAACTTACCATAGGGAGCGTCTCTACTTGCTTTTTAAAAAATGTGCACTAAATTGCTCTAGTGACTTTTTAATTCCTCTGATCAAAAGACATTATTAATGACAGTATCTGCTAAAATAATATTTTAAGTCACTAATTGTATAAAATATCTCATGTAAAATTGGCAAATGAGTCTTTACTGTAGGTAAAGATTAAGGTTACTATTCTGATTAAGCAAAAGGATGTAATTATGTCTGTAATTAAATTCACCATATCATGACTCTTCTGATTACATGACAGTTAGCCTCAGTGGGCTTCACTTAAATAATGATGTAGTATAAAACTGGAGTTCTAGTCATCTGGTGAAGAATGAGGAAACAAACATTCCGGATGTTTTTTTTTTTTGCCACATATTCACAACACAATGGCATTTAGGAGCCTAAAAATGAGAAAACAGTACTTTTTACAATCTAGGGTATAAAGAAAAGTTTCAGTATTGTCTTTGTTTATATTAGTTTAACACTAAGTTGAATATTAATAAATTTATCCAAATCTTCATGTTTTACCCTGATTAGTAAATAATTCAAATAAAGGATCTGTCAATATGCTGTAGTTTTGACTTTATTTGTTTCAAGTTTTTTAATACCATACTAATGTTAGGTCACTTTTGGAATAAAGGAAGGAATAATCTTAAACCCTTTTTAAAATATAGAATAACTCCTCTGCAGGCTTCTCTGGGGTTAATATAAAAAAATGACTTTAAGCAATTTAATTAATTATGAAAGATCATGTGTTCATAGGCAAAATAATTTAACATCTGATGTATTCATTGAATTTACCAAGCAGAATATTTATTTCTTTATAATTTTTACTAGAATTTATTTTTAAATACAAAATGGAAGTAATCAATAAAATTGTATTTAGAGGACATCTGTTATAGGCAAACTACCTATAATAGCAGATAAATTTTTTGTTGCATCTCAGAGTTTTGTAATTACCTGTTTGCTGGTTTTCAATTAAATATTTCCCAGAGGTAAAGAATTATAACAATTTATTACGCAACTGCTTTAAGGGTGCTAAAAAAGTCTAGAAAATTTAAAAAAATGGCATAACAGCAATGGAAAGCTTAGAAAACAGAATTTGCTTAAAATGTGTTCTATGAAAAACATGAGTGAATATTGGAGGAAATAAATTATGCATGTTATTTTTACTGAGTGAAAACAGATATAAAAAGTTTCTGATAGATAATTGCCAAACTACTGTCTTATGTAAATCTCCTGGATAGAATAGGTCTGTCTGATTCAACATGATTTTCCTTAATATCTATATTTTGACATATTAGTTATATTTGTCTCAATTTACCTTATTAGAAAGTGAAATCATTATGTAGACAAAATTGTTTTTAGAAAGGTAATAGACTGTAAGAGGATAAGGGTAATTCTAATATTTAGGTCAAAACTAATGAGCTGTAACAATACTTGGGTAGGCAGGTTGGTTGACTCAGGTTTACAAATCAGCAGACACAGTGTGATTGGAAGTCTAATGTTCAGAAAAAATAAAGCTCTACTCTTCAGATCATGCCTTACCTAGTCTGTTTATTTTATTCCAAAAGCTCAATTAATCTTTATTTACTTGCTTTATGAACAAAAAGAATTACGTCTGTGTGCCCATACCTGTATGCACAAACAAACCATTTATCTGTTGCCTGAATAATCTCTAGGGGTTTATGCCAAAGTGTTTCCTAACAAGAGAAGAAGTTGAGTTAATCACCCCCATACAAATTAGGGGTGGTCAGGACCGAGCCATTTGCTCTTCCATTGGCCTCCTTATTGTGTGTTTTTCTTTCTTTTCTTTTTTTTTTATACTTTAAGTTCTGGAATAAATGTGCAGAAAGTGCAGGTTTGTTACATAGACATATATGTGCCATGGTGGTTTGCTGCACCCATCAACCTGTCATCTACATTACATATTTCTCCTAATACTATTCCTGCCCTAACCCCCCCATAGGCCCTGGTGTGTGATGTTTTCCTCCCTGTGTCCATGTGTTCTCGTTGTTCAACTCCTGCTTATGATTGGGAACATGTGTTTAGTTTTCTGCTCCTGTGTTAATTTGCTGAGAATTATGGTTTCCTGCTTCACCCTGCAAAGGACATGAACTCATCTGTTTTTATGGCTGCCAAGTATTACATAGTCTATATATACCATATTTTTTTTTATCCAGTCTATCATTGGGGGGCATTTGGGTTGATTTCAAATCTTTGCTATTGTGAACAGTGCTACCATAAACACACATATGCATGTGTCTTTATGGTAGAATGATTTATAATCTGTTGGATATATACTCAGTAATGAGATTTCTTGGTCAAATGGTATTTCTATTTCTAGATCCTTGAAGAATCACCACACTGTCTTCCACAATGATTGAATTAATTTACACTCCCACCAACAATGTAAAAGTGTTCCTATTTCTCCACATCCTCTCCAGCATCTGTTGTTTCCTGACATTTTAATGATAGCCATTCCAACTGGCTTGAGATCATATCTCATTGTGGGTTTGATTTGTATTTCTCTAATGACCAGTGATGATGAGCTTTACTTTATGTTGTTGGCTGCATAAATGTCTTCTTTTGAAAAGTGTCCGTTCATATTCTTTGCCCATTTTTTGATGGGATCATTTGTTTTTTTTCTTGTAAATTTGTTTAAGTTCTTTGTAGATTCTTCATATTAGCTTTTTGTCAGATGAATAGATTGCAAGAATTTTATCCCATTTTATAGGTTGCCTGTTCACTCTTACGTTAAGTTCTTTTGCTGTGCAGAGCTCTTTAGTTTAATTAGATCCCATTTGTCAATTTTGGCCTTTGTTGCCATGCTTTTGGTGTTTTAGTCATGACGTCTTTGTCCATGCCTATGCCATGAATGATATTGCCTAGGTTTTCTTCTAAGATTTTTATGTTTCTAGGTCATACATTTAAGTCTTTAATTCATCTCAAATTAATTTTTGTGTAAGGCATATCGAGGGGGTCCAGTTTTAGTTTTCTGCATATGGCTAGCCAGTTTTCCCAATACCATTTATTAAATAGGGAATTATTTCCCCATGCTTGTTTTTGTCAGGTTTCTCATAGATCAGATGGTTGCAGATATGTGGTGCCATTTCTGAGGCCCCTATTCTATTTAATTGGTCTATATATCTGTTTTGGTACCGGTACCATGATTTTTTTTAAGTGTATCCTTGTAGTATAATTTGAAGTCAGGTAGCATGATGCCTCCAGCTGTGTTCTTTTTGCTCAGAATTCTCTTGGCCATGCAGGCTCTTTTTTGGTTCCATAAGGAATTTAAAGTATGTTTTTCTAATTCTGTGAAGAAAGTCAATGGTGGCTTGACGCAGATAGCATTGAATCTATAAATTACTTTGGGCAGTATGGCCATTTTCCTATATTGATTCTTCCTATCCATGAGCATGGAATGTTTTTCTATTTGTATCCTCTCTTGTTTCCTTGAGCTGTGGTTTGTAACTGTCCTTGAAGAGGTCCTTCACATCACTTGTAAGTTGTATTCCTAGGTATTTTATTCTCTTTGTAGCAATTGTGAATGGATTTTCACACATGATTTGGCTCTCTGTCTATAATTGGTGTATAGGAATGCTTGTCATTTTTGCACATTGATTTTGTACCCTGAGACTTCGCTGAAGTTACTTAACAATTTAAGGAGATTTGGGTCTGAGACAATGGGGTTTTTTAAATAGACAAATCATGTCATCTGCAAACAGACAATTTGACTTCCTCTCTTCCTATTTGAATACTCTTTCTTTCTTTCTCTTGCTTGATTGCCCTGGTCAGAACAACAACAGTATGTTGATTAGGTGTGGTGAAACTTGGCATCCTTGTCTTGTGCCAGTTTTCAAAGGGAATGATTCCAGATTTTGCCCATTCAGTATGATATTGGCTATGGGTTTATCATAAATAGCTCTTATTATTTTGAGACACATTCCATCAATACCTGTATTATTGAGAGTTTTTAGCATGAAGAGATGTTGAATTTTATCAAAGGCCTTTTCTGCATCTATTTAGATAACCGTGTGCTTTTCGTCGTTGGTCTTTTTATGTGATGGATTACGTTTATTGATTTGTATATGTTGAACCAGCCTTATATCCCAGGGATAAAGCCAACTTGATCGTGGTGGATAAAGTTTTTGATTTGCTGCTGGATTTGGTTTGCCAGTATTTTATTGAAGATTTTCACATCGATGTTTACTAGGGACATTGGCCTGAAATTTTCATTCTTTGTCATGTCTCTGGCAGGTTTTGGTATCAGGATGATGCTGGCTTCATAAAATGAGTTAAGGAGGAATCCCTCTTTTTTTTTTAAAAAAAATATTTTATTGCATTTTAGGTTTTGGGATCCCTCTTTTTCTTTTATTTTGAATAGTTTCAGAAGGAATGGTACCAAATTTGAAAGCTAGCAGAAGACAAGAAATAAATAAGATCAGAGCAGGACTGAAAGAGATAGAGACACAAAACATCCTTTAAAAAAATCAATGAATCTGGGAGCTTGTGTTTTGAAAGGTTAACAAAATAGTTAGATTGCTAGCTATACTAATGAAGAAGAAAACAGCAAAGAATCAAATAGACACAATAAAAAACTACAAAAAGGGTATCATTATTTATTCCACAGAAATATAATCTACCATCAAAAAATTCTATAAAAACCTCTACAAAAGTAAGCTAGAAAATTTAGAAGAAATGAATAAATTCCTGGACACATACACCCTCTCAAGGCTAAACTAGGAATAAGTTGAATCTGTGAATAGACCAAGTTCTGAAATTGAGGCAGTAATTGACAGTCTACCACTCAAGGAAAGCCCAGGACCAGACAAATGCACAGGAGAATTCTGCTACAAGTAGTCTGCTTATTTTTAAGGTCATTTTTCAAGAGTGATATTGACAAATTGAAGGATATCCAAGAAGAGTACACTTTTCAAAAAATAATGTATGGTATAGTGGAATTAATTATTCTTCAGTGTGGAAAACTGTAAACCATAATTAAAAAGTTATATATTTGTATTTAAAGAATTGTCTCATGAGTAGGAATGCATCCCACCTCATACAATTCAAAGATCATCCTAAAGGAAGGATGTAATACAAGTTTCTTGATTATATCAACACTATTGCAATGATGAAAGCTATTATCATACCATAATAAAATGAGTTCCAATAATGGTGAATGCTAAATTAAAAGATTGATGACCCTATGTCCTTTCAAGTAGAAGGAATTACTTCTACTTTTGTTATAGGATTGTACTGAATGATCTCTATTATTTACGTATAATTTATGACTCTATAATTAATTTCATCTACTATGCTACATTATTCTGATTGGTGGAAACATATTTGTATACAGGTTGCTGTTGATGTCTCACTGGGAAATTTGTAGAATATATTATGACATATCCTATGTAGACTATATCATGTAATAAAATGCATATAGTAGTAAATTGATCAATAATTTTTAGTGTACAGTTCAATGACAAATATATGTGTTTTTGTACTTGCCATTTCAACAGAGATGTAGGCCATTATCATCAACTTAGGAAGATCCTGGTTTTTTTCCTTTCAGGAAATCTCTTTCATGTCCTATCCAAAGCAAATATTCATCTGACCTTCACTATCATAATTTTGCCTGTTCTAGAACTTCATATAAGTGAAATTATATAATGTTTTCTGTTTGAATTCTTTCATTCAATGATAAACAGATTATTCCATATTGTTGCATTATTAGCAATGAATATTAGCGACATTAATTTTTGTTGTTGTTGAATAATATTTCATTGCATGGCTACACTATTATTTGAGTTGTGTACAGTATTTGATTTTTAAAAATCAGAGCTCTATGAACATTAGTATAAATTCTTTCTGTGCTTATATACTCTCATTTATCTTCACTGAATAACTAAAAGTTAAATTTCTTTGTGAAAGAATTAATGTGTGTTTAGCTTGATAAGAAATTGTAATATAGATTGTAAGATGAATATACCATTATACAGTCTTTGCAGTATAATGGATTCCAGTTGCTTCATGTCCTCACCAACATTTGGGATTGTCATTCTTTCAAATTTAAGCCATTCTGGTACCCTGAATAATAGTGGTATCTTGTTCTTAATTTGCATTCCCTTCACGACTAATATTATTTAGTAAGGCTTCATCTGCTGGTTTTCCATTTATATATCTTTTGTTGTAAATTGCCTGTTCCAGTCTTTTTGTCTATTATTTAATTTTAATATCTTCTCATTATTGAGTTGTAAGAGTTTTTTTTGAATAATATTTAAAGTGTTATAAATATGGTTCTAGATTTTTTTGGTTAATTTCTGTAGTAGTGTCATTTCTCTTTCTACGAAAAGTGTGATAAAGAATAGATATTTTTAACTTTGATGTAGCCCATTTGTCCTATTACTGTTTCATGCATAGTGCTTTCATGTTCTGGCCAAGAAACATTTACCTTTCCTAGGTTTACAAATATTTTTATACTTTAAAAATATTTTCTCTATGATTGATTTGGAAGTTAATTTTTGCATAAAATGAGGTTGTGATTAAAGTATTTTGATATTACTTTTTTTCTCTAAATATATAACAGGTTATTCTAGTACCAATCAACAAATTAAGGATCATTTTATTATGTAATCTATTTGATTAATACTTTCTTTTCAGGAGAAAGTAAAACATTATTTGTATTCCTGTGGGAATACTTCTTATCACCACAACCCGAAAAGACTTGGATTTTTATTTTAAATATTGTCATTCATTATATATATGATATAATATTGATATCTCCCTGGACTTATCATTTGACAACTGGAAGCTAACTAATAAAGCTGGTTAAAATACGGGGTCTGCAAAATGGTAAAATTATTAGGAATTACTTGGGCCAGAAATACTAGACTCCTTACATACATACATACATGTACACACACACACACACACACACACACACACACACACACACACACACACACGTTATTCTCTGCAAGTTCCAAATCCACAAAAATGCACAAGACTAATTGGATTTTTGATTTCTGGAGAAATTTCATACTATATTGAGGGACATACTAACATATTATTCAAAAGACTTTTTTCTTTGCTTTGTTTTTACAAATTTATTCTTTTGAAAGTTAATTTGTATGGGACTCTGGGCAACAACCATCTCTCTTAGAGCTTCAAGGAGTCATGACTCAGTAAATTCCTCTGAGAATGCAAAACAGGCTCAACACTCTTTGAAACATCAGCCACTGTACTCACATTACTAGGAATTTTGGAATAAGCTCTTAACTGCCATCTATGAGTGTTATGATTTTACTAGAAAGTTACTTGAGGCTGCTACTAAACACATTTCTTTGAAAGGCAATTGTTATTCTGGGCTTTATTTAAAACTGTTTTTATTATTATTTTTAAAATTCTTCTTTATAAGTGCATACATTATTATTTGATATCACAAAGTTATCATGATATGGACTATGTCAGAATAACATTCCAGCAGAGAGGAAAATGTGCAAAAATGTTTTCACATTAAATGCTCAAGCACATGTGCCAGAGGACTCCTAGAGGCACATACTGCTTACATGAAGAGTTTCTTCCATGTCTTGGAGTCATGTTATGTTGGTTACTCTTGAGGAGTTGCCCTAACTTCACTGCCAATTGAACTTCTATGTATGATCAGTTACTGGAGGTTGCTAAACAAGTAGCAGGGTGGTCAGGAGCAGTGGCCAATGCCTGTAATTCCAGCACTTCAGGAGACTGAGGGTCGCAGATAACCTGGAGTCAGGAGTTTGAGACCAGCCTGGCCAACGTGGCAAAATTGTCTCTACTAAAATATACAAAAATTAGCTGGTGTCATGGTGGGTGCCTATAATCCCAGATACTCAGGAGGCTAAGGTGGAAGAATCGCTTGAACCCAGGAGGCAAAGATTGTAGTGAGCCGAGATCGTGCCACTGCACTCTAGCCTGGGTGACAAAGTGAGACTACATCTCAAAATAAATACATACATACATAAAAGGCAGCAGAGTTTACTGTTCGAGGGTAGAAAGCTGGCCTTGTCTTTAAGCAGCTGTATTACAACTGGTGGTTAATTGCACTTCATAAAGGGAAAAGATGAATCCACTCAAGAGGAAGAAACGTGTTGCCCATGCTATTAGAGAAACTGGGATATGATGATAATAATAATAATGTATGGATTTATATCAGTTTTGGACTGTAGCCAAACTGGCTGTGTGGTCCAAAAATGGGTCTTAAATGACTGGAAACTAAAATGAATCACAGTATCAAGTGCTTATTATGAAAAATTATCATTTAGTCAGAGAAGAAAAAAAGCACTTCTTACTTCAGTGGAGTAATATAATAAACAAATGAATGACCTCATTCTTTTATTGGAAGCGACCTCTTAGGTAGACATAATGAGAGGAAATTATGCCGTTTGAGCAATGCAACAATTAGCAGAATAAAAGGAGAATACTCCACTTTATTTTCAAAAATTAGAGTTTGAATAACACTTGGACTTTTGTAAACAGAGACATAGCTTAAAAACAGTTATGTTTCATGTAACCAAGGGGATCAGGCTAACCCATAAATGACAAATCAATTGCATTTGCCCACCTTCTAGGATTTTAACTGAATAATTAGGGGGTACTGACCTGAATTATAATTATTCTGGATTTGGACTTACATATCTGATATCTACTACCTGAACAAGATGCCATAAAGTTATTAGGGGTCTTTGGCTAAAGCCATTATTTCAGTTTTGATCCACTGCTTTGTCAACTGATGAAGACATCAGTTTTCTGCAGGTGCACCAAAATGCTTATTTAAAATTACGAAATATGTACAATGGACTTATCATTTTCCTTATAAGTCACAAGACAGTGGACTGATTTTAAAAAATGGATGATTGAAACATCTCTTTCAAAAACTGAGGGTTCAGAAAAGACTGAAGAGACGAGTCACATGATTGAACAAATGTAGAAGTATAGAGGTCACCACTGAATGAATGGTTGAGATAAAGAAAGGGATGTAGGAAAGATATAATGGGGAATGATACAGGAATTTACATACATTTTCACTACTTCTCTTTTGTTTTCTCTGCCTAAAATTGTAGTGGCAGAAAATGGATTAAATTTATGAGATCATATGAAAAGTTTGGTTGCTAAACATGACATCATAATATTTCCTTTAAATGTTGCTGTGAGAAAGAGACTTAAATATAATTGACATAAAAATAAGACTCCTAGAAAAGGATAAATGAACCTTAAAAAAGAGTCATATTGAGGAATAAAGGCATTGATTATATTGGCTATTTAGAAGGGATGATATTTTAAAAGTGTCAAGAATTTGAATAGATAATACAGATTGAAAAATAGATTACACAAACTCAGCAAACAGACAACATAATAGAGGACATCAAATTTGGGAAAGATCATGAACACTGATTCAAGATGAAAAATTAAACATATTCCTACATATGTTGAAACAGACAGGTGAAACATCTTGTCTGTAGAAGTAAAATAAATCAATGTACAGGGCAATTATCCTACCAGTATATGAGAATTTCAACATGCAGAATATAATTTACATTTGGTTCCTCTGCCAGCGTCCAATGCCCAGATTAAATCTGACTGTGGGATCTCCCCCTAAACGATGTCTACCTGTTAATATCAGAGACTGATATTACTCTATATTGTATACGGAACTTTGTGGATGTGATTAGTTGAGGATCTTTAGATGGAGAGATTACCCTGCATTATATGAATGGGCCCAATATGATCACAAGGTCCATATAGGATGGAGCCAGAGGGGGAGAGTCACAGAAAGAGATGTAGTGAGAAGAAGGAGATTTTGAAGGACGTGGAGACACATACTCATACATGTTGGTGGCCTCTAGAACCTGGAAAAGTCAAGGAAATGGTTCTTCCCTACATCTTCCAGAAGAAATTCAGTCTTTCCAATCCATTCTGTACAGAATATATCCAAGGTGCATGTTTGCATCTGGTGACTGTTTTGACCTATTTCTGCTATTGACTGTGGTCATGCATCTAGAGGTGTATAAAATAAAAAACACCCCCTTGCGTATGACTGAGTCTTCACCAAACCAAGATATACATTTTTGGCAGTTCATGATCTGGATCCAAATTACATCCTATATGATTGACAGACAACCCTGAAAGATATGACTCAATGTCTCAATCATCTTGGATGTTTGTCTATATTTTCTTTTTCCTGCTGTATTTTATTCTTCGACGATCACAAAAATTTTATAGTAATATACCTTGTTAACATCCTGATTAATTGCTGTAACTGAAACCCGGTGGCATCTTGAAATGCAGACACATTGCAGTACCTGAATCTTAAGTGGGAGTCTGCTTATTCATGTGATTCAGGTTTAATTTTCATTGGTGATTTTTAACCACAAATAAGCTGCTGTTGTCCTGCAGACCCTGAAGAACTCAGCTTTGCTAGCCCCTATATTTTTGATTTATTTGTATAGTTTTTTAAATTTGAAGAAAATATTCAATCTAAGTTTTGTATATTACTTTAAATGTATACATTATGCTTATAAATTTAAAATACCCACATGGGACATATACAAATTGAAAATACATATATGTAAAAATTTGATTTTTTTTTAACATTTTTGCATTGCAATTATGTGCCATCTTTTTAATATCTGAGAGACTATAGGAATAAACATGTGTCAGTATTTTTTAAAGAGTGGAAATAATGCTACATATTTTTAAAATTACTTATCCATGGTACTATATGGAATATGCTTTACTGTATATGAATAACCTGTGAAGTAAGAGCATTCTTGGGAAAAAAATAAAAATTTAACAAATAACCAACTAACGCCAATGTTTATTGAGAGCTTATGCCATACTTTGTGCTAAGTACTAGAGATATAAAGAAGCCCAAACCCAAATTCCACCAGGCTTACAATTTTGAGGGTTAACTGAACAAACTAAACCAAGTTCAATACAATTGGAATAATTCTAAGATTATGATAACTATAGATTGACATGAATATGCTGATTTCATGGGTTATGTTTAATGCACTTAATCAAAATGGGGGGAGTGGGGTAGTGGTCAATAAATAGATTCTGGAAAAAACTGATAACCAACTAAGATGCCAAGAATAGGTGTTAACTAGGAATCTCTGGAACTGGGGAAACTACACTGGGTAAGTGAGATGGAATGAACACCACATAGCAATCAAGAAAAAATGTGAAAATGCCTTTTTGAAGAAGAAAAATCTTTTCTGCTGGCAAATAACAGAGTAATTTGGGATGGTAGAGTGATATGGTTTGATTCTGTGTCCCCACCAGAAATTTATCTGGAATTGTTATTCCCACATGTCAAGGAAGGGACCTGTGATCCCCATGTGTCAAGAGAGGGAGGTGATTGGATCAGGGGATTGCTTCCTCCATGCAGTTCTCATGATAATGAGTGATGCTCATGAGATCTAATGAATTTGTAAGTGCCTGGAAGTTTTGCCTTCACTCCTCTCTTTCCTGCCACTTGTGAAGAAGTTGCCTGCTTCCCCTTCCACCATAATTGTACATTTTTTTGAGGCCTCCCCAGCCATACCAAACTGTGAGTCAATTAAACCTCTTTCCTTAATAAATTACCCATTCTCAGGTATTTCTTTCTAGCAGTGTAAAGGTGGACTAATACAAGAAATTGGTACTGAGAGTGGGCATTGCTATAAAGATACCTGAAAATGTGGAAACAATTTTGGAACTCGGTAACAGGCAGAGGTTGTAACAGTTAGAGGGATGAAAAGAAGACAGGAAGATGTGGGGAAGTCTGGTACTTCCTAGAGCCTTTTTAATGGTTTTGACCAAAATGCTGACAGTGATGTGGACAATGAAGTCCATGCTGAAGTGGTCTCGATGGAGATGAAGAACTTATTGGGAACTAAAGCAAAGGTATCACTTTGCAAAGCTTTAGCAAAGAGACTTGAAGGGGATTCATAGTTTCTTTGTTTTGACCAATTTCTCCCATTTGGAATGGTAGCATTTGTGCAATGTCTGAATCCTCCTGGTACCTAAAAAGTAACTAACTCGATTTTGACTTTATGGGCTCATAGGTGGAAGGCACTGGCCTTGTCTCAGTCATGCTGGGGACTTTTGAGTTAATGCTGGTATGAGTTAATATTTTTGGGAGAGAATGATTGGTTTTGATATGGGAAAAAACAAGATTTGTGAGGGATGAGGAACAAAATGATATGGTTTGGGTCTGTGTTCCCACCCAAATCTCACCTCAAATTTAATCCCTGTGTGTCAAGGGAGGGCCCTGTAATCCCCAGGTATTGTGGGAGGGAGGTAATATATTATGGGGGCAGCTTTCCTCATGCTGTTCCTGTGATAATGACTAAGTTCTCATGAGATCTAATGGGTTTTTATGTGTTTGGAAGTTCCCACTTTGCTTTTTTTTTCCTGCCAACTTGTGAAGAATGTGTCTGCTTCTCATTCCACCATAATTGTAAGTTTCCTGAGGCTTCCCCAGCCATGACAAACTGTGACTTAATTAAACCTCTATTCCTTTATAAATTACCTAGTCCCAAGTATTTAAAGCAGTATGAAAAAGGAGTAATACATGGAGGACTGTAGAAATGATACCAGATCACACCTCAGAGGTGCAAGAGCATGAGTTTACATAATTAGTGGTGGGGAAGACCCATGAGGTAGAATTTCAATGGCCTCTCATTCCCATGAAGTGCCTAAATGGAGAAATCATTCAATGTAACAATGTTTTGTTTCCTGTTAATATGCTTCACCTATTTATCAATATTGGCATCACAATGTCATTTTAGGTTTTTCACTTGCCTTTCTATTTGAGATCTTTTGTAATCATAATTTCCAGGTGATATCCCATTTATCTCTTCAAAATGAGGCGATATCTGGAAATTAAATGAGCAAATCATTTCATCTTCCCTTTTATTGGTGGATATTTTAAATAATAAAATAAAACATGGAGCAGATCTATGTACCACTTATTCTGCCTGAATTGGAACCAGTGCTGAAATATTTCTTGCAGTCCTCAGTACTGATAAGACTCTTATATATATATATAAGAGAAAATTAATATATGTATACACACACACACACACACACACACACATACACACAACCACTTTTGCATTCTTGGAGTCCCATAGAACTTCAGATTATGGCAAATGATCACTGATATTTTAGAATTAAAATATATGCTTCTTGTACAGAATTGAATAAAACAATATTGAAAACAAAACCTTTGCATTATTTCCTATCTTTGTGAAAATCCATCAGTTTTCTTGATTATGGGATTCAAGCCAGAAGGATGGTAATATTCAAATAATGTTGTTTCCCTATTGTGATATTTACTATTCAATTAATTTTTTGATGCTGCCACCTCCTAATTGCAAGAGTAATAAGAATTCCCTTAATTACTTTGCATTGCATATAGAGCTGCTTTGAGTGTTCTCAGAAAGCAAACTCTAATTAAGAAACTTGGAAAAAATTTGGAAAGTAATTTTACCTTATAATTTTCAGTGACTGTTGAAATTAGGGGTCAATACAGCAACAGTCAAGATTATAAACAAAACAAAACTCAAATCTTTGTATCAAATCCTTTTTATTTTTTATAGCTTCCAGAATTTTTAATATACCTTTTACATTTATTATCTAGATTAATTCTGTGATAAGTTTTTTCTGTTTTCGATTTTTTTGATAATGACTCTGCTGAATGTTTGCACAATGGTTATTGTGCAGTTGATCAGAACTCTTCATGTTTGGTCTGATGTTTTTATAAACATGAACAAATAGGGTCAAATCCATTACTCCAAAGCCTTTATAGCCGATATATTTCTTCATTTCATCACATAAGCCATTTTAAAGGCTGGTATCACTATGAATTAAGTATACAGTCAAGTATTCATTCCAGTTGTACACATATATCTATAATCTTTTAGTCAAGTAAAACGGCTAATGTGGGAGAAAAGAAAGATAACTAGAAATCAATCTACAGTCTAGTCAAGAAAGTGTAAAATTCCAGGAAAGCATCAAGAACATGTAAAATTCCAGGTAAGCACACAGGCTCTAAAGACCAACTACTTGGTTCTAATTTCAGCTCTGCAATTTACCAGCCCTGTGACATTTTCCTTTTCTGCTCTTTTTTCATCTACATAATAGACTTAATAATATTTCCTTCTTCATAGAGTTGCATTAAATATCAATTATTTAATACATAAAATCACATAGAATAGTCTCCAAAATAGTATGTGCTCAATTCTTGTTTTTACTGTTGTCACTGGTTACAAAAAACTAGAACATAATTCTATTTCTTGTAACTTTAACCAAAAAAATTAGATGGTAAAATATGCAAGTACAAATATAAATAAACAAATTTAATCTCCAGAAATAGTTTATTATTATCTCAGAATTCTACAGCATCAACCTTCTGTCTTGTCAGTGTCTCCTTTCGTTTGCTCTATGTCGCGATGTCCTATTTAATTGTCTTGTCCAATCCATAGTTTCTGCTACCTTTTCACTGTCTCTAACCACCAAATGCTCTCACTTTCCATTTTACTAAACTTAAATTCTGTGGCCTATCATCATAATCTTCATCTTTCACTTATGGAAAAATCCCATTAACATCGTCATTTTATGCAAGTACGAAAAGCACAGGATAATTCCAATTGTTTACTTATTCATATCTTCTCATCATGCAGGCATGAGATGCTGAGGGCTAGTGAAAACCAATCATGATGAATGACCTCATTTTAATTTCATCATCCAATAGGCTCTATACCTGCCAGGAATCCTATATCTTTCCCTGGACTAAGCACTCCTCATTTATCTTAAGTAGATACTTAAATCTTTTTCTCAAACTTCCAACGTGTAGTACTGCCTCCAGACATACAGAGAAGCAAAGAATTAAATGGTTTTAAAGTCATATAAAGATGAAGAGGTATTTTTTAGACTGGGTTTCCAAATATGGGCTCCAGAAGAACAGACACATTAGTAGAAGTACATAGTTCAACATGCCATCTTTGAGACTTTGTTGGAATCATCAGTCCTTTTTCACAACTCCGACTGCACCAACACCAGTATTACTTAAAACCAAAGAATTTGATAAATGGTATCTGTACTTCATAGAATATCTGAAGTTGTCATTGTTTTCTGCACTTGCAGAAGCAATCCTTGAGTGTCAGGAAAATGGCTACTTCTTTACTTCACTTTTCCAAATTTGTTTCAAGTATATTTAATGATGAGAATCTCATTTGAATTCCCACCCAACACACACCTCGACGTTCCTTCCTCCTTACTTCTATGTCCATGAAACTTACCACATCGAATGGCGTGCTGTGTGCTTTGTCCACCTTTGAATCCTGGTGCCTCGGGAGATGCAACCTGAGATTCCCTCATCTTCTGCCTTCACTGTGCACTCTTGTCTTGACTTATTTATTATGGTTTCCTTGTTGACCCTTGTGTGGAAACTTGTTCTTCTGAAGGCATAGGCCTATGCAGACAGGAAGTGTGGGGAAATGAACTCTTCATGTTGTAAACTTTAACCAGTTGGAAGCCAACTAGCTTTATTTTCCTAGAATCATGCTTTCTGATTTTCACCAGCTCTGCATTGCATATGTCAAGTATTGTCAATATTTTTTTCATCTCT
Organism: Saguinus oedipus; assembly: GCA_031835075.1. Classification (NCBI taxonomy): domain Eukaryota; kingdom Metazoa; phylum Chordata; class Mammalia; order Primates; family Cebidae; genus Saguinus; species Saguinus oedipus. The sequence continues at coordinate 49,453,819 of CM063186.1, read as the reverse complement.
CTCCACAAACATCTATAAATACATATAATTTTATTTTTTTCTTAAGTTTAATACCATTTACTCACCATTAAATGTTTGGATCCATCAAAATTCAAAGTTGAAAGAATCTTTGTGGACAGTAGAATTTATTCCTCCTTATTTCTAACTTTGAGTAAGTCTCAAGAGTTTACACAGTAAACATATTGCTCCTACAATGGTGTCAGCAGTGTCAGATAAACATTCATCATCCTGGTCCATTTTGTGCTTCTATATCAAAATATTCAAAACTGGGTAGTTAATAATAGTCATAAATTATTTCTCATAGTTTTGAAGGTGGAGAAGTTCAAGATCCAGGCTCTAGTAGGTTCTGTTGTCTAGGAAATGATTGCTTTCTGCTACCAAGATGGATCCTTGTTGCTAAATCCTCCAGAGGGAGGAATGCTGTGTTCTCACATAGCTGGAGACAGAAGCTCAAGCTACAGCCAAATGGTGTGTGAAGCCTCTTGTATAAGGAACTTAGTCCAACTAACGAGGGTGGAAACCCTCATTACCTAATCACCTCTTTAGAGCACCACCTCCTAATATCATTATACTGGGCTGGGCGTGGTGGTTTATGCCTGTAATCCCAGCACTTTGGGAAGCTGAGGCAGGCAGATCACTTGAGGTCATGAGTTCAAGAAAAGCCTGTTCAATATAGTGAAATCCCATCTCTACTAAAAATACAAAAATTAGCCAGGTTTGGTGGCATGTACCTGTAGTCTCAGCTACTCAGGAGGCTGATGCAGGAGAATTTCTTGATCCTGGGAGGTGGAGGTTGAAGTGAGCCAAGATGGTACCACTGTACTCCAACCTGGGTGACAGAGCAGGACTCTGTCTGAAACAAAACAAAACAAATTGTCATATTGGCAACATCTGAATTTTGGAAGGAACACATTCAGACCACAGCATTTATCTCACATACATTGTCATGAAAGATCCATAGAAAGTTATATTTCTATGAGATAAACTTCACAAGTGTTATGAGTTAAATTGCATCCCTTCCCCCAAAATTAGTATGTTGAAGTCCTAACCTGTAGTACTTCAGAATATTACTGTTTTAGGGATAAAATATTTTTAGGGATAGTTCAATTAAATTAGGGTTGTTAAGGTGCAGTTTTAGTTGAATATGACTGGTATCCTTCTAAGAAGAAGAGATTAGATTGTAGAGCACACAGACAGAGGGAGACAATGTGAGGACACAATGAGAAGGCGTACAACTGCAAGCCAAGTGGAGAAGCCTCAGGAGGACTCAAACTATGATCTTAAACATTGAGCCTCCAGAACTGAGTGAAAATAGTTTATGTCATTCAAACCATTTAGTTTGTTTTATTTAGTTAGGCAGCCTTAGCCAACTAATTAGGTATTCACAAAAAATACTTAGCAATCACTTAAAACATTTTTCCAGTATTATTTTTTACGTTTTATTAACTGTGTTTGTCCTCTTCCCATTAAAGAAAAAATTACCTAACAGCTAGTCTCATCAAATAAAACATTATAATTAAGTACTTAAAAAAATCTCACCACATATATCAAACAATGCACATTTAGGCCGTTTTTAGAAATGCAATTAAGTAGAAATATTTAACCAAGAAAATTCACTTTTGTTTATAATATTGAAAAAACTAATTTTAGAATCCTTCTCTCTATTTAGCATGTTAGACTTTGGGCATGAAAAATACAGTCATGCACTTCTAGTATTTTCTAACACAGTAGTTTACATACCTCTCGAAAAAGTACTCAGATGTTGGATAACAGCTACTAGACAGAGGTGATCATTACCACTATATTATTCCTTCATCACCTTGCCTCATACTGTCCAAACATTTATAAGCTATTTAGAGTCTATAGCAACAGGTCCTCAATTAAATACAAAAATTGAGTTATATGAAAAATGATATTTGTATTAAGATGAAAGATATTAAGAAATAATTTATCTAAAGGTTAAATTATAGTCATCAGTAGAATATATCCATTCTCTACAAATTTTATATTTGCAGAAATTCAAGCTCAAATAAAGTATGTTTTATTGGAGAGTGTGTTCAACATATTTTATTTTAGCTTGAATATCTATCAGTTTAAATTTTTAATTGAGCTGTGTATCCCCTATGAAAAGGTTTGCAATACAGAACTCCTAGCAATAAAACTGTGAAATGGGAGATCACGCAAAGTCTATGCAGCCACCTCATCTGTCCGCCATGAGTTTCTACCTCTGGTCACAATGCTTGCCTAGGAATAATGGAATTTGTTTCTCTGTCCCTGTCAACCTTCATGTGATTTAATCCCATTGGTAAACTCTAACATGGAAAGAGATTCTTGGACATATAGTTCCTGCATTCTTCTCTTGATTACAGAGGAGACCTTGGAAGCAAAAGGTAGGTAGTCATGTAACTCACAAAACACAATTTTTCTTTCAAAGGTTTCAATATTGTTCACTTGCCATCAAGGGACCAGATAGTGTTTGAGAAATAGTGATATAAGACATTGGTCCAGGTTAAATATGCAAGGATTGTAAACATTAGTAAATAAATTGGTCTTTGTAAGTATAAAAGTCCCTGTTGGAACCATGCTTAACCCCATCTCTACCACTGTTGTGACTCTTTATATTGGTGTGTGTTCTGGGGTTTCTTTCTCTTTTCTTTCTTTTTTTTTTTTAGAAAGAAAAGGAGTGAAGGGTGAAGGAGAGGAAGAAAGAGGAAGAAAAAGAGGGAGAGAGAATGAGAATGTTGCTTTATTCTAAAAATGGGTATTAATAATGGCAGATCAATATTTTGTGTATTTAAAATGGAAAATGTATATTTAGTGTATTTAAAATGGAGAGCTCTATAAATATTTATTAAGTTTACTTGTTCCGGATCTGAGTTCAAGTCCTGGTTGTCCTCATCAATTTTCTGTCTCGTTGAGTCTAAACCTTTTTATGGGTCTTATGTATCTGGGTGTTAGGGTCGTTAGCTCTTATTGTTGCATTGATCCTTTTACCACTATATCTTTGTTGCTTTGAAATCTATTTTATCAGATGCGAGAATTGCAACTCCTGCTTTCTATTTATTTATTTATTTTTGCTCTCCATTTGGTTGGTAAGTCTTTCTCCATCCCTTTGTTTTAAGTCTTTGTGTATCTTTGGATGTGAAATGGGTCTGGATGTAGCATATCATTAGGTTATGGCTGTATCTTTTGATTGGGGGATTTAGTCGACTTAAATTTAGGGTTACTGCCATTTGATGTTAACTGGCTATTTATCCATTTGTTGATGTAAATTCTTCTTTATGTTGATGCTCTTTACTTTTTGGTATATTTTTAGAAAGGCTAATACTGGTTGTTCCTTTCTATGTTTAATGTTTCTTTCAGAAGCTCTTGTAAAGCAGGCCTGGCAGTAATAAAATCTCTGAGCACTTGCTTGTTCATAAAAGATTTTATTTTTCCTTCAATTGTGAAGCTTATTTTGGCAGGATATGAAATTCTGGGCTGAAAGTTCTGTTCTTTAAGGATGTTGAATATCAGCTCCCACTCTCTTCTGACTTGTAGGGTTTCTGCTGAGAGATCTGCTGTAAGTCTAATAGGCTTCCCTTTGTGGGTAACCTGACCTTTCTCTCTGGCTGCCCTTAGTATTTTCTCCTTCGTTTCAACCCTGGTGAATCTAACGATTATGTGCCTTGGAGTTGCTCTTCTTGAGGAATATCTTTGTGGTGTTCTCTGTATTACCTGGGGTTGAATAGTGTCCTGCTTTGCTAGATTGGGAAAATTTTCCTGAATAATATCCTGAAGAGTATTTTCCAGCTTAGATTCATTCTCTCTGTCACATTCAGGTACACCTATCAAACGTAAATTAGGTCTTTTCACATAGTCCCATATTTCTTGTTCTGGGGTTTCTAAAAGCAAATGAAGTCAGAGGCAGAGGCAGGAGAATCACTTGAACTTGGGAGGTAGAAGTTGTAGTGAGCTGAGATCATGCCACTGCACTCCAGGCTGGGTGAGAGAGCGAGACTCCATCTCAAAACAAATAGAAAAACAAATACAGTCAATATAGGGACAATATGCTGTCTACTTTGTTATGTATGCTGCCTCCATATGCCTCTAACACAGTTATTCTTGTCCTTGAAGTTCCAGTACTTGTCCTTACAGGTCCTGTCATCCCCATGAAGATGCTAATATATTCCTAGTCCTTCCTGCTACTGTAGCTTTAATATTGGTTACTCCAACTGCTAAGTACATCAATCCTAGCAGCGCACCCACTGGAGCTCATTTATTACATGGTCCCTGTAGTTCCCAACTGTAAAAGGGGGTCCACAGTGAGACTTTGGGTATCCAAATTGTATCTGATCCAGGAAAAGAGCAAAGAGCCACAATATTTATTGGGATGACTCTTATCACCCTCTTACCTTCTTCTGATTGTAGATATTAATCAGAAACTTATTTTTAAGTTCTAAAGAAGGCAGCCTCCATGTCACTACAACTCCCAGTGTCTGACTTTCTGACTTTGCCCATTCTTATAAATTCTGTGGTTCGATGTCACCATCTGGCCTCTGTTGATCCGAGACTGCAAGTTCTCCATCACTATTAACAAACAAAACCCTGTGACTACCTCCTCTACCATCAGTCCTGATCTGCAAATGACAGCTAATCTTTTATGATGTTGGCGCCCTACTTAACAGGATATTTCTGATGATCTTAGTGAATAATGTATTCTCTGGGACCTCTCATATATGACAATCTTCTGGTAGGTTTTATGGCCTCACACAACCTTCATTTTATCAAAGTTTCTTTTCTAAGCTTTTAAAAAATTCCTTCCTCTACCATCTGGCATAGAAACATACATTTACACTTTATGCAGCATGGACTGTTATATTTTCAAGGTTTCTACTTAACGCTGCAGTGAATTTGTCCTATACACCAAGGTTCTAAACAGAAAGTTAAATCCCGTGTTTCATAAAGGGCCTCTAGTTAGTTAGTTATTACTTATTTCACATTCTAGGTTCCTTGATGAGGAAGTCTCAAAATATATTTTGTCATATTTCCCTTTTAGGCCAAGCATATTGCCTGATGGCTTATACTGGAAATTAATGGTAATTATCGGTGAACAGCTAGGATGCAAGATAGTCTACATTCTTATGGGAAACATTTATTTCCTTATGAGGGAGTGGCTTGTAAAGGGTCTTTCCACATGTGATATGGTTTGACTCTTTGTCCCCACTCAAATATCATCTGGAATTGTAATTCTCACATATCTAAAGAGGAACCTACTGGGAGGTGATTGGATCATGGGGGCAGTTTCTCCCATGCTCTAGTGAGGGAGTTCTCACAAGATATGATGGTTTAAACGTGGCAGTTTCTTCTGTGTTCTCTGTCTCTGTCTCTCTCCTGACACTGTATGAAGATAGTGCCTGCCTCCTCTTTGCCTTCCATGATGACTGTAAGTTTCCTGAGGCTTCCCCTTGCAGAACTTTGAGAAAATTAAACCTCTTTTCATTATAATTACCCAGTCTTAGGTAGTATCTTTATAGCAGTGTGAAAACAGACTAATACAACATGGTAGAAATGTTAACTTTTACTTAAGAAGGGTGGGCCAAAAACATGTTGCACATATTAAATGTAAACAATTGTGTTTTTGAGACAGAGTCTTGCTCTGTCACCAAGGCTGGAGTGCAGTGGCATGATCTCGGCTCACTGCAACCTTTGCCTTCTGGGTTCAAGTGATTCTCCTTCCTCAGCCTCCTGAGTAGCTGGGATTACAGGCATGTGCCACCACGCCCAGCTAATTTTTGTAATTTTAGTGCAGAAAGGGTCTCCATCTCTTGACCTCATGATCTGCCCACCTCGGCCTCCCAAAATGCTGGGATTACAGACATGAGCCACTGCACCCAGCCCACATCTTGTTTTAGCAATATAGTTTCTCTACTTGCATGATTTAATTAAAAATGAGACCTACTTATTTTCTGTTCATTGGTCTGAATCTGGGGTCAGTTTATGTCAAAAAACTTTGACCTTGAATAGATAAAACTTTTTTTTGCATGATCCGCTGATATAAGATGACAAGGAGCATGGAATTCTCTTCAAACTTTAAAAATGATTCAAAGACACAACAGGAAAGAGCTGTGCAATGTTATGAATATCTCTAATTATTAACCAATATTACATAATTATAAGCATTGAAACTGCTGTCTTAAAATTGTTAACAATAAGGAAAGTAAAATCTTGGTCAACAGCGAGTAAGGATTCTTCCCTAATATTTTGCCAAGATGCCTATTAAAACATAGTCTTGTGACAGAGCAAGATTCCATCAAAAAAAAAGTGTGAGTATGTGAATAATGTGAATAACATGTTAGAATATCTCATGTATTTGTTTCTACGTACCTCTCATTTATAAATATTGATAAATTTACTTTTATTAAGCAGTTTTAGGTAACAGAAAAATTGTGTGGAGAGTAGAGAGCACCCATAACTCCCTCACACTCACCCCAGCTTTTCCTAGTATAACACCTTGCGTAATTGTGTTGATACATTATTGAGTAAGGATTATAGTATACATTAAAATTCACTGTTTATCTTGTACAATCTGTGAATTTTGACAAATACTTAATGACAGGTGTTCACTATTACAATATCACACAGCATAATTTTACTGCCCTAAAAAAATCACTTTGTTCTACATATTTGTTGCTTATTTCCTCCTCCCCAAATCCTGGCAATCCCGATATTTTTACTGTCTCCATAGTTTTCTATCTCCAGAATGTCATGTAGTTGGAATCAAATAGTATGCAGCCTCTTCGGATTGTCTTTGTTTACTTAACAAGATGCACTTAATTTTTCCTTATCTTTTTTTCATGGCTTCATAATATGATTTCTTTTTAATTCTGAATAATAATCCACTGTTTCTATGTACCGAAGATTATTTATCCAATGACCTATTGAGGGACATCTTGGTTGCTCAGGCACTTTTGAAATTATAAGGGTCCCATAAATATTTTTATGAATGCAAGTTTTCAGTCCTGTTATGTAAATACCATGTAGCATGAATGCAGAATAACATGGTAAGAATATGCTTAGTTTTCTAAGGAACTGCCAGACTGTGTTCCAAAGTGACTAGCATCTTGAATTTAAACTGGCAATGAATGAGAATTTCTGTTGCTCCTCATCCTCATCAACATTTTCTATCATCCATTTTTGTTTATTCCAACTCTCTCTTAAGTGTGGCTTTGTTCAAATGTCAGGGTTTCTATATTTTACACTATTTTAAGAGTGGGAGAGTATTTTCAAAGGACAAACATCAAGATTTTCTAGTAATACCCTGGACATCCACTACTGCTGGTGTGGTCTTTTGTGCTGAAGGTTATTTTCTAAAACACCCCACAATTCTCACATTTATCATTCTTTTCTAAGTCCAAATCTAGAAATTGTGACTGCCAATTTATATAAGAATAAGCAGAAAATCGTGATCATTTTTGAGACACTAGTTGATTTCCTGGTGTCAGCAATCAAAATATTATTTCTTTATAAATACTACTATTTACTAAAATTAATCTTTAATAAATAGACTAGATTTATAATGTTTTACACACATGTAGAATTTTGTAATAAAGGCTCTGAGAAGTATGTTTATAAATTACATATATGTAGAGAGGAGAGTGCTAACTTAGTGAGTAAGGTAGAATATGCTTGGGGTATAGCAGAATTCAAGACAAATCTAATCTCAGCTTCCAAGGTGTTTATATTCAGTGCAGAAAAAAGAGAAAGCTTATTAAAAAAAAAACTAAACTAGAAATAGATTAGCAAATAAATTAATAGATTAACCAAATCAGAAATTACTAATTCTTAAGGATTGTGGAGGAATCCAAAACTAGTGAAGTAATTAAAAAATGAATTAATTAAAGAAATATCTGGGCCCATTGAAGTTATTTTTATAGGTTTTTTTTTCAGAAATTATTCTTTTATCATCATCATTGCCTTTTGAGTGTCACAGGTCTGAGGAAGCATTAGCAAAAAATCATATCCCTAATCTTCTCTTCTGCTTGTTAAAAACGTCTCACATAATTTCAATTCTAGAACAAATATTCTTCTAATGACATTTCTTATAAAGTTTAATTTTTGGCTGATGGATGAGAGAAAATGAATTTGAGAAAATAATGCTCAATAGTGTGTGTAATAGTGTGAATTACACTTGGTAAATAGTGTGTGTAAATATCAAAATACAATCACAAGTGTTTCTCCAGGGAATCAAAAAGTGATTCTGCCAGGGCTTTGGAAGAAGGAAAGAAGAAACAAATAAGTGGAACACAAGATATTTTTTTAGGGCAGTTGACTGAAAATATCTTTATATTATATCTTCACATAGAAGACTCCAAGGCTCACTGCTTTACTGTTGAATATAGCTATTGGAATATTTGCCTTAAAAGTTTAGTTTTTTTTTAAACGACTGAGTATATTCACTAAGCTATTAAGGCAAATATTTTAGAGCTATATTCAACAGAAAAGCAGTAACCCTGGTTTAGATTATTCTTTAAAAACATAGCCTAACATGTAGTCTATATTTATATATAATATTTATGAAGTATTTAAAAATAAATAATGTTGTCCAGTTCTTTTCATATATCTGTTCCCAAAGAAGTGTCCTAAACTTTCCAAATTACGCCTGGAAAAGCTTTTTATTATAAAGGCTAGTGTCAAACACACATGATATAACAAAAAAATTACGTAGATATGATCTTGTCCGGTTGCCTCCTATTATGTTAAAATACATCAGATAAAGGGTAAGCAAGTCAGTTATTCATAAATACCTCTCAATATGAGTGAGAAAAATTATTTCACCTAATCAAGGCATTACTAGTCCTGCCATTCCTATCTGTGGGTCCCTAGACAAATTTGTGTAACTGAACCTCATTCTTCTTTCATAATGTCAAGAGTCTTTGCCAATTCCATGAGCTTCAAAAATCTTCTTTATATTATGGAAAGACATCTATGTTGAATAATATTATTTTGCATCTTGTGTTTAAAAATACCCTATCAACAAAGTACCCCATAGTTAGGAAGGAGAACTTCATTTTTTATATATTATAACAAAAATCAATGTCATCATTTTGCCTAAAATCAATCTTAGATATCATATTATTACAATTAATTTTAATACAAGTAAACATTAAATTTTATTTTAAATGGGTAAAAAAAATTTTTGTGGACACGTCTAGATATAAAAAGTCCAATTGTTTCCATTTTTAGCATGGCATTTGAAAAAAGAAACTCTTCTATCAAAAAGAAGTTGAATAGAAATAGATTCACATAATATGCTTATACAGAATTATGATTCTTTTTCCCTTCCATTAATCTAATTTACTTTTATTGGGCGCAAAGTTCTCTGATAAATGTATCTCTGCACTATGAAAATGTCAATGAATGTGAAAACGGAACTTCTTTGGAGATTTGTCATAGTATGTAACTTCTGAATTTTACATTTTGTCTTGCTGTGCAGTGCCATAGATAAAAATGCTTTTGAAATTGCTGTTTCCTGGATGTTTCTAAAAAACTTGAAAGGTCATGAGACTCCTCTCTGTCACTGTTAGATAACGAGCATGGTAATATCTTACAAAGTATAATTAAGCCACTGCATAAGATCATCTCTAACATTAATGCATATTTTCTTTTGTTTTTTTCCCAATATGTTTAAATGTGTAAGATTTATGTTAGTGGAACATAAATCTTTATTTAAAAGCTTATATTCATTTACAAGCATAAGATTAAATTAATTATGAATAAATCAATGTGCTTAATGTAAACTTCAAGCAGTTGTTTAAAAATATGAGGTTTATGAATAGCAATTTCCATATCAGGAATAGAGGAGCCAGTCTCGTTGCTCCAGATATTTTGCTACTTAATTGAACATAGTAAATAAATGTATGTAAATTGTATGTCTGATCAAAGAATATAGCAAAATATTTATTTGTGTCTACTTATTATTCAGTTTAATTGAGTTGTAGAATTATGAAACACAAGTGAAAATAAAAAAAAACTGAGACATTTTCAATTTTTGTTAATATTTTCACCTGACAAAATTTGACAACACTGACCATATTCAACTAGTATTTAATTTACTATTGAGTTCAACTAGGTCTGATTCTGGGTATATAAATTTAACAATCTATAGACTTTAAGGTTTAGCTTTCACCTACATAAGCTGGGTAAATGGTGGGACCTCAGTAAGGATTAGTTTCAATTGTTGCTATAACGAATACCAACCAAAAAAGTAATAAATCTCGTTTCCCTAAAGGCATTTCCCAAATAACTGATTTTCTCACAGCGATTTGTTACAGGAACTGATAATTAAATATTGTAAGATCTTGGTAAAATTTTGGACAATTGTATGAGACTCTTTTTCTTTAATTTATAAAAGCTGTATTCTATTTATAAGCATTCAGTTATTTTCATTTTATATTTACTTTTAATACTTATTATTATTAACTCAGGTTTTAAGTTGCAGAATTTAACAGAATCGAGACAGAGAATACAAGATAAAGACATGAGTAGAAGAGACAACACACACACACACACACACACACACACACACACAAAACGGGCAAAGGAAAGTGAAGTGGTACTATACAGCAGTGTCTCTTTCTTTTGTGATTATGTGGTAGGATTGCTTATGATCTCCTTGGATTGTAGAATCTCATGCCACCTTGGATTGTAGAATCTCATGGCATTGCAATGATTAGGAAAAAACATATATAGAATGTTCAGTGTTAAAACGGAAAATAGCATGCAGTAATAATTAAGGCAGTTTTGTAGTTGAGATAAAAAATGTATACTCATATTAATTTGTCTCAAGAACGGTGAAGGTTTGCAATTTTATCCTAGTGACCAACTAACAGATTTGTCTGTTACAGTTTTATTTATGCTGACAGAAAATGAGACTATTGGGCCAGTGATAAAGTAGGTTTATTACTCATAGCAGTAGCTATAGCCAGAGATCAACATGTTCTTGTGTTGTTACTCTAAACCCATATTTACACATGGTGACAGAAGGAAAGCCAAATGAGACTTGAGTCCACAATGGGTTGCACTAAAGGAAAGGAATACTGAGTTCACAAAATCCCCTTCTATTAAATTGGGCTTTATGCAAACCTGCCTGACCTTTGGCACTGAAGAAGACATTATCTTTATTATACTGGCCTGCATGCTTTTTCTCTGGAGGGAGATATTATCTCTGCCCACCAGGGTTGCACGCTACAAAAACATCCCTAGTGTTGAGAAAAGGTATGCTCTGACAATGCCACTACTGGATATTTATCCAAATGAAAAGAAAGCAGTATATCAAAGGGATATCTGAACCCAGAGATTTTATTGCATCACTATTCACAATAGAAATGATATGAAATCAATCTATGTATTCATCAGTAGATGAATGGATAAAGAAAATGTAGCATATATACACAATGAAATACTATTGGCTATACAAAACGGCAAGATGGATGAAAGTGGAGGTTACCATGTTAAGTGAAATAAGCTCGACATATAAAGAGAAATTTTCCATGTTCTTACTATTGTGTAGGAGCCAAAAAAGTTGATCCCAGGGAAGTAGAGAGTGGGATGATAAATACCAGGCTGGGCAGTGTGTATGAGAGAAAGTAAGGATGAAGAGAGATAGGTCAATGAAAACAAATATACAGTGAGGTAGAAAATATAAGTTATGTTTGATAGCAGAGAAGGATAATTATAGAAAGGAAAAAGTAGAATACATTTCAATGTAGGTAGCAGAGAAAACCTGAATATTTTTTCCAACATATAGAAAAAGCAGTTGCTCAAAGTGATGGATACCCCAAATACCCTGACATGATCATTATGCATTCTATGCATGCAGTAAAATATAACACGTCTCGTGAATGTGTAAAATATTCTATATGAATGTTTATAAAATCCTTGGAAAAATAGTCTGGAATCAAGGGGTGATGCCTCCACTTGCAAGATGTGCCAAAACATGAGAAACTTGTGGAGACTCGTCCCATGAGTTTCTACACTGCCCCTCGTTTCTACACTGTCTTACCTTCTGACCATGAATATGATGCCCAATTAGCCACTCAGATTATTTGACTAACATAGGCTGTGACTAAATTTGTTATTTATAAACAATTATTACTTAAGGCTATTCTTATCAAGACTCTAAACATCAGGATGTGGCAACCTAATGTAGTGGCCTTAAAAATGTTCCACAGCCTCCCAAACTCAACAGCTGAACAAAGTTTCTAACAATCAGGAATACCTTAGAAATCCAGGTGGGATTATCTTTGAGATTCGGTATTAACCTTTCCACTTTTCTTGAGGCATTAATCCAGGTATAGGTATGTATATTGTATAGTATCTGCCTTGACACATAAGGAAAATGTCTAGGACAAAGCCGTCTTTCATAATAACCTTGGCCCATTCTTTGAGGCTGAACTGAATGCTTTCCTAACCTGAAAGGATGTCATTGATCATCTCAACTAGAGTCACAAACTTCATACCAATATTTCCAATAGAATAATTACCATGCTGTAAGAATTGCTGCATAATTTGTGATTAAATTAGAATTCAGTTATCCTTTTCAAACCTCCACGCACCTAGGGTAGCCTCATTTGGGAAAAAATAAAGTTAAATAAAATATAAAAGACCTTCGCATGCATCTGAACATTACATGATGTTCTGGTGGTTTGTCCTGAAATGCTTGTGGGTCTCTTAAGACTGTTTCTCTGGGGTAAGTCACCATGTTTTGGAAGGATGTTAGTTATTTCCTGGTTCCACACAAAATATTGTTTATAATTGTTGTGATCACTCTCCCAAGTGGAACCTACATCAATCAGGGACAAAAGTTCACATTGCCTCCGAAGTGGCACCCTGGCTCACTGGTAGACCTTTAGGGTCTTCCTTTCTTAAAAAAGTGAGTCTAGTATTTTGTTTATAAAGGGACTCTCTTTTAAGAAGAGGTAGTCAAACCTGTCCTTTATGTCCATTGTACCAACTGGGTGGGATTCTGCCCTAAGGAATAATGAGTGACGACTTTGGGTATGAGGACATGGCAGAAAACCAAAAATGCTGACAGGAATTTTGCATGGGAGGTACAGTGTTTGGACCATCTTACTCTAATAGACTGCTTCTGGTAGACTTCCTGGAGAGTTGAAGTGGACTGGAAATCCAATTGTGTTCAGGATTTTTTGTTGGGGGATGGAAGACCCAATAATTCGTTAAAATTAATGCACTTTCAATAGTTTTAAAGAGGCACAAAAGTGTGCTTCCTTGGAGAATAAGATTAATTCATGTCGCCCTCTCATCTTTTCCATATCATGGGGAATCTAAGAGGTTTTCTCCCCAGATGCATGGCTTGTTCCTCTCTGGAAATGTTCTATTTTATTCAGAAACACAATGATACAATTATCCTATTCCATTTTTAGTTATAAAAAAATAAGTTTCTGATTTAAACTTAGAAATTCCTATATATTATTCAGAGTACTCTTTATAATTTTATTTTTCTAGATGTGTTCCTTCTCCATTTCTCTTTTCAGTTTATGAGTTACCTAAAATATTACTGAGACCAAAAGCCACCAAAAACTTGGACAGAATTCAAATACTAGCATTATTTTTCATTTTAGTATTTCTGTCAGTATTACAAGCAGAAGGCCTATCTGTTTGGTAAAGGCAAATTAAAGCAAGTAACAGAACAAAGTGCGTTAGTGGTAAATAAAGCTGAGCCATGTTCTGTGTGACTAGAAATGCTGCATGTTACAATGAAAGACCTCATCAAAGCAGCAGTGCACACACACACACACACACAGACACACACACAGACACACACACACAGACACAGACATACATACACACATGCACATTTCTACTATGGTGTGTTTAACAATTCAATTCTTTTCTGTCTTGAATATTGTTAATAACATGTGGTTTCATGTACAAAGCCTCAGAATTTGAAATATTATGGTTTTTGCATAGCTTTCAAGACAATCTTTAATGTGTAAAGGAGTTGAAAGTGAGGGAAGTTATATGATTTTTCTTTGGAGGTTATATAAATGGTGGTAGGATTTGTACTGTATGTCAACTAACCTCACCTCTTCCCCAAAGTCCATTCTTCTATGTCTAACAATAAGGGTTCACCCTATATTCCCAGTTTTCTAAGTACTTTACAAATATTAATTGACTTAATCCTTCAACAGTTTTATAAAATAGTATAAATTGTTCCTATTTATCCTGCAAGAAAATTGTTGAACAGAGATGTTCAATAATTTCCCCAGAGGCACCAGGAGTGGTAATCTGAACTCAGGAAGCAGATGTTTTAAGTATTCAGCTATGCTGCCTCTTACTTGATAAAGATGTTCAAACTGAAAGCTGTAATATTTTAGGCCACAAAAAGACCTTCAATAGACTGGAAATATGACCAGTTATGTGTTTTTTTCTTTTTTAGAATTTTAATGCTTTCATTCAAATATTACATAATTAAGGGGCCATAGGGAGACAACAATAATGTCTTCATTCTATACCAGTGGTTCTCAACCAGAGGCGGTTGTTCCCTCTTCCCCAGACCCCTAACAGGAAGAATTTGGAAATGTCTGGAGGTGTTTTTGATTCTGACAGTTGTGGAGATGGTGCTTCTAGCATGTGGTGCATTAGAGGCCAGGTCTTTTGTTAAGACCTGTAATTGTAAGTGTATATTACAATTCCCTATATCAAAGAGGTATACAGCTGAAAATGTGAATAGTGCCAAGGATGTAGAAACCTGTCTGGGATCTGGGAACTGTCTTTTCTTTTTTAGCCATGTGCTTTGGATGTCGAAACACCTAGGAAAACTAATGCTATTTGTTTACTGGTAAATATTTGGAAAATATTGATATTATTTAAGCTTTTTAAGGATTTGTACCTATTTACACACAGTTACAAAGCATAAGTTTTAAGATGTGGTCTTGGTAAGGTTGCATGGTAACTACATATATAAATTGATCCTTAAAATATAATTGATAACACACCTGAGAATGGTGTGAAAGGGGATGGGGACTCAGAGACAAGGACACTAAAAAAGAGCTGGGAATCTGATGAATGAAAACTTATTCTGTGGACATACAAGTAAATGGATACGTTAAAGAGAGGAATTTGCAAACTTTTAAATTTGACAGGCATTTAATAATAGTGATGCTTGTAAGAATTATAGCCAAAATATTTCAATAACCTGAAAATACGACCACATAGTCTCTCTGACCTGATCTTTTCTTTGTAAGAGCAGAGACCTTCAGCCTCTCATCTTATATGTTGCTTATGATGCAATATTAAAATAGAACATATCCTGTGGCACATATACACCATGGAATACTATGCAGCAATCAAAAATGATGAGTCCGTGTCCTTTGTAAGGACATGGATGAATCTGGAGAACATCATTCTCAGCAAACTGACACAAGAACCGAAAATGAAATGACACGTATTCTCACTCATAGGCGGGTGAGGAAAAATGAGAACACATGGACACAGGAAAGGGGGTACTATACACTGGGGTCTATTGGGGGGAATAGGGAGGGGACAGCGGGGGGGGAGCTGGGCAGGGATAGCCTGGGGAGAAATGCCAAATGTGGGTGAAGGGGAGGAAGGCAGCAAAGCACACTGCCATGTGTGTACCTATGCAACTATCTTGCACGTTCTGCACATGTACCCGAAAACCTAAAATGCAATAAAAAAAATAGAACATTTCCTAAACATTTATTAAATTCAGGGTACAGGTGCAGGTTTGTTACATAGGTTAACTTGTGTCATAGGGGTTTGTTGTCCAGACTATTTCATCACCCAGGAATTAAGCCTTGTACCCACCAGGTATTTTTCCTGCTCCTCTCCCTTCTCCCACCCTACACATTCTGATAAGCACCAGTGTGTATTGTTCCCCTAAAGTAAAACATTTTTAATCAAAAAATATCTGTTGAACTTGAGAGTTGGAAACCCATTCCATTCATTTTCAGATTCTGTAAGTAGAGAATAATCTTTCCAGGTAATTTCCAATATTGTATATAAGAAAACAGTATTTATGGACACAACCACACTCCACATGTAGATTTGATCTGGCACAGGTTAGAGGGTAAGCTGTACTTTGTTAAGTGGAACAGGACCAATCCTGTTTTCATAATTAATTTATCATTAAGCAATGATAATATCCAATAGTCTGCTGAGAAACATAGGCCAAAAAATTTTGTCACCCCATGGGAATTTCTCAGTATTATGTAATTTCCATCTACTACTAATATTTTTCCTCTTACCTTCTTTTCTTAGCACAAGATAAATAGGTTCTGTTAAGGGAGATATTGGAGAGAACAGAACAACAAAAACCTCAACCTCTAATTTGTCATGTTCTGGCAGAAATTAAGCGGTGCTTTCAAGTTGGATAATTTGTGATGTGTTTAATAAAGAGACTATTTATACCTATGTCAAAAGAATGTAGAGAAAACTGAGTAACTGGTAAGAGCATGACGTGGACAGAAAGTAGAGCTCTTGGCAGCAGCTTACAAGCTTTAGAATAAGTGAGACAAGAGGAAGTGTTGACTATCAAACCCTGTAAGCAAAAGAGGACCTTTCAATAACCAGCTAAAGTCAGTCTCAGAGGAAGGGAGGTACCTTGCTCTCCTCCCACTCTTTGATCTCAAACTGATGAGAAACCAGATCCCAATGGATGAAAGGATACTGTCCAGGAGTGCAGAGCAGGATAGAGAAGAGGGAGTAGATCTGGTGGAGCCAATGGAACCATCTAACACAACCTCAGAGACAAGAAATGATGGAAGAAAACAGCATGGAAGTTTTGTTCTCTGGTTATTGGACTAATTTTTGAGGAAGCCATGACAGCCATAAAGTAGTAGAAGAAGTAATTTTCTGTTGTATACATAAAATTTAAAAGTAACCAAATTGTGTCTCTCCTGCCTTCTCCTTTCCCTTTCTTGGCTTCTTTCCTGCATTCCATTTCTTGTCTTTTCACCTTCAATTATTTTCATCATAACTACTGCATACTCACCATAAAATCTTTCTAAATATAAAGGCTTGTTGGTTGAAATGTTGGTTGAAAGGCTGTCTGGCATTTATTCTTCTTCTCTTGGAAGTCCTCCTTCTTGGTTGCTTATTAAACACTTTCCTTCCTGTATGGTTGAGATGGATTATCAGGCACAGGCTGGATGAGCTGTCAAGACCACAAAGTAGCAAAATCACAAAGATGTCTCTGAGAAGCTGCACAGTTTCAGCAGCTCTAGGCACAACTTGAGTAGGGTCCAAAATGAAAACAAGAGCTAGTTAAGAAAGGCAAAATTTGGATATATAACGGATTATATCATTTATACCTTCAAATTGGGAAATGTGGCAGTTTCAGATAACATTAGCAATTCCGTTTCAGATTTTTAAAAAAGTGATTATTTGTATCTGTGATATGCATTTGAATCTGCTAATCCAAGTAAATAGTTTGATATTTGATGAATGGGAATAGGTAATTATTCTTTATATTATTTGTAATTTCCATTGAGTATTTGAAAGCTTAGTGGTTTTAGTGCTATTATGTACGAAATCTAGGTTACTTTAAAATTATGTTATATTATAATAATTTGTTTTACTTAATTTTATGTTATAATTGATAAATATTGTATCATGTGCTATGTAGCAGATTAATGTATTTGGGATCTCCTAAGACAAACCATCACTTGTATTTTTGTAGTTTTTATGTTTCCCCTGTCAAGGTCTGATCTCTTGCTGTAGGAATACATTCAAGGTGTTTTTTGTAGAGTACTTAAACATATTTATCAGGATAAGCACCAAATATATGAAGAGGTCTTACAAACACTTGGTCATAATTTAAAAGTGCAGTTTACTGATGACTTTGTTGACGTAATGGTGATCTCGTCTGTTCTGTTGATGAATTTCGTGGACAATGCGAAGGAAAGTTACACACTTATTTTATAGCAATAAAACGAATAAATAAACATGTACTACTATTGCAGCTGAGTAAAAGAAACTCATGAATATTAATGTTCAAAAAAAGAGGTGGACAATTTGCCACGGGGCCCTCAAGGCTGTAAATCTAGGAATTGTAGTCAACTGAAACAATCCATTATAAATCATCTTCTCTCTACCCATATTGTGTTTTGCAATTCCAGCTAACGCTGCATATAAAATAGGCAATCTAAACTTGTTCTCAGTGGATAAGAATAAGCCCTGAAGAACTGCTTTTCAGACACTGCATTTCTCCTCATAAACTGGACTTCAAAAATATTCCAAACACACCATAAAGTTTCAAACTTCAGTGCCCTCAAAAGCTGCACGTGGTTCCCATTAACATCAATCAGAATTTTATGTGCATGGAGCAGGGGCAAAGGATAAACTTTTATATGATCAACAATATGTTTGATGACTAAAAACACTGAAACTCCCCTGTGCTGACATTAGTTTCCGAGACCCTTCGTCTCAAAAATTCAATGGCTGTCTAAATATGGTAGGCAATGCTATTTTCATTTTAAATATAAAAGTTAAAATACTTTATTTGTAACTTAAAACTTAGAGGTAAATTAACTGAAACATTATATTGAAGAGATTTAAAGTGGTGTAAATTTCTCCATGACTGAAATATTTCTTTTCATGCAAAGCATCAGCTTATTAATACTTTGAATTTATAGGTACAAAAGCAAATGTCTTTTTTTCAATTAAATTGTCTATCAATAATAAATTACAGGAAATTACTACCTAGTAAGTAGGAAATTTTTCTTCAGTTGTTACTTCAGTGTTAAACTAATAAAAAAAATCTCAAAATATATTTAGAAACCAATGCTTTATTCATCATCCCATCATCTACATTAGGTATTTCTCCTAATTTTCTAATTTTATCCCTCCCCAATTCCCCTGTTACAATCCTGCACAATCTGCATGTGTACCTCAGAACTTTAAGTACAATAAAAACAATTGAAAAAAAAAAAAAAAACCTAATGCTTTAAACCCTGTTCACTGATTACAACTGAGATTACATTTGATGTAGTTTCAATGTCTTTAGTTTCCTGGGTTATATATAGTTTTGTGTTTGTTCATTAGAAATTATAAACCTCACAGATTGACTTTTGCCAACTAAGACATTTTTTACTGCTGTTTGGTTCCCTGAAATAATGTGGAATTTCTTCTTTGCTTTCAGGCTGAATGATTAAAGCTAACTGCAGAGCAGCTATTCTCTCAACTTTGCACTGCTGACATTTGGGTCAGCCGACCCCCTGTTGTCCTGTACATCGTGGGATGCTGAGTAGGATCTCTAGCCTCTGCCCTCCACTGCTAGTTGTATTCCCACACCAGTTTTGTCACCCCCAAAATTTCTCTAGATATGGCCAAATCCTCCACTGATATAGAATTTATTTCTAGCATTGTGTTCATTGTCCATCTCAGTAGATAGAATTTCATTTTTAGTAATCATTAACTTAGTCCAACAAACTTTTAACCTTAATAAATGTCTTTAAAATACATTTAAAGTATGACTTTAAAGTATGACTGAGAGCATGCAAGTATGTTGTCAGTAGCTAACTTCTTCGTGAAGATCAGTAGGTCACAACATTTTTTTAAACAAAACAATAAGACATAATATAAGGATTGGAACATAATATAGAACAAAAAGAGCCAGATTATTAAAATTGTGGGGAAAAGTTGGGAGAAGTAAAATAAGAAGCTATAAAATTTAAACTTCGCCTATCTCACTATCTGGGCTTTTTTGGTTATACTCTGGGTTAGAGTTTATTACATAAAAAGGATACAGATTAAATTCAGCAAAGGTAAAATGTGCAACGAACAGAGCACAGGAGAAACCAGCCACATGTTTCCAATTGTCTTCTCTCAGTGGAATCCTAGAGACAGAACTTAATTCTGACAATGACAGTACACAAAAGGTATTGCCAACCAGAGAAGTTCACTGGACCTTTCGTGTTCAACGTTTTTACTGGGGATTGGTCATATAGATAAGGCACACTCTAATGTCTGACATTAGTTACTCAATCTCCATTCTCTCTTTAGGTCAATGAATACTACATGATCCATGGACTTCACCGCAAATGAAAATGTTTTCCAGGCTGGGCGTGGTGGCTCAAGCCTGTAATCCCAGCACTTTGGGAGGCCGAGGCGGGTGGATCACAAGGTCAAGAGATGAAGACCATCCTGGTCAACATGGTAAAACCCTGTTTCTACTTACAAAAAATAAGTTTGGCATGGTGGTGTGTGCCTGTAATCCCAGCTACTCAGGAGGCTGAAGCAGGAGAATTGCCTGAACCCAGGAGGCGGAGGTTGCGAGATCGCACCATTGCACTCCAGCCTGGGTAACAAGAATGAAACTCTGTCTCAAAAAAAGAAAGAAAGAAAGAAAGAAAGAAAGAAAGAGAAAGAAAGAAAGAAGAAAGAAATTTACAAAGTTTAATAATGTAAAGTTCACAGTAATTTAAAGTTCTAATGATGTATTAGAACTAGCTTCTGCCTGCATGCAAGGGCCAATTGTTAAATTTCAGAAATGTTGCAAGCCAGTTGACATCACACATTGATAGCTTATACTGGTCATTTTGGTAATATTTACATGGAAATTGACAAATAGTACAAACCAGCATTCTCCCATCCAAAAATCCGGTAATTAAATATTTTAACGACCACTTCACTTCATGTAGAGGCTAATTGTTACACTCCAGTAAGTGGCAGAGTCACAGGAAACTTTTTTTCTCAATACTTTCTAGCTTATGTAACTGAATTCCTTTGAAAACCATTTGACATTGTTATTTTACTTTCTACTCAGACCTCAAAGGAAAATCACCAATTAGTGTGCTCCTCCTTTGGCAATTTGGCAACTGACCATCGGCTCTTCCCACTGTCCACTTCTTTTGCCACTAGAAATTTATTAGATAATCACTGGCTCCCTTTTGAAAACTATGTAACTTTACATATGTTCAACAAATCCTTTCGTCTCCTTTCATGTTCTCCTCAGTTTGCCTATCTGGGGTCTTTACACATTAACTCCAGCCCTTCCTCCATAACAACACCCTACAAGCCTGCTTCCCATACACAGGAACTTTTACCTGCTATTAAATGATGTTGAAAAAATTCACTTGCTTTTTCCATTGCTCAAATAATTAGAGTGTTTCAAATTGCAAGATTTTACTTATATTTTTCAGTTCAAAGTCACAAGAAAGACATCTTACACTTTCTTCTATAAGACCCCAGTAGAAGGAAAGTATATTAAAACAGTTAAGTACAACTGGATCCTGGACTTCTCATGTCATTTTACTCAATTATGAAGTTAAATACAAATTACTAAGTTCAATACTTTCATGTAGAACATGGGAAAAATATGCTTGTGTATATTTTAAAATCAACATTACATGTCATTTTTATTTTCCATCCAAGCATATTAAAATATTCCCAATTTCATGGTTACAATAATTGTAACCATATGACATTTATTTTCTGGGAAGATGTGCATTTCAAATTTAACTATTTTGTACAATTGAATTTAAAGGACTGGCAGGATACTCACCCAATATTTTAATCTGTTTGCAGTGGCTATTATAATGTAATATACCTGTGACACTCTTATTAAATAGGTTTACCCCAATATGTCAATTTACACTGTGCACCGGTTCTGATTGACTGGTGTCTATACTGCTTAATCAGTGTTTTGAATATCCTCTTGAAACATGAAAGTAGCTATTAAACAGTGAGAGAAAAACATCCATAACAACAAGAATATGCATTCAATAAATTTGAAATAAGTTAGCTTGTCAGCATATTTCAGAGATATTTCCAGTCTGGCCTACATATTCATGATTGCTTTCCATCTCAGATGCACAGGGTTGAATTAACGCTACTATCCAGTTGATGGCATGTTATTATTAACAATCTGTGCATTGTAGTCATTCATTTGTTTTTTCTCTTTCATCTTCATACCACAAACTTGTTTCTCTCAACATCATAGATAACAATTAAATGTCCTTATTGCATATTATATTTATTTGTGTTTTCTAATATACAGAATATTGTATGTACATATGTTAACACATAAATATACAATTACATATTATATATGAATGTACATACATTGTCATATTTATGTGAGGGGGTGTGTAGCATATACATGTATATATTTTGGTTCCATATACACTATTGTACTAAAGTCCATCAAGTAGTTCTGTGAACATCTAATCAAGTGCATATAACTGCTGCATCATACTCCATAGTTGTCCTCCAAATGTTTTATTCCCTGCCAGCGATGTCTCCAAATATTCTATCTGACCTCATATATCACCATCAAATACAGTGCTATTATAAACATTTTAGCTTACACAAGTTTATAGACTTATGTAAAACATTTTTTTACTGGGTGTGACACTGCTGAGTCCTCTGTACATTTCTATAAGCAATTTGACTTTGACTTTGAGATGTCAAATGGCTCTTTGGTATGGCTGCACCATTCCACCCTTCTACCAGCAAGGCCTGAACATTCTTTTTGCCCTAAATTTCCACCAAGGCTTGACTTTATCTGAATATCTAGGCATCTCATTGTTTTTGTTGGAATTATTCTATTACTAGTAACTTCTGGACATCTATCCCAGTGCTTCTTGTTTGGGCTCCCCTTCCATGGTAAGCTAAACAAAGCTGCTTTTTCCCTAAAGATGTCCATGCCTTATCTCTGGAACCTGGTGATTGTTACCTTACCTGGACAAGGGACTCTTAACGATGTGGTTAAATTAAGGACTTTGAGATGGAGAGATGATCCAGGCTTATGTGGGTGTGCTCAGTGTAACCACAAGGATCTTCATAAGAGGGAGACAGGAAGATCAGAAGCAGAAGCAGTAGATGTGATGACAGAAGCAAGAGACTGGAGGGATACAAGGAAGGACCATGAGTCAGAGAATGCAGGAGTCCTGTAGAGGCTGAAAAATATAAGGAAACTGATTTTCCCTTCAGAGCCTCAGAAGGAAGCAGGACTGCTCACATCCTCACGTTAGCCAGTGGAGAGCAATTTTAAACTTCTGAACTTCACAACTGTGAAAGAATACATTTTAAGCTTTGCACAGTGGCAGTATCGTAGCCAATGAGGTTTTTCTGAGGCGCAATTATTGCTAATTGAAAACTTTTACCAATACCACGCCATGACGACTTGAAATATAGTCGGCATTGGCAATTTTTTGCAGTCTCTACGGAGACTGAATAAAAAATTAAATAAAAAGAATACGTTTTTATTGTTTTAAGTCACTAAGTTTGTGGTAATTTTCACAGCAGTAAAAAGAAACTAATATCCCTTACCTTATAAATTTCCTCTTTATATTTTTAGAAAATTTTATTTTGTGTTTACACCTCATTGATGTGTATAAGTTTATGTTCTATATATCATTCTCAAAAATTTTAGACATGAAAATACCTTCTTTTCTGCTGTCAGCTGTCAGTAATTTTTATTTATGGTATTCTTTATTGAATACAACTTCCAATGTAATCATTATTTTTGCCCTTTGGATTATACTTTTTAACACAATTTTCATAAAGTCCTTTACTTAGGTCACAAAACGTCTCCATTTTTCTCTGCTAAATATGTAGTTTTACTTTGGCATTGAGGTTAGTAACCATTTAGAGACCACGTTTCTAATGTTAGAGGGTCAGTTCTTTTCCCCTCATGTGATGTGTCCAGTTTTCCAACATCATTTTGAAAACAACAAATGCCATCTACAATTATCAGTGGTATCATCTTTATTCACAATTAAAATTTAATATATTCATATGAGTCTGTGTTTGTACTTTTTATTTTCTCAATATTTCTATTTTTTTTCTGTTTTAAACCTGATATGGTATTATTTATATTTTATCATTATTTTTATCATGAGGCTCATGCTTTCTCTTTTTTTAATTTTAATTTAATTTTATTTTACTTTAAGTTTTGGGATACACTTGCTGAACCTGCAGATTCATTACGTAAGTATACATGTGAAATGGTGGTTTGCTGTACTTATCAACCCATCATCTAGGTTTTAAACCCCACATGCATTAGGTATTTGTCCTAATGTTCTCCCTCCCATTGCCCCCTACTCCCCAATAGGGCCTTGTGTGTGATGTTCCCCTTGCTGTGTCTATGGGGTGTTCTCATGGTTCAACTCCCACTTACAAGTGAGAACATGCGATACTTGGTTTTCTGTTTCTGTGATAGTTTGCTCAGGATGATGGTTTCCAGCTTCATCCATGTCCCTACAAAGGACATGAACTCATTCTTTTTTAGGCTTATGTTTTCTCTTAAAGCTCATACTCAGATTTACTTATTATATAACAATTTCCACCTACTCCCAAACCGCCAAAATTCATTTCACAATAGCAACAAGGATCAAAAACACACTGACCGTTTGGTTTCTATGGAAACGTGAATCAAAAAGAGTGTTGTATGTTAGAAACAATAATATGTTATTTGCCTAAAACAGGGAGGGAACAACAAAAAACTGTGTGTGTGTGTGTGTGTGTGTGTGTGATTTAGGGATTTTACTTACAAATTTTAATAACTACAAGTATATTTCTATTTATGAATAGGCAGTGATATTTTACACATGGGGATAGGATCATTTGAGGAATTAGGATAACATAACCCAGAAATTTTATACAAGTTGAATCTCATTTTATGTAAATAAGGTTGCTAAATATGCCCAAAATAAAAAGTGAGTTTTAGGATAAGAATTAGTCTTTGTATTTTCCAAATAATGCTTAGTTTCAGGTATGTGTTGAAGATTTGTTGCTCCTTAGTTCAATATTTAAAGAAAAAAATGAAAAGAAAAAAATTTCAGCCTTTTCACAAGACATACCTTTGGATCTTCACAATTCCTGAAATAACGTCGATTAATTCTGACCCAGTCATTCTTCTAACTGTAAAAACCACATACATTGTTTATGAAAACTTTTACTCAATAGTGTAAAAAATTACTAACTCTCCTATGTCAGAAATGAATTAGTATTTTTTGTTTTAGCTTCTAAGAGTAAAGGAAATATTTTGCCATACACAAGGCATTATGTTACTTCTAATTTAAGCACCGATGTGTACTCATTCATAAAAATATTATTATATCTAGCAAAAAAAACTTGAGAAAATCCACATGAATAGGAGAAAATATTTGCAAACTACCCATCTGACAATTAGAATCAAAATATATAAGGAGCTCAAATAACTGAATAACAACAAAAAAAATCTAATTTAAAAATGGTCCAAAATATGAACGTTTTATCTCACCCCAGTCAAATTGTATTTTATCTCACCCCAGACCCAGCAATCCCATTACTGTGTATATACCCAAAGGATTACAAATTGTTCTATTATGAAGACACATGCATACACACGTATGTTCATTGCAGTACTGTTTACAATAGCAAAGACCTGGAACCAACCCAAATGCCCATTAATGATAGACTGGACAAGGAAAATATGGCACATATATACCTTGGAATACTATGCAGCCATAAAATTACTGATGAGTTTGTGTCCTTTGTAGGGACATGGATGAATCTGGAAACCATCATTCTCAGCAAACTGACACAAGAACAGAAAATCAAACACCACATGTTCTCAGTCATAAGCGGGTGTTGAACAATGAGAACACATGGACACAGGGAAGGGAGCAGCACACACTGGAGTCTGTCTGTTGGAGGGGATAAGGGAAGGACAGCATGGGTGGGGAGGTTGGGGATGAATAACATGGGGAGAAATGCCAGATATAGGTGATGGGGGATGCAGGCAGCAAACCACCTTGCCATGTAAGTACTTATGCAACAACCTTGCATGATCTGCACATGTACCCCAAACCTAAAGTAAAATAAAATTTAAAAAATGACTTTTATCTAAAAGGTTGCAATGAATGCTGATGAAAATGCAAATAAAGAGACACAGTCATACATTGTTGGTGGGAATGCAAATTAATACAGTTATTATAGAGAACAGTATGACAGTTTCTCAAAATCTAAATATGGAACTACCATATGATCCCGCAATTGTACTGTGCTGGATATATGTAGCCAAACTAAAGGAATCAGAATATCAAAGAACTATCTGCGCTCCCATATTTACTGCAACACTATTTACAATGGTCAAGATATAGCATCACCCTAAGTGTCCACCAACAAACAGATGTATATAAAAATATGATACATATACACAATGGAATATTATTCAGCCATAAGAAAGAATGAAATCTTGTCATTGGCAGAAACATGGATAGAACTTGAGTGAAATGAAATAAGCCTGGTGCACAAAAGACAAATGTTGTATGTTCTCACTCATAAGTGGGTGGTGAAAATGTTGATCTCTTGGAATTAGAAAGTAGAATGACAGTTGCCAGAGTCTGGAAGTGTAGCGGGGATGAGGGGATAAACAGTGATTAGTCAATGAGTCCAAAAATACATTTGGAAGGAATGTATTAGGTACAATACATTAGGTAGTACAATAGGGTGACTAATACAAACAGTAATTTATTGTCAAAATAATTAAAAGAGTATAATTTGAATGTTCCTAACACAAAGAAATGATACATGTTTAAGGGGATGGATATATCAATTATCCTGATTTTCTCATTACACATTTCGTGATTGGATCAAAATATCACATGTATCTGAATATGTGCAACTTTTATGTATCCATAAAATCTAAAAATAAAAAGTAAATAAATAAACCGAAGCTAACGACACTGTTGGAATGAATGTAATATGCTCTGTTAGATCTTTTGTTCCCAGGCATTCAGGTTTAGACCAGAAGAAAGTGGTGTTCCAAAGAAAGAAGAAATTACCAGTCACACACGTGCTCCTTTCTTTGTATTGGAGATGTGAGCTGTTAGAAAAGCAGTTAGATTGCTTTATATTTACAGGTTATCTTTGTTAGACAGAAAAAGAAATAAACAAACTTGTCATAGTTGCAGGGGAAGGGAACGACCTGCGAGGAGACTGTTGATCCAACAGCAGGCACAGTGACTGCTGGTTTCTTTAAAGGCATTGGGATATGGCAACATTGGAGCAGGAAGCTGTTCTCAGCTTCTCCAAGCTCAAGCACATTGTTTAAATACATGTCAGCAATAATTGCTGTGGGTGTGAGGTAGGTGGCAAAATGGGTCATTTTACTTCTTTTTGTTTTCTCTTTTCATTTTCAAATTGCAATGAAAGATACATTTCTTTTTGGAGATGAATGTTTCAAACTTAGCAAGAAACATACATGTTTTTGTGCATGTATTTGTGTGTGTGCCTAAAATATATCCATCCATGCAGTATTTTTTCTCTTTGTTGACTCGATGTGCTAGAACTGATTCTGTATGCCTCAAGCTTACATTTACTTTAGCTACATTCTCAGTGTAAACAACCGGTCTAATTAATGCTTGTGTGTTAAAAATAAGAGCAGTACAGTATAAATTCTTAGTAAAATTTCACAGTATATATTTTCCCATCCAGGAAAGTGAACAACTTTCAGGACCACTGAATCTGACATGAAAAAGCCAAGGTGGTCATGTGCTCCATGTTTTAATTTTTTTTGTTAATTTTCCTTTCCAGCTTTCTTGTCTTTTAACATTTTATAGTGGGAGGTGGCAATCTTACCCCAATGAATGAGAAGAAATATCTTTCTAAATTGTTGAAATAGAAATTTATTAATAAAATGTTTTAAAAGCATATGAAACACAATTTTTGCTTAAAAATATTTAATAGGACTTATTTGCTAAATAGAATTTCTGAGTTATTTCAAAAAGCTCTTGAAGCAAGATAATATTCCATAACTGAAAAAAAGTTTCACAGTGACATCCCACAACAGAGTAGTACATTGGGAAAGATTCTATTCAGCAATGCTTCTTAAAATATAGCATTTTAGTGAGCTTAGTTAGACGTTGCCCTAAAGCATGCCAATGCTTTTCAATTGTTATTAAAACATTTTGGTTACTGAGAGGCACTTTTGTCACAGAGATATGTTTTTAAAGTATATTTAGAACAGAACATTCTCAACTCCTCCCATAATTTTGCTTGTTTTTGCCTCAGAAATGAGAAATTGTATTGTTTGGAAATAAGGTAGTATTTTTGCTCTTAAATTTTGGTAATTTTTCACTAGAAAACCACAGTTTGCCATTTAAATAGACTTTATAAATATTATGATTTTACATAATTAATATCATTTTATTCAAATAATTTATAAAAAACACAAAAGACAGGTTTTATTAAAAATATTGATAGTTCTATTACAAAGCTATGTATTATCTGTTTATCTAGGAATACTTGTATTTCTTTAAGTAGTATCTTCATCTGAATCTGTTAGTTTTCTCCATTTCAACTGATTTCACTCTCATCCAACACACTATTATTCTTCTATTTACCATATTATATTATTTAGTTTAATATCTGTTCTCCCTAAATCAATGTTCCACGCTTCCTTTCCTAGATCCCCCTCATGTGTTCTCCACCCAATAATATTACCTCTAGTAAAATACAAACCTGATAATATCACCAAGGAACTTCAGACTATCTTTGTGCTTTCCATTGCTCTTAGTATAAAAATCTACATTTTTCATAGTCTCACAAAAAACCTGTACATCCTGTTTCTTGTCTTGAATTTCATTTTATTCCACATATCTCCCTTTCTTAGTGATCTTGCTACTTGTCTACCACAATTCCTGAAACGAGGAAAGCATTCACCCAGTGCTCTCCCTGGTATCAGTGTGAGGAATAACTCAGTTGACATAACAAGATATAACAATTAGTAATAAGATATAATTTGTAAAGCAACATCTGCCTTATTGTTAAAGCTAAGTCAGTGTTAGATATTTTGATTATATAATTTGCCATTTTCTACTAATTCTTTTATCAATATTTTTCTGATTTATAATTGACTTTATGTTCTGGACATTAAAACAGTGATTATTTTAGATGTTGAAAATGTTTTTCATAAGTTCTTGTTCATTTCTGCTATATATTTTTATATGGTGTATTTTACATTATGATATAAATGCATCAATCTTTTTTCATTGAGATTTTTAGAATGTTTTCTAATTTTTTTATGCATGTACCAAGTTTTGAAAGTATTCCTCTAATTTTCCTGTCATTTTTTCTTGTTTCATTTATAATTTATTCTTATGATATATGGTGAGTAATAATTTAACTTTTTTTAAATATGGAAATCTAATTTGGGTGGTATCAGTTCTTGGAAAATACATTTTTAGCGATTGATATTGAATGTGACTTCTGTTCTTTAGCAATGCGTCATAGGCTTTGGTTCGTATTTGAAGCATCTATTTTGGTTTTTTGATGCCTAAGTATTCGTTAGTCTTGCTCCCATGTCAGTGGCAAAATATTGTTTCTTTTTTAAATAATTACCATGTGACTTTAGCCGTAATCATTTGAACATATTTTAAACCAGTTTATCAGGTACCATTGTTTGAAATGCTTGGATTTACAGATTCATTTCTGGATAATTGATATCTTGCCTTTACTGACCCTTTCCATTCTTAAGCATAGCATACCTTCAATTTATTTGAATGATTTTAATGAAATACTCTGATATTCTCTATATATAAAGAAAGCACTTGAAATTTTGATCCCAAGTAGTACCTATCTAATTCACATGCATTTTGTCACTGCAGTGCTAAAGGCTTACCTTGAGGCTTCTGATTTCAAGACAACTGGGAAATCCAGTATGTACAGTACAACTTTGATTGAGACACTTAACTTTTTTGTTCTAAATAGTAAGCTTCTCCTGATGATCTTTATTGTTGTCATTAAAAGAATGAAATGCATTCCACATGATTGATTTTCTTTTTGTGTGTTTTATTTATAGGGCATAGTTTAACTGAAATGTCTCTCCTAAATTTACTAATATAACTGGCTAAATTTAATGCCTTTTCCTCCTCATATTAAATATATTCCTCCTGTGATCAATACTTTTCTCAGTAGTAATATTCCATTTTGGAGGAATATTTTAGCCTACTTTTTATTATAATTTGAATTTTATCCTGTAGTCCAGAACAAACAGTGTGGGATAAGCCTGTAGAGAGGTTGGAGAGAGAAATGAAGGATAACCCTCTTCTATGCATTTCATCGGTTTCTTTTTCTGCAATTTCCAAGTTAAGTCAAGCTTCTAAGTTTTTAGGGCTGACTTATTAATGGTATAAGGAAATAAACTTGGTTGGTTTCTTTAGTTGTATTGAAAGGTGGTTGAAGAACTTCTTATATGAAATAGTTTGGCCGGGCGCGGTGGCTCACGCCTGTAATCCCAGCACTTTGGGAGGCCGAGGCGGGTGGATCACGAGGTCAAGATATCGAGACCATCCTGGTCAACATGGTGAAACCCCGTCTCTACTAAAAATACAAAAAATTAGCTGAGCATGGTGGCACGTGCCTGTAATCCTAGCTACTTGGGAGGCTGAGGCAGGAGAATTGCCTGAACCCAGGAGGCGGAGGTTGCGGTGAGCCGAGATCGAGCCATTGCACTCCAGCCTGGGTAACAAGAGCAAAACTCCGTAAAAAAAAAAAAAAAAAAAAATAGTTTGTTCTACCAGGTTTTTATTTCCGGTTTGGTTAGTAAAACTAGGACACACTAACATACAATAAAAATGCAGCTTAGCAAAGAAATACTTAAAGGCTTCCTTATACCATATTTTCTCAAATCTAGAGTTTCAAAATCCTGGCTCAGTTTTATAGTTTAGCCTTCTACAGGGAACTATTCTGATAAGATTCAGTGCTACTAAAGTCCGAATTTTTCTTGAGAGTAAAGCATGTCAAAATTAATTCTGTTTTCTAGTGTGCCTCTTTCATCTTCAATATAAAATCAAAACATTTTTTTATCCAGGGAAAAAGGAGGAAAGAAATGTATAACACATTATTTGAAAAGCAAAATGAAAAGATATTTTCTATGATCACTCAAAGTTTAATTCTTAAAATGTTTTCAATAAGCTCTAGTTAATCTGTTAAATGGAGCTATTAACTTTTTGGATAAAGTTACCATGCACATGTGTACCAAGCTTTATATAATTTTTGTAAAATGTGTACATTACTGAAGAAAAATTTCTATTTTCTTTTCATCTTAATAGATTCATAGCCATAAGATTCATCATTTAATTATTATTAAAGGGTTTTAAGGTCTATTTGATAATGACATAAAAAATGCTATGCATTTATTTATGGTTGCTTATTTTCTTGGATAGAATTAGGTAAGTATGATGTCGCAGGCAGAGTTCAGTAAGGAATTTGTTAAAAGAATTTTAACCCAAGGCAATTGTGAGAGCCAGTTAAGCACTCTCTATAAGGATGTTATCTTCCTGTCTGATTGATAGTAAAGCTCAAGTATCATAGGACAAGCGTTTGGGACTGGGAGATAAGACTTATGGATGGCCAGAGAAATAACAATCTGGCACTCACAAGTGTGAGACATAGCCCACAGATACAGGCTAACACCCCTTTCAATTCTCATCTCATTGCCTCTGATTGCCTCTGACCTGAGTAGTGTGGGGCCCCTGAATAAGCCATGACCCTTTAACATGGAGCCAATGTGCACGCGCGCGCACACACACACACACACACACTCACACTCACACACATATGCAGCCCAGGATTTGAAGAAGCTGAAGAAGGATCTGGTAAAGACTTAGAAGCTAATAATAAAATATTGTGACCAGCCTAAGATTATATTTTAGCATTCCTTTGCTAAGTGCATGGAATGATTATAAAATACCTTATTTGCCATCAGAAAAGGAATTAGTTATATAATAATAAACTCAATTATATTCCATTTGGGCAGCATCTCATATATTTTATTTGTGTCCTCTGCTGGTATACAAAAATATGCTAGTATTGCAATCTCTGTCTTGTTTTTGTTTACAATTCAACTTTTTATCATCTATCAAAGGCAAAAGGAGGAATAAAAGCAGAGGTTAGAAAACACGTGTTTTTCTTAGGTATTGGTTTTCACATTCACTGATTGCTTTTCCTTCAGTGGAGTGTTTCCTTTTTAATGGTTCAATTCATTGTTGCTTAAAAGAATATTATTTATAAAATCAGTGAGAATGTTTTATTTTTCCTATGAACAATTGATGTAAAGGGCTAAGATTTAGTTTTTATCATATGTATTATGATTTGTCTTTTGTAATTCTTTGTTTTATAATCTACTGGTATTAAAATCAAACATTTTAAATTATTTAAAAATACGTGCTTAGAATATCTGCAGTAGGAATGAAGCTAGAAAAATGTATTACATATGAATCAAAGACCTAAGGGAGTGTTCCTCCAATTTTTTTGGATAGTTATCTGACTTTTTCTAACAGTGATAAGGAAGTATACGTAGGATGTGAAAAAGAGGAAGTGTGTTGGCAGGAATGAGAGAGTTATTTAATAAAATAGAAAGTGCATTTACACACTCTGAAAGTTGGAAAGATTTTTCTATAATTGCATCTAGAGATATAAAATATAGTGGTGTTCTTTATATACTATAAAATCTACTTTAATCCTCACAATTAACTGAATCGCATATTATCATCATAATTTTAGAGTTGAATGAAATGCACCCATAGTACTTTTCAGAATTGAGTTAAATCTGTCAGATTACAAAGTCTGTACTCCTTTTTGGACCACACGAACTGCACACTGTTTGTTTCCATAAATTATATAGGTGGATGCAAATAACATTCCATTACCTGTCATGGAATAATTTTTAAAAACTGTATTTACAATAGTGGCAACACGTAATATTTTGGTTGATATTTAATAAAGGACATAAAAGATCTTTAACTGAAAAATGCATTATACTGTTGATAGAAATTAAAGGAGTCCTAAAGAAATGATGGAATAAACCATGTTTATGGATTGGAAGATTTAATATAACTAAAATGGAAATTTTCACAAAATGATCAATTAATTGATAACAGATTCAAAGCAATACTGAAAAGAAAACCTACGTGGTTTTGGAAATAAGTGATAATACAGCCACCTAGAGCAATTTTTTAAATAAAAAAAGATAATGGAGGATTGAAATTACTTGCAATAGTGTTCCAGTAATCAAGACATTATAAACATACAGAATACAATAAAGAATGTAGAAATGACTCACATGAAATGGCCAGTTGTTTTTCAACAAAAGTGCCAGGTCAGTTAAAGGGAAAATAAAACATTTCTGAACATACTTTTTGGATAACTCTGTATCTGTATAGGATCTATCTATATGAACTATAAAGAACGTTGACCTTCCTTTCACATCCTATACAATATTAACTCAAAATGTATCATAATGGTCAATGAAAAAGCGAAAACAATAAAACTGCTAGACAAATTTAAGAAAATAAAAATGCAAGATATCTAATGGGAGAAATATTTTCAACATAGGTATCTAAGAAATAGAAGCTGAATATATAAAGGACTTTTACAGCTCAATCATAAAATGAAAAACAAATGACTAAAATGGGCAATTTCAACAGGTGCTAGATAAAATAAATGTAAAACTGGCCATTAAGCACAGGAAATGATGCTCAGCAAAAATTAAAATAATAAGCATTTAAATTAAAACCTAAAAGAAGATTCTACAAAAAAGATCATTCTAGAATGATGAAATATTTTGTGAGCAACTGAAATGTTCATGTATTAGTAGTGATATGAAACTGAACAACCACTGTTTGTTAGATTCTTCTTTTGTTTTTTTTTCCCCCAGGCTGGAGTGCAATGGTGTGATCTCAGCTCACTTCAACCTCCGCCTCCCAGGTTCAAGCAATTCTCCTGCCTCAGCCTCCTGAGCAGCCAGGACTACAGGCATGTACCACCATGCCCGGCTAATTTGTGTGTGTGTGTGTGTGTGTGTGTGTTTTTAGTAGATATCGGGTTTCTCCATGTTGGTCAGGGTTGTCTCAAACTCTTGACATCAAGTGATCCACCGGACGTGGCCTCCCAAACTGCTGGGATTACAGGCATTAGCCACCATGCTCTGCTTGTCAGATTCTTAAGTAATTTAAACATACTCCTACCACAAGATACAGCCTTCTACTCCTAGATACTTATCCAAAATAAATCAAAATATAGGTCCACACAAAGACATATACATGAGTAATAATAGCAGCAAAATTCACAACAGCAAAATATGGTAAACATAAATGTTCTTGAACACATAAACAGATGAATAAAATACATTATGTCCTTTCAATGGAATACTTCTCAGCAATGAAAAGAAACAAGCTACTGATACCTGTAACAGCATGGATGAATCTTTAAATTATATGGAATAAAAGAAACCGGATGCAAAATAGTACATGGAGAATGCAATTAACTTATAGTAACAAGAAGCAGGTCAGCTACTGCCTGAGTCCAAGGGTAGTGGAAGAGATGCATTGCAAAACAATGTGCAAAATTAATGGAAAAGGGAAGAATGACAGAAATATGTTGGGTTTTGATCATTAAGGAGATTGCAGAGGTTCATAAAATTACCACAGCTCATTTATTTGTGCAGTTTAAATGGATAAAATTTACTCTACATAAATTATTCCTTGGTGAAAATAATGAAAAATTAATAAAAATTATGACTAAAAATAGTATGATCAGTAAGCTAACCTAATCTAGTGATGGGATTTCTGTTAAGTATCCACAATTCTGTTATTAGTTTACTATAATTCATAAAAGCATTTGATTGACCTTCTAGGAGGTACAGTAGCACTTAGCAAGAATCAATGGAATAGCAAGTTGTATTAATATTTAAATTCTAAAGATTGCTTAAACGTGAAATTTATTTAGCAAGTATAAATATACTGCAGCATTTTTAATCATTAGAGAATAAATTTAATATAGGCTATAAAAAGTACCTGGAGAATGTCATGGAATCATTTCTTTAAAAATAAGCTTTTACACAGTTGGTGGGAGTGTAAGTTAGTTCAACCATTATGGAAGACAGTGAGGTGATTCTTCAATGATATAGAACTAGAAATACTATTTGACTCAGCAATCCTATTACTGGATATATATCTAAAGGATTATACATTCTACTGTAAAGACACATGTACACATATGTTTATTGCTGCACTGTTCACAATAGCAAATACTTGGAACCAACCAAAATGTCCATCAGTGATAGACTGGATAAAGAAAATGTGGCATATATATTCCATGGAGTACTATGTAGCCATAAAAATGGATGAGTTCATGTTCTTTGTAGGGACATGGATAAAGCTGGAAACCATCATTCTCAGTAGACTAACACAAGAATAGAAAACCAGACACCACATGTTCTCATTCCTAAGTGGGAGTTGAACAATGAGGACACATGGACACAGGGAGGGGAACATCACATACTGAAGCCTGTCAGGGGGTGGCAGGCGAAGGGAGGGATAACATTAAGGAGAAATACCTAATGTAGATGATGGGTTGACAGGTACAGCAAACCACCATGGCACATGGATAACCATGTAACAAACTTGCATTTTCTGCACATGTACCCCAGAACTTAAGTATGAAAAAAAGAAGAAGCAATATTGTTGATAAAAATGGGAAATTAATTTACTTGAATTGTTTCTCAGCATTCAAAAGGTATCAGAAGTTTTGTGACGAAAAGGAGAAAATATACTAAAGACTTGTAGATATTGAAATCCTTTAGGTTTTTAAAACAAAATGACTGGATAGTTGCTACTATTTGCTATTATATTTGATGAAACTTTCATACAATAATTATCTGTTTTGTCATTTCTCTATTTTATATTTTTGCCATCACACAAAGTATTTGTTGGAGTTTTAATAAGTGGTCAAATATAAATTACTTGCCTTCATAGTAATAGAAATAAGAGATGTGTTTTCTACTTCCCAGAATATTGCTGTAATACTGGCTTTAAAGTGAGCAAACTCTGAATTTTTTACATGAACTAAAATATCTAAAATTAGTGATAGTGTAAAGTCATTTAATTAAATAGAAGATAATACAAAGCTAAAGAACTAATTAAATTCATTGGACTCTAAAAGAAAGTGGCTAGGAACCTCCAAATTTTAGGATTTCTGCGTACATTACAATGTGTTAATAATGAAATGATATTTCAAAATGCCAACCCATTTTTAAATAGCCATCAACAATAAAAAGCTCAAGAAAAAAATAATAAAATGGGCAAAGTAGAGAACAAAAAGCATAGCACAATGTCCTTTATGTTATATAAATTATATTTTATTTATTTTATTTTTTTATATATTTTATTGCACTTTAGGTTCTGGGGTACATGTGCAGAACATGCAGGATTGTTGCATAGGTACATACATGGCAATTTGGTTTGCTGCCTCCATCCCCCAAGCACCTATATCTGGCATTTCTTCCCATGTTATTCCTCTCCAATTCCCTACCCCCTGCTGTCCCTCCTGTAGTCCCCGACAATAGACCCCAGTGTGTGATGCTCCCCTCCCTGTGTATCTGTGTTCTCATTGTTCAACACCCACTTATGAGTGAGAAAATGAGGTTTTTGGTTTTCTGTTCCTGTGTCAGTTGGCTGAGAATGATGGTTTCCAGAGTCATCCATGACCCTACAAAGGACACGAACTCATCATTTTTTATGGCTGCATGGTATTCTGTGGTGTATATGTGCCACATTTTCCCTATCCAGTCTATCATCAATGGGCATTTGGATTGGTTCCAGGTCTTTGCTATTGTAAACAGTGCCACAGTGAACATATGTGTGCATGTGTCCTTATAGTAGAACGATTTATAATCCTTTGGATATATACCCAGTAATGGCATTGCTGGGTCAAATGGAATTTCTATTTCTAGGTACTTGAGGAATTACCACACTGTCTTCCACAAGGTTGACCTAATTTACATTCCCACAAACAGTGTAAAAGGGTTCCTATTTCTCCACATCCTCTCCAGCATCTGTTGTCTGCAGATTTTTTAATGATTGCCATTCTAACTGGCGTGAGATAATATTTCAGTGTGGTTTTGATTTGCATCTGTCTAATGACCAGTGATGATGAGCAGTTTTTCATGTTTGTTGGCCTCATATATGTCTTCTTTTCAAAATTTTCTGATCATATCCTTCACCCACTTTTGAATGGGAGTTTTTTTTCTTGTAAATCTGTTTTACTTCTTCATAGATTGTGGATATTAGCCTTTTGTCAGATAGGTAGATTGCAAAAATTTTTTCCCATTCTGTTGGTTGCCGGTTCACTCTAATGATTGTTTTTTTGCTGTGCAGAAGCTCTGAGGTTTAATTAGATCTCATTTGTCTATTTTGGCTTTTGTTGCCAATGCTTTTGGTGTTTTAGTCATGAAGTCCTTGTCTATGCCTATGTCATGAATTGTTTTGCCTAAGTTTTCTTGTAGGGTTTTTATGGTGTTAGGTGTTATGTTTAAGTCTTTAATCCACTTGGAGTTAATTTTAGTGTAAGGTATCAGGAAGGGGTTCAGTTTCTGCTTTCTGCATGTGGCTAGACAGTTTTCCAAACACCATTTATTAAACAGGTAATCCTATCCCCATTGTTTGTTTTATTCTTGTAAATTTGTTTAAGTTCTTTGTATATTCTAGATATTAGACCTTTGTCAGATGAGTAGCTTGCAATTTTTTTTTCCATTCTGTTGTTTGCCTGTTCACTCAAATAACAGTTTCTTTTGCTGTGCAGAAGCTCTTAAGTTTAATTAGATCCCATTTGTCTATTTTGGCTTTTGTTGCCATTGTTTTTGGTGTTTTAGTCATGAAGTCCTTGCCTATGCCAATGTCCTGAGTGGTCTCACCTAGGTTTTCTTCTGGGGTTTTTGTGGTGTTATGTCTTATGTTTAAATCTTTAATCCCCTATGCAACAATTCTGCATACTCCACACATGTACCCCAGAATCTAAAGTACAATAAAAAACGTATTTAAAAATATCTTTAATCCATCTGAAGTTAATTTTTGTGTAAGGTGTAAGGAAGGGATCCAGTTTCAGCTTTCTGCACATGGCTAGCCAGTTTTCCCAACATCATTTATTAAACAGGGAATCCTTTCTCCATTACTTGTTTTTGTCAGGTTTGTCAAGGATCAGGTGGTTGTAGGTATGTGACTTTACTTCTGAGGCCTCTGTTCTGTTCCATTGATCTATATCTCTGTTTTGGTACCAGTATCATGCCATTTTGATTACTGTAGTCTTGTAGTAGTTTGAAATCAGGTAGTGTGATGTCTCCAGCTTTGTTCTTTTTGCTTAGGAATATCTTAGCTATGCAGGCTCAAACCCACAGCCAATGTCATACTGAATGGGCAAAAACTGGAAGTATTCCCTTTGAAAACTGGCACTGGACAAGGGTGCCTTCTCTCACCATTCCTATTCAACATAGTACTGGAATGGATAGATGGCAATAAGCCTTTGGAGTTAGCCTAAAATCAGAAGGTTACTAGAGGTCCTTTGAATTAGGGTACGACTTTATGAAGATGATTTTATCAATAGCATGGAAGATGAATGTGAGGGACCTGACATTGGAGGTAGAAACTGACCCATAGTGAACCAGCTGTGTTGGAGAGAAGGATATAGATGCGAGAACTATTTTAGAAACAGGATGTGGCAACTTGTGGAAGTATCAAGTGTTGAAGGAAATAAGGAAAGGGGAATGTACAGAAACTAACAGTTCCTGTCTTTAGTGTTTTGATGATTTGTGTAACCATAATTTCATTGAAAGTGTTCAAGAGGAAAATATAATACTCATGCATATTTAATTTTTATTTTTGTACATAAGGTCTCTGTCATCCAAGCTACAGTGCAGTGACATAATGGCTCCCTTTAACCTGAAACTTCTGGGCTTAGGCTATACTCTCACCTCAGCTTCTTGAATAGCTAGGATAACAGGTGTGTGCCACTATTCCCAGTGAATTATATATATATATTTTTTTCTTTTTGTAGGGGCAGTATCTCATATTGCTTAGGCTGATCTCGATCTCTTGGCCTCAAGCAACCCTCCCATTCTGGATTGTTGTTCTGGTATTACAGGTATGAACCAGCACATATGTTTTATGAATATATTTTACTCTGAGTGTCTTCAAAGGTGATTTCATGTTCATAATTTAAATCTTAGTAGAGATGAATGGAATTGCTATCATGTATTACCTAATACAACAGCTCATTCAGTTATTGTTCTAATTATGCAAATGAAAAGGTTAATGTACCAAAAAATCCCAGTCTATAGAAAAAAGCATCACCAGGTCTGAGATACAAACAGGATTTTTAGAGTGGTTTTACCTATGGCTTTTAAATTAAAAACCTAATGTGTTTTCACCTTCAATTAAGCACGATTGCCAAGTATAATTGACCATAGTAATATAACTAGTAATTTGAGGACATTCAACACGCACATGCTGTACATACTTAAAAATGGGTTTAGCTTATTTCATGGAGAAATTCATAAAAAATAACTTCATAAAAAATCCAATTTAAATCTTTCTCTGAAAGGAGGAGAATTATCCTCCTTGCTTAGCATGTGTACATCCAAATGAAAAATCAGGCATAATCCTTAACATGAAACAAAGCATTCTCCATTTGTCTTTATTTCCAGAATTCACATTAATTACCTAGCATTCCCATCTATCTCCTTCCTCCCTATTGATTCTCTACCAATCAATTAATAACCTTTTTTTATTCTCCTATCTAGTTTCCATGCATTAGTGGCTCAGCTGGAATACATAACCAGTGCATTTTTAAAATGAGAAGTTTCAGGCACAAAACAGTGCTAATTATATTTAGAAAACATAGGTATTAGAGAGATAGATAGAGACAGGGTTAGAAAACATAGGTATTGGAGAGATAGAAAGAGACAGAGGGAGAGAGAAAGAG
This sequence comes from Saguinus oedipus, assembly GCA_031835075.1. Taxonomy (NCBI): domain Eukaryota; kingdom Metazoa; phylum Chordata; class Mammalia; order Primates; family Cebidae; genus Saguinus; species Saguinus oedipus. The sequence goes on along the minus strand of CM063186.1, from coordinate 49,414,048 downwards.
ACTCTTGTCATTAATATAATCCCATGAAAGAAAAATCTTAGATGTGTTCTTCCTGAAGGAAGAACATGAGAGATAAAAATGTGGTTGTATTTAACAACACCAGATTATAATAAATTTTAAAACCTTTCCATATAACTGTTTTGTTCATTCTCTCCATTGTGTGATTTACTTTTTCCAGTTTCTTAACTTTGATTTCATTTTTATCTTTCCCTTCTTTCTGCATTCAATGCTCAATTTTTTAAATCTTAACTTTCTGAGATAGATGGGATAGATTAATTTTCACATTTATGCAGCATACCTATTACTGGTCATTACTACTATGTATTTTTGTCTTTACACTGCTTGCTCAATCTTCAAGTCATCACCTGTATTACTTTCATATAATTCATTAAAGATATTTTCTAATTCTATTGTAAATTTATAGGTAATGGATTGTTTAGACTTTTATTTGTTGATTTCCAAGTTTGTAAAGACAGCCTATAGGTTTCTTTTATTACAATTTGCCAATTAATTTATGAACAAAGAACATGCGTTGACACTTTGAAATTTGTTACTGTTTTATTATTTTATTAACTACTAAGAAATATTTTGTGGTGAGTATAGATTTGTTTATTTCTGTAAATTAGTGAGTATGCATTTCAAAATAGTATTATTAAGTTCTTATAAATTTGTTATAACGTTCTTAGGAATTGATTTTATTTTCAATATTAAACATTTTATTAATCTCTAGAAATGTATTTTTGTCTTAAAATTAGTTCATCTGGAATTAATATAAGTTAATGTTTGATTGGAATATTCTTTTTCATTGTATTTATTTGCAAATTTCTTGTGGTTTTGATTAAGTGTTTCACTTCTAAATAACTTAGGTTTGTTTTCCATTCTGAAAGCATTTTCATTCGCACTTATAGTCATTTCCAATTAAGTAATTATATATGTGTGTGTATATATACATACATACATACATACATACATATGTATGTATATAGCATAATTATATATAAACATATATGCTTAATCTGTAATCTTAATGTTCTTTCCTTTTGTTCCTCTAATGATATGTTCTTTTCTTTCTTTGAATTCCTTATATTGTGTCTTTTGTTTTTTTTCTGCTTTTATTCTATTTGTTTTGATGTTATAAACAATGTTTTTATTAGCATTTAATAGCAATGGTTCCATGAGAAACTTCAACACATTAAAGTACCTCAGACTTAAAAGAGTCTTACATTGCTGACTACATTTTATGCTTCTCTAAACAATGAACTGCCCTTTTATTTTCCCCTCCATAGGAATATTCTACTACTTTGCTATGCCTTAATTAGTTCTGCATTATAAATTTTAAATAATATTGCTCTTATTTTATATAGTCAATATTTATTTAAATATAGAATATTTATCTCCAACTTTTCACCTGCCTGAACAATACATTCTAGTATTTTCTTTAGTATAACTGCTGCTTACAATTTCTTTCTCTCCTTCTCCTTCCTATTCTCTTTTTCTCTTCTCTTTCCTCTCTCTTCTGGCTTTCAAATGTATATATTTTACCTTAATTACAAAAGAATATTAGTTTTTTGGCTCCATATGAAGTTTAAGGTAGTTTTTTCCAGTTCTGTGAAGAAGGTCAATGGTAGCTTGATGGGGGTAGCATTGAATATATAAATTACCTTGGGCAATATGGCCATTTATACAATATTGATTCTTCCTAACCATGAGTATGGAATGTTTTTCCAAATGTTTGTGTCTTCTGTTATTTCCTTGAGCAGTGGCTTGTATTTCTCCTTGAAGAGGTCCTTCATGTCCTTTGTTAGTTGCATTCCTAGGTATTTTATTCTCTTTGTAGCAATTGTGAATGAGAATTCGCTCATGATTTGGCTCTCTGTCTGTTATTAGAGTATATGAATGCTTGTGATTTTTGCACATTGATTTTGTATCCTGAGACTTGCTGAAGTTGCTTATCAGCTTAAGGAGATTTTTGGGCTAAGATGATGGAGTCTTCTGAATATATAATCATGTAATCTGCAAACAGAGATAATTTGGCTTCCTCTTTTCCTAATTGAATATTCTTTACTTCTTTTTCTTGCCTGACTGCTATGGCTAAAACTTCCAATACGATGTTGAATAGGAATGGTGAGAGAAGGAACCCTTGTCCAGTGCCAGTTTTCAAAGGGAATACTTCCAGTTTTTGCCCATTCAGTATGATATTGGCTGTGGGTTTGAGCCTGCATAGCCAAGATAATCCTAAGCAAAAAAGAACAAAGCTGGAAACATCACACTACCCGACTTCAAACTATACTACAAGACTACAGTAATCAAAATGGCATGATACTGGTACCAAAACAGAGATATAGACCAATGGAACAGAACAGAGGCCTCAGAAGTAAAGCCACACATCTACAACCATCTGATCCTTGACAAACCTGACAAAAACAAGTAATAGAGAAAGGATTCTCTGTTTAATAAATGATGTTGGGAAAACTGGCTAGCCATGTGCAGAAAGCTGAAACTGGATCCCTTCCTTACACCTTACATAAAAATTAACTCCAGATGGATTAAAGATTTTTTAAAATATGTTTTTATTGTACTTTAGATTCTGGGGTACATGTGCAGATTATGCAGAATTGTTGCATAGGGGATTAAAGATTTAAACATAAGACATAACACCACAAAAACCTCAGAAGAAAATCTAGGCAATACCATTCAGGACATAGGCATAGGCAAGGACCTCATAACTAAAACACCAGAAACAATGGCAGCAAAAGCCAAAATAAACAAATGAGATCTAATTAAACTTACGAGCTTCTGTACAGCAAAAGAAACTATCATTAGAGCAAACCAGCAACCAACAGATAGGGAAAAACAATTTTGCAGGCTACCCATCTGACAAAGGTCTAATATCCAGAATCTACAAAGAACTTAAACAAAACAACCCCATCAAAATTGGGTGAAGGATATGAACAGACATTTTTCAAAAGAAGACATTTATGCAGCCAACAAACATATGAAAAACTGCTCATCATCACTGGTCATTAGAGAAATGCAAGTCAAAACCACATTACGATATCATCTCAGGCCAGTTAGAATGGCAATCATTAAAAAATCTGGAGACAACAGATGCTGGAGAGGATATGGGGACATAGGAACACTTTTACACTGTTGGTGGGAGTGTAAATTAGTTCAACCATTGTGGAAGACAGTGTGGCGATTCCTCAAAAATCTAGAAACAGAAATACCATTTGACCCAGCAATCCCATTACTGGAATATATACCCAAAGGTTTATAAATCATTCTATTATAAAAACACATGCACACATATGTTCATTGTAGCACTGTTTACAATAGCAAATACTTGGAACCAAGCCAAATGCCTATCAAGGAGAGATTGGATAAAGAAAACGTAGCACATATACGTCATAGAATAATATGCAGTTGTAATGTAGAATGAGGTCATGTCCATGGAGGTCATCCATGCAGGGACATGGATGAATCTGGAAACCATCATTCTCAGCAAACTGACACAAGAACAGAAAATGAAACATGGCATGTTCTCACTCACAAGTGGGTGTTGGATAATGAGAACACATGGACACAGGGAGGGGAACATCACACATGGGGGTCTTTTGAGGGTGGGTTGCTAGGGGAATGATAGCAGGGAGTGGGGAGATTGGGGAGGGATAACTTTAGGAGAAGTACCTAATGTAAGTGATGGGGGAATGGAGGCAGCAAACCACCATGGCATGTATATACCTATGTAACAATCCTGCAAGATCTACACATGTACCCCAGACTTAAAGTAAAATTGAAAAAAGAAAGAATATTATTATAGGAAGTGATTTTATTTTTTGTACATGGAAGATTCCATTTGGTATGCAGCATTTGCAGCATTAGAATTATTTATCTTTTTGTATCTGGATTTAAAAATATCTCATATTTGCCTTTGCTTTCTGCACACAGAAGTAGAATTACATATATCATTCTGCTTAGAGTTCTGCAGATTTCTTACATTTTCTTGTTTTCCTTTATTTCATTAGTTTATCAACATTCTTAATCTCTATCTATTCACTTTAAATTATTCTACATTCTGTATTTTTCTTCTGTAATACAGTTATGTAGCTATTAGACTTCTCTTACTATCCCCTGTATCTTTGATTCGTGAAATATATACACTTATTTTTCACATCATGATAGTTGTAGTCTGTTCCATTTGCCTGAAATCATCCCCACAAGTATTTTGTGGAGATGACTCTGATTCAGAAGTTCAGAAATCAACTTAAATATCGCTGTCTTAGAAAAATGTCTGTTGACTTACCCAATCTTGCCATAACACTACTTTCTCCATTTCCTCATTTACTACTTTTGTGTGTTCTGCTCACTTTAAAACCTGCATAAACTCTGTAACTCAAAGGAGCTTACTTGTTGAATTTATGATATCTATACCATCTATAAAATTGAAGACCAAATGTACTTAATATATATCACTTGAAAAAATAAAAGCATGAGATAATAGTTATAACTATATCCTAAGATTGTTAGAATTACATAAAATAATGCTCATAACTTTTTAGTACCATGCATGCCATCAAGCAAGGTTTCTATTTTGACCATTGCCATTATCATATTATTTATAAACACGGTAAGATAAAATACTATTCAATGAACTTGGGATCACAGTCAAATTAATCTTCTAATTTCGGTGTTCTATGTTATTTTTAGAAATGAATATCATTAACAAGTGAATTCCAAACTTATATCTAAGAAGATAAATGACATACAGTACTGCAACGGTTTCTTTTCTTTCTTTCTTTCTTTCTTTTTTTATGGAGTCTCACTCTGTAGCCCAGGCTGATCTCAGCTCACTGCAACCTCCGTACCCTGGGTTCAAGCAATTCTCCTACCTCAGCCTCCTGAGTAGCTGGGATTACAGGCATGTGCCACCATGCCTGGCTAACCTTTTTGTATTTTAATAGAGATGAGCTTTCACCATATTGTCCAGACTGGTCTCCATCTCCTGATCCACCCTCCTCGGCCTCCCAAAATGCTGGCATGAGCCACTGCACCTGGCCAGAACTTGTTAACTCCTTTAACAAGTTCTATCTCTACACTTCCATGAGCTTTTACTTTTCCATTTGTATGATAGTCTACGGTCAGCTCAATCATCTGTTCCCCTGTTTTTCTTCTTTATATATTAGAACACTGTCATTCTTAAGTATGATTTTATGGCAGAATTTTGACAGTAATTTTCGAAATAACAATAGTAAACTTTGAAATCTTAACATTTCATTTTAACTGAGAGTTCATAATACAATTACCTTCTCATATAGACTGAAAATTTTATAAAGCAAAATTTAAGTTGGTATTAAATTAATATAGTTTTGTATTGACTATCATCCAGAGAATAAAGAGTTGTGTACAATAAAGATGCAAGAAAAGCATGTACTTACTATCACTGCAAGTTATTAATAGGTCGAAATACAAGTAATAAACACAAAATATTGACAGAAATCAGTTGGTAGTGGGATTTATTAGTTCAGTAGGCATTTGGAGCTTGATTATTATTAATGAAATATCTTTAAACAAATTCTAAAGTTTGTAATTTGTAGCAATATTTGTAATTACTGTATTATGATCATGCTATATCCATTTTCACATATCTTATCAACGGCCATCTTATACCTTAAACAAATAGTGCTATTTCACATTAGATCTCTGACAATTTTATTACGGTTATCATAATAATCACTATATCTTAGTGTGAATGACCATGCAAACTGAATTTTCATGTGTATAATAGTTGCACATTACATTATCGAAATCTAAGAGAATATTATTTTAATAGAATAGTTCAAAAGTAATGCTGTTTTCATCAGCAATAACTTGACTTTATACATATATATATGTAGAAAATGCTCTCAATTTAGGAAATCACATTAAAATAAACCAAAACCATTTTTCTCATCTCCATGGTCCATTTTGTGAAACAGATGAGAACAAAAATTCATGAAACCTGTTGTTTCAATAACTCTTCCAACAAACTTAATAAAATTAATCCATTGTCTATCCAGACACAAACTGTCAGACTAAAAACTATAATCTGATGCAATTGAAACCTATTCTATTTGCTAAGCGTTTGAAAGGTATTTCCACATATCTCTTCCCAAAATTTTATGAGGCGTCCAAAAGGACAAGTTAATATTTTTAACATTTTTCTGGGCTCTGGATATGGCCAAGGACTCTCATTTTTTAGAGAGAAACTAAATGTTTGGTATCACTTAGAAAAGTGTTTTGAACTTAATGGAGCTTCTGTTGAGAAATGAAATTTAAATTTTTATTTTTATATTTTAATTCAATTTTTCCATGAATTTTTGAAGTCTCCTTATAGCTTTATCTTTAAATTAGGATGGGGAAGTTGACTATAGGCTTTTGATTATTTATTTTTCTCATTAATTATGTAAAATTATTATTACTTAGGTGATGGCTCAGTTTTTCACATAGTGATGGTTCTTACTCCTCCTGTGAAGGTGTTTGAATTTGAAAAAAAGTATGAATTTAAAAGCACAAATTCTTTTAAAAATTCTGTGATCTCTCGACATGTGGCCTTGTATATTTTATTATTTCTTTGTGAATAGTACATTTCCATAACATTGCTTTAAACTCCTACTCTAAAATTCTCAGCACAACACCGCATCCTCAGGACATCTTCCATAATGATTCTGCCAAGGTCAAATAATTAGTAATTCAAAATATCCAAAGCTCAAATTCATTAAGCTCTCACTATGCTTCAGAGAATTTTGTTTCAGAGCATTTTACATAAACTTCACATGCATCATAGTTATCATTCTTAAACTGGCTAATATTTTTAATAATTGCAATTGCTAACTACATGAAGCATTCCTTTTATATTATTTTAAAACAGAAACTAAAACTTTCAAGGTTTGTGTAACTTACCTAATGTTATATGGCTTTGAAATTTCAGAAAGTGATAGAACTCCTTTTAAGCACTATATTATACTACCATATTTTCCTTATTATTTTAATTTATAATACCTCTTCATTACAGTTATAACAGTTGGAATGTAACATTTACATCTGAAACTTTTTTTAAATCATAATCTCTTCACATATGTGTGTATAAGATCCACTGGGGTAAGACAGATTCTGGTTTGACTTATAGCTGAATCTCAATCACCCTGCAAGGTGCCTGACATGTACAAGTGGATGAATCATTTGTGGAAGAGAATGAGGAAAGTGTAGAGGAAGAAATTAAAGAGAAAGGAAGGGGGAGAGGATTAAAAAAAAGAAACGAGAAAAGGAGGAAGGGCAGAAAAGAGAAAGCAAAAGCACTTGCAAATTTGTGTTTCAGATTCAGCATGATGGACAATATTGAGGAACAGGCCATTCCGTTGTTCTCAAGCTTATTTAATTCCACATACTTGCCTTTTGTGACAATGTAGCTATGTCCACACATAATTTTAAAAAGGGGGAGAAATATAATCTAGTTGGGCAGTCATGTGGCCAACCCTCATTACCTCTGTGGAAGATAAAGTGGGTAAAATTTGGTAAGATCTTAGGGATTTTAGCCACAAAGAATTAGCCTAGATTCCTTTGCAATCCTTACTCTCTATATATAAAATGTATTTTTATTTATAGAAGGAATCCAATTCTAGTCCTTCCATGAGACCTTTTCTAATTTTACTGTGTATCATATGTAATATGTTAGCATTCATTTATATATCAGATTAACATACTTAGTGAACTGACTGTGAATATCTTCTATCATAGCCAGTCTCTCTTCCACTTTCTCTCTCATAGCTATGCTATTATCCTTATTGTTTCTTGAATAGTCAAACATGACTCCAGCTTAAAGCTTTTGCTTTCACTGGTCCTGTTACCTAATTATCTTCTCTCTGTCATTGTCAAGGCTCACACCCTAATTTTTAGATTCTTTATTCAGATACTATCCTCTCCTTAATGTGAACTTCTCTGAACATCCTCTCCAAAATCCCAAAGTCCCCATGATTTCAGTCTCTCTCTGCTTATTATTCCCCTTGGCTCTTATCATTAAGGCACCATTTGTTTTGCTTTGGTACCTTAATGGTAGGAGCCAAGGGGAAAAATAATTTTCCCCATGTCTAGAGGGCAAGGATATTTCCCCTCCTTGTTCACTGCCTTATCCTCTATATTAGTATTACTACATGTTTAATAATTTGTACAGAGAAAGTCATTGTATGCCATAAATATAACACCATCAGTATAGAAATCAATTTGTGTTAGAACAAAATGTGACTATTTTTACATTTTTGTGTGGTCACGACCTTCTGGGCAAAATGTACTGGCAACCCAAGTTTAACAAAAAATGAGGAAGAGGCAAATAAGTCTTGGAAATTAAAGATTAAAACCCTAGGGAAATGTATAAATTCATCATCTCTAGAGCCATTCATTTACATAACAACAGGTAATGAATTTCTGACCCATTCATTTACATTTTAAAGAGTTGAAGCAACGTAGGGACTTTTTCTGTACACTTCCCAGAGGGGATTTGTCTCCGTTAGAGAACAAAGCTTTCTCTTCTTTCTCAAGAAAGAAAGAAGAAATATGTACAAATTGCCCTAGATAAGTTTGGAGATTTTGTAAGTTTGGAGCTCCTCTCTAGTACTGCAGGTGCCTTCTACATGTGCAGGTTACTTCTGTAGAAATGAAACATCCAGAACTTGTATTAAGATATTCTATAAGTAAATAATATTTTTTAACCTCTGATTCATAAACTTTGCTTTTACTGTCAGATTTAAATAAATATAAATATAAAAATATCAATTTAAGTAAAGAAGGTGGAATCTTGTCATAAACATGATTAGCTTGGAAAAAAAAAAAAAAAGCAGGGGCCCTGTTAGCTAGTAGATATTGTTAGCAAGCATACTGACTAAATTGTTTAGTCAATGGGTAATATATGGTTCTCTTCCTTCTTTTTCTTTAAGGATGAATTGAAAAGATGGTTGTTAGTTGGAAGTAGGATTAATACAAGGAGCATAATTATTGCTGCTGGTTTGCACTTTCTCCTCCAATGATAAGTAAAAGACTATTTAGTTACTATAGCTGGAACATGGTTTTAGGAAGCTCAGCTGCTATTCTTGAACCTGAAAGGAAATGTGTCTCATTCACTAACGGAGATATAAGTTTTTCCATGTTCACCTGATCTCTTGCTATCCTTCTACCAAGGAATTTACTACTTTAAAAATTAGAGGTGAGTCCAAGGTCCCATTGTGTATATTACAGCTCATATTTGGAAATTTCAAGGAAAGAAAGATTTTAATTGTTATGGCTCTTTTGGATACTGGCACAAGAATGCCCATTCTCTTATAGACAGTGGGTACAGAGGTGGTTAAGTGTGCCAAGAAATGTAGGATGGAGCCATGGTAGAGTTGAGGGGGCATAGTAAATGATCCCTTGGGCTCTGGTTACTCCAAATGCACAAGGATAAAAAGTCTGTGTCAAGTAGTCAAAAGGAGGGGGGAGGGAGGGAGGGAGGGAGGGAGAGAGAGAGAGAGAGAGAGAGAGAGAGAGCGAGCAAGCGCATGTGTGCCCAAGAGAGTGTAGAAGCATGCTCACTCTACTGTTGCTTAAGTGATCATTTAGAGAGCTTTTACCACTTCAGTTCTACTTTCACATTACAAATTTTCTAGCCAGGAAATAATAGGATCTCAGGATCTTGTGGCAGCTGTGAGTTTATCTCTAAAACAATAAAATAATGGCTTTGAGCAAAACTTGTTGTGGAGAAAAAAATAATTAAATGTTTTATTGTAGTGTTTCATTGCTTCTGTCTTTGAATGTATGTTACGAATTGATGTGTTATGCTATTTGCTTGTTATTTTCCATCTCATAAGCTCCAGAGTAAACTATCCCAATAAAGCAATAGGGGAAAGTTGTAATTACACAAGTGAGACAAACTCCTCTGCCCTTTACAACCAGCAGTTTGGATTTAATACAAGTGCCTCCAGTCTCTGCAGGCTCTAAAGTCTGTCAGTCTTGCAATTCAACTTCTATCTCTTTTGCCTGAAACCAAGAAAAATGGAAGCAGCTGTAGATAACCCATTTTGGAGTTCTGAACTCGGGGTCTAACTGTGAGGCATGTCCCTTTTGAAAGAACAGCTATTGGATTGATAATGAGCCTTTGTTGAAATTCGATGCCTAACCAATCTAGGCTTAATTATTCTTCAGCCGAGACTGCTGAGATTATTCCACCATGTCAATTACATGCTTAAGTGATCATTTAGAGAGCTTTTACCACTTCAGTTCTACTTTCACATTACAAAATTTCTAGCCAGGAAGTAATAGGATCTCAGGATCTTGTGGCAGCTGTGAGTTTATCTCTAAAACAATAAGGGGCTATGATAGCCCCTTTTGACTGTGTAATCGACATTGTGGAATAATCTCAGCAGTCTTTTTATTCAATTGGATATGCTATGATAAATAATGTCACTGCCTGACCCCATATGCATCTCAGTTATACATTAGAATGTGGTACATTTCTACATGCAGCTGTGGTCTTTTGATGTTAAAATTATATACAAAATGATTGAAAACAAAAGATGATTACCCAGTAAGGTAACATAAAACAAATGTTATAAAAATTCATATGGCAACTGTCCTCAAAGTCAGCAATATTTTTTTAGTTTCTTTTTTTTTTCATTTAGATTATAAACTTGGAATACAAAATAAATATGGCTCACTTAAGCTAAGTTATTCTAAAATAAATGCAATTTGAACTGTTGCTTGTAAAATTAAAAGAAAAAAGAAACTGCAATCAGTGATAAATATTGAACAAAACTTTAAAGGCTTGTTAGTAGACAAAATGGCATGGAAAGAACTTGATCCATTGGAAATCATTCATACATACATCCACTCAGCTATTTAATAAGCATCTGTAATGTGCAACATAATCATAATATGTGAGCCCTAACAAAGTTACAACCATTATTTCAAGAACTCACTACCAAATAAGAAGTACAGCACTGAAAGAAGTATTGGATAATCACACAAATAAATGCGGTGTAATTTGCCTTACCATACATATGAAAATTAATAAAATCAATACTATCAAATAGAGCAAAATAAATTATATTTAATTGTATCAAAAAGAGATGGGATTTAAATAATGAATAATAAAGGTCAATGACTTATTCACAGACAAAGGCTTTTCAATTTTCCATGAATTGGGACATTGTGTATGAATTATCTACTGTTTTCCCTTTATCTCCACCCTTTTCTTTCCTTCATTGCTAGAATTTGCCAGGGGAAAAAAAAATGCTTGACTGCATTTTCTAATTGTCTTGAAAGCTGTTCGTAACCTCAAATGCAAATAAGGATTTCATCAGTTTGCAAGGAGTGCAAGTTCTAATTCCCAAACTCATGAACATGTTAGCTTACATAGTTGGAGAAATTTATCTCCAAATTGAAGGTTGGAGATAAAATTCAAGTTGTTAACCAGTTGACCTTAAATAGATCATCCTTTGTCATTTAACTGGGTGCAGTGTAAACTCAGAAGTCTAAAAAGTGAAAGTGGATGTCAGAGGAGTTGTGACTGCACAAGAATTGTCATAGAGATGCAGTGTTGCAGACTTTGAAGATAGAATAACTTTGAGGATAGAATAATAATATTAATGAGCCAAATAATATGTGAGACCTCTAGAAACTGGAAAAATGTAAGACAATGCATGCCCTAGTAAATTCTCCAAAAAGTAGTAAGTCTTTCCAAGACCTCAATCTAAGCCCATGGCAACACTACAGAACTGTGAGATAATCTATTTGTATTTTTTAAAGACACTAAATTTATGGTAATTTATTAAAGCAATCAGAGAAAACTCATTCAAAAGAAGAGAGTTTCATAAGATTCATATAAATGGAATAATCTAAGTCTTTGTGGCAAGAAAGTATAAATTCTTGACAATGTTGTTTCTGTATATTAAGGGACTATAGGAAAAAGAAGAGTTCAGAGAAGCTTCTCTAATAAAATAATGAATTGTGTTCTAAATAACACACTGATTTTTATTAAAAGCTGATTCAGGGAGAGTCCATAGAGTAAAGTAAAAGCAAGTTTATTAAGAAAGTAAAGGAATAAAATAATGGCTACTCCATAGACAGAGCAGCCCAGAGAACTGCTTGTTGCCTATTTTTATGGTTATTTTCTTGATGATGAGCTAAGCAAGGCTGGATTATTCATGTCTCCCATTTTTAGACAATATATAGTAACTTCCTGACATTACCATGTGATAGGATTTGGCTGTGTCCCCACCCAAATCTCATTCTGAATTCCCACATGTTGTTGTAGGAACTCTATGGGAGCTAATTGAATCATGGAGGCAGGTCTTTCCCATGCTGTTCTCATGATAGTGAATAAGTCTTACAAGATCTGATGGCTTTATAAGATGGAGTTTCCCTGCAAAAATCCCTATTTGCCTGCTGCTATCCATGTAGGACATTATTTGCTCCTCCTTTCCTTTTGCCATGACTGTGAGGCATCCCCAGCCATGTGGAACATGTCAGAGGTCTTTATGGCAGCCCTTTCCATCACAAGCCCAGAGGGCTAGAAGGAAAAAAATGGTTTAACTGTGAGTACACAGAGTCAACAATGGGGGTTAGGAACCCCCACCTAGGTTTCAAAGGATATATGGAAACCCCTGAATGGCCAGGCAGAAGTTTGCTGCAGGTGCAGGGCCTCATTAAGAACCTCTGCTAGAGCAGTATGGAAGGAAAATGTGGGGTCAGAGCTCACACAGAGTCCCTACTGGAGCACCACCTAGTGAAGCTGTGAAAAGAGAGTCACCGTCCTCCAGATCTCAGAATGGCAGATACACCAATGGCTTTCACTGTGTACCTGGAAAGGCCACAGACACTCATCACCAGCCCATGAAAGCATCTGGGAGGAAGACTGTACCCTGCAAAGCCCCTGGGGAAGAGCTGCCCAAGACCATGGGAGGCCACCTCTTGTATCAGCATGACCTGGATGTGAGTCACAAAGTCAAAGGAGATCATTTTGGAGCTTTAAGATTTGACTGCCCCACTAGATTTTGGACTCGCCTGGGGCCTGTAGTCCTTTCGTTTTGGCCAATTTCTCTCAGTTGGAATAGCTGTGTTTACCCAATGCCTGTACCTCTATTGTCTCTAGGAGGTAACTAACTTGTTTTTAATTTTCTAGGCTCAGAGGCTGAACAGACTTACCTTGTCTTGGATAAGACTTTGGACTGTGGACTTTTGAGTTAATGCTGAAATAAGGTAAGACTTTGGGAGACTGTTGGTAAGACATGATTGGTTTTGAAATGTGAGGGCATGATATTTGGGAAGGGCTATGGGCGTAATGATATGGTTTGGCTCTGTCCCCATAGCTTGACTTCCTCATGTCACAGTAGGGACCCAGTGAGAGCTAACTGAATCACAGGCAGGACTTTCTCATGCTGTTCTCATTATAGTGAATAGGTGTCATGAGATCTGATGGATTTATAAGGTGAAGTTTCCCTGTACAAGTTCTCACCTGGACAAGGATACACCAGGCAGAAGTTCAGATAAGGGCCTACTCCAGCCATAGCTAAGGGACATGGCAAACTCCATGTCCCTGGACTTATTTAGAATTTCATGCTCCAAAATAGATAAATTGAACAATTTTAAAGAGTAAAATAAGCATTTTATGACCTTAAAGCACTTAGTGAACTTAATATCTGACCTAACTTAGACCAATTATTGACATTTTTGAAGATATTATTTTACCAATAATCTTTAAAACTCTATTTCCCACAGATTACTCAAGTAACATGAACTAAAAGACAATACATTTTTTACTTTCTGACACAATGTTTGATTTAAGAGCTTATTTTTAATAAAAGCCAATCGATCAAAGCTCTTTCATGTCACACACACAACACATATGAATACACAGACAGAAGAAGATAAAGGACTCATCCCCTAAGCAGGGAATTGAACTCTGAGCCTGGTTCCCATGGTGAAAAGAGAAAACACGACCACAGGGTTACAAGTGCAAGTTGCCAAGGACATGACTGACCAGTTTGCTGGCCCATTTTGAAAAGCGGGCTTACTGGTGTCCTAAGCCCATATTCAGTCCTAAGATACCCCTCATTATAATGGAAGAATGCAGAAAGACACACGAAACACACAAATTAGCTACCCTCACAAATCCTTTTTTTCTGATTAAAACTTTTCAGAGTAGATAAACAGCAATTTTTACCATTTAACCAGTTTGCACAGGGAGAGAGACACAGAGAAAGCATTGCCTGAGGCAGGGTGGGGAAGGCAAGGTGCTCAGAGAAGACGGAGACAGACCCACCAATAGCAGTGAACACAGAAATGTTCAAGCAGCCACCTCTCAGTAGCAAAAGGATCTTTCCAGCAGCCTCATCAGTTCTCAAGTTTTCCCTTTTCGGGGAATAAAAAGTTTACCATGTCCCATGATCCTGTACATGCCAAATCCTGTCACCCACAGACATCAGCAAAGAATGCAAGGAAGATTATTCCAAAGAGAACAGCAGTTAACATCCTGTAATACCAAACCTGTTCTTAGCCAAAAGGGACTTTATGGAGAGTGACTTTACTGAGAGGGGCTTCTAATCCTCTAAATCTTAGAAGGGATTCTAACCCTCCAAAGGTTGGCCTTGAACTCAAGTTTGGCCAAGCATCCTTGCCTTTTATTGAGAGGAGACTTTAACTCTGTCTGTCTTAGGAGAGACTCTATCTCCGCTAAGTTGGGCCTCTAAGACAATCCTGTCATTTACTCAGTTACCCCACCACTTACTTACCCAAAATCATCCAGTCAGTGCTGCAGTCTATTTCCTTTGGGTCGGGGTTCTCCTCAGTATTTTCTATTCCGTGGTTCACCAGAAAGATGTCACAGGATCCCACCACTTACCCACAATCAGCCCTTGGGTACGGGGTTTCTCACTGTAGTCCCTTCTGCAGTTGCCAGAAAGATGTTACAGGAAAGGGGTCCTGATCCAGACCCCAAAAGAGGGATTTTGGATTGCATGCAATAAAGAATGCAGGGTGAGTCCATAGAGTAAAGTGAAAATAAATTTATTAAGGAAGCAAGGGAATAAAAGAATGGCTATTCCATAGACAGAAATTGCTCATTTTTGTGGTTATTTCTTGATGATATGCTAAATGAGGGCTGGAATATTCATGCTTTCCCTTTTTAGACCATATAGGGTAAATTCCTAATATTGCCATGGCATTTGTAAACTATTATAGTGTACAGCAGTGAGGACAACCAGAGGTCACTCTCTTCACTATCTTGGTTTTGGTGGGTTGGGGCCAGCTTCTTTACTGCAACCTGTTACATCAGTAATGTCTTTGTGACCTATATTTTGTGCTGACATCCTATCTCATCCTGTGACTTAGAATGCCTTAACTATCTGGGAATGCAGTCCAGTAGGTCTCAGCCTCATTTCGCCGAGCTCCTATTTAAGATGGAGTTGCTCTTGTTCACATGCCTCTGACAGATACAGCTGGATCCTGGTCAGCACCTTAGAAATGGAAAAAATAGACCTTGAGACCAAGGCCTAGGATACATCCTTAGCTTGTTTTCTGTTGATTTTGTTCCATGTGTAGAGCTTGGACCTGTATTGTTAGCAACATCGAAGCTTGCTGAAAAGGAAACAGTTCCAGGATTTGAGATTTGAGGAAGGTAACTTCACTAACATTAATTTTTGTCATTTGTGAGAAAAAACCAACAATTTTTGCTGTAATAAAATTTTGTCATATCTACAAAGATATGAAAAAAAGATATCTATGTAATGCAAATGCCTTGCTTTCTAAGTGTGAACCTCAGTAGCTCATTACCTTTTCATCCCTAATCCTTTCTATAATGCTTTTTCTGGATAATTTTATGTGTCCAAGAACATAACTACTATTATTATAGCAAATGAGACTGTGTTATCAAATATAATACATCTGAGTCTTTGCTGTAATATTACCTTCATGAGTATTATGGCAATGGTAATTAGTATAGCTAGCTAAATTTGAAATGTACCTGGGGATAATGATTCAAACTCAATAAACTAGGTTAAAGCAATTACTGATTGTGGCTTTCAAAGCTCATGACCTGGAATTCTACTGCTGTTAGATTTACAAGGAATAGTTACCATGCTAAAATCATCCTTCCAAAATAAACAAATATATCCTGTCGTCTCCTGCTTAGCAACAAATGGACTAACAATGTACATAAAGAGGTTGAAAGATAAGCCTTTGAGAGTGGGAAAATTGAGTATCCTCAATTCTACCTTTACTCAGTGACCACTTTTAAAAGATCAAATCCACAGACAGATTGTGAATCAGTAAATGCTGATATTTCAGTATTTTCCAAGACAATCAGAAGATTAAAGCAGTTACTGTATTTACTTTATTTTACTCTCAAAATGATCAATTTTCTGATATTGTAAATAAGGCAAATGTGTGAAGAATAAAGGAGTAGGAAAGAGAGGGGAAGAGACTAAATTTTTCAGGTGCAAGGAACAAGGGAAATTATCTTCCAGAAAGAACAAATTAAATCATTGTATGAATATGCCATAATTTTGAGTTATACTCCTGCTAGTTGGTCAGGATATATGTGTTTTGCATACAGGATAAAAGTAGAAAGATGAAATTAAAATGGCAAATAAAAGAGAGATCAAGAAAATGAAGTCATTATAGCTTCTATGTCTCTCTCTTCTAAACAAAATCATATTGCAATTTAATCATTCAAGGTTTCTTCTTAGCATTAAAAAAAGCCATAGTTTTGCAACCCAAATTCATGTATTTCAGAGTACTATAAAGGCTCTGAAAATGAAATACAGTTTAAATTATCTCTAAATAAAATACTATTACTTGTTTTATTTTATTAAAGCATTTATGATTAAAATACAGTTTTTATATTTATAGTATTGATGTCATTAGGGGAATACCATTTGCCATAATTTGTGTTTGCATATATAATTATGTGATAGAAAGAATTATTTATACTTAAATTATCCACTGAGAAACTTTGTTATATTCTTATTTCTTGATCTGACAACAGACTTAGGCACAGTTGACCAAACCTTGTTTTTTATTTATCTCCTTTTCTTGAATACCAGATCATCTCAGTATCTTGGCTCTCCTGTGTCACTGTTCAAATATTCCAAATCCGTTTCACTGGCTTCTCTTACTCTTTGAATTCTTAAATGCCATTTCTCAAGTGCTCATTCCTCAGTTGCATATAATCACTTGCTCACATGATATTCTCTTACTGTCTGTAGGTCAGTGACTAAAACATGTACATCTCTGACCCTTCTTCACTGAACTCTGGATTTTTATACATTACAGAACATCTCCACATAACTGTTAGATACACAAGGCAAACCTCTCAGTAAGATGATGGTATTTACTAATAAAACCTACTCATTCCACATTCCTCAGAACATTACCTGAACCTTTATTCAGTGTTTAATTTTAAAGCAAGAAATTGGCCTTTTTCTCCTTCAATTCTCTATTGAATACACTAGGATTCCCATGCACCTCTTTCTACCTGTATATCCTAAATAGGTCTACTTCTTTTTCCTTTATTTTAACCATGATTACCCCAATAGCCTGAAAACCATCCTCACTGATTTCTACTTTTTGACACTTCTGAACTATTTTTTTTCACATAGCAGTAATAAGGAAACATAAAGAACCCACTTAAATAACCAAATTAGGCTGGGAACAATGGTTCATGCCTGCAATCCCAGAACTTTGGGAGGCTGAGGTGGATGAATCACAAGGTCCATAGTTCAAAACCAATCTGACCAACATGGTGAAACCCAGTTTCTACTAAAAATACAAAAATTAGCTGAGTGTGGTGGCACCTGCCTGTAATCCCAGCTACTTAGGAGGCTCAGGCAAGAGAATCACTTGAACTGGGGGGATGGAGGTTGCAGTGAGCCAAGATCTCACCACTGCACTCCAGCCTGGGCAACAGAGCTAGACTCCATCTCAAAATAAAAAGAAAAATAAACACATTAAAACCAAATAGTGGTTTTTAAATGCATTTATAATAAAATCCAAAATCCTCATCTTGATGTAAAAGTTTTATGTGTTTGGCATAGGCCTCTATTTCTGACATTATTCTTTACCCTTCCCTTTCTAATTTATAGTCTCTACACAAAGTAGTTTTTGCTCTTGGTGGTGGTGGTTTGTTTTTGTTTACCTGATCCATGATAATATCAAGATTGTTTTCAGATCACCATATATAATGTTACCTCCAGACTACTCATTTTATTTCATTCTTTATTAGACTTATAATAGTTAATATTTTCTTGCTTGATCAATTCTAATTAATGTCATTGTAAAAGTCAACATTTTAGTGCTCTATTGATCTTCAGAGACTGATGGAGAACTGGGGGTGGTAAAGCTAAAATTTTAAAGCATCTGGGAGTATTTCTTTGCTATTTAAGAAAGAAATATAAATTACATCTCCATTATTTAGTAGTGTTTAGATATTTCATTCAACAATATTTATTTTAAAAATGACTCTTTACTAGACTCTGTTTCAGTATTGTTAATAAGACGTGGGGAGATAAGACATGGGTAGGTCAATTGTGAAACAGATGTAAACCACATATAGAGAGTATTTTCATCTCAGTTGACAATTAAAAATTTACTTTTGTGTCAAAAATATCAAAGCATTGCTTTTACTACATGCTTATTTTCCACTATCACATTTATTCTATAAATTATCAGTAACACTTTGTTTTTGTATACTTGTAATATAGGAATAAAATCAAATTTTAGATTATAAAAATAGCTGTTTTGATCAAATCTGGTTAATGCCATTGAGATTCTAGAGTTCCATGAGTACATCCAAAGAAACTTACACATTGTGCATAACATCATCTTATCTGGTTTTATATGCCATATTCTCCGCAGTGGATACATAATAGAATAATATCCCATTGTGAAAATAGATGTTTATAAGAAAACATCATGGTAATCTCTGTAAAATAAGAATATGAATAAACATAATCACTGTCATATAAAATCTTATCTAGTACAAGAGATACACATATTACAAGAATACATATATTTATACATATGTACCTGTATGTACATGTATTAGTCTGTTCTTGTGCTGCTAATAAAGACATACCTGAGACTGGGTAACTTATAACAGAAAAAGGTTTTGCAGTTCCACATGGCTGGGGAGGCCTCAGGAAACTTCTAATCATGGCTGAAGGGAAAGCAGGCACATCTTATATGGCAGCAGGAAAGAGAGTGTGTTTGAAGAGCAAAGGAAGAAGCCCCTTATAAAACCATCAGATCTTGTGAGAACTCAGTACCACAAGAACAGCACAGGGGAAACCACACCCATGATTCAATTTTCACCCCTGGTCCCACTCTTGACACCTGGGGACTATTACATTTCAAGGTGAGATTTGGGTGGGGATACAGAGCCAAACCATATCAGTACATATACATCATGCCTATATGCCTACATGTATGATACATGTACATATACATATGTATATGGTACAGTGTTATAAAGAAAAGCTGACATCTGGTGAGAGCAGAGATTTAAAAAATAATTCTGCAAGGAGGGGTCACTTAGATTAATGTTGAAATCTTGATAGACTTCCATGAAGCCATTTTATTTATTAAGAAGAAAAATTTGAGTAGAAAATTCTAAAAGAAATCATTTTGTGTTTCCATTTGTACAATTGTTTTAAGTAATATTGTTGGAAGCTTTTCACATACAGATTATTTAGTGAAGCAGCTACATTAAATTATACTAGTTTTCACTCTCTTATCCAAGAGTTTATGTTTGTTTATTTTTATGACCAATGATAAAATTTCAAAGTTTTATGAGCAATTATAAATTTCAAGATATTTTTCAGTCTTGGATACATATATATATATAAGACCAAGTTAACGCCAAAATTTCATTTTTATAATTGAGAAAATCTTTAGAGATGTGTGCCTGCCAAATATTAAAAACATGTATAAGAAACTTAGAATTCTGGTCTTTCACTTTTACCACTTTTACCAGAGATAACTTTTAAAGAGGCAAGCAGTGCCTTGAAGGAATCCTGTACTTTGTGAGATAACTAACCATGGAAATTGGTCAGAAACAAATCTCTTTTTTTTGTCTATTTCTGTTCACTGTGGAGGATCCTTTACACTTTGAAGGTCTGGTGACATTTTAAAATACCAACCTTAACAAATGTAGTTAGCTAGGCATATTTACCATGTTCAGAAAATGAAACTACAAGTTGAAAGAAGACTTATCTCTGAAGCCTACGAGCATTATAACTTCAGTGACAGGACAAAGCAGCAGGGCGTATGACACCAGTGTGTCTCTCGGACTTCATATTAGGATGAACAATCTTCAAAAGAAGCCGAGACTTGGTTATGGTGTCACCTGTGACCCAGGTTCACGTCCAAGTCTTATATGGACAGCATTTGTGAGATTGAGGTGATAACCCAGCAAAAAATGGAAATAACAGCAACAGAAGCCTTGAAAGGTGTAATCAGAAATCTCCTTCACTTTAAATGTGCTTGCATTTTAAAAAATCAACATTGTGTTTGTGTTGATTTCTGACATAAGGATAATGCATAAACATTGTACATATGTTGAATAATATAAATATATAAGAAATATTCATCCCTATGTCTATAATACAGCAAGTAACACTATATTTTATTCATCTGTTTCTTTCAGTCAAATCTAGTGATGGAAAATTTGAGCAAAAACTTTTTTTTTCCTGCTACAAACAAGTGCAAATGACATCAGACTCTCTTGTATTCCCCCCCTTTTTGGATAGAAAACAGAAGAATCAAAATTATAACAGGGTGTTAAATTGGGAGTATTTATTGAATAGCTGAGCTAACACAGAGTAGTCTGTGGTTGTTTGTAAGATGGAACAGATGAGAGGAAAGGATAGGCTGAAAGAGAGAGACTCTGCGTGAGAGTTGGTGCTGCTTTGTCAATAATGGCAAACCCTTCCATGACTGTAAAAGACCCATGAAACCCTGGGACCAGATTTGACTCCGGGAGCAATGTTAGACTGGGATAATTTAAAATGCACCCTACTTTAAAAGATTTGCTTGATAAATTCTACACTAAAACAGTGAGAGTTAACATGGGTTAGAATAACCAAAAATAATTAAAAATTGAAATGAGGACAGAAACTGCCACCTGAAGGCAAGTACTGCCCATTATAGGAGTCACACATGGAAATGGCAGGCTGGAAAAAGCCATGGAAATACTCACCAGGGAGCAACCTCATCTCATAACGGCAGGGGTTAAAGAGGAGCTCACCTTTCCACTACCTTCCCTATCCTTAAATTTTGAAAGTTCTCTTATAGTAGCTATGGGAGAAGGAAATAGTGAGGAAGAACGTGGGAGGAGAGACAAAACCTCCTAGGCAAGGACTAGAAAAGGATCTGTTGTCAAGCCCTTCCTGGTGGTGAGAGAAGGCAGGAATAAATATA
Source organism: Saguinus oedipus (assembly GCA_031835075.1). NCBI lineage: Eukaryota > Metazoa > Chordata > Mammalia > Primates > Cebidae > Saguinus > Saguinus oedipus. The sequence goes on along the minus strand of CM063186.1, from coordinate 49,392,574 downwards.
ATTTTAAAAAATTATGATTGAATTTCTGAATAAATATATTTGGATGGGCATTCTAATTTCATAACCCAGACTATGTTTTTCCAGTTTAAAGTGAACATGAAATTTTGTCTTTACTAGGAATAATCAGAAAACCCTTGAGCCTGTGGAATTTTTATTTAATGGCAAGGGAAAAAGAGAATACTCCATTGAATATTAAAGGGACTGTAGGAGACAAAATAAAATTATTTTTAAATGCATTATTTGTACCGTCTGTATACAACATGTTATTTATGATTTCCATAACAATTTGGCAATACAGCTTTAAACTATGTGTTTTAGGTTACAAAGAAGAAAGAAAAAATTTACTTATAATTACACTTTAGGTCTTAGAAGTCAACAATGTTCCTAAAATAAGTATGTTCTTCAATGGTAATCTAAATCATTTATTTCTAACTTTCTTGCCTATTTTTTGTAACTCAACTAAAGACATTATCATTTGGAATTATTTAATTTTAAACACAATTAAAAACTGAGACATATTTCTGTTTCTCAGATTGAAATTAAAAAAACCAGTAATACAGTAAAATAGCCAATTTGTTTAGGGCAGGAAAATATTAACATAAAAATGGAACTTGCTTTTATATTAAAAGTACCTGTAAACAGGGTATTGGTTAATGGTTAGTAGTGAAATTGCTTTATAAAAAATTGTTTGTGAAACAATAGAATAAACAAATAGACTTGTTTTACCTGAAGTATATGAGAGAGCAAATTCCCCAAATGCTGAACCAACCACTGGAACTCTTGCTATGCCTTTCAGTCAAACTTCTTGTTAAGGGTAGTTAGATGGGCTTGAGCGGGAAAGAAGAGGGCTTTTCCCCCCTCCTCCATTAGGAATGTCAGGTGATGTTTCAACATTTATAACACAGCTTCTCTAAAATTAGTAATTCACAGCTGGTGTCAGAGTGCCAAGGAGAGACAAGCTCCTGATGAGGCACAGCTGTAAACAGTAAGGGTTAATTAAACGCAGATGCCAGGAAGAAGCAACCTCGTGCCCATGTGCTTTAAGAGATAAAATGGTGGACAAAATGCACTTCTGGGGGCACTCCTCCAGAAAAGAAAAGCAATCCTCAGATGGGTACGTGTACAACTTCCTAAACACACTGTGTGTGCTCAGCTTCCAAGGGTAAGAAGGGGCCTGCACACGCAGGCAGCCCATGTTAAGAATCATGGGAAAGAGGGAGGCCTGTAAAGCCTCAAGGTCAATCAGGGCCTTTGGCCTTTACATGCACAGTTGGGTCCCTTCCAAGTGAATTTTCCTTTCTAAAGCCTTTTAAAATAAATATCCACGCCTGCTGTGAAACTTGCCTGAGTCTCTTGTCTCTTTTTCTGCTTTATGTCCCTCAGTTGAATTTTTTCTTCTCAGCAGGCAAGAACTGAAGTTGCCACAGCCCTGTATGGCTTCATCGCTGGTAACTGAGGGTAACTCAAAGAACTTCCACCTGTAACATTCTTCCATTATTTCCTAAAGTTCTATAGAATAAATTTAAAATACACTGTACAATACAATGACACACTATTCTGGACAAAGCCTCCTGGAAAGAGTGAGAGGAAAGAGAAATTCATGGAAATAGGTAAGTCTGATTTATGATGACACTTTCAAAGTTTTTCAGTGTGCTAAATGCCTGTGTATTTGTTTTTTATCACTTTGTAAATCTTATCACAAAATTATAGACAAACAAGACATATCGATTCTCTCAATGTATGTGTGGGTCAGGATATCAGGTATGGTTTAGCTGTGTCTTCTGCTCAGGGTCTCACAGGCTGCAATTAAAGTGTCAGTGGTAACTGTGATCTCATCTGAAGCTTACGGTACTTGTTCTGCCTCATGTGGTTGGTAGCAAAATTTATTTCCTTTCAGTTATAGAATTCATTGTGGTGTGTCTCTTCAAGGCTAGCAGAAAGTGAGAGAGTGATATTAACAGTAGGAGATAGAAGAATGGGGAAAGAAGTCTGTTGCTTCCTGTTTTTTTACATTCAGTCCTTACTGTATTTCATTTCTTTATTTACTTTTTGAGTTGGGATCTCACTTTGTCACCTAGGCTGGAGTGAAGTTGTGCAAACACACCTCCATGCAGCTTCAGACTCCCAGGATCAAGCAATCCGTCCACCTCAGTTCTCCAGGAAGCTGGGGCTATAAGCACGTGCAACCACTTCTGGCTAATTTTTGCGTTTTTTTGTAGAGACAGGGTTTCTCCTTGTTTCCCAGGCTGACATTCAACTCCTGAGGTCAAGCAATCCTCCTGCCTCAGCCTGCAAAGTGCTAAAATTACAGGCATGAGCCATGAGCCCAGCCTAGACCAATTTCAAAGGTCTTGCCTTATTTAATCAGACCCAGCTAGGATAATCTCTCTTTGATTAGAAACCTTAACTACTCTGTAAAATATTTCTGCTATACAGTGCATCATAAACATAGGAATGACATTTCATCATACTCAGGGATTCTACTCACATTTAAGGGGGAGAAACCATAAATGATGTATGTTTTGGGGGCAGAAATTTGAGAACCATCTTAGAATTCTGCCTTTCACCATCTGCTTTCTTTTTTCTTTTAATATTTTCTATTTCTTTTAAATATTTTCTTTTAATATTTTTACTTATGGTTATTTGTAGGAAGGTTATGATCTGTATCCTCTAGGTTTTGCATCTAAAAGTGGGCTTTATTAATATAGTTTATACTCAGAGGTATCAGAAACCACAAAATAAAATTGGAGCATCCTATTTAAGAGTCAATTTCAGAAAAAAAAAAAAATTGAAGAAATGCTAACTGTATGCTAAAACATGGGACATGTTTCACATGAATCCTAACATTTGAGGGATTCAAAATTCTCTGTTCTAAAAGAGTTTCAGTGATGTTCCTTCCCCTGCCCAGTACCTCACGGTTGAATATTTACTGATCTTTGCTTTTATGACCTTGTTAGTGGAAGCGGGTTAAACTCATTGTACTAAACAGGTAGAATAGCCATATGAGAATCGGAAACTGTGGTACCTAGATAATCATAGAATAAAAAATTTAATGAGAAAACACTATCATTAGGGGAAAAGTTTTAAAAATTATCCATAATTTTCAGAAAACACTTAAGAAAATTTGGGTACTTATTTTTTTAAAAACATTTAGCATTCAAAACTTTCTAGACAATTAGGTTACAATAAGAAAAAGTAAATATTATAAAACAAGGGAAAATAATAGCTATCTTGTTGCAATAAAAATTTCAAATTATTAAAATTAAAAAAAATTACAGTTTGTATGCTAAGTTCAGTCTTATGTCCCATGGACCTTTTACATATAATTTCAGAGATGCCCCCTTAGGTATCATCAAAAGGCAAACCAATAATGTTTGAGCCTCAATCTTGAACATTGTAATGTTTAATTCTGTTAATATTAATATGCTGTCTTTCTAAATATGAGTGTTTTCATCAATAAAATATGAATTGCAGTAGCTTTATTCTAGATGTTTATGTTTACAGGCAAGATGATCCATTCAAAAATAACTAAAAAAAATTCTGAAATACTCTGGCTGACTCATGTCTTTTCAATTCACATTTCCTAATTTGCTAGGTGTCTTCATCCAGATACACTATGACATCTGAGGTCCTCAGAGATGAACTTGGTGCTGCTTTTTTTTTCGTAATTAGCAGATTTTGTTTTTCGTTTCTCAATGTAGTTGTCACAATATTTCAGCAAATCTTATCAGGCAACTTCTGAATGAAGAGGTCACTGATGAAATCCATGTGTTGAAATATACCATTGCTTAATTAAATTTGAGGAACTAAACATAATTGCTTATCAAAATTTAACATCCCAAAGGAATAAAATAACTGAAATTTGCAGTATAAATTTGATTCACTCTTAAGTTCTACTGTTGCCTCTATTTGTCCAGAGTTTAAGAATATAAAATTAAGAAAAATAGTCAATTTTTTCTTCTATTAAGCTAATAAAAAAAGATATATTTTTCACATAATGTCAAAAATCTCATAAATGAACAATTTATTATATCAAACAAAACACTGTAATATGAAAAACATAGTATTTTTAATCTACCTATTTTTTCTAAAATGAATTTCAAAATTAGACATAGCTCAAATGTCAGAAATTAAATACTAAGATGGCGTCGTAGAAGCGACTCAGGATTGCAGCTCTCAGTGACGGCGCAGAGGGTGAGTCCTAGCCGCATTCTCGGATGGACTTTTCTAGCCCACAGAGCGTTGAAAGTCCCACAGGACGCTAGTAAAGTAAAACCGGCTAACGCAGCCCTTTGGCGCGGCCGCTTCGGCCGGCGCCGCTTCGGCCGGCGCCGCTTCGGCCGGCGCCGCAGCAGGACCCGGCACGGAACTCACTGGTTTGGGCGCCCTGTTAAACCAGCAATCTGAGAGTTTGAAGGGCAGATTGGCGCGTCCATCTGATGGAACGGGACTTGGACAGTGAGCCAGACCAGGAGTTTCCTGGGAGTTTCCTGGGGGCAGCGGCACGGGAGATCGCACGGATCCCAGTGCCCTATCGGCAGGCTCCTGGGGCGCCAGTGAGAGAGTCGAACTTTAAGCTCGCGGAGAGGGAGGGAGAGAGAGAGAGGACGGACTCTGAGGCAGGGAGCTGGGTAATCGGGCTCAGCGAATCCCACCCTCACAGGGACAAGCAGGGCAATGACTGGAGATGCTTGGCGCTGAGAGTTTTGCTGCCGGCATCTAGGACGGTGCAGCCCGGTGAGGGAGGGGCGTCCACCACCGCTGACACAATCCGCCCCTATTGAAGCACCGCCCAGGGCCGAAGCAGCCTGCCGTTGCCGAGGCAACCTGCCATAACAGAGAGACTCCCAGGAGACGGGAGCTCTCCACAGCAGAAGGGAGTCCAGCAGCAACAGGGCAGAACCGCGCTAGTGGGTCAGAGCCCCGGCAGGCAAATAGTGAATAGACTGCCACCTAGTGGGGCAGGACAGTGCAACAGATACTCATAAAGAAAGCCCCAACTCCCTGAAACAGTGCATATAAGGGGGGGAAATAAAAGGGTGGTGTTTTATGAGTTCTATTACAGCAGACATAAACAACCTCCCAACAACACTGAATGAACAACGGAGCTCACAGCTCAGCACTGGAGCTACTATAAAGCACAAACCGTCTCCTTAAGCAGCTCCCTGACCCCTGTATATCCAAAGAGTCACCGCAAAAAAAGGACTAATCAGACTGACATTTGGCGGGCATCATTCTGGAACAAAGACAGCAGAAGAAGAAACTGGTATCATCCCTCACTCTTCCACAGCTGCTACAGGTATACTCCAGACAAACAGGGCCTGGAGTGGACCTCAGAACTCATACAGCAGAGGGGCTAGACCACTAGAAGGAAAACTAAGTAACAAAAATACTTCATCATCAACAATCTCAGCATCCACACAGAGACCCAATTGAAAAATCAGCAACTACAAAGACGACAGGCGGATAAATCCATAAAGATGGGAAGAAACCAGCGCAAAAAGGAGGAAAACACCCGAAACCAAAACACCTCACCTCCTACAGAGGACCAAAACTCCTCACCAGCAAGGGAACAAAGCTGGACGGAGAATGAGTGTGACGAAATGACGGAATCAGACTTCAGAAAGTGGATAATGAGAAACTTCATTGAGCTAAAAGAACATGTTCTAAATCAGTGCAAAGAAACTAAGAACCTTGAAAAAAGATTTGAAAAAAAATTCGAGGAATTGATAACAAGAATGGAAAACTTAGAGAGGAATATGAATGAATTGAAGGAGCTGAAAAACACAACACGAGAACTTCGTGAAGCATGCACAAGTTTCAACAGCCGAATTGACCAAGCAGAAGAAAGAATATCAGAAATTGAAGATCAACTCAATGAAATAAAATGTGAAACCAAGATTAAAGAAAAAAACACAAAAAGGAATGAACAAAATCTCCAAGAAATGTGGGACTATGTGAAGAGACCCAACCTACATTTGATAGGTGTACCAGAATGTGATCAAGAGAATGAATCTAAGCTGGAAAACACTCTTCAGGATATTATCCAGGAAAATTTCCCCAACCTAGCAAGACAGGTCAATACTGAACTCCAGGAAATACAGAGAACACCACAAAGATACTCCGCAAGAAGAGCAACCCCAAGGCACATAATCGTCAGATTCACCAGGGTTGAAACGAAGGAGAAAATACTTAGGGCAGCCAGAGAGAAAGGTCAGGTCACCCACAAAGGGAAGCCCATCAGACTCACAGCAGATCTCTCGGCAGAGACTCTACAAGCCAGAAGAGAGTGGGGGCCAATATTCAACATCCTTAAAGAAAAGAGCTTTCAACCCAGAATTTCATATCCAGCCAAACTGAGCTTCATAAGTGAAGGAAAAATAAAATCCTTCACGAACAAGCAAGTACTCAGAGATTTTGTCACCACTAGGCCTGCTTTACAAGAGCTCCTGAAAGAGGCACTACACATAGAAAGAAACAACCAGTTCCAGCCATCCTAAAAGCATACCAAATGCTAAAGACCATCAACAAAATGAAGAATGTACATGAACCAATGGGCAAAACAGCCAGATAGCATCAAAATGGCAGTATCAAATTCACACATAACAATATTAACCCTGAATGTAAATGGGCTAAATGCACCAATCAAAAGACACAGACTGGCAAATTGGATAAAAAACCAAAACCCATCAGTGTGCTGTATTCAGGAAACCCACCTCACACACAAAGATACACAAAGGCTCAAAATAAAAGGATGGAGGAAGATTTACCAAGCAAATGGAGAGCAAAAAAAAGGAGGAGTTGCAATTCTCATCTCTGATAAAATAGACTTTAAAGCAACAAAGATCAAAAGGGACAAAGAAGGTCACTACATAATGGTAAAAGGATCAATACAACAAGAAGAGCTAACGATTCTAAATATATATGGACCCAATGTAGGAGCACCCAGATATATAAGGCAAGTTCTTAATGACTTACAAAGAGACTTAGACTCCCACACAATAATAGTGGGAGACTTTAACACTCCACTGTCAATAGCAGACAGATCAACCAGACAGAAAATTAACAAGGATATCCAGGACTTGAACTCAGACCTGGAACAAGCAAACCTGATAGACATTTACAGAACTCTCCACCCCAAATCCACAGAATATACATTCTTCTCAGCACCACATCACACCTACTCCAAAATTGACCACATAATTGGAAGTAAAGCACTCCTCAGCAAATGCAAAACAACGGAAATCATAACAAACAGTCTCTCAGACCATAGTGCAATCAAGTTGGAACTCAGAATTCAGAAAATAACTCAGAACCGCACAGCTTCATGGAAACTGAACAACTGGCTCTTGAATGTTGATTGGATAAACAATGAAATGAAGGCAGAAATAAAGAAGTTCTTTGAAACCAACGAGAATGAAGACACAACGTACCAGAATCTCTGGGACACATTTAAAGCAGTCTGTAGAGGAAAATATATAGCAATAAGTGCCCACATGAGAAAAGTGGAGAGATCCAAAATTGACACCCTATCGTCAAAATTGAAAGAGCTAGAGGAGCAAGATCAAAAAAGCTCAAAACCTAGCCGAAGACAAGAAATAACTAAGATCAGAGCAGAACTGAAGGAGATAGAGACAAGAAAAACCCTTCAAAAAATCAACAAATCTAAGAACTGGTTTTTTGAAAAGATCAACAAAATAGACAGACCACTAGCCAGACTGATAAAAAAGAAAAGAGAGAACAACCAAATAGATGCAATAAAAAACGATAAAGGGGAAATCACCACAGATTCCACAGAAATTCAAACCATCATCAGAGAATACTACAAACAACTCTATGCACACAAACTAGTAAATCAGGAAGAAATGGATAAATTCCTGGATGCCTGTGTCCTCCCAAGCCTAAACCAGGAGGAAGCTGAAACTATGAATAGACCAATAACAAGGTCAGAAGTTGAGGCAGCAATTAAGAGCCTACCACACAAAAAAAGCCCAGGTCCAGATGGGTTCACAGCTGAATTCTACCAGACACACAAAGAGGATCTGGTACCATTCCTTCTGAAACTATTCCAAATAATCCAAAAGGAGGGAACCCTTCCCAAATCATTTTATGAGACCAACATCATCCTGATACCAAAACCTGGCAGAGACTCAACAAGAAAAGAAAACTTCAGGCCAATATCCATGATGAACATAGATGCAAAAATCTTCAATAAAATACTGGCAAATCGATTGCAACAGCACATTAAAAAACTTATCCATCATGATCAAGTAGGATTCATCCCGGGCATGCAAGGCTGGTTCAACATACGCAAGTCTATACATGTAATTCACCACATAAACAGAAGCAAAAACAAAAACCACATGATTATCTCAATTGACGCAGAGAAGGCATTTGACAAAATTCAACAGCCCTTTATGCTAAAAACCCTCAATAAACTTGGTATTGATGGAACATATCTCAAAGTAATAAAAGCTATTTATGACAAACCAACAGCCAATATCATACTTAATGGGCAAAAACTGGAAGCATTCCCTTTGAAATCCGGCACTAGACAAGGATGCCCTCTCTCACCACTTCTATTCAACATAGTACTGGAAGTTCTAGCCAGAGCAATAAGGCAAGAAAAAGAAATAAAGGGTATTCAAATAGGAAAGGTGGAAGCCAAATTGTCTCTATTTGCAGACGACATGATAGTATACCTAGAAGACCCCATCACCTCAGCCCAAAAGCTCCTGCAACTGATAAGCAACTTCAGCAAAGTCTCAGGATATAAAATCAATGTGCAAAAATCACAAGCATTCCTATACACCAATAACAGACTTAAAGAGAACCAAATTAAGAACGAACTGCCATTCACAATCGCTACAAAGAAAATAAAATACCTAGGAATACAACTCACTAGGAATGTAAGGGACCTCTTTAAGGAAAACTACAAACACCTGCTCAACGAAATAAGAGAGGACACAAACAGATGGAGAAACGTTCCATGTTCGTGGTTAGGAAGAATCAATATTGTGAAAATGGCTATACTGCCCAAAGTAATTTACACATTCAATGCTATCCCCATCAAACTACCATTGAATTTCTTCATAGAACTGGAAAAAACCACCATGAATTTCATATGGAACCAAAAAAGAGCCCGCATAGCCAAGTCAATTCTAAGCAAAAAGAACACAGCGGGAGGCATCACGCTACCAGACTTCAAACTATACTACAAGGCTACAGTAATCAAAACAGCATGGTACTGGTACCAAAACAGAGATATAGACCAATGGAACAGAACAGAAACATCAGAGGCAACACAACATATCTACAACCATATCATCTTTGATAAACCAGACAAAAACAGGCAATGGGGAAAGGATTCCCTATTTAATAAATGGTGTTGGGAAAACTGGCTAGCCATGTGCAGAAAGCAGAAACTGGACCCCTTCCTGACACCTTACACTAAAATTAACTCCAGATGGATTAAAGACTTAAATGTAAGACCTGACACCATAAAAACCCTAGAAGAAAATCTAGGCAAAACCGTTCAGGACATAGGAGTAGGCAAGGACTTCATGAACAAAACACCAAAAGCATTGGCAACAAAAGCCAAAATAGACAAATGGGACCTAATCAAACTCCACAGCTTCTGCACGGCAAAAGAAACAGTCACTAGAGTGAATCGACAACCATCAGAATGGGAAAAAATCTTTGCAGTTTACACATCTGACAAAGGGCTGATATCCAGAATTTACAAAGAACTCAAACAGATTTACAGAAAAAAAACAAACAAGCCCATTCAAAAATGGGCAAAGGATATGAACAGACACTTTACAAAAGAAGACATACATGAGGCCAACAAACATATGAAAAAGTGCTCATCATCATTGGTCATTAGAGAGATGCAAATCAAAACCACATTGAGATATCATCTCACACCAGTTAGAATGGCGATCATTAAAAAATCTGGAGATAGCAGATGCTGGAGAGGATGTGGAGAAATAGGAACACTCTTACACTGTTGGTGGGAGTGTAAATTAGTTCAACCATTGTGGAAGACAGTGTGGCAATTCCTCAGGGACCTAGAAATAGAAATTCCATTTGACCCAGCAATCCCATTACTGGGTATCTATCCAAAAGACTGTGAATCGTTCTACTATAAGGACACATGCACACGAATGTTCATTGCAGCACTGTTTACAATAGCAAAGACCTGGAACCAACCCAAATGCCCATCGATGATAGACTGGACTGGGAAAATGTGGCACATATACACCATGGAATATTATGCAGCAATCAGAAATGATGAGTTTGTGTCCTTTGTAGGGACATGGATGAATCTGGAGAACATCATTCTCAGCAAACTGACACAAGAACAGAAAAAGAAATACCGCATATACTCACTCATAGGCGGGTGAGAAAAATGAGAACACATGGACACAAAGAGGCGGTCTACTATACACTGGGGACTGTTGGGGGAAATGGGGGAGGGACAGCGGGGGGGGCTGGGGGGGATAGCCTGGGGATGAATACCAAGTGTGGGTGAGGGGGAGGAAGGCAGCAAAACACACTGCCATGTGTGTACCTATGCAACTATCTTGCACGTTCTGCACATGTATCCCAAAACCTATAATGCAATAAAAATTTAAAAAAAAAAAAAAAAAAAAAAAAAGAAATTAAATACTAAAAATATATTAAATGTACAACCCAAATTCTAAAAATTAATATTTTAAACATTGCTACTAATTACTTTGCATATAATAGCTTCAATTTGTGGCTTCATTAAAGAAAATTAAAGAAGAGCTTTCCTCAAATGTATGTCATTACAGTTCATAGTGGAAATTGTCAATCATTTCAAGGTTGAATGACTCTGCCACTTTTAATTTGAAAAATAAAAAAATAAAACTTTTTTAAACATCTGCATGAATGACCCCAACCATTTAAAGTATCTTGAGACAAATCCATAAACACACACACATACACATGATGCAAGCATATTTCCAGTGCATGCTTCATAAATCATTCTAATTCAAAAACTAAACATTATATCTATTTTTAGATTGATCTGCAAATGGGGAATATATGTATATGTTCAATTGAAATTGTAATATATTATTAACAATCTCTGGGTCTGAATTAATGAAAATAAATATACTAGAAGGTAGTTAGATTTTAATTAAACTATTTGTATACAATTATGTTTGTTGAACTAGGCTTATATATGTGGTTGAAATATTATATATTTAAAAATGATTATCAAATATATCCCTACATTATATTTATTCTTAAATAACAACTTTAATGATAGTGGTGAGATTTTGCCAAAATTTTGATCAGAAATTTCAAACCTTGATGTGCGACCATAATGTTTTAAAAACTAATCAAATACATCTTAGCTAGTTTGTGCATGAGTAAGCTGGTATATGATGTACACTTTCAAAGGCAGGCTTGGCTTTGATCTTTGATTAAGTATTTATAAATAAGCCATAGTAAAAATTAAAGACAGTATCCAATACGTTTACATTTATCTGCTATAAACTAACTAGAAATTGGTAAAATTAGATGACAATCTACTTGTTAGTTCATTCATGGTTAATGTGACTATTGATATGATATGGTTTTGTAAGCCATTTTATAACTTGTTTTCTACTTGCTTGCTCTATTAGATCTCTACTTCTGCTGTATATTCTTGATTAATTGAATGTTTTTAGCTATACTTCTCTAATGTTACACTTTGCTTGAAACTTTAGATTTCTGTCAGATTTGCTTCTTTTCTTGGTTATTTCAATCACAGAAGAAGAGAAGGCAGGTTAGATACTGCTACCTATTAATCACCTCATTACCCAGTAAAACTAGAATATAGAAATGTTTCCTAATATCCATATAAATAAAAGACATTTTAACCTATCAAAAATAATTTTAGTAAATTTTTAAGTTTTTGATTCACACGTTTTTCCAATATAATAGAGGGTTCTTATATACATATTTAGTGTTTCCTTTTATTAATATCTTACCTTGTTATAGTATACTTGTTACAATTATTGCACCAATATTGACAAATGATTACTGAGTAAAGGATATCCTTAATTTGGATTTTCTTAGTTTTTATCTCATCTCCTTTTCTTTTTCAGGATATCACATTGCATTGAGTTGTCTCATCTTTTTAGGCTCTATTTCTCTGCAGTAGTTTCTCAGACTTTGGCTGTTTCTGACAACCATGATAGTTTTGAAGAGTGCTGGTCAAATAATTAGAATATCCCACAGTAGCATTTGTCTGATGTTTTTCTGATGATGAGACCAGCGTTCTGGATATTTGGGAGAAAAATCACAAAGTAAAGTACCATTTTACTGAGACCCTATCAATGTTTTATTGTATCCACATCACTTATCATAGTTGAGGATGATTTTTATCACTTGCCTTCAATAAGGTTTATCAGGTTCATTCACTGTAAAGTTATATTTTCTCCAACTTTTCATATTGTATTTTTTTGGAAGAAAGTCATTAAGCACAGCCCACACTTAAATGGTGAGGAGTCACGCTTCACCTCTTTGAAGACAAGGTATCCACATAAATAATTTGGAAATTTTCTGCATGGAAAATTTTCTCCCCTGCATCTATGTATTTATTTATCCAATCTTTAATTGATTACATCATGAATTCATGGATGTGTATTTTGTTCTTTAGATTAGAATCCAATATTGCTTTATTTATTGTTACTCAAATCTTTCCAGGTTTGGCCACTGGGAGCCCTTTAAGTTGGCTCTTGTGGTTTTTTGTTTGCTTGTTTTTGTTTGTTTTTCCTCCATGCTCCCTAGTTGTGTGGAGATTTTTTTTCTTTTGCATTTCCTTAATTTCTGACACTGAAAAATACTCCCGGTTCCTCTTGAAACTTTTCTGTACAAGGATTAAAGTCAGTCATTTCTCCAAAGATACTTGGTTCCTTGGTTCCTTTTATTAAAGAATGATATTGGAAATCAAGAACAGGTTAGGTATTAATATGTTTATTGCTACTCAGGTATCCTGCTTCTGATCTCTCTTAGCTGTTAGAACAAGAAAATATATGCATGTATATACTAACCGATGGCTTTATGCATCTCTACAAATATGTATATATGTAACCATCCATGTGTATATTAAGTAAATACCTGTTCATACTGAAGTTTCTAATTCTAATCTATTACTATATGGATCATTATCGCCACTTTACCTTGTTTATCTATAAATTCTCATTCCAATAGTGAGAAATCTGGCTCTCCCCATTTGCCATCTGTCTACTTGGTGGTTCAATTTCAGTATACACAAATTCAATTTCAGTATACACAAATAGCAGTAGCAGAATCTTTAACTTGTATCACCATGGAATAAAACTTTAACAACAAAGGTTCAGTGGTTATGTACAATTTCTTGCCATTAGTTTTATGGACCTCTACTCATTTCCAAAGTTATTTGAGGTCAGCATCTTTTTCTTCTACCTCTTTCAGTGAAGTTGTTTTATATATTTGCAGTTGAGTCAGATTACATATATTACATTCAATCTTGTGATTTTCTAACCTTGTAAAAATGTTTATAATTTTCATGCATTAAAGTTATGTGCTTTAAATCTCAGTGTGTTTTGACATAGGCATAGTGTCACATATCCACAATTAAAGTGTCATACATAATAGAATCACTACCCTAAATATTTCATTTCACATATTTAATCCTCTCCCTCCCCCAAACCCTTGACAGCCACTCATCTTTTTGTGTCTCTATAGTTTGCATTTTCTAGAAGGAAGTATAATTAGAATCACACCATACACAGCCTTTTCAGACTGACTGTTTTCGTTTTGCTCCATAAATTTAAAACGCTTTCATATCATTTTGTGCTTGATAGTTCATTTCTTTTTATCTCTGAATACTATTCCATTGCATTGGAGTACCAGGCTTTGTTTATACTTTCTCTTGTTGAAGAAAGTGTTAGTTGCTTCTAGTCATTTTTGGTGCTCATAAATAAATCTGTTATAGACATTCAAGTGCAGGTTTTTGGGCATTTTTCAAATGAGTTAGTAAATATGGAGAAGCACAATACTGGATCATATGGTAAAACCATGTGTACTTTAGTAAGAAACTGCCAAATTGTCTTCCATTGTTGTACTGTTTTGCATCACCACCAGCAATGACAAAAGATTCTGTTTTTTCCACATTCTCATTTGCAGCTGGTATTGCCAGTTTGTTTTTGTTTAGCCATCCTAAAATGTATATAGTGGTGTCACATTTTTGTTATAATTTGTGATTCCCTAATGACAAATGATGCTGAAAATATCTTCATAAGCTTATTTCCCAATTCTATTTTCTTTGATGTGGTGTTTGTTTAGACATTTTGCTCATTTTTAACTATTGAAGCAGTTTTGGATTCACACAGAATAAAAAAATCAATGGAAAGTACAGAGAGCTCTTATACAGCCCCTGTCCACACATATGCACAGCCTCCCCACTTTTGCCTATTTTTAAATTGGGCTGTTAGTTTTTTACTGTTGGGGCATAAAATTCTTTGAATGTTTTGGATACAGAGTTAGTTATCGGGTATGTCCTTTGGCAAATATTTTATCTAAGCTCTGTCTTGTCATTTTTTTTTTTCTTTTCTCTGTCTCTCTTAGAGGTGAGGTTTCCCTATATTGCCCAAGCTGGTCTCAAACTCCTGGGCTCAAGTGATCCTCCTGCCTCAGCCTCCAAAGTAGCTGAGTCAACAGGCATGCATACCTTGGTTGTCATTTCATTCTTCTCACACTGTTTTTCACAGAAGTTTTAGTTTTGATAAAGTTCATCTCATCTAATGGTTTTTCTTGGAGCATGCTTTTGGTATTGTATCTAAAAACACATTGACAAATATAAGGTCAGCTAGATTTGTTCTTATGATGCTTCTAGATTTTGAGTTTTGTATGCTTGCATTTATTTCTCTGATCTAGTTTGAGTTAATTCACCTAAAATGTGTAATGTATGTGTCCAGGCTGATTTTTCTTTTACATATGGATGGCGAAATGTTCCTGTACCGACTGGCGAGAAGACTATCCTTTCTCTATTCGATTGTCTTTGCTCCTATCAAATATCAGTGTACTATATTTGGATGGGTCAGTGTTTGGCCTCTCTAATCTGGTCAGCTAATTTCAACATGTATCCTTTTTCTAATATTAATCTGTCTTGATTGTTGTAGCTTTAGCATAAATCTTGAATCAACAGTGTCAATCCCCTTCTTTTGTTCTTCTGAATGATTGTGTTGACTCTTCTAGATCTTCTGCCTTCATATACAAACCTTCTAACCAGTTTATGGATATCTACAAAACAGTTCAATGAAACTTTTATAAGGATTACATTGAATCTAAAGATCCAGCTGGAAATATTGGGTCTAAACAAATTCACAGCATGGGCTGTCACTTTTTGTTCAGTTTCTCTTTGATTTCTTTCATCAGGGTTTTGTAGGTCTCTTAATGTAAGTCTTGTGCATATTTTGTTTGATGTATTGATCACTTTTGTAAAGAAAAATAATTGACTTTTTAAAATGAAAACCATGTGCATATGTTTCCTGAACCACCATAACAAAGCCCTACAGGCTAGGTGGTCGAAACAATAGAAATGTGCGCTCTCACAGTCTGGAAGCTGAAAGTAAACATTCCAGGTTTTGGTAGGACCATGCTCCTGTGTAGAATTCTTCCTTGCTTCTTCTTAACTGCAGATATTGGCTTTCTATCCTTGGCCTTCCTGGGCTTGCAGCTGCAGTATTCCAATCTCTGCCTCCATTGTCATATCACATTCTTCCATGTTGTGTCTGTTCACATTTCTCCTTCTTATAAGGACACTAGTCATATTATGTTAAGGTCCACCCTAATGACTGCATGTTTTGTTTGCCACTTCTGAAAAACCCTCTTTTCAAATACTTACATACACAGATACTGCAGTTAGAATTTCTACAGATCTTTTGGGAGGGCACATTTCCATTAATAACACTATGTATTACGTGGCATCATTATACTAGGTTAAGTCATTACAGACATTGTTGCTCATTCTTTGGAATTTTCTATGTAGATAATCATATCATCTGCAAACAAAGACCATTTCCCCCCTTTATAATTTTTTTGTCTTGTTGCATTAGCTAAGATTTCCAATGGAATGTTTAATAGAAGTGGTGAGAGAACATCACTTTATTGTTCCAAATCTTACAAGGAAAATGTCAAGTGTCCTGCCGTTCTTGATAACGTTAGCAGTAAGTTGTTTGTAGATGTTCTTTAGAGAGTTGAGAAAGTCCCCCTTTGCTCTAGTTTGAACAGTTTTATCATTACATGGTGTTGCATTTTGGTAAGTATCTTTTTATTTTATACATCAACTAATAACGTGATTTTTCCTTTTTAGCTTGTTGATAGGACGAATTACTTTCATAGATTTTATAATGTTGAACTATACTGAAATATTTTTATTGAACATTATTATATCTACATTCATGAAAGACAATGATATACAGTTTCTCTTTCCTGTAATGTTTTTATCTGATTGTGATATCAGGATAATCAGGAAGCAGTCTTTCTCCTTTTGTTTTATGGAAGAATTTGTGGAGAATTTATACTCTTCATTTTTTAAATGTTTGGTAGAATTTACTGGTAAAATCTTTAGAGCCTTGGTCTTTCTTTTTGTAGGATTATTAATTACTGATTCAAATCCTTTAAAATAGGCCTGCTTAGATGATCTGTTTTCTCTTTTGTAAGTTTTGGAAGTTTGCGTCTTTCAAATAATTAGTTCATTTCAATTAAGTTATAAATGTCATAGTGTTGCTCATATGTCTTTACTATCTCAGTTAACTGATAACTATCAAACTTCTTTATTTAATCGAAATTCTATGAAGATTCCTAATTTTTGATCACTTCTCACATTTTAAACTGAAAATAAGCTGGGGCCCATCTTCCTTCATGTGATTATTCTTTTGTCTTTTTTTTAAGTAAAAAATAGGAGATAATTAAAAATCTTGGTGGCATCCATAATCTTTATTTCAGCTTTCAGTGAAAAGATGAAATGCTCTTGCCATAATGTTACACTAAGTTTGAAATGTAGTATTTTTTTTTTCTATGCAAAACATGATTTGAACACAACGTTAGTTCTAAGACTGGAGAATAACTCACACATTTTCTATTATATATGTCCTCTGCCACTCTGTAAAAATAAGGAAATGTGTAGCTTAATAAAAGTAGTAATACTAATATTTGATACTAATGAAGTAAATGTATACTTTTATATATTTTCACATGTGGTCTGTGAAATGGTCACATTTACAACACAACCTTCAAATGCAGAAAGACGTGACAAACTGAAGAAGGAGGCAGAAGTACAGTTTGTTTACTGGAGCAACTTACTGATGGAAGCATGGTTTTAGGTGGCAGCAAGATAGGCAGATCTCCAAACTGTTACTCCCCAGACTCAGGGCTTATGTACCACTGCGAAAGGCATGTGCTCTGTGCCAGGCAATTAAATTCAACCCTCCAGTACAGGTAAGAATGCGATATGCCGATAATTTGTGCAATAACTCCAAGGTTGAGATGTTCTCATGCTAAGGACAGCAAATAAAGTAGAAATCTGGAGGTGTTCAGGGAACTGGAGTTAATCCGAAGTCAGTAAAATGGATTAGCATCCAAGATTAAGTCACTTTTGTTTCCACAGCTTGCATTATCTCATTTACATAGTCTGGTGAACATACTGTACAAGACATGAGAACGTTATATAAAGATGTAACTTCAAAATTTGACAGTCTAAGCTAGGAATTTTCTTATAAATGTATGTATTTACCCTCATATTTACACATGGTAAAAAGTGTCTTATTTAAGGGTGATTAACTAGAAGCAGATTATTTCCCATGTTATTCATATTCTGGGATGATTTTCATTAAAGGTAGTTATTTCAGATATTACTTTTCATAGAAGTGCAGAAGGAATAAGAAGATGCATTAACTTAAAGTAATCTTATCAAGCTTTACCATTTCTAATTTATATGAAAGAATTCACCCACTTGAATGTTTATTCAAGAAGTTATTGCTATTCAATATAATACATTTTTTCTTGTCATATGCGGAAATCCTGTCATGTGCTGAAGGTTTAAAGGTACAAAGCTAATTATGTCATAATTTTTAAAACTACATCACAATAAAATAGCTTTACAAATATGTCTGAATAACATATAATTTCTAAAATATATATTAAAAAATCTTGGCATATACCTAGGTTTAGGAATATAAATTCAATCTTTTGAGTTCTTGATAAATGAAAATTATAGCATTTAGAATATTTTTTTTGCATATTAAAACATTTATAAAAACATGTTAGAAGAAATAGAGCATATTTTAATTAACCAAAAATTATAAAGCTATAATTTTGATGTGCTCATAGTTTTAGTGTTCTCTAGTTCTGACAGATTGATTTCCTGATATTCTAAAATTTAGCTTTCCAAGCAAATACTTAGCCAAAAGTCAAACCTAATTGTGAACAATTAGTTTGTGTTTTATTTTCCTCATCAGTAAAATGGAAAAATAAAATTATATAATCCATTGAGTAAGTGTAAGGTCTAATGGAGTTAATACATTTATGCTCCTTTGAAGAAGGCTTAGGAAATTGTAAAGCCTCAGGAACTGAGCGTTGATATGAATTTTGAGGATCAAATGCCAACTCCTTTAGGTCTCTTTCTATGTATACTTTATTTTTCTAATCAATTGACTTAAAACATTTTTATTAGAATTATATTATTTTAGATTTTTAATGTTTTATTCCATGTTTAAATATAACAAGTTATTACATGATAACCAACAATTCATCATACTATTTAAGGAACAGATTAGCCATTGTAGGTCTTCCAAATCCTTTTCTCATAGATCCTTGACCAAAATTGATGACTGTACTGTTAATTTTCTTAATACTCCCCAGTCATTTCTGAAGATCTTTTATAGCATCATTTTGTATATTAATTTAATCTTTGCTTCTTATAATTAGATTATCTTTTTTCTTTTTATCTTCTTTGGTGTTCTAAATTTTCAGTATAATTCATCCAAGTGAAGATTGTTTTAAATTTATTTTGTTGGTTTCAGTATGATTCCTGAAAATACACAGGCATACTTTCTGTCAATTTGGGAAAATTCACAGCCTTTTTTTTTTTTTTTTTTTTTTTTAATAATCAAATCTTGTTGTTTTCCTCTTTCTTCTTCTGTATTGTCTCTTTTCAGGATGCCAATCGGATGCATACTATACTTTCTCATTGAGCCCATAGCCTATGCTTCTTAACTCTTCTCAGCTTTCAGAATTTTAATTCCTTGACTTCCATCTTTCCCTTTTTTTTTTTATTTTTGAGACGGAGTTTCGCTCTTAGTACCCAGGCCGGAGTGCAATGGCGTGATCTCGGCTCACTGCAACCTCCGCCTCCTGGGTTCAGGCAATTCTCCTGCCCCAGCCTCCCAAGTAGCTGGGATTGCAGGCACGCGCCACCATGCCCAGCTAGACTTTCATCTCTTAACATTCATGCTCAGCTATATCTTCCAATTCATTGCTTGTCTCTCAGCTGTTTCTAATCTTCGGATTAAAGCATCCATTGAACTTTTAAATTCAGTGAATATATTTTTCACTTCCACAAGTTCTCTTTTGATATTATCTTGTTTCTTATTCCCTGCTCATATTTTCAATTCTTTCATTAAAAAATTAATGTATTTTATAGTATATACATATATATAAATTTTCATATCTGAAATATTTGGTTGTCTAATGATTTTATTAACATTAATTTATGATAATTTCTTTATTCTATGTTGAAATTTAGGTTTGTAAACATATATTTGGTCTTAATCAATAGTAATTCTTAGGGATTAAGTTAATAGGCATTTTCTTTAGAGATAATTTGTGTTTGCTGCTGCCAGGTGCCCCCAGTTGCTACCAACTTGAAAACACTTTAAAGCTATTTGTTGTCTTACAATGTTATAATAAAAATTCAAATCTCAAATATAATTAAGAACATGGCTAGAGTATCCTTTCCTCTTGTGAGGATAGTTTCTCCTACCTGGAGCTAAAACTAATGAAAAACTTATCTTTTCCATGTATTCCAGGTTGGACTTTATAAAGTTAACCTTTTCATTGAGTGTGTATATTTTTGTGGTCCACAAATTCAGACGCACTATTGTTTCAACTCCTTACTTTATAAGGCTATAAGGCCTTGTATACCTTATACTCTCTACTATTAACACTCTGTCATTGACAAACATTTTTAGAAGAATCTACATTTTATTTTATGCCTACCAATCATGTTTTTTTTTTGTTTTTGTTTTCTTGGCTTTGCTTTATTGCAAGCTTTGAAAAATTGTTTGTTATATTTTGTCCAGCCTATCTAGTAGATTTAGTGAAGATTTTCTTTTTTTAGATTAAGTAAATATACATGAAATCAAAAGCATAATTTATTAAGATATATTCCATTCAGTCAAAAGTACAAGTCTATTACATAATAGTAAGTTTGAAGATACGTGGATCTCATTTATTAACTTAATTTTTCTGAAGGAAATGATTTTAAATGGTAAAAGTTCTTTCTTCTTTAAGATATCTTATAGCCAATGAGTTAGATTCCATTGTAATAATGTAATTATAAGGAAATAAAAATATTAATTTATTGCTAAGGAATTGATAGTGCCAAAATACTGCAATAAAATAAATGAATTTGAGGGGAAAATCTTAATTTGGCTTAACATTTTACTTTTATTATAAAATATGTCATTCCAGAAGGCAACATATGCACATTAAAATTTTTTTCTGTATAGTAGATCAATAACATTTAGAATCTATCCTGGTGTAGCATTTTGCAATTAGCTAGTGTTGAAGTAAGACATTATTTTTTTCCCATTTTAAATGCTATAGTCATTATGTTAAGTGAAATAAGTCAGGCACAGACAAACACCACATAGTAATGATGTTTTTCATTTACACAACAATTTGTAATTTATAAAACATTTTTCCTTTATTTTTTATTTACTCTTCATCATCTCAAAGGGAAATAGACATAGAAACTTTATATTCAATTTTTTAAATGAGCAGATACTCAGAAATTATGTCTTCTATGACATCTCATGAATAGTAAACAAAAGAGCTGAGATTTCTGTTGATTTTATTCTGGTCTAACATTCTTCCATTACTAATTTTTTAATGGAATTTAGTAATATGTAAAAGAGTCTATTTTTATCATACAGTGCTGACTTATTTTTGTATTATCTATTTCAGTCAAATAGACAATCAGTGTGGGCTGTCTGAAGAAAAGTACTTCCTTTAACAATATAGTCATACTTACAAAACTGTGAGTCTGTTCTGATAAGAGAAATTTCATCAATACAATAGCACTCTCTATTTCAGGGTGCTTTGATTGTGAAGGTTTTATCTACATTTTATCGCTCTTCCAGACATGGTTCTTATAAAAATGAATTATTCTAAAATAAATAAAATGTCAAGGTATTTGATATTTTTTTTTGTCCTCTTTAACTGTGGCAAGTGTTTCAGTAACAAAGTGTGAAAGACTTGGGCGATTTTAGTCTTCTTGATCTGAAGCACTGCTTTTTCTTCCAGTACAGGAATTGTGCGCACCTGTTCACACAGTACTAACCTCAAGCACTGATAAAGCAGCTTCCTGGTGAGTAAAGTTGCAAAGAACATTCATTCTACTTAAGTAAGAGACCAAAGCAAATGAGCCCCTCAAAAGCCACAGGCAAAGTCTTAACCACAGTTAACACATTGATCATGTACAGAGACATCCAACTATTTTTTTAAAGAACCTGATAAGAACATTTATTTTTTGGAAAAAGTGGCTCTGTGAAGGAAACAGAAACATTGACTCAGAAGTTACACAACTTTGCCAAACAATTAAAAGAAAAATCCAGTAACGTTGGTATAACTTGCTTGAAATTTGTGATATTGGACCTCACCACAGATCCAGTAAATCAGAATCTTTATTTCAAACTGTGGATATAAAAGTTTTAGAGCATTCCTACAGGACTTTTGGGGTAGAATGGACCTCATAATGAGTAAGTATTTTTTAAATTACTCTAATATAAAATAAATAAGTTTATTTCTTAAAAAAATAGTAACCATTTCCATTAAATACTTCCTTATGATAATGGAGAGTGATAGTTAATTCTAAATCGATATTCACTTCCCTCCATGTAATTCTGCTACCTTAAATTGAACAAAAGTTCATCACTTTAGTTATACCTTCTCTTGAATGTCAAGCTCTGGGAGGCAGTGATTCTTTCTTATGTTACTATTGTATCCCAGCTGCATAGCATATTATCTGTTTCAAAATACACAGTCAGTAAATATTAGCATAAGTGAGTAAAAGACTGGAGTTAAAAATGAATATAGTATCATTTATTATTATAATTGTTTCCATAGAAAGAGTTGAGTATATGTTATAAACTTTTTAAAATCTTTTTTCACATAATTTGTAATGTATGTTTAAATTTTTATATTATAAAATGTTGCATACAATTATTAAGGTATGTTTCTCATACAGTTATTGACAATTAACTATTCCATTTCAAGTTTAGCTGTTTGAATACAATATTAAGTATTTATGTTCTTAGTTTACATAGAAAAATATTGTTATTTCAGATGATATAAATATTTTTTATTTATTTTAATTGTAGATAACATTTATATTTCAATGCTAGAGAATCGAGATGATAGTGCAATGATATGGCACCCTTTCTGGGTTTATGTTAGTTTTCATGGGGTTCCAATTTAATAATAGCTTATTGACATATAGTGTGGCTTGATATCTTGGAATTCTTTAGGAATACGCTTTAGGTATTACTTAGATGTGTAATAGATTTACAGAGGAACCAGAACCACTTATTCAACCTCCTGTTAGTTAAAGAATAATTTTGATTTATGGCATACTAAATGCACACTTGGATGACAGCTTTTAATGCCATGTCTCTTTCTGGGTCATTAGTTTTATCTATTGGAAACAACTGGAGTTTTAGGATACAAATATTAAGATTACTAAAGACTGTTTACTAAACAACAATGATAAAGTTTATCTCACATTAGTTAAATGCAATAGGTACTCTTTACAAACATTTTTGTTTGTTTGTTTTGGAAACAATTTACCTTACTGTAAAAGTTGTTTGACATTGAATAAGTTTGGATTATGAAATCCACTAAGTGAGCACCAATATAAGTTGTCACAAGCTGTTGACAGAACATGCTCTTCTTTAAAGTGTCAGGCCTGTGTACATCAGGATAGTTAAGAGCAATGCAGATTTCACCTGGAGATGCTATTAACCTATTGATTCTTATTTGAAGGGTCTGTGGTCAGTACTGGGATTCTCAAGTGATGCTTACGCCACTATTCTACAGTTCACATTTTGAATAGTAAGGTTTTAGAGCACATTTAGGCAAAATAATGAAACAAAGTCTTTTCCTTGGTCTTGGTTGCCTTCATCTGTTGCTATAATTTGAATGTCTGTCCTCACCAAAACACACGTTGAAATTTAATTGTCAATGTATAGATATTGGGAGTTGAGTTTTTTAGAAAGGTGATTAGGCCATGATGGCTCCACCCTCATGGGTAGAGTTAATGCTTTGATCAAAGGACTTTTATTTATTTATTATACTTTAAGTTCTGGGTTACATGTGCGGATTGTGCACATTATTACATAGGTATACACATGGCATTGTAGTTTGCTGCATACATCCCCCCATCACCTACATCATCACCTACATTAGGTATTTCTCCTAATATTATTCCTCCTCAATACCCCCACCACCTGCTATTCCTCCCCTAGCCCCACCCCACCAACAGACCACAGTGTGTGATGCTCCCCTCCCTGTGCCCATGTGTTCTCATTGTTCAACACCCACATGTGATGGGAACATGCGGTGTTTGGTATTCCATTCTTGTGTCAGTTTGCTGAGAATGATGGTTTCCAGATTCATCCATGTCCCTGCAAAGAGAATAAAATACCTATAAATACAACTAACAAGGTATGTGAAGGACCTCTTCAAGGAGAACTACAAACCACTACTTAAGGAAATAAGAGAGGACACAGATGGAAAAACATTCCATGTTCATGGTTAGACAGAATCAATATTGTGAAAATGGCCATACTGCCCAAAGTCATTTATAGATTCAATGCTTTCCCATCAAGCTACCATTGATCTTCTTCACAGAACTGGAAAAACCAACCTTAAACTTCATATGGAACCAAAAAAATAGCAAGCATAGACAAGACAATCCTAAGCAAAAAGAACAATGCTGGAGGCATCTGGCTACCTGACTTCAAACTGTACTACAAGGCTGCAGTAATCAAGACAGCATGGTACTGGTACCAAAACAGAGATATAGACCAATGGAACAGAACAGAGGCCTCAGAAGTAAAGCCAGACATCTAAAACCATCTGATCTTTGAAAAACCTGACAAAAACAAGCAAATGGGGAAAGGGTTCTCTGTTTAATAAATGGTATTGTGAAAATTGGCTATCCATGTGCAGAAAGCTGAAACTGGACCCCTTCATTACACCTTTACAAAAATCAACTTTTTGTGTGGATTAAAGATTGAAACCTAAGACCCAACACCATAAAAACCCTACAAGAAACCTAGGCAATACCATTCAGGACATAGGCATAGGCAAGTATTTCATAACTAAAACACCAAAAGCATTGACAACAAAAGCCAAAATAGACAAATGGGAACTAATTAAACTTCAGAGCTTCTGTACAGCAAAAGAAACAATCATCAGAGTGAGCTGGCAACCAACAGAATGGGAAAAACAATTTGCAAGCTACCCATCTGACAAAGAGCTAGTAACCAAAATCTACAAAGAACTAAAACAAATTTACAAGAAAAAAAAACCCATCAAAAAGTGAGTGAAGGATTGCTTTTGGTGTTTTAGTCATGTATATATTACATATATACTTTTTTACTTATGGAAATGTTTACATTTCTAAAATGACTTTTTGAATGAGGAAATATGGAAACATTTAATTTGATAAGAAAATGACCTATATTCTTAACCTTTTATGGCAATTTAATCCAGTCCTTTATGATTCATTTTCTGTTTTTAACTAAGAAGAATAATATATTGCCATCAATGTTCAGCCACTTTAAAAAATATTTTATTGATACCGAACTGATTCCTAATCAGTGGAAGTGTTAGCAAGAGAAACCAATAATTACATAAAACTATTCAGAACAAAAGACCTCGAGTTTGAGCATAAAACAAAGAAGCACTGTCAGTTTACACATACATGAATGCAATTTAAATGCCACTAATCCTATGCCCACCCATACCAACATGGACCTCTATCTCACTTCTCCTTCTCTCTTCCCATCCTAACACAGATATTTCTCTCCACTCTTACTCTTACTTTCCAAAATTTCTCTGCCATGAAAACACTCTTACGTTGCCCCTTCATGGTCTCTTTCCTAGTATTTATGCCTTTGTGTAATACCCTCTTCTTGTATGGCAGAACTCATGACTTACTTCCAACTAATATAATCAGGCAAAAATGATGAGATGTGGAGATTATATGTACATGATTATGTTACATAATATTATAATGCCCATTAAGTAAGGAGACCCTTTCCTGTTAGCTTGATGAATCAAACAGCTATGTTTGGGAGAACAGGAGACAAGAAACTGAGACTGGGCTCTCAGAGTTGTGGGTGGACTCCTGTCAGTAGCTACAAGAAAATAAGAGCCTACTGCTACCATGAGGAATTCAGGTCTACCATCAATAACATAAACTTGAAACATATGCTTCTTTAGTCACATTTCAAGAATAGAATTCAACCCTGGTGGACATGTTGATGGAAGCCTTGGAAATAATCCAGACAAGACTGCTGAACTCCTTGGAAACTGCAAGATAATAAATGTGCATTTTTTAAGCTGTTGAATTTCTGGTAATATTTTTATATAGCAGTAGAAAATAAATATATCCTCATTCCCAAGTACTTTATATTTGCTATAGGGAAAATTCTAAAATGGCCACCTTGATGTTCCCAGGAGGAATTCTTAGGTAGGACTGAGAATATGATGAGATCTGTAGTCCATGATTATATCAATTTAAATGCAAAAGGTATTTTTAAGATGTAATTAAGTTTATTAATTAGTTAACTTTGCTTGATAAACTTTCAGAACAGAAATGGATTTAATAAGCATAATTTAATCTCTGTTCTTTCAAAGGAGCTTTTTTTTTTTTTTAATTCTGTTTGTTTCGCTTGTTTTTTCCTTGGCTAGTAGAAGATAAGATAGTCAAAGTCATCAAAGCATGAGGAGAATTTGATGTTGCAGTGCTCATTTAAAGAGAAGAAAGTTCTCTAAAAGATATAGTGGCTCCACTCTGACAGGACAAGGAAATAGTCTTCCTTCCTACAACCACAAGAAGCCAAATTCTGCCAACTACCTGAATAGGCTTAAAACAAATTTCTCAGCTGCACGCAGTGGCTCTCGCCTATAACCCCAGCACTTTGGGAGGCCGAGGCGGGTGGATCACGAGGTTAAGAGATTGAGAAAAGTCAATTAAGACTACACCAAAAGAAGTCATAAAATAAGATTATATAAGGTCATAAATAAAGACTGTTGGCATATCGACTATTTGTTGTGAATGGTATGGGTATATATTGAAGTATTATCAGCAAAGTACTGGCATAATTTAATTCATGCAGAAGAAGCAAGTCTCTGAGTATGATGAAGTACTTGGAGGAGAGAGAGTGCTTGGAAGCCTTAAGAGCAGCTTGACTTCCATTGCAGTAATGAGGAAAAAGATGATAGTGTCCTAGGTGAAAGTAATATCACTTGAAGGTGGTGAGAAGCAGGGATGATTTGAAAAATCTTAATGCCTAGTGTGCCATGGATAATGAAAATTTATAGTAGATACCATAATCTTTAGAGTTGCTAGGTTATACACCATGCCGGAAAATATAGAATGAATAGACTCATTGTCAGGATACATTTTGAAAACGCACCTCATACATTTTGCTTATACATTTGACAGCAGATGTGTTGCTATGCCAGATCATATTAAAGAACAATTTTAGCAAATATGGTTTGTCAAGGGCAAGGCAATTCAAAAGTTAAAATCTGAGTAATTTCACTAGGAAAGGCATTCATAACCAGCTACAGTGAGAAATCTAAAATGGAAAGTAGAGGAAAGCATTGATAAACATCAGATAACAGCCATACTATGCTGAAAAAAAGCAAAGGAATTCTTAATAATTGTTTATCTATGTACTCTTTCTTAGACCAGATTTGTGAATTCATGCAATTAAATGCATTTTATAAGAAATTTATACTTATACAAGCATTCAATAGATAATATATTAAAACATGTGTTTATTCATTAGTGCATTAATAATAAGTAATGGCAGCAATTCTAAAACCATTGTAACTTCAAAGTGGTAGCTAGTTTATTATTT
Organism: Saguinus oedipus; assembly: GCA_031835075.1. Lineage (NCBI taxonomy): Eukaryota > Metazoa > Chordata > Mammalia > Primates > Cebidae > Saguinus > Saguinus oedipus. The sequence continues at coordinate 49,365,137 of CM063186.1, read as the reverse complement.
GAGATATCTGTAACAAGTGTTGGTTTGCATGAAAAATATATGATTTATATTGATGGCAAGTAATACAAGTTGATTTTGCCTCATCTGACAATATGACACCCAAAATGCTCCAAAATTTAAAATGTATTGAGCACCAGCATGACACCCAAAAGTAGAATATTTCACACCTGAGCTCATGTGACAAGTCACAGTCAAAACACAGTCACAGCTTTGTTTCATATGTAAAACCATTTAAAACATTGTATATTATTACCTTCAGGCTACGTGTATAAAATGAATATGAAACATAAATGATTTTTGTATTTAGATATCTCATTTTGTATGTTAGAATATTCCAAAATTGTTTAAACATTTTACAATTCAAAATATCTGTGGTCCCAAGCATTTAAGAATTTTCAACCTGAAGTTAATCCTCATAGTTTGACCATTTGTTTCATATCTTCATGTAGAAATGTGAATTTCAATTAGAAATAAGTGAACAGAATTTTTTTTCTTCTGTCAGACAAGTTTGCACTGTTTATGAATTCCATTCATGGTCAACTTTAGTGCTTGCTCTGCTGGACACCTTGATATCTGGCTTCTTTTGCTCATTCTATCATATTTCAAAATATTTTAATATTAAAGATTGTAATAAGGAATCCAAAGACCCACAACCTAAGAAGTTTCAATGTAAATTAAGATAGAAGTCACAAAACAAAGTGGAGGAACCAATTTTTCCAAAGGACATGGAATGAGATTTCATATTTGTTAAGTTTTACAATAATAATTTTACTTACATAATTGTCTAAGCCATTAATTTAAAAACTTATGTAAATACGATTTACTTACAAAAGAAAAAGGGATGCTGTTAATATTCTTTTGTCATTGAGTTTAAGAGATAAAAAAATTTAAGTGCCTTGACATTATGCATAATAGGCATATCTTTGTGTTTTTTTAGGCATACAAACTTATTGGCAATTTTATAAAATTATGTTCCAGTAAGACAGAATCTTCTTAGACCAGATATAACTCACCCATATGTCTCATTTCTTGGAAAGCTATCCAGTCACTGTGCCAAGAAAAATATTGAATAAAATTAATTTTTTCATGGTTTGTGGACCAGTGAAATAAAGTGAAGTAAGCACAAAATTATAGGAACTACTTCTACTGAATAAAGCAATAAGAATGCTTTCAGTTTGTCAGTTGCCCTAATGTTTCTGGCTCATTAATTTATTTAAGCTTACTAAAATGACTTTATCTTGAAAGAAAATGCGTGAAGGGCAAAATGCATCTGTGCAATTGCATCTTTTTATGATTATAAGAATATTAAAAGCAATATTTTAAAAGAGCATTATAAAAATGTAATAGAAGGAAAAATACATATTGAGTAAACATGTGAAGGGAAAATCTAATTTCTCTTGGTTTACTAAAACAGTTTAATTGTTTTTAATTTTTCAAAAGATGGCTTTCAATTTTCTATATTTTAAGTTATTAAAATGTTAATGTTTATAACAGTTAAACTTTATTTTTTAAAAAATTCAAAAGAAATAGAACTAGCTATAATTATACACACACACATATTTTAATTTTTGGTTTTTAATTTAAAAATGTTTGGTTTCTGTGCCAAATTCTCAAAAGATAGATAGGTATACAGTTACTATTAGGCACTGGAAAATATTTTTTAATGTCATTAAGCTAAATAACTTGATTTTCAAATAATCCAAACAAGAAGAAATTTGGAAACAAGTTGGAAAATATATTGGAGATTTTTCCAGTTATACTCAACTTAATGGGTACTATGCTTAATACCTGGGTAATGAAATAATCTGTATAACAAACCCCCAAGATACAAGTTTACATCTGTAATAAACCTGCACTTGTACCCATGAACTTAAATTAAACTTAAAAAAAGAATTTTCTCATAATATCTCTTCTTCCTGAGTGCACACTTAATTCGAGAGATAGAGCTTATTTTTTCCTCCTGTTCAACATATACCATCCTTGTGACTGGTTTTGACCAATAGAATGTATCATAAATCAGGATTTGGAATTTCTGAGCTCAGGCACTCTGACAGTGTAGCAAGCTCCACTTCTTACTTTGTGGAACCCAGCTGGTGTGCTGCAAAATGCCCAAAATTCCACCTGAGAGACCAACTGGGGAAAAACCAAGCAGAGAGTGATAAATGAGGTCCTAGACCTATGGGTGAAATTGAGTCATTCTATCCCCCAGGCATTACAGCTGCCCTAAGATACTAGACATGAGAAAAGAAGTCATCTTGAATGTTGTAGCCCAAAGACATTGTGTAGAGCTGAGGTTAATTGCTACTATTGGACTCACAAAATTGTGAGATATAATAAAATGATTTTAATGTCACTAAATTTTGGTCCAGTTTATTCTAAAACAATGGACACCTGAAATAAGAGTGAAATACCACAACTTGCAGTCTTATTCAAAGATTAAGCTTTCATGTTCCACTGGTTTTTGAAGTCCATGTGACTAAATTAAAAACCTTAGAAAACAGTGACACCAACCCATTTTACCAAACTGAACATTCCAATAAATAATTCATTAGTATCCACCAGCAAACATTGGGTTCCAGTAAGAGAGATTATGTGATTTGGCTCTGTATCCATGTGTTCTCATTGTTCAACACCCACCTATGAGAGAACATGTGGTGTTTGATTTTCTATTCTTGCATCAGTTTGCTGAGAATGATGGTTTCCAGGTTCATCCATGTCCCTACAAAGGACATGAACACATCATTTTTTATAGCTGCATAGTATTTCATGGTGTATATGTGCCACATTTTCCTTGTCCAGTCTATCATTGATGGGCATTTGGATCGGTTACAAGTCTTTGCTATTGTAAACAGTGCTGCAGTGAACATGCGTGTGCATGTGTCTTTATAATAGAATGATTTATAATCCTTTGGATATATACCCAGTAATGGGATTGCTGGGTCAAGTGGAATTTCTATTTCTAGGTCCTTGAGAAATTTCCACACTGTCTTCCATAATGGTTGAACTAATTTACACTCCTAACAGTGTAAAAGTGTTTCTATTTCTCCACATCCTCTCCAGCATCTGTTGCCTTTCAGTAGAAAATGTGGAGCAATCTCTTATGCAGTTATCTGCAAATAACCTTTCCATAGAACTACAGAAAGTTGCAACGTTTCAGGATACAAAATCAATGTACAAAAACCTATAACATTTTTATAAACCAATAATTTCCAAACATAGAGCCAAATAAAAACACAATTCCATTCATAATAGCCACAAAAATAATACTAAAATACCTAGAAATATAGCTAACAAGGGAGGTAACATATCTCTATAATGCTTATGTCAGAGATGACATAAGCAAGTAAAAAATAATCCCATGTTCATGGATCGAGGGATTAAATATTGTTAAAATGGCAATACTGCTCACTGCAATTTACAGATTTAATGTTATTCCTATCAAACTACTAATGTCACTTTTGACAGAATTAGAAAAAAACTATTCTAAAATTCATATGGAACCACAATTCCTGAAGAGCCAAAACAAAACTATGCAAAAAGAGCAAAGGTGGAGACATCGTACTACCTAACTTTTAACTGTACTCTAGGGCTCATCTAACCAAAACAGCCTAATACAAGTACAAAAACAGACACTTAGACAAAGTGAAACAGGTTAGAAAACCCAGAATTAAAAATATAAATTTGTTGGGTACAGTGGTTCATGCCTGTAATCCCAGCACTATGGGAGGCCAAGGTGAGTGGATCACTTGAGGTCAGGAGTTCGAGACAAGCCTAGCCAACACACTACTAAAAATACAAAAATTGGCTGGATGTGGTTGCAGGTGCCTGTAATACCATCTACTTAGGAGGCTGAGGCATGAGAATCACTTCAATGCAGGAGACAGAGGTTGCAGTGAGCTGAGATACTCCACTGCACTCCAGCCTGGGTGAAAGAATGAGACTCCATTTTAGAAAACAAACAAATTTACAACCATCTGATCTTGGACAAAGTTAACAATAATAAGCAATGGAGAAAGACTTCCTCTTCTATTAATGGTGCTGGGATGACTGATGACCTATATGCAGAAGAGTGAGACTTGGCTCTTCCTTCCTTTTACCATATACAAAAGTCAACTTAATATGGATTAAATACTTTAATATAAAACCTAAAACTATAAAAACTCTAGAAGAAAACCTAGAGAATACTATTCTGGACATAGGCACTGAAAAAGATTTCATGATGAAGACTCTGAAAACAATTGCAGCAAAAAGAAAAATTGACAAGTGGGACCTAACAAAGCTATAAAGTTTCTGTACAGAAAAGAAAATTATCAACAGAGTTGATAATAAATGGACAGATAACCCTTGGAATTGGAGAAAATATTTTTAAATTAGGCATCTGACAAAGATCTAATATCCAGATCTATAAGGAACTTATATTAACAAGTAAAAATAATTCATAAAAATGGACAAAGGACATGAACAGATACCTTTTAAAGGAAGAAATACAAGCAGGCAACAAGCATACAAAAAATGCTCAACATCACTAATCATTAGAGAAATGTAGATTCAAATTACAATGAGATACCATCTCACACCAGACAGAATGGTGGTTATTAAAAAGTCAAAAGAAAAAAAATCAACAGATTCTGGTGATGTTGTAGAGGAAAAGAAACACATATATACTGTTGTTGAAAATGTCAATTAACTCAGCCCCTGTGGAAAGCAGTTTGGGATTTCTCAAAGAACTTAAAACAGGGCTACCATTCAATCCAGCAACCTCATTACTGAGTATATACACAAAAGAGTATAACTTGTTCTACTATAAAAACATATGCACACTTATGTTCATCACAATATTATTCCTAATAGCAAAGACACAGAATCAACCTAGATGCTCATCAATGGTGGATGGGATACAGAAAATATGGTACATATACACCATGAAATACTATCCATCTATACAATATAAAAAAGAAAGAAAATCATGCCCTTTGCGGGGACATGTTTGGAGCTGGAGGCCATTATCCTAAGAAACACAGGAAAAGGAAGTAAAATACCACATGTTCTCACTTGTAAGTGAGAGCTAAACATTGAGTACACATGGATACACACAAAAAAAGAACAATAGACACCTTTGGCCTACTTGAGAATGGAGGGTGACGTGAGGGTAATGACTGAAAAATTACCTATTGGGTACTTTACTCATTACCTGGGTAATGTAATAATTTATACACCAAAGCCCTGTGAGAGGCAATTTACCCACAGAACAACCTGCACATGTAGTCCCTGGAAATATTTAAAAATATATGTTATAATTGTATTTTAAAAGCAATATCTCAACTTTGGGGAAAAATAATGCTGTGCTATTAGTGATGTCTTTTCGGTCACAAATCTGTCATGAAAATTATCCCATACCATTTTTTAAATATTTAATATCCAAATCCTATCTTGATCCATATTTCAAATATAAAATTTCTATAACATTACTATTAATTTAAATATTCTATACCTAGAAGCATAATTAATGTTGTTTCCAGTAACACACATTAAAAATGATAGTTTGTTATTTTAGCCTAAAAATATTTGGGATAAACATTTATGTATTATATACAACATGACTAAAAGGCTTGAGTAATACAAATAAAATACATAAAAAATACATTAAATTATATCATAGTTAGAGATTTAATATAACATAAACCAAAATTTATATTCAATATTTTTATAATAAAATCTATAAAAAATAAAAATTTTACAAAATATGTAGCAGTCTAAATGTTTTATTCAACATATGCTGTTCTAATATAATGCAAAGGAGAGATTAATCAAATAATAAAAATAAGTTTTAATAAAATGATATAAAACTTTGACATCAATTATTTGAATAGTAAAACTGGGGAGTAGGATTATATGAAAAATAAGTACTAAAAGCTGTGGTGATTCACATTCTACAAGCTGTTCATGATATATCTTTCTGGAATGCTCACCCACTTTTCAGCCACATTTCTTTTTCAAGAAATAATTTCTCATTAGCCCTGACCTATTATTCCTCTGTGCTATATGGTACCACTTAGTACAGATGCATGTGGTACTTTTCACTTAAATCTGTATTTACTTTCTTGTATTTTTGGTTTCATAATTCAGTGGCAAATTCTTTGAGAAAACAGAATCTGGGAGGTTCCAAGATGGCGCCATAGAAACAACTCAGGATTGCAGCTCTCAGTGAAGGCGCAGAGGGTGAGTCCTAGCTGCATTTTCAGACGGACTTTTGTTGCCCACAGAACTGGCAAATTCCCAGGTGTAGGGGAGACACAGGAGAGCAGGGCAGCCCACTTGTGTGGCCGTTTTGGCCAGCGCCGCACTGTGGCACAGCGGCAGCCCACACAAAGCTCAGTGGTCTGGGTGCCCAGTTAAACCGGCAATCTGAGTTTTGGGAGGGCAGATTGACATGTCCATTTGATTGAACGGGACTTGGATGGTGAGCCAGACCAGGAGATTCCCGGGAAGAGCTATTTGTGCTGGTGCAGTGGGCCACCGCAGGGGAGATTGCACGGATCCCAGTGGCCAATCAGCAGGCGACTGGGTGCCTGTGAGAGAGTCAACCATTCAATTTGGAAAGAAAAAGAGAGAGAGAGAAGAGGGACTCTAAGGCAGGGAGCCAGGTGTTTGGGCTCAGCGGGTCCCACCCTCACGGGGACAAGCAGCACGGCAATTCGAGGCACTCAGGTTTGAGAGTTTTGCTGCAGGGTCAGCTGAAACCAGGATGGTGCAGCTCGGTGGGGGAGGGGCGTCCACCACTACGGAGGCAATATGCCCCTACTGAGGTACCGCCCACTGCTGACACAGCCTGCTGTTGCTGAGGGAACCAGCCATAACAGAGAGATGCCGCCAACAGGGTGGAGTGCACCACAGTAGAATGGAGCCCCGTGGCAGCAGGACGGACACGTGCTAGCTGGGCGGAGCCCCAGCAGGCAAATAGTGAATAGACTGCCTCCTAGCTGGGCAGGACAGTGCAACGGATAATCATAAAGAAAGCCCCAACTCCCTGATAAAGAGCATCTGAGGTAAAAAGAAGTGGGGGGGGGGGTTTATAAGTTCTCCTGCAGCAGACGTAAACACATCTGCCCAGCAACCCTGAATGAACAACGGAGCTCACAGCTCAGCACTGGAGCTCCTATAAAGTACAGACAGTCTCCTCAAGCAGCTCCCTGACCCCTGTATATCCAAAGAGCCACCTCAAAAAAGGACTAATCAGACTGACATTTGGCAGGCATCATTCTGGGACAAAGATAGCAGAAGAAGAAACTGGTAGCATCCCTCACTGTTCCACAGCTGCTACAGTGTACCCCAGACAAGCAGGGCCTGGAGTGGACCTCAGCACTCATACAGCAGAGGGGTTAAACCATTAGAAGGAAAACTAACAGAAATACTTCATCATCAACAATCTGGGTGTCCACTCAGAGACCCAATTGAAAAGTCAGCAACTACTAAGATGACAGGTGGATAAATCCACAAAGATGGGAAGAAACCAGCGAAAAAAGGAGGAAAAAACCCGAAACCAAAACACCTCACCTCCTACAAAGGACCAAAACTCCTCATCAGCAAGGGAACAAAGCTGGATGGAGAATGAGAGTGACGAAATGACAGAATCAGATTTCAGAAGGTGGATAATGAGAAACTTCAGTGAGCTAAAAGAACATTTTCTAAATCAATGCTAAGAAACCAAGAACCTTGAAAAAAGATTTGAAAAAAGATTCGAGGAAATGATAACAAGAATGGACAATTTAGAGAGAAATATGAATGAATTGAAGGAGCTGAAAAACACAACACATGAACTTCGCGAAGCATGCACAAGTTTCAACAGCCGAATTGACCAGGCAGAAGAAAGAATATCAGAAGTCGAAGATCAACTCAATGAAATAAAAAGAGAAACCAAGATTAGAGAAAAAAGTGCAAAGAGGAATGAACAAAATCTCCAAGAAATGTGGGACTATGTGAAGAGACCTAACCTACGTTTGATAGGTGTACCTGAATGTGATGAAGAGAATGAATCCAAGCTGGAAAACACTCTTCAGGATATTATCCATGAAAATTTCCCCAACCTAGCAAGGCAGGCCAATACTCAACTCCAGGAAATACAGAGAACACCACAAAGATATTCTGCAAGAAGAACAACCCCAAGGCACATAATCGTCAGATTCACCAGGGTTGAAATGAAGGAGAAAATACTAAGGGCAGCCAGAGAGAAGGGTCGGGTCACCCACAAAGGGAAGCCCATCAGACTCACAGCAGATCTCTCGGCAGAAACTCTACAAGCCAGAAGAGAGTGGGGGGCAATATTCAACATCCTTAAAGAAAAGAACTTTCAACCCAGAATTTCATATCCAGCCAAACTGAGCTTCATAAGTGAAGGAAGAATAAAATCATTTGCCAACAAGCAAGAACTCAGAGATTTTGTCCCCACCAGGCCTGCTTTACAAGAGCTCCTGAAAGAGGTACTACACATAGAAAGGAACAACCAGTACCACCCATTGTAAAAACATACCAAATGCTAAAGAGCATCAACAAAATGAAGAATCTGCATCAACCAAGGGACAAAACAGCCAGCTAGCATCAAAATGGCAGCATCAAACTCACACATAACAATATTAACCCTAAATGTAAATGGGCTAAATGCACAAATCAAAAGACACAGACTGGCAAATTGGATAAAAAACCAAAACCCATTGGTGTGCTGTATCCAGGAAACCCATCTCACATGCAAAGATTCACAAAGGCTCAAAATAAAAGGATGGAGGAAGATTTACCAAGCAAATGGAGAGAAAAAAAAAAAAGCAGGAGTTGCAATTCTCATCTCTGATAAAATAGACTTTAAAGCAACAAAGATCAAGAGACAAATAAGGTCATTACATAATGGTAAAAGGATTGATACAAGAAGAGCTAATGATCCTAAATATATATGGACCCAATACAGGAGCACCCAGATATATAAGGCAAGTTCTTAACGACTTACAAAGAGACTTGGACTCCCACACAATAATAGTGGGAGACTTTAACACTCCACTGTCAATATCAGACAGATCAACCAGACAGAAAATTAACAAGGATATCCAGGGCTTGAACTCAGACCTGGAACAAGCAAACCTGATAGACATTTACAGAACTCTCCATCCCAAATCCACAGAATATACATTCTTCCCAGCATCACATCACACCTAGTCCAAAATTGACCACATAATTGGAAGTAAAGCACTCCTCAACAAATGCAAAACAACTGAAATCGTAACAAACAGTCTCTCAGACCATAGTGCAATCAAGTTAGAACTCAGAATTCAGAAACTAACTCAGAATCGCACAGCTTCATGGAAACTGAACAACTGGCTCTTGAATGTTGATTGGATAAACAATGAAATGAAGGCAGAAATAAAGAAGTTCTTCGAAACCAATGAGAATGAAGACAAAACATATCAGAATCTCTGGGACACATTTATAGCAGTCTCTAGAGGAAAATATATAGCAATACGTGTCCACATGAGAAGAGTGGGGAGATCCAAAATTGACACCCTATCATCAAAATTGAAAGAGCTAGAGGATCAAGATCAAAAAAACTCAAAACCTAGCTGAAGACAAGAAATAACTAAGATCAGAGCAGAACTGAAGGAGATAGAGACACGAAAAACCCTTCAAAAAATCAAAAAATCCAAGAGCTGGTTTTTCGAAAAGATCAACAAAATAGACAGACCACTAGCCAGACTGATAAAAAGGAGGAGAGAGAACAACCAAATAGATGCAATAAAAAACGATAAAGGGGAAATCACCACAGATTCCACAGAAATTCAAACCATCATCAGAGAATACTACAAACAACTCTATGCACATAAACTGGTAAACCAGGAAGAAATGGATAAATTCCTGGACACCTGTGTCCTCCCAAGCCTAAACCATGAGGAAGCTGAAACTATGAATAGACCAATAAAAACGTCTGAAGTCAAGGGAGCAATTAAGAGCGTACCACACACAAAAAAGCCCCGGTCCAGATGGGTTCACAGCCGAATTCTACCAGACACACAAAGAGGATCTGGTACCATTCCTTCTGAAACTATTCCAAATGATCCAAAAAGAGGGAACCCTTCGCAAATCACCTTATGAGACCAACATCATCCTGATACCAAAACCAGGCAGAGACTCAACAAGAAAAAAAAAAACTTCAGGCCAATATCCATGATAAACATAGATGCAAAAATATTCAATAAAATACTGGCAAACCGATTGCAACAGCACATTAAAAAACTTATCCATCATGATCAAGTAGGATTCATCCCAGGCATGGAAGGCTGGTTCAACATACGCAAGTCTATAAACATCATTCACCACATTAACAGAACCAAAAACAAAAAACAAATGATTATCTCAATTGACGCAGAGAAGGCATTTGACAAAATTCAACAGCGCTTTATGCTAAAAACTCTCAATAAACTCGGTATTGATGGAACATATCTCAAAGTAATAAAAGCTATTTATGACAAACCAACAGCCAATATCATACTTAATGGGCAAAAACTGGAAGCATTCCCTTTGAAATCCTGCATGAGACAAGGATGCCCTCTCTCACCACTCCTATTCAACATAGTACTGCAAGTTCTAGCCAGAGAAATCAGGCAAGAAAAAGAAATAAAGGGTATTCAAATAGGAAAGGAGGAAGCCAAATTGTCTCTATTCGCAGACGACATGATAGTATACCTAGAAGACCCCATCACCTCAGCCCAAAAACTCCTGAAACTGATAAGCAACTTCAGCAAAGTCTCAGGATATAAAATCAATGTGCAAAAATCACAAGCATTCCTATACACTAATAACAGACTTAAAGAGAACCAAATCAAGAATGAACTGCCATTCACAATTGCTACAAAGAAAATAAAATACCTAGGAATACAACTCACTAGGAATGTAAGGGACCTCTTCAAGGAAAACTACAAACCACTGCTCAACGAAATAAGAGAGGACACAAACAGATGGAGAAACATTCCATGTTCATGGTTAGGAAGAATCAATATCATGAAAATGGCTATACTGCCCAAAGTAATTTACACAATCAATGCTATCCCCATCAAGCTACCATTGAATTTCCTCACAGAACTGGAAAAAAACACCATGACCTTCATATGGAACCAAAAGAGAGCCCTCATAGCCAAGTCAATTCTAAGCAAAAAGAACACAACGGGAGGCATCACACTACCAGACTTCAAACTATACTACAAGGCTACAGTAATCAAAACAGCATGGTACTGGTACCAAAACAGAGATATAGACCAATGGAACAGATCAGAGGCATCGGAGGCAAATCAACATATCTACAACCATATAATCTTTGATAAACCAGACAAAAACAAGCAATGGGGAAAGGATTCCCTGTTTAACAAATGGCGTTGGGAAAACTGGTTAGCCATGTGCAGAAAGCAGAAACTGGACCCCTTCCTGACCCCTTACACTAAAATTAACTCCAGATGGATTAAAGACTTAAACATAAGACCTGGCACCAGAAAAACACTAGAAGAAAATCTAGGCAAAACCATTCAGGATATAGGAGTAGGCAAGGACTTCATGACCAAAACACCAAAAGCATTAGCAACAAAAGCCAAAATAGACAAATGGGACCTAATCAAATGCCACAGCTTTTGCATGGCAAAAGAAACAGTCACTAGAGTGAATCTGCAACCAACAAATTGGGAAAAAATCTTTGCAGTTTACACATCTGACAAAGGGCTGATATCCAGAATTTACAAAGAACTCAAACAGATTTACAGGAGAAAAACAAACAAGCCCATTCAAAAATGGGCAAAGGACATGAACAGACACTTTATGAAAGAAGACATACATGAGGCCAACAAACACATGAAAAAATGCTCATCATCACTGGTCATTAGAGAGATGCAAATCAAAACCACATTAAGATACCATCTCACGCCGGTTAGAATGGCGATCATTAAAAAATCTGGAGACAACAGATGCTGGAGAGGATGTGGAGAAATAGGAACACTCTTACACTGTTGGTGGGAGTGTAAATTAGTCCAACCATTGTGGAAGACAATGTAGTGATTCCTCAAGGACCTAGAAATAGAAATTCCATTTGACCCAGCAATCCCATTACTGGGTATATATCCAAAGGAATATAAATTGTTCTACTATAAGGACACATGCACACGAATGTTCATTGCAGCACTGTTTACAATAGCAAAGACCTGGAACCAACCCAAATGCCCATCGATGATAGACTGGACTGGGATAATGTGGCACATATACACCATGGAATATTATGCAGCAATCAAAAATGACGAGTTTATGTCCTTTTTAAGGATGTGGATGAATCTGGAGAACATCATTCTCAGCAAACTGACACAAAAACAAAAAAGGAAATACCACATATTCTCACTCATAGGTGGGTGAGAAAAAAGAGAACACATGGACACAGGGAGCGGGGTACTACACACTGGGGTCTATTGGGGGGGAATAGGGGAGGGACAGCGTGGGGGTGCTGGGGAGGAATAGCCTGGGGAGAAATGCCAAATGTGGGTTTAGGGGAGGAAGGCAGCAAAACACACTGCCATGTGTGTACCTATGCAACTATCTTGCACGTTCTGCACATGTACCCCAAAACCTAAAATGCAATAAAAATTAACAACAACAACAAAGAATGGAATCTATTCTGTATTGATTTATCACACACATTGCCTCTGAGCCATCCCCAAAAGAGAGTTGGCAACTGCAAAAAATCACCTAGTGCAAGTTGCTTAAGATAAATGAACTTGTAAAACAAAGTGGTTCTGGACCCTCTGAATATAATTAAGGTCGAAACTGTGAACTCATATTTCATTAGTGTTCATAAAACAGAGTAAAGTTCAGAACCATTTGACCTACCTTCCCAAGCAAAGGTTCCTGATCAGTAATCCCATTTTCTTTTCCCAAAAGACTCACCTAATTACTGAAGTTTGAGACTCAAATTTAATATTTGTTGAGTTGAACAGAAAGAGTTATGAACCTATTATTTAATAGCTTGTCCCTAATCACCTTTTATGAAAGGCATATTCAATTTGAATTTTACCTATATCTTGGGCATTTCCTTCCTGGGAACGCTACACATTCTCAGCAAAAAATTATGCTCCAATCCTAAATCCTCATGTAGATGTTGTATGATTTTGTCCTCAGCTAAAACTTTAAAAGCATGTTTGATCTATTGAAACACCTAAAATTAAAATTATATATTTTGCTTGTCATAGAAAAGCCATATATAATTACAAGATTAATCATTACCCTTGAAATGTTATTGAATATTTTGTATTTTTAATTTAGTACCCTGACTATCTATAATGGTAGATACATTTTTTGTTAAATTCTTGAGACAATTTCTGGAGAACTCTTTGAGGGAAAAATATCCTATTTTGTTTTGGGGGATTCTGAACATAGTCTGTAATTTCTTTCCATAAAAGTTGCACCTGTCCTAATATAGAAGAAATGCTAAATGGAAACAGCTGTATAAGGAAGACAAAGCAGCCATCACCCTCTCTTAACACTGCAGTTTCCCTTACTCAGGTGAGATACCATATCTATCATTTGGGGGAATTCTCTGGAATAAAGTGGTAAAAATTCACAGCAAGTCTTTCAGGTCTGTTGCCTGAGGTTAAACCATATGCTTCTCGTCCTCTTTCTTCTGGGTATTTTACTTGCCACATCAATAACTGATAATTTGACAAGAGAAACAGCTGCTTTTTGTGGCATCACCTTTCGTAGGTAATATATTTATTTGCTGCCAAAATCATGCATCTACATCTAGTTAGAAGAGTGGATAAAAAATTCTGGTTACATTGTTTGTTATTTTTATTTGCATGACACTTTTATTTACCACCAACACTGAAAATTGAAATGGATTGATTATATTGCTATTCCTACTACTTGCCAAGAATGCGTAAAATAACTAAGCTATAAGAAATCTATATGACAAGTGCAGTTATTTGGTCATTATGGGCAAAAAACTGCTAAATAATCCTGTGCATTGATTAGCTATGTATTTAAAGCAATTTTTACTTTGGATCTTTCAGTCTTAGAACAGTAGTGGCTAATATTCTGGGGGAGTCTATGAGACACAATTACAAATAAATTTATATACAAAAAAATCTTTAGTGGTTTTATTCTTAAAATTATCCAGTGAGTAGTAACATATCATTATTAGGAAAATAGTACAGATGAAAAAAACTGAGATAAAGGGGTTTAAAATAACTTCCATAGTCAGATAAGTAAACAATAAGTTGTATAGACAGGCTTCAAACCAGAAATACCCATTGTGCTGTCAGAAATTTGGGAAATGTCAATATTGAATAATAGGTTAAAATTCCAATACTAAATTTCCCATTAAAAGTTATCTATAGGACTTTCGACAGTCAACTGGCCTTTTGAATCTCAAGCATGTTCTCAAATTCATGCCTCTCCAAAGCCTCATATTGTACTCAATGCAGAATCTCTTTCTGGTCACACCTGTCTTCTTAGTGGTCATTATACACCCATGTCTTGAAATATATTGTAACTTTCATCTTGGTAATAATTGTCACCTAGCATTGTGATTAGATATAAAGTAATAATACATGCAGAATTTACCACAGTTTTTTGGCCAGAATGAACACTTAAGAAATCATAAATAATATTACCACTACTATTTTATTATGAATGCTCTCATCTCTATTACCACATTATTACTTAAATTAATATTACAACTAATGTAATCAAACTTTATTTTTAAAAATAAAATAATTTTAACATTTTGATAAATAATTTTATTGTGATTTAAAGGTTAGTAAGGAACTTAAAATCCATATATATAAACATACACACACACACACACACACACACACACACACACACACAAACACAATACTAACAGTGAACTTTAAGGTAAAACGTGGACTTTGGTGAATGCGATTTGTCAATGTAGGTTCATCTTTTGTGATAAGAATTTCCTTATGCCATAATTATATAGACTCCTAGAGAAGAATTAAGAAAAAAAATTATCTTACTAGGGTCAGTTATCAGGCCTATTTTTTAAAAAAGAAAAGTTATACAGCAAAAAAATATCACTATTGCAGTAGCCACCGATGGCTTTTTATTACCAGAATTATTTGTAACATTTTAATTCCTTTTTCTAGACAATAAAAATAAGAAAACACCATTAGTATTTAATATTTCTCAGTTGAAATTTAATAATGTTTCTGAAGAAAGCTTTAATATTAAGGCATTTTGTTTGTATTTAGGTTTTAAATTGTTTTGTTATTTTGCAAAGGCAAATCAACCAGTAAATGGAATGAAGGTCCTTAGAGAGGATTTTTGCATGTAAAAATCCAAACCACCTTACACTCTGTTGTGTTTCCTACTTGGCACTATGTCTGGTACCTACTGGTATACAAGTCAAATTAAGTAATGGGGCATTTTATTTGAAATTACATAATGTTTGCTAGATATAGTCAATGTCTTTTGACATATTACTAATTAAACAGTCACTTCAAGTAAGTTAACTTGTGTGAAATCATCAGCCTTCCTAAGTAATTCAAAAATTAAAGATTAAAGGCAATTTCGGCTTCCTACAAACTTTTAAATATAGGTGCTATCTAATTGACTAGCTCATGGAACATTCTCTATTAATGGCAGATATATAGTTTGTTCTGAAATGGTAAATGAACACTTTGGTCTATAATTGGTAACAATGATCCCACTAAGTATGCAATTAAGCTTGGAGTCAAAATTATTTTTATTTCTACAAAATTAAAACAAATTATTTAAAATGTATTAAAAATAATTTCACTTTGGATACAAATTTCTCATGAAATAGGCAGAGGACTTTGAAAAAGAAACTCTAAAGCCAGAGAGACAAATTAGTTAAATTAAATTTAAATAATGTTTTCATGTAGGCCAAGATGATAGATAATCTTTCATTATGTCTAAGCAAAATATGAAACCCAGATGGGTAGAAAAGTGAATGGAGAAAGTTAAAGGACAAATCTGTTTATAATCAAATCTGACTTTTTTAGACAGCCTCTCTATTTTCCTACACATCTTTCACCTGCTGACAGGATAATGTCTTGCTAAATCTGAATCATAAATGTTTTTCAATTAATAGAGTATTTCAAGACATAAACTGATCTTTATACAATTGATTAGAGTGATTGCAAAATCTACTAATAGAATATGAGAGTAGAGAAGATACTATCTTGTTTCTAGAAAGCTAATAATTTAGGGAAAGAAACTGAAATTTTAGCTAGTTTTTAACCTATTATCTTCCCAGTTCTCTGTCTTGCTCTCATATTTGTAACCAAAGGCATGTATTTGTCAAACAGCCAGTTGATGAATTGATACAGACTGCAAAGGCGTGAGACTGTCTCTGTTAGAAGACAGCTGTTTTGCCCGGGGTTTGAAATATACCTTGACCTCATTAGCTAAAGGATTTATATAGTCTTGTTGGAATCATTAAAAGTTTTACAGATTGCTTAACGTTAATTTATGTGACATGTAAAAATGCTGTAACAGCAGCACTACGAAATAAATAGATCAAACATAGAAGATAAAAATGAGAACCTTAAAGTCTAGCTATATGACTATTTTAACTGCAGTACATTGCAACATTGCAAACAAATTTTTTGTTTTTTTCTTGAGATTAGGTCACACTCTGCATCCCAGGCTGGAGTGGAATAGTGCAACTGTGCCTCACCACACAGCTTCAATCTTCTGGGCTCAAGGGATCCTCCCACCTCATCCTTTCAAGTAGGTGGGACTGCAGGCACACAGCGGCATGCCAGGCTAATTTTTGTATTTTTTGTAAAGACGTGGTTTCACCATGCTGTCCAGGCTGGTCTAGAACTCCTGAGCTCAAGCCATCCACTTGTTTCCACCTCCCCAAATGCTAGGATTACAGGCATGAGCCACTGTATCTGGCCATCAACTAATTTTTAATGCCTTAAAAATACTGTCCAAGTTAGCTTTCCTTTCATTTTCTCTTTATGTATATTTTCACCAGAACTGCAGCCCTAAAAATGTTTTGAAAACCTCATGGACTTGCCCTGATAAAACATAGTTTATTTTCAGTTCAGTTACTCCATTTTATGTGTCACATTTCCAATTACTATGCAATATCTACCTGAGAATTCAACTACTTCACCTAAGATGAAAGACCTCAAGCATCTTTGATAGGAATCTTCAGCATACAAGAAACTTAATTCATTCAATCTATTCAGCAAATACACATTGAGCACCTGCCAAGTAATAGGCCATGTTCTGTGAGCCAAGTTTACAGGAATAAAGAGCAGACATTCAATACATGCCTCTGGATAGTTAAGGCTTATTTTTTAAGTTCAATCATCTGAGTTGGAAGTGATCTGAATGGAGTAGTTGTGAGCAAGTGTTACACATAAAAAATCCAAGAGTAATGTCCAATTTGAGGGATTAAAGTGTTTTTTATACCCTTTTATATAAATTCTTGTAATTTCAATAAAATAATGTTTAATTCATCAAGCAGCACATATATCACTTGATTTATATACAGCACATCATTGAATAACTTTGTTTTATTCGATGTCATTTTGTTATAATGGTGATGGGAAAAATCCAATCCCTACTGTTTGTGTGGAATTCACATGTTCTCCGCATGTCTACATAGATTTTCTCTGGGTACTCCAGTTTCCTCCCACATCCCAAAGATGTGCCCATTAGGTGAATTGATGTGGCTACTTGGTCCCATCTGAGTGAGTGTGGGCGTGTGTCTGAGTGCTTGCCGAGAGGGAATGTCATGCTGTCCAAACCTGATTCAGCCTTGGCCCTAAGCTGCTGAGATAGGTTCCTGAAACCCATGACCTTGAACTGGAATAACTGGCTACGTAGGGACTTGTTTTTATTACTCTTTCTTAAATGTATGTATAGCTTACATTTATCTCAGTGTTTAATATTGAAATGAATGTTAAACGTTTAAATGTTTTGGCTTTTATTTAGAAGTTTGGTGATTTTTTTTTTTTTTTTTGATGAGAAATACGCTGTAGGAACTCAACTCTTATTGATATCATTTAGCCTATGGTAAAATGGGTTTCCTGTTATATTTGGCTTAGAATCACAGTTTTCATGGACCTCTGTAAAACAATTATGTGAGGACTTACTGTATGTTGTTTATTGTATATTTTATATATGTTAAATATAAATTGGCAATATATAAACACATATTTTATATGTCATAAGTCAGGTTGCATACCATCTACAGTATAAATACATACTTATGTTTATGTTTTATATTTAAAATATTATTTGACCCAGTGATCAGACCAAGAAGACAATTAGTGAAATTTTCAAAGATACAAAAACACCCATAGTTTGTTTGATTAGCTTTGTCACCAATGCATAAAACATATGAAGTTGAATACTTATTCAACACAAAACTACTTAAACAAGTAGTTTTGCAGCATTGAAAGTATGATGTCTTTTAGATGACAACAAACAGAAAGTTGACCTTTAAGGATGACCATTCAGATTCATCTGAAGTTTGTAGAATTTTTCTCTGCTAATACTGACAGTTTCCATTAAGAATTGTTCAGAATTCCTTTTTATACTTTTATTATAAGGATGAAACATTTTAAAACCTACTTTAATGAGCTCGTAATATTGGATCGCTTTGCATCTATTAGTAACTGATATAGATTCACTCCCGAATCCATATCATTTGTCCCCACCAAAATCTCCTGTTGAAATATAAGACCCATAATCTCTATGTGTCCAGGGTGGGACTAGGTAGAGGTATTTGAATCATGAGGGTGGTTTCCTCAATGTTGTTCTCATGATAATGAATGAGTCTTATGGGATCTGAAGGTTTTATAAACATCTGACATTTCCCCTGGTTGCACTCACTCTGTCCTGCCACCCTGTGAAGAAGGTGCCTGCTTATTCTTTGTCTTCCACCATGAATATATTCCCTGAGGCCTCTCCAACCATACAAAACTGTGAGCCATACAAAACCTCTTTCCTTTATAAGTTAACCAGTCTCTGGTATTTATTCACAGCAGTGTAAGAATGGACTAATACAGTAATGAACAACTCAATGTGTTCATTTTAATATCGAGCATATTCAAAATCAAAAAAACATTTATTCAAAAATCAAAAAAACAAAAATCGTTTAATTTTAGATAAAATAGTTGAAATTTATTAATTAATAAATGTCATGCTTATTTTAGCCTGATACCAGAAATTTGACTGAATATGAGTAAATCTCGCTACAGACTCACGGCTGTTGTCAGTTAGTGCTGTGGTGTTGTCTATCCTTGACCCTGTGTAGCATAATCAATCATTTACTCAAACTGACAAGCTGTTAGAGAAGACAGATGTTCTACCCACTGAGTCAGGGTCGCATCAGGATTCAGCCTGATGCTCTTCTTTTACTGATGCTTGAAAACCAGCAAATCACTGATAAGATTTTACGTTGAAAAAGGGAGTGATGTTTAGTGTTCTTTATTTTCTGAAACTTATTCAGAATTGAAAAGAACTGCAGTCTTCTAACTTTGATAGTGTTGGTTAACTGTAAATATTTCAAAATTTCACTACTGATTTATTTTCTACTTACACCTTTCAATCTAAAGGTTTTCTGTTTCTTAAGAAGAAAAGTAGTGTGTTGATGTGGTACTCTTAACATAAAAATATCCCAAACAGAAAGACATATTTAAGCATGTTTACTTTCACAAAGATGATTCTTTGATCTTATATTCATTATAAACAGTTTTCAGCTAAATCTGAAAGAGCTGTTTTTCTCTAAAGCTAAGTTTTTCCATACTAGAAATCTCTAAATTTCTTCATTGTGTTCCAAAGTCATATGCTTTTCAATGTTGAATCTCTCTTGAAGAGTATTTACATTGCAAAGGACGAATGGGAGTTTTAACCTTATTAGAGTAGTGCCTTCTTATCCACAGTTTTACCTTCCTGGGTTTCAGTTACCCGCAGTGAAATACAGTATCAAAATATTAAATGAAAAATTCCAGAAATGATAATTCATATGTTGTAAATTGCATGCCCTTCTGAGTAGAGTGATGACATCTCTGACTATCCCACTCGATCCATCCTGGAAAAAGTAGTCATTTTGTTCTAAGTATCCTTGTTTCTTATGCTACCTGTCCGTTAGTTACTTAGTAGCCATCTCAATTATTGGAAGGCAACTGAAATATTGTAGTGCTTGTGTTCAAGCAACCATTATTTTACTTAATGGTGGCCCCAAGAGAGGTGAGGCTTACCTATTGTTATAATCATTCTACTTTATGATTACTTTTTTAAATCTCTTACTGTGACTAATTTATAAATTAAATTGTATTATGCGTATGTATGTATAAAAAGTAGAATATATATAGGGTTCAGTATTATCTGCATTTTCAGATATCCAGTGGGGGCCTTGGAACACATCTTTTGTAGACAAAGGGGAGGCTACCATATTAGGTTTCAATGCTGGTAATTGTGGTGAAGATGCAGTATGCCAGTAATCAGGCTCTCAGGATTAAGGGTCTACAAAACTCTTCAATGCCACATGCAACTTAAATCATTTTAGGTAAGCTACTTAATTTGTCTAAACTTCAGTTATATCAATTAGAAAATGGTTTTAAATTATTGGCATTGATAGAAGAATTTACTGAGTAATATAAGAATACTCTAAGGAAAATGCTCTAGTGGACTAATAAATATTGATTATATTTATGTTATCATGGTTATTACATGGTCCTAATTTGTTCCCTTGCTTGCAATGACATTTAAATAAAACTCATGGATGTATCAAATTAACATTTCAATCTCTATTAAGGAAGTAGCAAAGTAACTCCCTGTCTTAAAATTACTGCTTCTGAGAGGCCAAAGAGGATATTGTAAGTTGTTGGAATAGTTTGTTGTTGTTTGATAAGTGTAGGATTTATGGGTGAATAGCTCTACTCTTTCTTTCTAGATGCATTTCCTTCCTCACTCTGCCTGGGCCCCTCCTTCCTTCTTTTTCTTCTGTGTGGAAGGTGTCAGAGGGCTTTGCTGTGATAAGGCTTGGAGATTTTTCATCGAGTTTTGCAGATACATACAGCCTGACCTAAGGAAACATACACACTGACCATCTCTAAGCATTTTTATTATATTCCCTTCACTCCAAGAAGTTGAAAAGAACATTTACAACTAATTATGAATTAAATTTTCTAATAGTGTCTGTAATATCATACAGCTATTATATAGCAATTAGGTAATAAGATGGCAGGATAATTTTTGGCAGAGACTATGCCAAGAGAGTTTGACACAAATAATAAATGTTCTTTAAAGAGGAAATTGAAAATAATCCATTTATGAGAAGTATAACTCTAGGTTTTATAAAGTAGTGATGTTTTCTGACACCAGAATTACAAACAAGATGGATGGTGGTAGTTGTTACTTTTTTATTTAGTCAGAAACGAAATCCAGACTTTGTCATAAAAGGCATGAGCAGAAATAAATATTGTGCTATAGCAAACTTTTTAATGTATATGTTCAGTGGGTACATGAGCAGGCTTGTTACATGGATATATTGGTAATGGTGAGGTTTGGGTTTCTAGTGCACCCATCATCTGAACTGTGGACGTTATAACCAACAGGTAATTTTTCACCCCTTGCTCCTCCCCCACCCTTCTCCTTTTGGAATACTCTCTGTGTGTTCATGTGTACCTATTGCTTAGCTCCCACTTCCAGTTGAGAACATGTGGTATCTGACTTTTTGTTTCTTAGTTATTTCACTTGAAATAATGTTATTTAGATCCAGCCATGTTGCACCAAAATATGTAATTCTGTTTTTATGGTTGCATAATATTCCATGTTGTATATATATCATTTTCTTTATTCAGTCATCTCTTGATAAACATTTAGGTTGATTCCATGACTTTACTATTGTAAATAGTGCTGGGATCAACATATGTCTTTTTGATATAATGATTTATTTTCCTTTGCATAGATAACCAGTAGTGTGATTGCTGGGTCAAATGGTAGTTCTGGTTTTAATTCTTAGAGAAATCTCTACATTGTTTTAGAACTTCACCACCATCAGTTTTTTTAAAAATATATATATATTTTAATAATAATGATTCTGACTCACATGAGATGGTATCTCCTTGTCATTTTCATTTGCATTACTCTGATGATTAGTGGTGTTGAGTTTTTTCCTGTTGGTCAGTTGCCTGCATGTCTTGTTTTTTTTTTTGGTGGGGGGATATGTCTACGTATATCCCTTGCCTACATTTTAATGTTTTCTTTTCCTTGATTGAGTTGTTAGTTTGTTGTAGATTTTGGATATTAATCTTTCATTGAATGCATAGTTTGCAAATATTTCCTCCCATTCTATATGGTGTCTGTATACTCTGTTGATTATTTCTTTTGATATGCAGAAGCTCTTTAACTTAGGTACTATTTTTCAATTTTTGTTTTTGTTGCATTTACTTTTGATGTCACTTTTTTTCTTTGTTTGTATCTATGTTCATCAGGAACACTGGCTTGTAGCCTACTTTTGTTGTTGTGTCCTTGCTGGATTTGGATATCAGGGTGATACCACTTTTATAAAATGAGTTCAGCAGTAATTCCTCCTCCTCAATTGTTTGGAATGTTTCCAAGCAAACTGATTCCAGCTCTTCTTTGTACCTCTCATAAAATTCAGTAGTAAATCTCTCTGGTCTGTAGCTTATTGTTTTTTTGTTTTTCTTTTCTTTTTTTTTTATTGGTTAGGAGATTTTTTTCTGAAAAATTCAATTTCATTACTCATTATTAGTTTATTCAGGATTTCTATTTCTTCCTAGTTCAATTCTAGAAGGTTAGATGTTTCCAGGAATTTACCCATTTCCTTAAGTTTTCTAGTATGAGTGCACAGCTATGCTCATAAGTAGTCTCTGATGATCTTTTGTATTTCTGTGGTATCACGTGTAGGGTCAGAAAAAATCATGTTTGATTGTGCTTATTTGAATCTTCTCTTTTTTTATGTTAATCTAGCTGGTGGTCTATTAATTTTGTTTATCTTTTTGTTTCATTTTATTTTGTTTTGTTATATTTTGTTTTTGTGATATGGAGTCTCTCACTATCACCTGGGCTGGAGTGCAGTGGTGTGATCTCAGTTCACTGCAACCACCACCTCCTGGGTTTAAGTGATTCTCCTGCCCCAGTCTCCCAAGTAGCTGGGATTACAGGTGCGTGCTACCATGCCCAGCTAATTTTTTGTATTTTTTTTTAATAGAGATGGGGTTTCACTACATTGGCCAGGCTGGTCTCAATCTCCTGACCTCGTGATCTACTCGCCTTGGCCTTCCAAAGTGCTAGGATTATAGGCATGAGCCACCGCACCCAGCCAATTTTATCATTTTTAAAAAAGAAACTTTTGATTTTTTGATATGTAGTATTTTGCTTTTTGGTCTAAATCTCAGTTCTGCTCTGATCTTTATTTCTTTTCTTTTGGTAGCTTTTTGAGTTTGATTTGTTCTTTTTTTGTCTATTTCCTTGAGGTGCAATGATAGGTTGTTATTTTGACATCTTTCTGTATTTTTGACGTAGGCATTTAACTCTGTAAAAATAATCCTAGAGCTACTGTTGCTGTATTTTTAGACCTTTTAATATGTCATGTCTGTATTTTTATTCATTTCAAATTTTTGTTTTTCTTTTTGCCTTAATTTTGTCATTTACTCAAAAATCATTCAGCAGAAACTTGTTTAGCTTTCACATATTTGCACAGTTATGAGAGCTCCTCTTGATATTGATTTATAATTTTATTCCACTGTGGCCCAAGGAAATACTTGATATGATTTCATTATTTTTAAATTTATTGGGACTTGCTTTATGGCCAAGCATATTGTCTATTTTAGAGAATGTTCTATGGGCAGATGAGAAAAATATATTTTCTGCAGATGTTGAATAGAAGGTTCTGTAAATGTCTATTAGGTCCATTTGGTCTAGAATGCAGTTAACAGTTTTCCTTTTGTTTTTCTGCTATAATCTGTCTGGTTCTGTCAGTGTGGGATTAAAATCCCCATAATTATTGTGTTACCATCAGTCTCTTTCCTTAGGCCTATTAGTGTCTATTTTATAAATTTGGGTGCTCCGGTGTTGGGTGCATATATATATTTAGGATAGTTATATCTTCTTGTTAAACTTATCCCTTTATCATTTGGGTGATAGTGACCCTCTGTGGCTTTTATTATTAAAGAGTGTTTTATTTGATATAATATTGCTAATCCTGCTTGTTTTTATGCTCCATTTGCACCCTTATGCATGTGTAGTTGTCTTTAGCCATTAGATGAGTCTCTCATAGGCAGCAAATGGTGGATTTTTTTTTCTTTTCTTTTAAAATTTAATTTGCTAGTTACCTCTATCCTTTAAGTTAAGCGTTTATGTCACTATGTTTAAAATTAATATTGATATTTGAGATTTTTTTCTGTCATAATATTATTGCTTAATTGCTTTGTTATGTCAATTGTGTGACTGGTTTATACTATTTGTGTGCTTCTTATCATGTGTGGTTTTGTGATGGCAAGTATCTACCTTTTGTTTCCATGTTTAGGACTCCTTTGAGCATTTACTGTATGGTAGTATATTGGTAAAGAATTTCCTTAGCTTTTGCTTGTCTGTGAAAGACTTTATTTCTCCTTCATTTATGAAGCTTAGTTTGGCAGGATATAATACTCTTGGCATCTTTTTTCTTTTGTCATTGTTGTGTAGAAGGCTGTGTAAAGCCTACAATCTCTTCTGGTTTGTAAAATATCTGTTGAGAAGTTAACTTTTAGTCTGATGGGATTTCTTGTATAGGTAATTTGATGCTTATTTCTATCTGCATTAAGTAGTTTGTCCTTCATGTTGACCTTGAATAGTGTGGTGACTGCAAGCATTAGTGTTGTCTGTCTTGCAAAGTAACTTACACTTGTTCTCTGAGCTTCTTGTTTCTGGATATCTACATCTAAAGACTTAGGAAATTTTCCTAAAGTACTCCCTCAAATAATGCTTTTCTAGCTTTTACTTTTTATTTTTCTCTATCAGGAATGCCTATAGGTTACAAGTTTTCTTGTTTTACATAATCTCATATTTCTTATAGGCGTTGTTAATTTTTTAAATTTCTTTTTTTAATAGTTGTCTCACTGTGTTATTTTGAAAGACTGATAGTCAAGCTCTGAAATTCATTCTTCTGCTTGATCTAGTCTGTTGTAAAGTCTTCTACTGTATTTTAAAATTTCTTTAGTGAATTTTTAATTCCCAGATGCTTTTCTCTTTCTTTTTCTTTCCTTTTTTTTTTTTTTTTTTTGCTTATTGAAATATAACTATCTCTTCTTTCATATTCTGACTTTATTTTTTTATTTCTTTTTGCTGATTTTAAACTTTCTCTAGGGTCTCAAAGTTTTCTTAAAATCTATATTTTTAATTCTTTATCTGTCATTTTAGGGTTTTCCTTCTGTTTAGAATTCATTGTTAGAGAGTCAATGTGGTCCTTTTGAGGTGTCACAGCACTCTGTTTTTTCATGGTGCTGGAGTTTTTACACTAGTTCCTTATCATCTGAAAAAGCTATAATTTATTTTTGAATTTATTTTCATTTGAATAGAATCTTTTCACATTTGAAAGTGTGACATTTTGTGTAAGTTAGATGGAGTTCTTTGGTTTTGATTCTTTGTGCTTTCAGGGGGATAAGACTTTGCATAAATTGTTAGTTATAGACAGGCTTAGTGTGGTGGTTTCCTCAAATGCTGATTATTTGTAGGTTGTAGTAGTGATGTACTGTGCATGTGAGCAGTCTTATTGTCTCCTGCAGAGATGAGAAAGTGGAGGTCTCAGGAGACATATATCAACCTGTGCACTTCTTTTTTTTTTTTTTTTTTTTTGAGACGGAGTTTTGCTCTTGTTACCCAGGCTGGAGTGCAATGGCGCGATCTCGGCTCACCGCAACCTCCGCCTCCTGGGTTCAGGCAATTCTCCTGCCTCAGCCTCCTGAGTAGCTGGGATTACAGGCATGCGCCACCATGCCCAGCTAATTTTTTTGTAATTTTAGTAGAGACGGGGTTTCACCATGTTGACCAGGATGGTCTCGATCATCCTGTGCGCTCCTATCAGTAGAGATTACATTGAGTTGAGTAGTTCATACTATATGGATGACACGTATGGGTAAGTGCAAGCCAAGTGCTCTACAATGGTGTCAGCAGCAGTTGTGATAGACTATAGATGTTGACCTACTGGCTAGTAGGTAGCACTTTCAGAAGGAGGCAGTGGTGGTGGTGGCAGTGGTATTTTACTTGGCTTTTGTTAATCAGAAGTACTGGGGTGTCCTGTGCAATGGGTCAGGTTGTGGAGCTCCTAAGTTTCCCCATTCCATTCTCTGCCACCAAAGTAACTGGAATGGGGGGCAAACTTTGGGGCTGATTTGGGCAAGTCTATGTTCAGGCTCTCCTAGGTGGGCACAAGTACCAACATTGGAGAGGGTATACGGACAGCTTCCAGGGAGGAGTGAATTGGACTCACCTGAATCACAGAGTCCACTCAATAGAAAAAAGATGGTCCAGAGATTTCAGCCTAGCAGGCAGTAGTGGAATCTGCCTATTTTCTACATCCCAACCCGGTGGATCTCCCTCCAGTGTCAGGCCACTGGCAGGGGACCAAAACACGCCAGTTTCAAGCAGACTGCATCCAGATCACTGAGTTGTTGCAGGCCATGAAACTCTGCAGGGCATAAACCATGGCTGTGAAGCCATTTCCTTACTGGATGGAGCAACCAGATTCTGCCAGTGCATGAAGCAGTGCCACGCTCTTCTTTGTGAGGATGAGCACTCTGCTCCTCCCCTACTCAAAATCAGATCACAAATCTTATGTCCGTGTCCCTGGACGGTGTACTCAGATCCTGAAGAAGAGGGCTTAGGCCAGTGGACTAGGCTCAAGCACCAGCTGTGATAGGGAAGGGCAAACTACTTCCAAGCCACCAACACAATACTCAAGTGGGGCATTGGTGGCTATGTTTTGGGTTTCCCTTGCAATAATGACCAGACAGGCAGACTGGGGTAGACTGGCAGGCATAGCTTATGTGGTTTAAGTGCACCTCAGCTCTGCAGAAATAATGGTGGATACTGTCTTCAGGATATGTGAGAGAGCCTGGTTCCCTACTTGCACCCAAGCCTAGCAGACAGCAGCTGGGCAGGGCACAGAGCTTTAGGGAGTGGGCAAAATTATACTTTGCTACATGCAGCTACCCAGCATGTGAAAACCTTTGAGGCTCCATAGGAGTTTGAGCAGTGTGTCTGTATTGCCATGGGGTAATTCACTCTGCCAGTCTGAAGGTCCGTATGGGACACAGACTTATCCTGTAGCTAAGATCACAGAAGTCCATGGCAGGAATGTGGTACCCAGTGTTCCTTCACTCACCCCTTGTGTCCAAGTTTGGGTTGGTGGACTGGCCTTGATGCCCAGTGACCCCTACCAGACAGCTCAGTTTCCTCCTTCTTCAACTAAGGTGCCTCCCATTCCTTGTCTATTGAATTTCAGTTTTCACTGTCAAATGACCTATTCAAACTGTGAAGGTTTACTCAATATTTTGGTTCCTCTCTGTGGGAGAGATGCACTCCAGCTGCACCTAGTCAGCCATCTTGAATCTCTTCTCCTACAATAGATTTAATATTATTTCATATATAAAAATTGTATTAAAAAATATAATAATATAGTAAGAAGGAAGAAAAAGAAATAATTGTGAAGGAAGTTCATTGTATGGTAGGTTTTCCAAGGCACCTAAAGTCACAGTTGTATTGCCAAGTGAGCAAGAATTGGGTGTGAGGTCTTAATGTTCTTTGTTAGCACTCATATTTATGGTTTTTCTGAAAATAGGCTTGAAATTTCATATGTGATTGTAAACTAGTACCTTTACAATTTTTATTTTTAGTAATGCCTTTTATTGAGAATTGAAGACAAATTTTTAAGTGTTACATGTTAACTACATTATGCTCCTTTGGATATAATTAATGTGTCATTCACAATATGCATATTAAATTATCACTGAATTATCTGTACTTTATACTACAAAGTATTGCTGTGATATTTTTATTAAATGAATATATTTTATGATAAAAATTAGCTATTAAGTTATAATGTACTAGCTTGTAATAGAGTAATTAATGCTTCTACTGAAAGCACTCTGAAACAGATACAAATACAAAAAGTATTCTATATGAAAACAACTGAGAACAGCTCAGGCAAAGAAGATGTGAGGAGATAAATTCAAATAAAAGGCAGACTACATGGGGCAGTGAGCTACATTTTCCTTCAAGGCTTTGACGGATTCTGGGCCCAGAACAAGAGTCTGAGGATCAGAACATTAAGGAAATCAGAAGAAACTGACACTAGAGCTCTGCCAAGCTCCTTTCAAGACATTTGCTGAATTCTGAGTCTGCGTAGGGAAAGAGGTTATTTATGCAACCAGTGTGCAGTTTTGGGCAGTTGAATGCTACATTGAAGATAAAGATTAGAAGTTTGGACATGCTGAGGGGAAAGGCTTTGGCAAAAGCTTAAAACTTTGAAATCTTGAGAGCACTGTGCCTTGGGAAAGTACTGAAAAATCACAAACTAGCTGCTATTCTGTTTCATTTCTGATTGGATTTAAATAATCAGATCCTCCTTTCTTACTTTGCTAAAGGCAAGCATTTAGGTGATCTATGCTAGCTTTCTGTTGTTGCATAACAAATTACAATGCATTTCTTGGCTTAAAACAATACCCATTCATTATGTTGCAGTTCTATGGATCTCACCATTGAGTTCTCTGTTCAAAATGTCAAAAGGCTGAAGCTATCATGTCTGTCTGGACGAGTTATGATCCAGAGACTCATTTGTTTTGGCAGATTTCAGCCCCTTGCATTTGTAGGACTCAAATGACATTTTCCTTATTGGCTGCCCACCAGGGGCCACTCTCAGCTGCTACAGGCCCCCTTCTTTGACACTTGTTCTACTCCATCTTCAGGCTAGCGATGACCTATCTACTGCTTTTTATGCTTTGAATCTGTGTTTCCATTCAGGAACAAGACTCATATAATACTTTGCATTTAAGATGCTCATGTTATTGTGTCAGGCTAATTTGATAATCTCCCTATCTTCATTTAAATTGTATCATGCAACATAACCTAAAAAATGGAAGCAAATTTTATTATATTCATAGCCCCAATAATTATGCAAGGTATGTATACCAGGGGTTTGAAATCTTGGGGGTATCTAAGAATTCTGATTAACACAACCCATATTGTGACCTCAATTGGATTATATCCCTCACAAATGCAAAATATATTTACCAGCCACCAAGGTCCTCATCCTAATACCTTAATTGAAAATTCAAATTCCAAGCCTCATCATATTACCTTAGGTTCAATGTGCAAAATCTCATCTAAATTGCATCATTTCAGAAGTCTAAAATTTTATCATATAAACTGCTTAAACTCAGGTCCTTCAGACTTATGGGGAAAAAAAACTATTATGTGCAACTCTTGGGCATAATTTTTCTCCATTTATGCATCTATGAAACTAAAATCCTTTTATACATTGTTGGTGGGAATGTAAAATGGTGCAATCACTATGAAAAATGCTATAGAGTTTTCTCAAAAAATTAAAAATAGAATCATCATATCATCCAGCAATTCCGCTACGAAGTGTATGTTGGGAAAATAAATGAAACTGGGTTCTGGAAGAGATCTGTACACTCCTATATTCACTGCAGCATCATTCATAGTAGCCAAGATGGAAACAACCTACATGTCTATCAGTGGATGATTGGGTAAAGAAAATGTTGTACGTATATACGATACAATAATATTTGTCACATAAGAAGGAAATCCTGCCATATGTGATGATGTGGATGAACCTGGAGGACATTGTGTTAAGTGAATGAAGCCAGTTGTAGAAGGACAAATACTTCAGGATTTCACTCATATTGGGTATTTACAACAGTGAAACTCCTGGAAACAGAAAACAGAATGGTGTTTGCCAGGAGCTGGAAGGAGGAAAAATGGGAAGTTACTAATCAAAGATACAAAGTTTCAGTTACTCAAGATTCATATATTCTAGAGATCTGCTATATCAAACTGTGCTATAGATAACAATATTGTATTGTGTCCCTAGAAAATTTGTTAAGAGGGTAGATCTCATACTAAGTGTTCCTACCACACACACAAATTGTATACACTGCAGGGGACTGTCATAAAGTCTTACTCTTTGAAACAAAGATAACATCTTGTATCAGTGTCATACAAAGCTCCAGGTTTTTAGGAAATTTGTATTTAAAGCATGTATTTTAAGCATATGGATATTAAACCGTATATCCTAAAGTATTATTGATTGAGGAGTGTTAGGGAGGTGGCAGACTAGTGCATTAGCAGTCTCAATGACAACAAATTCCAAAAATAAAGCAGATTACCTT
Organism: Saguinus oedipus; assembly: GCA_031835075.1. Classification (NCBI taxonomy): domain Eukaryota; kingdom Metazoa; phylum Chordata; class Mammalia; order Primates; family Cebidae; genus Saguinus; species Saguinus oedipus. The sequence continues at coordinate 49,334,703 of CM063186.1, read as the reverse complement.
CCATGACTTATCATCTATTTTTTTCTTCTTTTAGAAAAAAATTATTAATTTCAAGTTACTTATTCAGGCTTGAAAGTATAAACATTTCTCTGTATGGTTTTATAAAGGGCAGAATGGGTATTTTCTATTCAGTAGACTACTTTGAAAATGTCACAAAATGGCCAATAATAAGAAAACCTGGAGGCTAAAAGAAACATGCTTTGTGTATTTAATTACTAAAGAGAAAATAATAATTTGCTAAGGTATTGCAGCTAATACCAATTTTTATTTAAAATATGCTTTCATATAACTTGCATAACACAGCTAAATAACCATATTTTGTTACTTATCACAGATATCATGCTTAAGCATATGTAGGACAGAATATGATCACAAACACTGCCAAGTGAGGCAATGTGCATAACTTGAAGCTCTTTGTCACAGAAACTGATGATAGATTTGATTTAATTATGAGCCGTAATTTTAGTACTCTTGGTACTATTTCTTTTCTCTTGCTGCTTTAATTGTGTTTATTCTGTAGTCTGAGTGAATTCATTACTTATGAGCAGAGAGAAGATATTTGCTAGAATTAGACATGCCCAGTTGTCACTGTTACTACTCATGAGTTACAGAAACCTTAATTTTGTGTTGTCCAATGACATCACTGAAAATCTGAATATTTGGTTAAATTATATCCTTTAGAAAAAAAGATTTTAAAGTTTTCAATTATGCATGATTAATTATATTTTGATTCAGATAAATATTATGTACCTAATAAACTATATATTGATACACAGCAAGGTCTGAAATTATCACCAATATTTCTTTTATAATTATCAATTATGGATATTTCAATCAATAATCGTATTATATATAAACACATTGCATTACATATAACTTCATTAAAATATGTGAATTAATAATCTTACTCATAGATAAAACATTTTAAGAGTTGATTAAATGAAAATGAACAGTAAGAGATTTCAGCGGCAATCTTCCAGAAGCCAGTTCCAGCACTTAATAACTTGATTATTTCTCAAAAAAACAAGTACCCATTTTGTACATAAAAAGAAGATACTAAAATGTATGTAGAGTATCACTATCATTTTCAGATACATTAGGCTGTTTCCTTCTTTATACCTAGTTTATTAATAATCTCTCTCATAACACTGAGCATTGCAATGAAAAGAAAAATTAAAGATATCAACAAATTTTCAGAGAAATTTTCATGGAATTGTCCCATGATATTAGACACTTTTTAAAGATGAAAAATTTGTTAGTTCCTTCTGAATTAAAGCATTTATTGTAAGTGTACTTTTATCTAAAGTTAACTTTCATAGATTATTCTAGGTTAGTATTGTCTCTTTCTATTTCTTTTCACAAGTAGAACTGAAAAATAAATAAATAATAATTAGCATCATCCATGTGATAGACAGATGAAATAGATAATAGACAGGTGGACTGATGGATAGATAAATAGAAATTTAATAAAGGAGGTTCCCTAACATTCGTAGTTTTTCTTTTGCAGATTCATTTGTATTCAGTTATTTTTCCCCATAGAAACTTCCCAATCATATTTTTATAGCCTTTTGGAAGACCATTTGGATATTGTGGCTATACTACAGGGATAGAAATTATTTAAAAATATTTTAAGTTAGGCTTTAGAGCAGGGGTTCCAATCCTCTGGGTTCATGGCCCCTTAGGTACTGGCTACACAACAGAAAATGAGCCAAGGGCGAGCAAGCATTACCACCTGAACTCCGCCTCCTGTCAGATCAGCAGTAGCATTAACTTCTCACAGGAATGCCAACCCCATTGTGAACTGTGCATGGGGTGATCTAGGTTGTGTTCTCCTTAAGATAATCTAATAATAAATGTAATGGCTTCAATAATACCAAAATAATCCTTCCATCTTCCCCCATCTGTGAAAAATGTGTCTTCCATTAAACTGGTCCCTGGTGCCAAAAAGGTTGGGGACTACTGCCTCTGAGAACAAAGGCAAAGTTGCCAATAAATACTGCAAATAGCATTCTTTCTGTCACTAGCAATGCATACATTTCCTATGTTAGGATGGAGTTGAGAATCTGAAATGCTGTACAGTACCAGGCTGGAACCCTGCTGCTCTTTGTGTTGTTGTTATTCATTTATTTTTATTTTTATTTTTGGTTTGGAGGTACATGTGCAGGTTCGTTACACAGGTAAACATGTGTCAGGGGATTTGTTGTACATGTTGTTTTATCACCCAGTTACTAAGCCCAGTACCCAATAGTTGTCTTTTCTGCTCCTCTCCTGCATCCCACTTTCCTTCCCTCCACCGCATTCAAGTAGACACAGTGTCGGTTGTTTTCAATGAATACATTTCCCTGAGGCCCTCAAAAAATTATAGAGTTCAATTTAAAATGTATCCGGATCAGGCAACACACAGAGCCACTCAGCCTGGAATCCATTCTTACCTTTTATGGACTGCTCAGCCCAGCTGCTCTTTCTGTAGCTTGAACCACATGCCACCTCCTGTTCGACCACTTGATGTTCTTTCCTTAGCAGTTCCTGAAGCGTCTCCATTGGAGGTGACCTATGCACTTGCTAGACTTAAATGTTTTATTCTTTTCTTCTTCAGATCCTGATCTGTTTTATAGAAATCAGGTAAATCATATAAATGAATATGGAAAAAGACAAAAAAAAAAAAGAGGAGAAGAAGGGGTATTGTAATCAAACATGAATCGGCAATGACGTAGGAAAAGTAAGGAGGGCTGAATTCAGTTTTTTTCTTAAATAAAAATAGTATGGTAAATTGAGTTAACAATTTTATCAGAACTAGGAGTCAATCCTTTGTCACTCTGACACTCCTGTAAACAAATTTGTGTTCCTGAGAACTGTAGATACATTTATCATTCTGATGTTATTGCTTCCTGAGAATTCACTAACAAAACTCATCATGCTGTTCCTTCTGATTAGCCTCAGTGGCCATTTAATTAATAGCATGAGATTTACATCAGTGTTCAAAAGACAAAAGCCATTCTTATAATGTTTCACTGAGGAATGAAATATTTTCTTATTCTCAAAGGATTCTTAAATTATGCCAAAAATTATTGAATGTCTTATATAAGTTTGACCCTGCAAATATCATTTTCACTTTTATTACCCCTTTTATTTTTTATAGCAACCCTCTTTCAACAGTTTTATTATCTTTCTTTTATGTATGGGAAAACAGAGGGTCATAGATATTATTTAACAGAGGGAATATTACCTCTGACCTCTGACTTTAAATTCAATTTTTAAAGATATTAAGCCCATAATATGTTAGTGACATTTAACCATAATGTTGAAGTATATCAAAATTATAATCTGAGTTAATCACAGTAGAAGACAGACCATTAGTATTTGATTTAAATTTTTCTTCTGAATATTTGAACATGGTTTGGTTTCTCTTAGTTTTTGAATTTTTCAGTGCTTAATTTAATATTGCCATGAGACAAATAATAAAAATAATTGTAGATCACAGAATAACAATTTTTCATTAGTTATTATTTTTATTACTATGGAGACTCTTAATTTTTATGAAAAACTACTACCTGTTTAAATATTTTAAACTTTTTTCAAATGTTTGAAACTTCCCTTTGCTTTGAACTCAGTTTTCATTTTTTTCCCATAACTAGGCTATTGATTATATTCAGCAATTGAATAAAAATGTTAAAATCTATAAGAAAGCTTTAAAAAACTTGTTTTCTTTCCTTCCTTCTTTCCTTCCTTTCTTCCTTTCTTCCTTCCTTCTTTTTTTTTGAGACAGAGTCTCACTCTGTTACCAGGTGCCAGACTGGAGTGCAGTGGTGTGATCTCGGCTCACTGCAACCTCTGCCTCCTGGGTTCAAGCAATTCTTCTGCCTCAGCCTCCACCTTGCCCAGCTAATTTTTGTATTTTTAGTAGAGAAAAGGTTTCACCATATTGGCCAGGATGGTCTCTATCTCTTGACCTCGTGATCCGCCTGCCTCGGCCCCCAAAATGCTGGGATTACAGGTGTGAGCTACCGCGCCCAGCAAGAAACATATTTTCAATGTTCTCAATATCCTCTGCATGCCCTGCTCTGATAATATGCAGTTGTCACTGCCTATATGAGCACTTTTGGAATTTATATTAATTTTAATTGCATTCATCCATAATTTATACATTCACATCCCCCAAAATAGCATGGAAAGGTTTACTACAAATAAAATGAGTTTTTTCAGGAAAGAGCAAGCAAGGCTTCCATGCAGGTCTGAAATGACTTGAGAGAGAAAAGAGTAGGAACTGGCTTTAATTATTATGATTGTGATTAGGGGGCGAGAGTTCCTGTTTGGGCCAGTGACTTGCATTATTTAAACTTCTTGCTGTTACCAAAGGAGGAAGCAGCTGGGCTTTGGTTATAGCTTGCTTAGATACAGGCAAGGAAGTAGGAGTGAGACTTGAAGGCTGTTATCAGTAAAACATCAAAAAACAAGGAAGACTTTTTCTGAAATGGGCCATGTTCCGTTCAATTAAAATTTGTCTTAGTAAGCTATATGTCTGACACTCTATGAGAACTGTAGCCTGTGCCAGTAAGAAAGTTTAGTTTCACTGAATGCGTTGTCCAAGAGCACAGTGTTGGGCACTTTTGAGAAGTGAGATGCACCTTGGCAATGAAAGCTAATGAAATCCAAAGGGTACAAATGTCTTGATGAGAACTTGTATTGTGGCTGTACTATGTACAGAGACATATAGAACTGTGGTTTATATTTTTTAGCCCATGTATTCTTTACCACAAATAGAGAAACCTTGGAAAGAGAATTGTTGCTTTGGCCATTCACTGGATCAGATGACCAAGATATTGGCAATAGCTCAAGAGTCTGTAAAAATGTGCAGATGGGGCTGTTGTTGGCCAGGGCATTCAGTGCTAAGAATGAATGCCCAACTCCTGGCCAATTGTGCTAACCCTTTTCTGTGTGTCTTTGATCTGTAATATTATGATTGAAAGGTAGATAGCAATAATTCTCCTGGGGACTTCATCATATGTAAAATGGTACTGCCATCCATGAAATTTAGAAATGCTCTTTGCTATTTACTCACTTCAACACAAGGAGCTTCCTAGGTAGCCAAGGGGTCTGGCAGAGGGATAACTTCATCTAATAAATACCATGGCATCTGGAAATGGAATGAGGAGAGGAGGAGATCAACACCTCTTGCATATGGGATTATCCAGAGAGGCTGAGAGTGTTTTATTCTATGGTTATTGTTTTTATTTTAGCAATGGTCATGCCAAGCATAAAAAGCCCTTCTTCCATGACTTAAATTATAACAGGTGGGCAGGTGGGTACAGAGGGTTCAAGGCTTATTGCCTGTGAAATCTCCTATTTCAATAAGGTCCATGTATATGTCCAACAATTACTGCTCTTATGGTGGATAACATGTAGCCAAGGACAGTTTCTTGCATCAAAAGCCATAGACAATGTCTGGCTGTGATGACTGGCCCAAGAAGTCTAGGAGGTATGAGAGAAGTTTGCTATATCCTGTAGAGTGAAGGAGTCTTTGGGGGCCACGGATGGAAGTGTCTGTTTTACTGGAATTTGGTCAGACTTCAAAGACTTTTATTAGAGGAGGATCCAGTCAAAGTGGGTCAATTTATAAATAACAGCATTTGTGGCCTTAACCAAAATTTAAAATTTGGAGTCTGTTTCCTCTAGATATCCAAAAGACATAAAAGATGTTGAGTTCATCTTAATATTGTTGGTGCTGAGTCCTTCAATTGTTGTATCTTAACAATCTCAGGGATGAAGCCCCTTAACTGACTAAATAATGCCCAGAAATTATACTGAGGTAATGTGGCCCATTTTTTAGAGCTGCTTTTGTGAATATTTGTATGCTCTGATTGTGTATGCCAAATGAATCAATTCATTGAGGGATGTTACTGCTGTGATACACCTGTGTTCTTTTTTTTTTTTGAGACGGAGTTTCGCTCTTGTTACCCAGGCTGGAGTGCAATGGTGCGATCTCGGCTCACTGCATCCTCCGCCTCCTGGGTTCAGGCAATTCTCCTGCCTCAGCCTCCTGAGTAGCTGGGATTACAGGCATGCGCCACCATGCCCAGCTAATTTTTTTGTGTCTTTAGTAGAGACGGGGTTTCACCATTTTGACCAGGATGGTCTCGATCTCTTGACCTCGTGATCCACCTGCCTCGGCCTCCCAAAGTGCTGCGATTACAGGCTTCAGCCACCGCGCCTGGCCACACCTGTGTTCTTAGAAGTTGGATGTGGTCAAGATCTTTCCTGCAAATGTTGTGTGTGATGACATGGCTGTTATCCTTCATGGTTGACTAAATAAAGGTGTACTACATCCCTTTGAAGGTGAAGATAAACTACAATTTAAAGGCTATTTAAATAGGCTGTGAACAGAGCATATTAGTCAATCTATGACTGCAAAGCATTTATCAATGGTTGGATCAAGTCAGCAATTTCAATAAGACTGAGTATGGAAACCAATCTACCATAAGTACCACTGATCTACCATGAAGTACCACTTACTCTCTCCAGGTTTAAAAACAGGCCAAATTGGGTGGTTATATGAAAAAAAAAAAAAAAGAAAAAAGAAAAAAAGAAACAGTGAGGATTATCAATTTTTATCTAAATAGGCATTATATAATTGGGTTCTATTCTTAAAGGTCATCTTTTAATTTATATTGAGCAGTATTAATTATTTTAACTGGTGGAGACAAAAGAAGTCCTATTATGTCAAGAGCATTTTAAGGGCTAGAGATTTAAATAAAATTTAATTTAATTTTATTTCATTACTAACTAATTTTATGTAGTTACTATTTATGAATAATTAAGTTTTTACTTGTACAGTAAGAGTTTATGTCTTTGATGGAATATTTTAGGGCACTGGGCACTATGACAATGGGAATTTGCCTAACACAGTAGTTCTGGTGAAATATACTTGTTTTCTTCTGCTTTCATTAGTAATTCCCCCATATATTAAACAGTATATCTTGTTTAAAATTATTTTGGTTCCCAGATATAACTGTAATTTGAGCCCTAGTGTTCAGAAAGGTCGTTAGATTTTTCTGATTGGTACATCTTAGCATCTGCTAAAGTTAATCCAGAAGTTTCCTCTCTTGTAGCAGTAAAAAAAATCATCAAAGTCCTTCTATTTTTCTTTTCTTTTTTTTTTTTTTTGGAGAGAATGAAAGAAAGAAAAAAAAGGAGTGAAGGAGAGAAAGAAAGAGGAAGAAAAAGAGGGAGACAGAACGGGATGTTGCTTTATTCTGAAAATGGGTATTGAAAACCTCTTTTATGCCAACAATTGTGCTTAATAATGGCCAATCAATATTTCATTTAAACCTATGAGTAGATGTGGTGTGGTACTGACGAGAATGTATATTTTGTATATTTAAAGTGGAGAGCTCTATAAATGCTTATTAAGTTTACTTGTTCCGGGTCTGAGTTCAAGTCCTGGATATCCTTATTAATTTTCTGTCTTGTTGATCTATCTAATATTGATGTTGAAGTCTCCCACTATTATTGTGTGGGAGTCTAGGGAGTCTAAGTCTCTTTATAGGTCTTATGTATCTGGGTGTTAGGATCATTAGCTCTTATTGTTGCATTGATCCTTTTACCACTATATCTTTGTTGCTTTAAGATCTATTTTATCAGATGTGAGAATTGTAACTCCTGCTATTTATTTATTTATTTATTTATTTATTTTTGCTCTCCATTTGGTTGGTAAATCTTTCTCCATCCCTTTGTTTTGGGTCTTTGTGTATCCTTGCATGTAAAATGGGTCTGGATGTAGCATACCATTGGGTTTTGGCTGTATCTTTTGATTGGGGGATTTAGTCGATTTAAATTTAGGATTACTGCCATTTGATGTTAACTGGCTGTTTTGTCCATTCGTTGATGTAAATTCTTCTTTATGTTGATGCTTTTCTTTGTATGTTTTTAGAAAGGCTAATACTGGTTGTTTCTTTCTATGTGTAATGCTTCTTTCAGAAGCTCTGGTAAAGCAGGCCTGGTGGTAATAAAATCTCTGAGTACTTGCTTGCTCATAAAAGATTTTATTTTTCCTTCAATTGTGAAGCTTAGTTTGGCTGGATATGAAATTCTGGGCTGAAAGTTCTGTTCTTTAAGGATGTTGAATATTGGCCCCCACTCTCTTCTGGCTTGTAGGGTTTCTGCTGAGAGATCTGCTGTAAGTCTAATAGGCTTCCCTTTGTGGGTAACCTGACCTTTCTCTCTGGCTGCCCTTAGTATTTTCTCCTTTATTTCAACCCTGGTGAATCTAACGATTATGTGCCTTGGGGTTGCTCTTCTTGAGGAATATCTTTGTAGTGTTCTCTGTATTCCCTGGGGTTGAATATTGTCCTGCTTTGCTAAGCTGAGAAAGTTTTCCTGAATAATATCCTGAAGAGTATTTTTCAACTTGGATTCATTCTCTTCGTTGTATTCAGGTACACCTATCAAACATAAATTAGGTCTTTTCACATAGTCCCATATTTCTTGGAGACTTTGCTCATTCCTTTTTATCATTTTTTCTCTATTCTTGTCTTCTGCTTTATTTCATTAAGTTGGTCTTCGACCTCTGATATCCTTTCTTCTGCTTGATCAATTCAGCTATTAAAACTTGTGCATATTTCACTAAGTTTTTGTGTTGTGTTTTTCAACTCCATTAGTTCATTTATATTCCTCTCTATATTGTCTATTCTTGTTAGCATTTCATCAAACTTTTTTCAAAGTTCTTAGTTTCTTTACATTGGGTTAGAAAAAGTTCTTTTAACTCCCAGAAATTTCTTATCATCCACCTTCTGAAGCCTACTTCTGTTAATGGAACACAGTCCTTCTCCATCAGGCCTTGCTCCATTGCTGATGAGGAACTGTAATCCCCTGTAGAGGGAGAGGTGTTCAGATTTTGGGTATTCTCAGTCTTTTTAGGCTGGTTTCTTCCCTTTGTTATAAATTTATCCATCTGTCATCTTTACAATTACTGCCTTTCTAGTTGGGTTTCTGAGTGGACGTCCAATTTATTGATTCCTAGTGCTGGAATCTTAGCAACCCACTGTGCCGGCCAAAACGGCGGCGTTAAGACTGATGGTGCTTTTTCTTCCCAGTTAATCTCTGTTCTGGCTTCCTTCTTGACTCTCTAATAGGCGACTCTGCCTTCCTGGAGCTCCAAATGTCGGTCAGAAGGGGAACCAGTCCCGTTTACTCTGCACCAAGAGCTGCTGCGCTGGCCACAAGAGTCGCGCTGGTGACCCGTGGGGCTCCTCCACTGGGAATCTTCTGGTCCGTGAGTGACAAAAATTCATCTGAAAATGTGGCATCCTGTCGTTCTCTGCACTTTCACTGGGAGCTACAATCCCGAGCTGTTAGCTATCAGCCATCTTTGATCTCTCTCCAGTCTTTCTATTTTTCTTACATAAATTATTTTAGTAAAATTTGGATTTCTAATTGTGTCAAATTACAGATGTCTGATTTAGTTTTTGTCTTCTTTATTCAGGTTTTTTATTGTTTTTGCTTTTTGATGGTTACTGGACATGCACTAGGGGTTTGATTGAGTTTCCTTTACTTGCTTATATTTATACATTACCTTTTGCCTAGAGTTTTAAATAAGTCTTATAGGAATTAGTTAGTGGTCTCTTCCATGGTAAAGGTAGCTTTATTGAGATTAAAAAGTTGGGCTTAACACAGTTTAAAATTAATACCTTGTCTGTGCCAGAAAAGTGTCTTGGACTTTTTTCCTGTGGCTCCAAGAATCACTACCATCTTTAATAAAAGGGACACAGGGAACAATAGCAGCAAAGACATTTCTGCCATTCTAGTGAGCCCTCTGCTTTTATGAATGTGGGCCCAACATACCAAAACATGTCTATTCTTTCTCCATAGGAGTGGCCACCTCGTGAACTCATATATACGCAGGGCATCAGTCTTCCCCAGAAGTGCTTCATAGGCTGGAAATCATAGCCTGATTAAGACATAAAATTGATAGTCACAGGGCAAGTCTTTTGCCTAAGCTTAGTTTCAGCCACTGCATATAGAGATATTATGGTGTGAATATATATGTTTCCCTCAAATTCATATGTTAAAATATTAATTCCCAAGGTGATGATATTAGAAGATGAGGGCTTTTGAGAGATAATTAGATTGTGAGAGCAGAGTTCTCATGAGTGGGACTAGTGCCCACATATGATGCCCCAGGCGGGCTAGCTAGCCCTGTCTATCATGTGAGAACACAAGGAGAAGATGACTGACAATCAGCCAGAAAGCAGGCCCTCACCAGGCACTCAGTCTGCCAGCACCTTGTTCATGAACTTCACAGACTTCAGAACGATGAGAAAGAAATTTCTTTTGTTTATAACCTACTCAGTATTTGATATTTTTTAATATAAGGCTGAAAAATACTAGACAGAATCAAGACATATGCCTTAATCTGAAATACAGATACATCCAGGTTATGTATGATGCATGAGCTAGGGCCGATTTAAGGAAGTTCCCAATTTCGTAATTCTTTCTTCAGAAGCCAGTAAGGATACTTCTGATATTAATTAGTTAAGTCTATAACAGAAGCATGGCAGAACTTCAGTTGTGTTTATTCCTATAGATACCATACTTCAATAATATTTTCAATAAAATATATTTAAAAGTACATAGCTACATTGCTTATCTGTAATGTGCATTTATTGTACATTGACAAACTTTTTTACTCTAATGAATGAATAAAATTAATTAGATATTTTGGTATATTATCATAAAACATTGGCAACCTAGTTTGTCTCCTCTGCAAATCATGTGTCATTTTAAATGTTCTGATAATTATGTACTGGTTGCTATTTAGTTCAATGTTAAACTGAATTCATAGCAATTGTCACCATATCACAGAGTATGATGCTTTTAAGCATTTGGTTAATTTTCCAAATGTTCAATAGATTAAGGAAATTACTCTCTCTTATTCCAAAAGCATTTAATCATATGTGTTTATTAAGTCAATCAATTTTTGCATGTATTTTTATGATTATATGAGTCACTACCAATATAAAATAAAATAGAATATCATCATATCTGTATTATTATTAAATGTTGTTGCCCAGTTTTTTTTCTTTTCTAAAAATCTCCCCTCCCTCAGTCACCCTTCATCACATAGGTTCATCAAGATGTGTGGCTTAATTGGAAGGTACTGGTATTTTCTTAGAAATATTAGCCTTCTCCTGGTTAGCTCATTACATCTGGCATTCCATGGTGTAATGGTAATTGTCTTCGATTTTCAGATTTATAGTGCTTGTTATTCAAAAACCTTCCTTGAGAGTGTAAAATATATTTTTGGAGAGAGCTACTAATTTTTAAGCACTTGTAATAAATAATTTAGGACTACATAATAATAGTGGTATATACATTTATATTTGTGTCTTCATGAAGATTTTCTATGACATATTTCCCTGAAATAATCAATTATTAGATTTTTGACAATAAGAAAAAAATGATAGGTAAATGAATGCTGTTGGGGAAAAGTCCCATATTCTTCATATGGACAGTGTTGAATCTCTGCTCTTGCCTGACTGTATTCTCAATAGAAGGGTTTTCCTGAAACCTAACTACTTTTAGACAGAGGCAATTTACTTAATGTGTGGGACTCACTGATAAACAATCTGATAATTATGCTTTTTACCATTTTTATCTCACCATGGTCTTTACAAATGTTTTGTCAGAATTCTCTTTTCCATCCTTGGTGGGCACATCTTACATAATATACAGTTTTCTAGACCTTAAGTTTGGTATCTTGTTCAGTATGAAAGACCAATCTAATCTAAACCAAAACTAATTTGCATTCAAGTGTAAGTTCTCCCATCCTGCAGGTCAGGCCTGGTGCACAGTTTGGAGGGTGCGTTGGGCAATGAGATGTGCTCATTAGTCACCTTATTCCATCCCCTCACCTTTCTATCCTGCTAGCTATGGACATTCCAGGCTCGGAGGAGGAGAGAGAAGGCAGGACAGGAAAGTAAAACCTTTTTTTATTTCATTGGTTTTGCGCTCTCTGAGCTGTTGCACAACTTCATCAGGGAACTTACTCAAAATTAGGATCCCCTGTTGTGTATGTTCTGAAGAAGTAGGTGAAAAACAGACAGAAGTCTCTATTCTTCCCAAATTCCTGACGACTTGTGAAAGTGTCCCAAAGCTCTTGAGTGTCATGCCAAGTGTCTAGGTTCTTACAACAGTACGTATAACCCACATGATGTTTAATTTAACCAAGCAGTATTCAAATAGAAAGTGATGTTTTCCCATTTTCTTGCAAATATCTTCAAAATATGTCTTGAGGGCTAAAACTGAAAGCATTCTTTTTTTTGGGTGGGCGCGGGGGGGGGGGCACTCTCACTCTGTCGCCAGGCTGCAGTGCAGTGGTACAATCTTGGCTCACTGCAACTTCCGCCTCCCTGGTTCAAGCGATTCTTCTGCCTCAGCCCCCTGGGTACCTGGGACTACAGGCACACACCACCATGCCAAGCTAAGTTTTCTACTTTTAGTAGAGACAGGATTTCACCATGTTGGCCAGGATGGTGACAGCATTCTTTATAGAATCCTTGACCCTAATGAATGTTTTGCTTTCTTTTTATAAAGGCTAAAATGAGAAATTCATGTAGCTTTTGTTTGTCTGCTTGTTTGTTTTTTGAGATGGAGTTTTGTTCTTGTCACCCAGGCTAGAGTGCAATGGCTTGATCTCGGCTCACCACAATCTCCGCCTCCTAGGTTCAAGCTATTCTCCTCCCAAGTAGCAGGGATTACAGGCATGCAGCACCATATCCAGCTAATTTTGTATTTTTTAGTAGAGACGGAGTTTCTCCATGTTGATTAGGCTGATCTCAAACTCCCAACCTCAGGTGATCCACCCGCCTTGGCCTCTCAAAGTGCTGGGATTATAGGTGTGAGCCACTTCATCCAGCCTCATGTAGTTATTTCTTAATAACACATTAACCCTTTCTTTCTCTCTCTCTTTTTAATAATATGGGAGGTACCTATCTCCATTCCCCACTCCACCCATTTTAAGGATGTAGCCAATATTCTGGAAGACCAAAAATTAAACAAATAAGTTAATTAAAATAGGGTAAAAGAAGGTCTATTTCAAATCCTGTTTTATAGCTATCGAGGGTATATAGAGACTAATTTTATTGAGTGTGCAATTTATTTAGTAATTCAAATATCTGCCACAGGGTGACCTTATAGAAAGTTTGCATTTTTGTAATGTAGGGATAAAGAAGAAAGAAGTGTAAGGTATACAGCATTCATGAAAATTTTTATTTTTGCTATGCCAAACATATAAAGTAGAGATGATAGCTTATAAGAAACTAAAACATCTTGAAAACTTTTGCCTCTGTATTAATTTTTAATATGACAGCCAAAATTAAATTCTAGGATTTGTTTCCAGAAGTAAACAGTATCTTTATCAAAATGCACTGTTCTTTGGTGAAGTTATATAAATACTATTAGAAGTTATATAAATACTGACACATAGAATGAAACAGATATAATTTTATATTATTAGGTAAACTTGCAAATATGCAGGTGGTTATATTCATAAATGTGTGATATATATGGATTGTATTAAACTCCAGTGAAGAACTAAGATTGTTATTGATTTATCACTCACCTGCCATTATTAGAAAAAAATTAACTATTAAATATGTGGGCCAGAAAGTTAATTATAAATAAGTTAAAAAATGTTGTGTTTTATATTTGTGAATTGATTTCTTAAATTACAAAGGAAATTCTACAATAGAATTCAGGAACATATTTCTTTCTTTCCTTCTTACTTTTTCTAACATTGATGTTTCTATGGTAGAGTTAATTTAATTAATGCTTTAGTGAGTTACTTCCCAAATAATCCTATTCAGTTTCTTTCATATATTCTTTTACTTCTAAAATAAAATTTGTCTCAGGCTTTATAGACATTTTAAATACACTTCTAGCTAACCCTATGATATAATGTTTATTTAAAAGGAAATGAAGAATTAATGAAAGTAATAAAATCTTTAGCTCCATGCACAAAAAAATTTATAGAAATATTTTTTCCCATTGCCTATGTGTGATACTTGCATTTTTATATAAATATTATATGTGATTGTGTTCAGCAAATCAATAATTATTCAACTCCTTCAAACAATTTTGAATGAATTATTCTTTTGGGAAGCTAATTCTATAGAAATGGACTAACAACTTGTTTTGTTTGTTTTTAAAAATCAGGAAAAATTGTGTATGTGCATATGTGTGTCTGCTGCATCCATATGTAAATAGAGATGAAACTCTGACTAACATAGATCTCACAGGTTGAGGATGTCTTTTTTTCATAAGCCCTTTTGTTGCACATGTTATGTACTGCTTTATTTTACAAGAATCAGGCAACATTTTCAAAGATTAAAATGAAGAATAAATTTAAATGTGACTGACTTTTAATATTTGCCATGTACACAAAGTTACCATGATCCACATAACATTGGCTGAGAAGTTAATGAGCAATAGTGACAGGATCTATTGCTTAGAAAGAACCTTTAACCGTTTAAAAGGCATTGTCATTATGTTATATAAAGAGGAATTGATTTCTAGCTTTATCTCTAATTAGATTACTCTGCCTGCTTATATAACTTGTAATCCTCTTACAATCACCCCATTGTGCAGAGTGTAGATATATACAAAGCCTTCTTGGATGCAACAAACAGCCATTGCTAAGGTTAATGGGCAAAGACTAAGCAACTCCCATGCCTACTTAGAACATACTGTGTTGTGTGACAACCAGTCCAAGACACAACTATATGCTTAGACCGATGAGTTAAACAGGATGGAGATTTTAATCAGAACATATCAATACTTTGTATTTCTGAGTGGATGTGGTAATGAGCACAAGATCTGAAGTTGCACTGACTGGATAAGAATATAATAATAGGCCGGGCGCAGTGGCTCACACCTATAATCCCAGCACTTTGGGAGGCCGAGGCGGGTGGATCACGAGGTCAAGAGATCGAGACCATCCTGGTCAACAAGGTGAAACCCCGTCTCTACTAAAAATATAAAAATTAGCTAGGCATGGTGGTGCGCGCCTGTAGTCCCAGCTACTCAGGAGGCTGAGACAGGAGAATTGCTTGAACCCAGAAGGTGGAGGTTGCGATGAGCCGAGATCATGTCATTGCACTACAGTCTGGGTAACAACAGTGAAACTCCATCTCGAAAAAAAAAAAAAAAAAAAAGAATACAATAATCAAGATGAGACAAGAAAGGCATAGAGATGAAATGGAGTGGGCATGTGATTAAAAAAATCCTAACTTTTGTTTTACTTCAAGTATTAATACACTTTTAAAATACCTGAGGCAATCAAAAGCAGATAATACTATATGAGCTGTTTTGATCTATGACAACATTACATGAGATTAAAAATAGCAAAAATATTATTGACATATACTACTTTATTAAAACAAGAATTACATGGTAAAATAAAAGATCTTAGAGTAGTTGGAGAAGAAATGCCTGTGAACAATTATTTCCTGGGGTATTAAGTCATAAAATAAAGAAGATTCAATTGAGGAATTAGGTAAAGACACATCACTGAAAAAAAGTAAGAGTCTCTATTTTTTGCTTTTACAAGTTTTACTAAAGTTTCATTGTTTTATATGTGAGAAAAATCCACATTCACTACTAGAAATCTCCTTTCTAACTCACTTCTCTCATCCTTTCTGAAATGGTGTATCATTAATCACACTACTGTCAGGAAAATTTTGAACCACTAGAGGGGCAATAATCTTGTTACTTTGTCAGTCTTAAAGCTATTCAAACTTCTGGAATTGAAGTCAACTCCTGAAATTTTGAGTAAGATTTTTAAGTTTTTTATTTTTAGAAACAGAAACTCTTTTTATTGCCAGGTTGGTTTCAGACTCCTGGGTTCAGAAGGTCCTCTGGCCACAGTACCTGGAATTATAGGCATGAAGCTCTATACCCAATTGGAGGTTTCTTTATTTTAAAAAATTCCTCCACACATTATTAAAAACAGTATGGAAGCTTCTCAGACTAAAAATGGAACTACAGTATGATCCAGCAATCCCTCTAGTGGGTATTATTGGCTTTAAGATCCTTATTCCATCAGTGATTGTGTGTTCCACTCTTTTCTTCAATTAAACCTTTTCCTGCTGGAACAAATATAAGCTGTGTTTTCTTACTTACACCCTAGAAGTCACAGAAGATTGTTTGATAGTTTCAGTAAGAAAGAAATTGCAGCTGAATGTATGGAAATGTTACTACAAAAACTGTGAGTGTAAATTTGCAAATAGATTTGGTAAAAATTACTGTCGTATTTTTTAACCATGGCTATTTCTCTAGGCCTATACTTTGTATACGTGTGTGTGTGGTGTGTGTGTGTGTGTGTGTGTGTGTGCACGTGCTTATGGTTATTAAATATCAAATCATGTTTAATGAGGCCATTTTTCTGCAATTGTTTAATGTGTTCAGAGGTAATGTGTTATCGAAAGTAAAGCTGAGGACACAAAAAGCCTTACTGAACATCCTCCACAGTCAGGAAGAAATGCTGGTCACTTATTTAAAACAAAATTTTTAACTCACTCTCTCCTTTAAAGATGCAGTAGCCAATCATATTAATGGTCTTTAGTCTTAGTGAAAATATTGACAGTTTAATCAAGCATAGAGTAAAATTTGTCACTGAGAATTTGTTGAACTTGCATTGCTAATACTTCTTATTTCTCTCTTCTGTATCTATGGCAATCCCAAAATAAAACCAAAGCAAAAAACAAGTAAAACAATCAAAACACACACTCGCACAAACACACATAGTAAAAAATACAATAAAATACCAGAAATAGTTCTCATGAACACTTAAACATTATTTGTAGCAATAGAGACTGGACTTTGAAAAACAATGTCTTAGAGGAAGAATATGTTTCGTGAGAAGAAAAGATAGTTTAATCTATTTGGCCCAAATACGTGGTTTTAACAGATCCCAAGATAACAGCATTGGGCAATGTCTGAAAGTATTCTGGGCAGTCACCACTGGGAATGTGGGGATGCTACTAGAATCTAGCAGGTAGAGGCCAGGGATACTTCTAAACATCCTGCAATGCTCAGGACAGCCTCCCACAAGAAAAAGCTACCTGGCCCTATATGTCAACATTGAGTGTTAAGAAACTTTATTTTAGAAGAGTAAAAGTAAATGCAAATGTGGAAGGATGATTTCATTTGTTATTTTTGTGACATTTCTACAAGGGGTAAGTTGCTTTCTCATAGAGTTCCCTTATTCATGAAAAATAAAAGGTAATTTTAACCTTAGGGATGGAATTAAAAATTACTTTCTGTGAAATCATGTGTGCTATAACTAGAACAAGAAAAACAAATGATTCTTACATGAGACTTTTCTCCTAAGTGAAGCCTTTTAAACCCATCAGTCTCACAAAACCTAGAAAAATGCGGGAAATATGCTTAATGAAATACAGACTAGAAATCTAAAGTTAAAATAAAAAGGATTGGTGGATTTCAAAGGTTTTCATGTCTAGAAGAAGAAAGTGTGATTTTCAGGCTAAGGCATTTCCGAGACTGTGAGAACCAAATGAGGAGGTAGTTCCTACAGCCTCCTTTACCCTCTCGCAGCCAAGAATAATAATTATGCATGTGCAGAAGTCTTAGTCACCAGTGGCTTGATATTAATGATGAGCATGTGAGTTTATTCATCAGGCTTAGCTATTACAATGTGAGCTCCCTTCCTCATTCTATTCATCGACTTTCAAAATGCATTAAGCCTAATGGAGAAAAGACAAATCACCAAGTCTTACTTTAACAATTTAAAGATTTTGTATTTCTGGCATACTGTTAAGTCAGTTAATGCTGCTTAGAGATACTCCACAGAAGGATTGTTGCTCACTGTTTTTTTTGTTATTATGATGGGTAGTTTCATTGATATTATGCATGACTTCTGATCAGGACCAGTGTTAGTATGCCCATTGAGCTTCCAAAATGGCAAAAGTTCAAAAATGACAGAAATTGTATATAACTGATAAAAAGAGCAAAATTATATATGTGTGTGTGTATGTGTACATATATATATATATATATATATATATATATATATATATTCCAAATAAGTCTTCAAATATTAAACTTTTCAATTATTTATTATAATCAATATATTATGGAAGGCAAGATGACTTTTAATAAATAATTGAAAAGGTTAATATTTGAAGACTTATTTGGAACAACTCAAAAAAGATTTAATTGTTTACAGGAGGTAATAAGAGGAAGACTTACTCTGAGCGCAACATTACAAATACATTACAAGTCAGACAGTAGAAACAATTAATTCAGAACTTTTGAGGCCATTTCTCAAGGAAAATTAGGAGAAGAGAATGAAACAATTATTTTCGTGTTGAGTTATTTAAAATGAAACCAATAAATCTTTTAAAAAGAGGACAGTGTATATTTTTCCTGAGAAACATTTATATGGTATTATTCTTCTCCAGAGACAACAGGAATATAGATTTTGTATTTTAATTTTGAACAAATTGAGTACCAAGTGACTTTCTCCAATAATGTATATTTTCCAGTAATATATTATCTAATTAAACAATTTATTCCCCTGCAATGCCTCTTAATATACATGTCTCTGTACCATAGATGATAAGAGTAAAAAATGTTTTGTTAGTCTGTTATATCTTACTCAGGTTGCCATAAAATCATACCATAGGCAGGGTCACTTTAACAATAGAAATTTATTTTCTCACAGTTCTGCAGGCTGGAAGTCTGGGGACACGATGCCAGGATAGTCAAGTTCTGGTAAGAACTTCTGGTTGCAATTGGCTTTTTGTGGTGAATGATGATGGCGAGAGAAAGATAACTCTCTTCCTCTTTTTTCAAGGCCACTAATCCTGTTAGATTAGGCGGCCACCTTTATGACCTGATAAAGCCCTGTATCCAAGTTGTTGGGGGTTACAATTTCAGTATAGGAATTTCAGGATACGAAATTCAATCTGGAGTATCTTAACAATAGAAAAAATATTCTGCAAAAACATAGGTATTATAATTTTATTTATTCATTTATTCAGTTTTAATTACAGATTATTTAGAACAAAAAAGTTAAATAGAGACTTAAAAAGTTCTTGAAAATCTACCCGACAACTTTCTCAGAGAAAGGAAATGGCATTAAGCATATTTATTGCGATACATCAAATACTTGTGTTTCTTTTGTCTAACCTACTTAAATCATAAAGAAAATAAGACTAGGGCCGGGCGTGGTGGCTCACGACTATAATCCCAACACTTTGGGAGGCCAAGGTGGGTGGATCACGAGGTCAAGAGATCGAGACCATCCTGGTCAACATGGTGAAACCCCGTCTCTACTAAAAATACAAAAAATTAGCTGGGCATGGTGGCGCGTGCCTTTAATCCCAGCTACTCAGGAGGTTGAGGCAGAAGAATTGCTTGAACCCAGGAGGCGGAGGTTGCGGTGAGATGAGATCGTGCCATTGCACTCCAGCCTGGGTAACAAGAGCGAAACTCCGTCTCAAATAAATAAATAAATAAATAAATAAATAAATAAATAAGACTAATATTCTATTAGGAAAGTTTGAGTCAAGCTCTGTTATTTATTTATTTATTTATTTATTTATTTATTTATTTATTTATTTATTTTATTTTTATTTTTGGTTGCTAATGCTCTTGTTTTCTGCTTTTTTTTAAATGTAAAAACATGGGGAGTAACAGGTAATAAATATAATAATTTCTGAGTTTTTGTGAATTGAATTAAAAAAACAGAGAAAAAATAACACTTTCAAAATAACAGAATAAATATAAAATTACTAAAACAACTACCCTAACAGATTGTATCAACAAGGTCACTGTATTAAAGGCAGATAAGAAAAATACTGTGTTCCAAAATCCTTTGAGTAATCCCAGGGAGATCAGATCTCACTGTATCAGGCAATATCAGTTGTTCCAATGAAAGTAGTATCATATGCAATCAAGCACAATTAATCTCTGGAATGAGGCACAACAGAAATACAACAATGCTTGCTGCCAATGATCTTTTAGCAAGAATTGCCCATGCAGAGTCCTAGTATCATTAGCATTTTTTTTGTGTACAATAGAGTATCTGAACTCCTGGTTGCCCTTGTCTAATTCTGCCCAGGTGCTCTAGTGGCAAACAAAAAGTTACAAACCAAAAGCAGTACATGGAGTTCAGGGATGTATCAAAGACTTCCATTCGTATTTGGATTGTTTTCCTGCTTAATTCACCCAGAGTGTGTTGCTATTAGTTTTGAACATACCCTTATTCTCTTTGCTAATTTACATAGAATTACTTTAAAAATAATTAAAATAAATGAGCAAAATCTCTACTAAGAGAAAATAATAGATATTTTAATTTTAATTTTTACTTCATCTTTTTCTATGTACATTTCTAATTTTAGCTATGGTCAGATTTTATGTAGACATTTGAATGCTAAGATTTTATGGTACATTTCAGTAATATTTTCAAAGTTATTTAAATGTTCATCTATCTAAGCATTATTAGTACTCCTTTAGTAGTGAATAATTTATCAATTAAAACTCAGTCAGTTGTGGCAGACGAATATTTGCATAACACATCTCAGATCAGGCTGCTACACCAGAATAGCATACACTGGTGTCTTGTAAACAACAGAAATTTATTCTTCATAGTTCTGGAGGCTGGAAGAGCAAGATCAAGGCGCCAGGGTGGTCAGGTTTTGGTGAAGGTTATCTTCTGCGTGCAATCTGCCGATTTATCTTCATAGGGAAGAAAAAGCAATATAGCCTCCTTTAATGGGTATTGATCCTATTCATGAGGGTTCCATCCTCTTGACCTAATTATTTCCCAAAGGAACCCCCCCTTCTGATACCAACTCACTGGGGGTTAGGATTTCATCATATGAATTTCATGTAAACACAACATTGGTATTCACTCTGTAACAACCACTTAATTTTGTTAAAATCTTTATATATATTAACATAAAATAACTTACTTTATTATAACTTTTTTAAAATTTCTAGAATATTTGTCAAGGTTAAAAATCGAATACAAGCCTCTTAAATGAATTTGAAGGCTATCCAACTGTTTAAAAATTATTTTACTTAGGATTGTCTTGGCCATGTGGGCTCTCTTTTGGTATCATATGAAGTTTAACGTGGTTTTTGTCTGGGGGTTGGGGGCTAGGGGAGGGATAGTAGGGAGTGGGGAGATTGGGAGGGATAGCATTAGGAGAAATACCTAATGTAGATGATGAGGGTGATAAATGGATGCAGCAAACAACCACGGCACGTGTATACCTATGTAACAAACCTGCACATTCTGCACAGGTACCCCAGAATTTAAAGTATAATTAAAAAAAAAAGAAATTTACAAAAGAAAAAACAGAATAGTCAAGAAACATAAGAAAAATTGCTCATACCTATTAAAAAATTATTTTAAAATTATATATATATGAATCCATCTGCTTTTCAAAAAAGCTATTCCACTGAGTGGTTTTTAAGTTAACTTAGGTCAAATAACATAATGTTTGTTGTTTTTCTTAATTATATAATTTCCACATGCTCTAAAATATTATATTACATTATTAGTTTTTATCATTACTTTCTAATTGTAAACTTTCATAATTTGCGTATTTTGATGCTACATACATTTGTGCTTACAAATACATGTTTGTCATTTAAATAGTAGCTATAACTTTCAGATAAAGTAGATTACCCCTTTTGCTTCAGTTCATGATTTTATTAATAATTATATCCTATATTTTCTTCTCATTTTGATAAACAATTCTTTCACTTTTAAGTGACATATATGTGGTCATTCTTTGTTTCCAGCAATTTGTTTACATTGGGTTAGTTAAATATTTTATAAGAAATAAATATTTGTAACTTTTTTGACTCAATCTAAGTGACCTTGCCTTTAGAATATGAACTTTATACTCTGAATCTATTAACATCTCTGCACTGTTTAATGTCTTCTATCATTTTACTTTTTTCTGCTAGCCATGTAGATAATATATTATTTTGTTTGATTTTTTTTTTTATTCTGTGATATGGAAGATAAACATTCTTTTTCTGTTCTTATCACATATTAAGGTTTTTCACACAGAAAATAAACAAAAAATTTAAAAATTATCAAATCAACTTTATTTTTCTCTGTTTTGAATTCTCTGACTAAATTAAAAAGGGCTATGATGCTTAGAATTTTACATTTAAAACACTTCTATAGCATTTTCCAAATTGAAATGTGATCATTTATGTACATATTTTTTTCAAATATTACATTT
Source organism: Saguinus oedipus (assembly GCA_031835075.1). Taxonomy (NCBI): domain Eukaryota; kingdom Metazoa; phylum Chordata; class Mammalia; order Primates; family Cebidae; genus Saguinus; species Saguinus oedipus. The sequence continues at coordinate 49,312,423 of CM063186.1, read as the reverse complement.
AAACCTATATATTTATCCATTTTAGTCCTGTTGACAATTATACTCTAAATAATTTTCTGCTCATAAGTGCTAATTTTAATGCATTTTCCTTTGCTATAAGATTATCCGAAGGTGCTATATTTTTACAAAATTTATATATTTAGTTTCTGCATTTCTCAGCTCTACTATGTATATAAATATTATAATTTGCTTTTACACGGTAAGGAAAATATGTAATTGTTTCCTAATACTTATTAAGTGAAGGTGATGTAGGAGGCAGGACTCGACTGTGGACCAGAGTGAAGACTGGCTGAAATAGGGGAGAGGCACAGGAATTACCTCTTCATAAAACATGCCCACCATCATAAGTGGGCAAACGATGTAGAAGTTCTCATCCCTTTCCATGGCAACAATTCAGAAATTATCACACCTTTTCTATAATTTCTGAATAAACCACCTCTTAATTTGCATGTAACTGGAATTAGATATTAGTTGTACTGCAGCCCTGCCCTTGAGCTGCTGCTCTCTATGCAGGGCCTATGGGATAGCCTGCTCTGCAGGAGCAGTCACTGGGCTGTAGCACTACTGCCTCAGTGAAGCTGTTTTCTTCCATCACTAACTGGATCTTGAAAGCTTTCCTGGGCAAAGCCAATACCTTTCCTGTGCTATGCCACAATTTTGTGGCTTGCCTGCCTTGTATCACAGGGAGATTTTAGATCAACCTGATATTTCTTCATTGTTGCTGAGAGAAGGAGCTAGATAATTTTAAGTTTCTTTTGATTGATAAAGTTTGAATGTACAATAAGATTTGACACTTATGCTTTTCTTTCCTTTTAATACACCCTCTCATCTTTATTACTTTAAAAATGAAAAGTTTTTATTATAATAATATATCTGGTGTATTCTCATTAGGATGAACATTCTTCCTGTGTTCAGGCTTCTAGATTTTATTTATGTCTTTCTTAGTTTGTCATTGTTTTAAAACTCTTCTTCCTTTTTTTCCTGTGCTGTAAGGTTTAAACCCAAGAGACTTCTATTATAATTCTCATTTGTGTCCTGCTCAAGTATCTGTACATGTACATATGAAATATACTTGCATTCTATTAATAATGTTACTAATCACCTTGCTTTGTAACCGTGCGTCTGTCCTTGGAGATTTGGAGGCAGATTGTACCAGCATGTAAGCATTGGTTATTAATAGCAGTGAAACTGGTGATTAGACCTAGCAAACACAAGGCAAATCCAGACTTAGCTAAGGAAAGACTTTACTCCAAAGGACAATTGCTGTGGGGAAAGAGGACAACTGCTATTAGGAAAGGGGGATGATCAGAATAAGGAGAACACTCAGATCGTAAGATCTGAAAGCATCTCAAAGGCCAAGCAGGAAGAAATTGTCTCTCTTGCAGTCTAGAAAGAAGCAGCTGCAGAGCGGTGGGGTGAATGGGAACCAGGATCATACATTTAAGTAAGGAAGGTTTTTCTCTGAGAGCAATAAATTTTCAAAAAACTGTCATTTGTAAGGGGTCCATCTGCTTGCCCACTCTTAAAGGGTCAAAGTTTAGGAGTTGAGAAATTTGTGGTAAAGCAGAAGAATTTAGCTAAAATTTTGGTAATGATGAGTTAGCAGGTATTTTGTCCAGATTGGTTAATGGGTACAAACAAGTCAGCTAATCAATCATTACTGAGGCAAAGAATAAGAATTTGGAGGGTCAGAGTCTCGCCTTGTCTAAGGTAAACAAAGTATCATCTACAAATCTTATCTAAGTCAAGTGGAGAAGGGTGGTACTGAGGTGAGGGGCAGAACTCGATTCTGGAGGCAGGATTTAGGCACCAGACCAAATTGAAGACTAGCTAAAACAGGGACATAACAGAGGCAGCTTTCTGTTGAAACAAATCCACCAGTGTGCCATGTTAGTTTACCATTGCCATGGTAGCACTCAAAAGTCACCACCATTTTCCATGGCAAGATCCTAATGATCCAGGTATTATTGCTCATTTCCTAGAGATTTATGTATAATCTGCCCCTTAATTTGCCTGTGATTAAAAGTAGACATGAGTATGACTGCAAAACTGCTCTGGGCACATTGCCTATGGAGTAGCCCTGCTCCACAAGCAGTACCTTTGATGCTGCTGGATGCTGCCGTTTCAAATAAAATTGTCTAACACCTCTGGCTAGCCCTTGAATTCTTTCCTAGGCAAATCAAGAACCCTCCTGGGCTAAGCTCCAGTTTAGGAGCTCACGTGCCCTACATCAGCTCTTTGCTGTAAGCCCTTATTTTGGATCCTAAAGGGTGGGGGGATTCCCTACCTTCAGCTGTTTTCCAGGAGCACAGGACTCAGGTACAGTTTAACACTGTCAGCACCTGGTTTCCACAAGCTTCTCAGAAGCTTTGACTTTTATGCTGGTTATGTAGCAAGAATATGCCTACAAGATAAACCATGTATAAGAAACTCCTGTTGAGACTCCATTCTAAGCAACTGGTTTTGAGGTGTTCTGTGCAGCTATCAGTGGTCCACTGCTGAAGACATAAGGTATAGGCTGGGCACATGCCTATAATCCCAGCACTTTGGAAACCTGAGGTGGGTGGATGGCTTGAGGTCAGGAGTTCGAGAATAGCCTGATCAACACGGTGAAACTCTGTCTTTACTAAAAATAGAAAAATTAGCTGGGCATGGTGGCTGGTGGCTGGTGCCTGTAATCTCAGCTACTCAGGTGGCTGAGGCAGGAGAATCGCTTGAACCTGGGAGTCAGAGATTGTAGTGAGTTGAGATTGTGCCACTGCAATCTAGCCTGGGCGAAAGAGCAAGACTTCCTCTCAAAAAAAAAAAAAAAAAGAAAGAGAGAGAAAGAAGTTATATACTGGAGAAGACTACAGAAACTTGGATGTGGTCTAGGCCTTTTCAGACTACTTGCTGTGACACAGCTTTTATCTTAGATGTACATTTTTTACTATAATATTGTTGGGTTATGTCCTTGACCTGCAATAAGCCAAAGATTGGTAATCATTGACAGTTCATGTCTGTGAGTTTTCCCTACCATTCAAACCTGAACTGTGACTGCAACTCCTTGATCTTGAAAAATTTATCTTTTTTACAATTGTGATTATGTATTATAGAAATCAGATATATTTTTTTACTTCCCCAAAGTGAACATAATACATCCATAATGTCTCCCTTGCCACAGAATTCTTCTTGATCTCCCATTGCTTTTTTCTCCAGATGACTCATTCTTGCCATCTAGATGCACTAGAAGAAAAAAGAAAGAACCCAAAGGTCAGAAATTCAGAACCTCTGTGGTAGGGGGAGATGGAGTCCTAACAGTATCTATAGGGGGTCACGATGGCAAATTGCTCTGTGTGGTGAAGATCATCAGTTTCTTTTTTTAAAATTTTTAATTTTTTTATTGCGTTTTAGGTTTTGGGGTACATGTGCAGAACATGCAAGATAGATGCACAGATACACAGATGGCAGTGTGTTTTGCTGCTTTCCACCCCTTCACCCACATTTGGCATTTCTCCCCATGCTATCCCTCCCCTGCTCCCTCCGACGCTGTCCCTCCCCTGTTCCCCCCAATAGACCCCAGTGTGTAGTACTCCCTTCCCTGTGTCCATGTGTTCTCATTGTTCATCACCCACCTATGAGTGAGAGTATACGGTATGTTGTTTTCTGTTCTTGTGTCAGTTTGCTGAGAATGATGTTCTCCAGATTCATCCATGTCCCTACAAAGGACACAAACTCATCATTTTTGATGGCTGCATAATATTCCATGGTGTATATATGCCACATTTTTCCAGTCCAGTCTATCATCGATGGGCATTTGGGTTGGTTCCAGGTCTTTGCTATTGTAAACAGTGCTGCAGTGAACATTCATGTGCATGTGTCCTTATAGTAGAAAGATTTATAGTCCTTTGGATATATACCCAGTAATGGGATTGCTGGGTCAAATGGAATTTCTACTTCTAGGTCCTTGAGGACTCGCCACACTGTCTTCCACAATGGTTGAACTAATTTACACTCCCACCAGCAGTGTAAAGGTGTTCCTATTTCTCCACATCCTTTCCAGCATCTGTTGTCTCCAGATTTTTTAATGATCACCATTCTAACTGGCGTGAAATATTGGCAAGCCTATTGCAACAGCACATCAAAAAGTTTATCCATCATAATCAAGTAGGATTCATCCCGGGGATGCAAGGCTGCTTCAACATACGCAAGTCTATAAACGTAATTCACCACATAAACAGAACCAAAAACAAAAACCACATGATTATCTCAATTGACACAGAGAAGGCCTTTGACAAAATTCAGCAGCTCTTTATGCTAAAAACCCTCAATAAACTCGGTATTGATGGAACATATCTCAAAGTAATAAAAGCTATTTATGACAAACAACAGCCAATATCATACTGAATGGGCAAAAACTGGAAGCATTCCCATTGAAATCTGGCACTAGACACGGATGTCCTCTCTCACCACTTCTATTCAATATAGTACTGGAAGTTCTAGCCAGAGCAATCAGGCAAGAAAAAGAAATAAGGGGTATTCAAATAGGAAAGGAGGAAGCCAAATTGACTCTATTTGCAGATGACATGATAGCATATCTAGAAGACCCCATCGCCTCAGCCCAAAAACTCCTGAAACTGATAAGCAACTTCAGCAAAGTCTCAGGATATAAAATCATCAGTTTCTTTTGATCCTTGCTTCAGGAGCCAGCCTTCTCTTCTGATAAACCTTTGTGTGGAATGGACCCTTGCAACAGAGCAAATGTAAGACTTTCTGTATGCCACTGTTTGTTCTTAAAGGCCATCAATTCAGGAAGGCAAGAATGAAAATATCTGTTGGCTCCTTGTTCACCTTTCTTTAATTAAGGTTTCAGCACATAAATTTTGAAAGAACACATTTCAGCCCATAACACCCCCCAGTGCCTCTCTAAATTATTTCCACATGAAAGCCACAAAAACACCTCACATTTTCCAGCTTGGGAAAACCATCCATTTATATTTGCTGCATTACACACCCCGATGATTACTTACTAGACTATAATATTAGAACTATGATTACTTATTACTCAACAGTCATTAGCTTGGTATCAGGGGTAAAGCATGGTGGCGGTTTCTCTATGATTCTAATTCAATCTCAGTCTTAAGCAAGCATTGCTTCCCTGAGTCATGGGTGTCAAGACTTCTTGGCGATTCTGATTGGCACTCAGCTGCAGGTCAGGACCAGGGATTATTCCTGCCATTCCCATGAAGGCAGAGGGTTTTGTTTGTTGGTTTGTTTTCTCTGTTCACTTTCTCCGTTTGCAATAGGTTTTCACAAGTGCCCCACAGGTACAAGGTAGTTGTCCTTCACCTAGTAGTTTAAGATTTTTGTTCCATAGGAGAGGAGGGAGCACGGATCTCGGGTTGGCTTTCTGCCCTCCTTGAAGCAACCTCTCATTTAAGCCAGCATCATCACACCGATAATCTTTTTATTTATTTATTTATTTATTTATTTAAATTTTTATTGCATTATAGGTTTTGGGGTACATGTGCAGAACGTGCAAGATAGTTGCATAGGTACACACATGGCAGTGTGTTTTGCTGCCTTCCTCCCCTTCACCCACACCTGGTATTCATCCCCAGGCTATGCCCCCCAGCCCCCACCGCTGTCCCTCCCCCATTTCCCCCAACAGTCCCCAGTGTATAGTAGACCACCTCTCTGTGTCCATGTGTTCTCATTTTTCTCACCCACCTATGAGTGAGTATATGCAGTATTCCTTTTTCTGTTCTTGTGTCAGTTTGCTGAGAATGATGTTCTCCAGATTCATCCATGTCCTTACAAAGGACACAAACTCATCATTTTTGATTGCTGCATAATATTCCATGGTGTATATGTGCCACATTTTCCCAGTCCAGTCTATCATTGATGGGCATTTGGGTTGGTTCCAGGTCTTTGCTATTGTAAACAGTGCTGCAATGAACATTTGTGTGCATGTGTCCTTATAGTAGAACGATTTATAGTCTTTTGGATAGATACCCAGTAATGGGATTGCTGGGTCAAATGGAATTTCTATTTCTAGGTCCCTGAGGAATCGCCACACTGTCTTCGACAATGGTTGAACTAATTTACATTCCCACCAACAGTGTAAGAGTGTTCCTATTTCTCCACATCCTCTCCAGCATCTGCTGTCTCCAGATTTTTTAATGATCGCCATTCTAACTGGTGTGAGATGATATCTCAATGTGGTTTTGATTTGCATCTCTCTAATGACCAATGATGATGAGCACTTTTTCATATGTTTGTTGGCTTATGTATGTCTTCTTTTGTAAAGTTTCTGTTCATATCCTTTGCCCATTTTTGAATGGGCTTGTTTGTTTGTTTTCTGTAAATCTGTTTGAGTTCTTTGTAAATTCTGGATATCAGCCCTTTGTCAGATGTGTAAACTACAAAGATTATTTCCCATTCTGATGGTTGCCGATTCACTCTAGTGACTGTTTCTTTTGCCGTGCAGAAGCTGTGGAGTTTGATTAGGTCCCATTTGTCTATTTTGGCTTTTGTTGCCAATGCTTTTGGTGTTTTGTTCATGAAGTCCTTGCCTACTCCTATGTCCTGAACGGTTTTGCCTAGATTTTCTTCTAGGGTTTTTATGGTGTCAGGTCTTACGTTTAAGTCTTTAATCCATCTGGAGTTAATTTTAGTGTAAGGTGTCAGAAAGGGGTCCAGTTTCTGCTTTCTGCACATGGCTAGCCAGTTTTCCCAACACCATTTATTAAATAGGGAATCCTTTCCCCATTGCCTGTTTTTGTCTGGTTTATCAAAGATAATATGGTTGTAGATATGTTGTGTTGCCTCTGATGCTTCTGTTCTGTTCCATTGGTCTATATCTCTGTTTTGGTACCAGTACCATGCTGTTTTGATTACTGTAGCCTTGTAGTATAATTTGAAGTCTGGTAGCGTGATGCCTCCCGCTGTGTTCTTTTTGCTTAGAATTGACTTGGCTATGCGGGCTCTTTTTTGGTTCCATATGAAATTCATGGTGGTTTTTTCCAGTTCTGTGAAGAAATTCAATGGTAATTTGATGGGGATAGCATTGAATGTGTAAATTACTTTGGGCAGTATAGCCATTTTCACAATATTGATTCTTTCTAACCACAAACATGGAATGTTTCTCCATCTGTTTGTGTCCTCTCTTATTTCATTGAGCAGTTGTTTGTAGTTTTCCTTAAAGAGGTCCCTTACATTCCTTGTGAGTTGTATTCCTAGGTATTTTATTTTCTTTGTAGCAATTGTGAATGGCAGTTCATTCTTGATTTGGTTCTCTTTAAGTCTGTTATTGGTGTATAGGAATGCTTGTGATTTTTGAACATTTATTTTATATCCTGAGACTTTGCTGAAGTTGCTTATCAGTTGCAGGAGCTTTTGGGCTGAGGTGATGGGGTCTTCTAGGTATACTATCATTTCTGCAAATAGAGACAATTTGGCTTCCACATTTCTTATTTGAATACCCTTTATTTCTTTTTCTTGCCTGATTGCTCTGGCTAGAACTTTCAGTACTATGTTGAATAGAAGTGGTGAGAGAGGGCATCCTTGTCTAGTGCCGGATTTCAAAGGGAATGCTTCCTGTTTTTGCCCATTAAGTATGATATTGGCTGTTGGTTTGTCATAAATAGCTTTTATTACTTTGAGATATGTTCCATCAATACCAAGTTTATTGAGGGTTTTTAGCATAAAGGGCTGTTGAATTTTGTCAAATGCCTTCTCTGCGTCAATTGAGATAATCATGTGGTTTTTGTTTTTGCTTCTGTTTATGTGGTGAATTACATTTATAGACTTGCGTATGTTGAACCAGCCTTGCATCCCCGGAATGAATCCTACTTCATCATGATGGATAAGTTTTTTAATGTGCTGTTGCAATCGATTTGCCAATATTTTATTGAAGATTTTTGCATCTATGTTCATCATGGATATTGGCCTGAAGTTTTCTTTTCTTGTTGAGTCTCTGCCAGGTTTTGGTATCAGGTTGATGTTGGTCTCATAAAATGATTTGGGAAGGGTTCCCTCTTTTTGGATTATTTGGAATAGTTTCAGAAGGAATGGTACCAGATCCTCTTTGTGTGTCTGGTAGAATTCAGCCGTGAACCCATCTGGACCTGGGCTTTTTGTGTGTGGTAGGCTCTTAATTGCTGCCTCAACTTCTGACCTTGTTATTGGTCTATTCATAGTTTCGGCTTCCTCCTGGTTTAGGCTTGGGAGGACACAGGCGTCCAGGAATTTATCCATTTCTTCCTGATTTACTAGTTTATGTGCATAGAGTTGTTTGTAGTATTCTCTGATGATGGTTTGAATTTCTGTGGAATCTGTGGTGATTTCCCCTTTATCGTTTTTTATTGCCTCTATTTGGTTGTTCTCTCTTTTCTTTTATAACAGTCTGGCTAGTGGTCTGTCTATTTTGTTGATCTTTTCAAAAAACCAGCTCTTAGATTTATTGATTTTTTGAAGGGTTTTTCTTGTCTCTATCTCCTTCAGTTCTGCACTGATCTTAGTTATTTCTTGTCTTGGGCTAGGTTTTGAGCTTTTTTGATCTTGCTCCTCTAGCTCTTTCAATTTTGACATTAGGGTGTCAATTTTGGATCTCTCCACTCTTCTCATGTGGGCACTTATTGCTATATATTTTCCTCTACAGACTGCTTTAAATGTGTCCCAGAGATTCTGGTACATTGTGTCTTCATTCTCATTGGTTTCAAAGAACTTCTTTATTTCTGCCTTCATTTCATTGTTTATCCAATCAACATTCAAGAGCCAGTTGTTCAGTTTCCATGAAGCTGTGCAGTTCTGAGTTATTTTCTGAATTCCGAGTTCCAACTTGATTGCACTAGGGTCTGAGAGACTGTTTGTTATGATTTCCGTTGTTTTGCATTTGCTGAGGAGTGCTTTACTTCCAATTATGTGGTCAATTTTGGAGTAGGTGTGATGTGGTGCTGAGAAGAATGTATATTCTGTGGATTTGGGGTGGAGAGTTCTGTAAATGTCTATCAGGTTTGCTTGTTCCAGGTCTGAGTTCAAGTCCTGGATATCCTTGTTAATTTTCTGTCTGGTTGATCTGTCTGCTATTGACAGTGGAGTGTTAAAGTCTCCCACTATTATTGTGTGTGAATCTCAGTCTCTTTGTAAGTCATTAAGAACTTGCCTTATATATCTGGGTGCTCCTACATTGGGTCCATATATATTTAGAATCATTAGCTCTTCTTGTTGTATCGATCCTTTTACCATTATGTAATGACTTTCTTTGTCCCTTTTGATCTTTGTTGCTTTAAAGTCTATTTTATCAGAGATGAGAATTGCAACTCCTGCTTTTTTTTGCTCTCCATTTGCTTGGTAAATCTTCCTCCATCCTTTTATTTTGAGCCTTTGTGTATCTTTGCGTGTGAGGTGGGTTTCCTGGATACAGCATACTGATGGGTTTTGTTTTTTTTATCCAATTTGCCAGTCTGTGTCTTTTGATTGGTGCATTTAGCCCATTTACATTCAGGGTTAATATTGTTATGTGTGAATTTGATACTGCCATTTTGATGCTAGCTGGCTGTTTTGCCCGTTGGTTCATGTACGTTCTTCATTTTGTTGATGGTCTTTAGCATTTGGTATGCTTTTAGGATGGCTGGAACTGGTTGTTTCTTTCTATGTGTAGTGCCTCTTTCAGGAGCTCTTGTAAAGCAGGCCTAGTATCTTTTTTTAAAATATACAATTTATTGCATTTTAGGTTTTGGGGTATGTGGGAAGAACATGCAAGATTGTTGCACAGGTACATACATGGCAATGTGGTTTACTGCCTTCCTCCCCATCACCTGTATCTGACATTTCTCCCCATGTTATCCCTCCCCAACTCCCAACCCCCTGCTGTCCCTCCCCTAGTTCCCCCCAACAGACCTCAGTGTGTGATGCTTCCCTCCCTGCGTACATGTGTTCTCATTGTTCAACATCTGCCTATGAGTGAGACCATGCGGTGTTTGATTTTCTGTTCTTGTGTCAGTTTGCTGAGAATGATGGTTTCCAGGTTCATCCATGTCCCTACAAAGGACACAAACTCATCATTTTTTATGGCTGCATAGTATTCCATGGTGTATATGTGCCACATTTTTCCCTGTCCAGTCTTATTTTATGTCTACCTCTACTCCCTAAGAAAAGTAGCTGGACACAATGCAGACAAGCATTTGTTAGGTGAACAAAATTCTAAAGAAAAAAAGGACAGTTTTTATTTTGAATAAACTAATTGCTAGGGCACAGGTGAGTAGAAAATATTATTTTAAAATAATAAAAGCAATTCAAGTCTCTAACAGCATTCACTAAATTTCTTTAACTTCGATTTTGGTCTCAGGCATATTAAGAAAAATTTGGAGACGATATGCAACTAAATGGGTAAAATATTTAAAGTTGTCATTTTCCATTTAATATACATAAGATTGTAAAAACTAAACTGAATATTTAAACAAATCTCTGCAAAGTTTCACAAACTTTGGGTTAAATAGGTTATTTCTTTCGTATTTGGGATAATCTGACATGGCAGTTACTTTTAAATATAACATAGCATAGAGTTTTTTTTAATTTAATTTTTATTGCATTATAGGTTTTGGGGTACATGTGCAGAATGTGCAAGATTGTTGCATAGGTACACACATGGCAGTGTGTTTTGCTGACTTCCACCCCTTCACCCACACTTGGCATTCATCCCCAGGCTATCCCTCCCCAGCTCCCCCGCCCGGTGTTCCTCCCCCATTACCCCCAATAGACCCCAGTGTGTAGTAGACCCCCTCTCTGTGTCCATGTGTTCTCATTTTTCTCACCCACCTATGAGTGAGTATATTCGGTATTTCTTTTTCTGTTCTTGTGTCAGTTTGCTGAGAATGATGTTCTCCAGATTCATCCATGTCCTTACAAAGGACACAAACTCATCATTTTTGATTGCTGCATAATATTCCATGGTGTATATGTGCCACATTTTCCCAGTTCAGTCTATCATCGATGGGCATTTGGGTTGGTTCCAGTTCTTTGCTATTGTAAACAGTGCTGCAATGAACATTCGTGTGCATGTGTCCTTATAGTAGAATGATTTATAGTCCTTTGGATATATACCCAGTAATGGGATTGCTGGGTCAAATGGAATTTCTATTTCTAGGTCCTTGAGGAATCGCCACACTGTCTTCCACAATGGTTGAACTAATTTACATTCCCACCAACAGTGTAAGAGTGTTCCTATTTCTCCATATCCTCTCCAACATCTGCTGTCTCCAGATTTTTTAATGATCGCCATTCTAACTGGCGTGAGATGGTATCTCAATGTGGTTTTGATTTGCATCTCTCTAATGACCAGTGATGATGAGCATTTTTTCATATGTTTGTTGGCCTCATGTATGTCTTCTTTTGTAAAGTGTCTGTTCATATCCTTTGCCCATTTTTGAATGGGCTTGTTTGTTTTTTTCTGTAAATCTGTTTGAGTTCTTTGTAAATTCTGGATATCAGCTCGTTGTCAGATGCGTAAACTGCAAAGATTTTTTCCCATTCTGATGGTTGCCGATTCACTCTAGTGACTGTTTCTTTTGCCATGCAGAAGCTGTGGAGTTTGATTAGGTCCCATTTGTCTATTTTGGCTTTTGTTGCCAATGCTTTTGGTGTTTTGTTCATGAAGTCCTTGCCTACTCCTATGTCCTGAATGGTTTTGCCTAGATTTTCTTCTAGGGTTTTTATGGTGTCAGGTCTTATGTTTAAGTCTATAATCCATCTGGAGTTAACTTTAGTGTAAGGTGTCAGGAAGGGGTTCAGTTTCTGCTTTCTGCATATGGCTAGCCAGTTTTCCCAACACCATTTATTAAATAGGGAATCCTTTCCCCGTTGCTTGTTTTTGTCTGGTTTATCAAAGATAATATGGTTGTAGATATGTTGTGTTGCCTCCGATGCCTCTGTTCTGTTCCATTGGTCTATATGTCTGTTGTGGTACCAGTACCATGCTGTTTTGATTACTGTAGCCTTGTAGTATATTTTGAAGTCTGGTAGTGTGATGCCTTCCGCTGTGTTCTTTTTGCTTAGAATTGACTTGGCTATGTGGGCTCTTTTTTGGTTCCATATGAAATTCATGGTGATTTTTTCCAGTTCTGTGAAGAAATTCAGTGGTAGTTTGATGGGGTTAGCATTGATTGTGTAAATTACTTTGGGCAGTAGCATAGAGTTAACCAGTTAGGATAGCATATTGCTTACCAAGCTTATATTTTGATTAATGTGAGAAATTTCCACACTAAATAGTCAAATGCATGACTTGACCTTTTTTAGTTAATAAAGGAATTTGTTCAAACATGTTCACCAGAGATAGACATTTGGAATTTAAGTCCTGGGAGATATCCAAAAGTAGTATGAGTAGTAAGCCTTTTTTTTTTTTTTTGAGGCAGAGTTTCACTCTTGTTACCCAGGCTGGAGTGCAATGGCGCGATGTCAGCTCACTGCAACCTCTGCCTCCTGGGTTCAGGCAATTCTCCTGCCTCAGCCTCCTGAGTAGCTGGGATTACAGGCATGCGCCACCATGCCCAGCTAATTTTTTTTGTATTTTTAGTAGACACAGGGTTTCACCATGTTGAACAGGATGGTCTTGATCTCATGACCTCATGATCCACCTTCCTCGGCCTCCCAAAGTGCTGGGATTACAGGCGTGAGCCACTGTGCCCAGCCCAGTAGTAAGCTTTTAATAATTCTATTTGACAGAGTAGCAGCAAATTAAAATATATAAATGATTGTGGCTACCAGCAAAGAATATTAACACAGATATTGCACTCTGAAAGACATATCCAGTTTGCCCAAATAAAATACTTCTAGGTTTTTTTAAAATACTTATTTAAAGGTTGTTTTTTTTTCTTCTGGTGATAGGGAATCCCTCCATCAACCAGCCTATAGTGCAGTGGCGTGATCACAGCTCACTGCAGCCTTGACCTGCCAGACTGAAGCTATCCTCCTACCTCAGCTTCCCAAATAGCTTGGACTATATTTGCAGACTACCAAGTATGGATAATTTTTAAATTTTTTGTAATGATGTGATATTGCTATTTTACTTAGCCTGGTCTAGAACTGCTGGGCTAAAGAGACCCTCCTTTCTTGGTTTCTCAAAGTCCCAAGATTACAAGCTTCAGCTATCATGCCCATCTATTTCAAGATTTTTGATGTAACATGTTTTGATTGCTAGAATTAATAAACTTGAACTATTACTATCAGTGTAAAAACAGAAATAGTTTCATGCTGTGTTTGAGATAGAGCAGCTCCTTTAGAGACCATCTCTAAACACATATGGAGACATTACAGTTTCTGGCAGTGTATTGCCACCTACATATAATAATGTATTCGAGGGGTTTAATGTTGGCTAGTGTTGGGATGCTGCTCTTATAATAAGCTTCAGGTAAATTCTATATATAGAAGCATTTTTGGGCAGGTCAAAAATATCTAACAAACTCCTGTTTGAGTCATAGTGCTTTTTTATTATAGTTAGACTAATTTGTGAATGTCCCAGTCATAAAAATTTATATTAATTTCTTACAGTAAGTGTAATTAAACTATTCTGAAGAGTTTACCTTTGTTTTGGACAAGAGAAACAAGTATAGTAAATGCATTAAGAAGTAACTATAGTGCTACCTCCATATTTAGTTATGTCTAAATTGTAAATCTACAATGTTGAATTGCCTTTTATTATCACATACTCTTTGAGGAAAATAATCTAGCCCATTAACCCTTCAATTTTCCGGCAGCCAACCTGACATCATTATTATATCCATTGCTTCTTAAGCTCTTCCATTTATTGCAGTTTACATTTAAAGGGTCTTCATCATAATAAGAGATCAATAATAAAATTAGAAATAAAATGAGATCATGTGGTTTTTCTTTCAGAATTTTAAAATATTTCATATAACATGAAATTAGAAAATAAGAATGAGTTACATAGAAAAAAATAAGTTCATTAAAAATAGTTTTCCTTTTCATACTGTCACATTTTTCTTTGCCTTTAACTTCTCTTGTGAATGTTTAAATCCCCGTTAAGCTCAGATAGAACAAGAACAAGTATGCCAGGAGGTATAAGGTGCTCTCATCAGGCTTACTAGAAAGAAGTAAGACACCATCACTGCCTGACAGTTATCACTGGATTTACTGTCAGCAGCTGCTCAGTGAAATGAAAATGTTTCCTGAGTTCATCTCATGCCTACAATCTTCATCTTTACTCCCCAGTTCCTTTCCTGGGGGAATTACAGGGATAAGTATCTCTCCTTTTTATAATGAACACTTTAAAGCTCACAGAGAAGCCTGTCTTTTGCCCCATCCCTTGGGAGTCATCTATCGCCTCTGCAGCACATTTTCACTCTTTTGTTTTAAAGAGCAAGGTTTGGGTGCAGTTAACTCAGTCAATTAGCAGGGTCAGATGCAATTGCTTCTGTATCCTGCAGTCTGTGTCTTCCCTACAAGATGAGTGACTTATAAATTCTGCATTGTTGTTTCTTGCTTTTGCTATCTGCCTCCTTAGAGGAAACCATTATCTGTTCAAAAGCACACTACAGGCATTGTAAAAATATGGTGAAAATTATTTTTCTTGGCAATACTTGAACTGTGTTAACTGAAACATGAGAAATTGAGTGACCCATGCACTTTTTAAAACTTTACTGCTGTAGTTTGTTTGACCTCTTGTTGAAATATGATCCCCAATGTTGAAGGTGGAGCCTAATGGAGGTGTTTGGCTCATGGGGGCAGACCTCTCATGAATGGTATTGGTGCCATCTTCAGTGATGAGTAAGATCTTGTTCTGTTAGTTCTGTGAGAGCTGATTGTTAAAAAGAACTTGGCACCTCCCCCATTGCTCTCTTGCTCCCTATCTCTCCATGTGATCTCTGTATATGCTGGTTCCCCTTCACCTTCTGCCATGAGTGGAGGAAGCCTGAGGCCGTCAGTTGAAGCAGATGCCAGTGCCATGCCTCTTGTATGGCCTGCATAACTGTGAGAACAATAAACTTTTCTTGTTTATAAATTACCCAGACTCAAGTATTCCTTTGTAGCAACACTAAAAGGACTAAGACAGAAAATTGGTACGGAAGAGTGGGATGTTGCCATAAAAATACCAGAAAATGTGAATGTCATTTTAGAACTTGGCAAAAGATAGAAAGATTTGGAAGTCTGAAAAAAGACAAGAAGATTAGAGAAATTTTGGAACTTCTTAGAGATTGGTTAAGTGGTAGTGACCAAAATGCTGGTAGAAACATAGACCAAGACCAGTCTGACAGGATCTCACATAGAACTGATTGGAAGCCAGAGAAAAAGTTACCCTTGTTAACCACAGAAAGGAACCTGGTTGCATTGTTTTCATGCTCTAGGTCTTTGTGGAAGGCCAAGCTTAAGAGTCATGACCTAAAGTATCTAGTGGAAGAAATTTCTAAGCAGAAAATCCTTCAAAATACATCAGATATGGGATCAAAGAATGGTCTAAAGTCGTAATTTATAATTAAAAATAAAGCAAAGCATAAAAATTTAGAAAACCTGAAGCCTGGGCATGTGTTAGAGAAGGAAAGACCTTTTTTTTTTTAATCTTTGAGACAGAGTTTTGCTCTTGTTACCCAGGCTGGAGTGCAATGGCATGATCTCGGCTCACTGAAACCTCTGCCTCTTGGGTTCAGGCAATTCTTCTGCCTCAGCCTCCTGAGTAGCTGGGATTACAGGCACCCACCACCATGCCCAGCTAATTTTGTGTATTTTTAGTAGAGATGGGGTTTCACCATGTTGACAGGATGGACTCGATCTCCTGACCTCATGATCCACCCACCTCGGCCTCCCAAAGTGCTGGGATTACAGGCTTGAGCCACCGCACCCAGCCTGGAAAGAGCATTTTTAACAGGGGAATCCAGTGGTGCTGCTTCAGAACAACCACTTGTTAAAAAAATTAGCAGGACTAAATGGGAGCCAGATGCTAAAACCCCAGATAATGTGGAAAAAGCTCCAAACACGTTGCAGAAATTTTCAGATTACTTCTATCACAGGCCCATATGGGAGGACAAAATGGTTTCAAAGCCTGGGGCTGGAGCATCATTGCCCTGTACCACCTTGGGATGCTGCTTCCTAAGTCCTGGCTGCTCTGGCTCCAGCCACTGCTCAGTGTCTCCAGGTACTGCTTGGTCCTCTGCTCTGAAGCATAAGCTGAAAGCCTTGGCAGTGTCCATATGGTGCTATGTCTGCAGTCACTCGGAATGCAGGCGTGGAGGAGGCTTGGCTGCTTCCACTTAGATTTCAGAGAATATATCCCAAAGCCTGATTAACCATGTAGAATTCTGCTGCCAGGGCTGAGTCCTTGCAGAGAGAATCTACTAAGTTCATACTGAGTAGAAGAGTGCAGTTGCAGCACCCTCAGAGAGTCCCCACTGGGGCCCTGCTTAGTGGAACTATGGGAGCAGGGCTGTGTAAACAACCCAGCAGCATGCACCATCAGCCTGGAAAAGCAGCAGGCATTCAACTCAAACCCAAGAGAGCACCCATGTGGGCTATGCCCAACAAAGCCATGGGACAGGGCTGTCTGAGGGCTTTGGAGTTGACCCCTCACACCAGCGTACCCAGATTGTGGGATATGGAGTCAAAGGAGATTATTTTGGACCTTTAAGATTTAATGTTTGCCCTGCTAGGTTTCAGACTTGTGTGGAGACTCTTGCTCCTTTATTTTGGCCCATTTCTCCCTTTTGAGATAGAAATGTTTATTAAATACTTATATAACCATTGTATCTTGGAAGTAAAAACATTGTTATTGATTTTACAGGGTCACAGCTATAAGGAATTGGCCTTGAGTCTCAGATGAAACTTTGAATATTGGACATTTGAGTTGATGCTGGAACAAGATAAGAGTTTTGAAGACTATGGGATGGAATAACTATATTGTATATATAAGAAGGGATAAAATTTAGAGGTCCAGGGGTAGAATTGCTATAGTTTGGATTTTTTGACCCCTCCAGACCTTATGTTGAAATTCGATCCCTATGTTTTTAGGTGGGGCCTAAAAGGAAGTGTGTGGGTCATGGAGGCAGATCCTTGATGAATGGCTTGTTGCCCTCCTCATGGTAATGAGCCCTCTTGCTGTTTTAATTCCTGTAAGAGCTGGTTGTTATAAAGAGTTTGGTACCCACCCCCACCTCAGTGCTCTCTTTGCACATGCCTGCTCTTCTTTGTCATCTGTCATGAGTGAGGACAGCCTGCGACTTTCCCCAGAAGCAGACACTGGTGCCATGCCTCTTATACAGCCCGCATAACTATGAGACAAACAGATACATTTTCATTAGCATTTACTCCAGTTTTCTTTGATAGTAACACTAAAAGGACGAAGACACTGGCTCTTCAAGGGGGAGAAAGATTATCCTGGCTATCAACAACATTCCAGGATGAAGAAATCTGGTAATACATTCAGGCTACTGGAATGGCGTCCAGTACATCAGTAAGTGTTAGAATCTAGCCATCCTCTCACCTGCAAAGCTACTTCCTTGATAAAAATAAATAAAATATAAATAATAAAAAGAAAACTTCCATAGACACACTGAGCTATTCCAGGAAAATGCTCAGGATCTAATTCCTGTTCTTTTTACACAACTTGCTTACTGAGATTTATCTCTTTTTATTTATAATTATGTGCTCATTCATTTTCTATCTCTTTCTCTCTCGAGCGCATGTCACCCCTTCTCTGTCCGTCTCTCCCCCACCATATCTCTCTCTCCCACCTCTCCATCTCTCACTGTTATTTATTCTCCGTAGTTCCATTCTGGATCTCCCACTGGACACTATCCTTGAGATCATTTTATTTCAAAGACTCTCTGATCTCAAAAATTTTTATCTATCTGCTGTCTATAACTTCTTAGTGTAATTCTTAAAATAAAATAAAAAACAGGTAAGTATTGAGCTATCAGAAACCATGTCATTTTAAGCCTTTACATAGTAAATTTAAACAGTATTTTTTTTTGTAATATACTTAGGAATTTTTCCTTAGTTACTCTGATTGACGAAATTAACTTTTTAAGACAGTTCTGTGAAACTCTGCAATTTGCTCAACAATAGTTACTGAATTTGTCAGCCTACCACCGTATTTTCTTCACCTTGAGAAATTAAATGTGGCTATGTCCCTGGATGGTAACATAGTACAGTGTGAAACTAACTTATCAGCCTGAAAAAGAAGGGAAAATTTGACTGAAGATTAAGTCACAGACATATGTGTGCTTCATTTCTAAATATGTATCATCTGATGCAATGAGCTGGTTTTGTCCTTTTACAGGACTTAAATTTTTCGTCATAGTTTAACCACAGATATCAGTGTAGTTCGTATTCTATACTAAACAACTACATTGGTGAGAGTGGCCCACAGTGCTGTCTTTGTTTTTGTGGCGTATTCCATGCTATTTTTCTCTGAGAGTAGAGACACATGCCCATATGTATACCATCACCTCAGTCCTCAGGTATAAAGCAAGCTTGTCTTCATACCATTTGCCTTTTATTTTTAGAATATCAAGTCAAAATAAAAAACAAATCATTTGGATGATTGACTTCTCCTTCAGTTAGGGCTCCTCTGTGATTTTCAAAATATTAATAGGGGAGTCCTTTAAAATCTCTTCTATGTGCTGATAAGAACATGGCACTCCACTTGCAGAGAGTCATTTATTGGAGGCTGGTATCCTCTATGAGCTTGTTCCAGGTTTCATTATAGAGAAAAATGATTTCATGATTTGTAGGATATCAGAAATTCCTTTTCAAGTTTTAGTCTGGATACAATTTTCATCTCTTTGTTCAGCAATTTTAGTAATGTAAGTACATTAAGAGAAGAGATTTGGACATGTGATCTAACTCCCCATCTTCCCAGGTAATACTCAGTGCATTTTATATTTATTACAGGTGAATGCCAGTGGAATGCAACTTATTTTGCTTTAGAAGATAAGCTTTTAGCAATGTCAAGTTTCCAGGTACAACTGAGAGATATTTAACACGTTATTATTTCCCCCAAGATGGGGAAAATTTCCCAGAGCTCATTTCTTTTGATAGTAGAGAAGTATCCAAGTTCTTCTAGAAAATAAAGCAAAGTTTTCCTCAAGTTCTGTATTATAGGAGACTGTTGTTTCCAAAAATTAAATTCCCACAACAACCTAGAAAGTTTAAAGATGTCTATTTGATTTTTTTCATCTTGCTAAATATTCTTCAAATATTCTTCTAAGTTGTCTCTGTCACTCAGAATGAAGAAAAACCGTGTTAATGAGGATCTGGAGAAGCAAGCTGACTGCTGCCTTTCCAGGGTCCAGAGCTGTAACAAATACATTTCTGTTGTTTATAAGCTACCCAGATTATGGGGTTTTGTTGTAGCGGCCCAGGTGGACTAAGGCAAGGTTACTTTTAGCTTTTTACATACTATTTACTTTTAGCTTTTTACATATGTGTTTGTGTATATGTATCTGTGAGATAGAAAAAAATTGTTATTATTCATCATAGAGTTAAAATATATTAAGAATTTTAACTTTTCTACAAAAATTTAATTCACGTTTTAGTGAGAAAATAAAGTAAAATAAATGTACATAAAACAACTCTTCAGAGAGGACATCTGTTCTGGCAGGTGAGAAACTGATAGCTATGTGCTGCACTGAGAAGGTAAGTGTAACTGGCATACTCAGTAGCATCTTCATAGGCTTCTTTTAGGAAAAGGTCATCAAACCAAAGTATGGCTACCGACTAAGGCGGTTGTTGTGATCTGCCTCATTTATCTTCTTTGCGTTGTTGCTCTTCCAGGTAACCCTCTCCTTTTTATTACTAGGTTTTTGTTTTCCATCTCTGTATTCCTTGGTAGAAGAGAAAGCAGAAATGAGCTGGAATCCAATCTTTACAGACTTTTCTACTGAAAATGTGTAAGTGTCTTCCAATTCTATGTGTTATATAAAAAATTACTAACCATAAAATAATTGTCGTGAAAACCCAACCTCCTATTAAGTGATAGTTTTACCAAAGCATCAAAAATAAATTTATTTCCAATAAAATGCTTGATTTTTATGCATGCATGCAGGCCAACTACTGGATCTCCAATCAGTGACCATGAATAATACTTTCGTTTTTTGGCCTTGAACCTATTGCATATGTTCTAGCCACTGCCTCTTCCTGGTGGAAATACTGATGTTCTAATGAAAAACAAACACCTCTTTAGTGAGGAAATGTTAGGTCCTCATTAAGAAATACTTCGGTCTGAATGTTTGTGACCCCACCAAATTTACGGGTTCAAATCCTAACCCCCAAGGTGATGATAAAAGGAGATGGAGATTTGGTGGAGATGATTTGGTATTGAGAATAGAACCCTCGTGAAAGGAATTAGTATCCTTATGAACGAGGGATCAGAGAACTAACTTGTCCCTTTCTCTAGACAAGCACACAGCAAGAAAACGCATTCTAGGAATCATGAAATGGATCCTCACCAGATACTTCATTGGCAGATGTCTTGATCTTGGACTTCTCAGGCTCCAGAACTATAAAAAATAAATTTCTGTCGTTTATAAGCTACCCAGATTATGGGGTTTTGTTATAGCAGCACAGATGGACTATGGCAAGGGGACTTTTAGCTTTTTCCATATATTTGTGTTTTCTGTATGTGTGTGGGGGAGACAGAAAAAAATGAATTTGTTAGTATTCATCATAAACTATTTTAAGAATTTAAACTTTTCTACAGAAAATGTATTTCAAGGTTGTGTGAGAAGATTTTGGGTATTGAATGAAAGATAAAGAAAAAAATCGTTAAAAATTATTTATTTATTTATTGTCTTTCTTAGCTTTCTCTTCTCCTGCTCATCACATATATATTAAATACATAATAAAAATCCTGAGTATTAGTTATTCTTCTCAAGTGTAATTTAATGACTGAATATTCTGTATGAAAATAACCAAAATATTAATTGTCAAATGTTTTCAGTTTTAGATATTTCAACCTTAAAAAATTGTTGTCAATGTGAAATAGGTTTGGGTAGACAAATTAGTAGTTATTGAAAATATAAACATAATCATTTTGTATTTGCATAAACACAATATATAAAAGTTCATCTCCTGTAAGCCAGAATGTTAATCAAAATAATTTTAATTAAGTATTCATATGTAACTTGATTGAATATGAATGATTAAATAGTTAAATTTAAATAAGTGAATGCTAGTATTAAATCTTATGCTAACATTCCTTTCACTGAAAGAATATTATGTTTTCAAAATTAAAGTGCCCAAGATGGAATTTTTTGCAATACTTTATCAAATATATTTAATTTGAGAGTAATTTGCTTTATAAGGAAAGCTAAAGTAATATGCTATAAATCTTGCATTTCAATCAATTCTCAGATATCCTGATTTAGTGAGATGAACGGAAATTTTGTATTCTGGCTGAATTAATTATTAATTTCAGCACTACACTTTCCAGTGTAGAAGATGATTAGATCAGACTCCTTCTAACAGTCAGTTTCCTCATCTGAATTGTCTAATTGAATGTTTTCTATGAGAAAACAACAACAACAACAAAATCATAAATAATTAAAGGAGGATTTCCTCATTCACTATATATTTAGTTTATTCAAACAAAAAAACTATGACTTATAGAAAAATGAAACAACTGCAACTTCTGTTTTATTTAGTCAGTGATATTTCAAATAAAGTAACTATTTTGGACTAAGTTATGCAGATCAGTCTTATAAGGTTTCTGTTTGGATTTATGTGTCTATACATGGCCTCTATAGCTCTCTACACTTAAAAACATTTTACCATATTTGTTGAGTCAAGTACTAATTGGTATCATAAATAATGTACACACTTGCCATATTTTCCACTTGGATAAGTACCTTTATTTTTCATCTGGTTTCAGATGCTGTTCTGTTTGTACACCTCCGGGGAAACAATACTGCCAGCTGCTTGCACCTAGAAAAGGACATGACTTTGATAAATGTAAAGAAGGTTTATGGTAAGTGATTTTCATGTAGCATATACTAGAAGGTGGTTTCTTTTGGTGTTTTTAGACATGATATTAGCAAGAGCTGATATTCTTCTAAAGGTGATACTGAATACAATTTTCTCAAAACAATTAGTAGTTTTTCTAATAATAACAATTGCTAGCTTGAGAGTGCAGGGATGTTCATGCTTAAAAAGACACATAAAGGTCATCATTTCCAGAGATATTGTGATCTAAATATTCTGAAATTGATCTTACTATCCAGTGTGCTGCTATTCACTGTTATGACATAAATGAAATACAAATGTAGAAAATATAGACAACTTTCTATTGGCTAGCTAAGCAGGTCCCAAGATCCCATTGAATATGCTTTTTTTTTTTGCATATATACATACAAATATATGCAAATAAAAATATCTGTGTGTGATATATATTTGTGATATATCACACACACAGACATACACATATCACATATATGTGACACATATATCACACACATACACATTTATAAAGAAGAGAGGTTTGTTTTTCTTGCAGTTATGCAGGCCATACAAGAGGCATGGTACCAGCATCTGCTTATATCACGTAAACACACACACACACATAGAAGGGGGGAGAGAGAGAGAGAGAGAGAGAGAGAGAGAGAGAGAGAGAGAGAGAGAGAGTGAGTCTATTCTCATTATTTGTTATACTTACCTTCTATAAAGTTGCCATGAATGTTGGATTAGTAAACATTGAGCCAGAGCTCTTAGGAGAAATAGAGTTAGTTTTCTGTGAGCCTCTGATCACAAAGCTTTTCTCAACTGATTAATACCTAACCTATGTATGTTTCTCTTTAAAGAAAACTTACCTTATATATATTGTTGATTTATTAACAGTAAACTCATGACCAACAGCTTATCTTGCCTAAACCAAGCTTATGTAACATATTTTCTCCGTAAGGCACACACAGCTTTCTTGCCTTTGGGTACACTAGACATCACTTTGGATTTATGTTTGGGGCCATGTTAAACAGAGAAATCACCAACGAAAGGCACAAAACTGTAAAAATATTGCCACTAACTAGAACATGAACAGATCACTTCTTTACAATATGGGTTGGAACAAGAAGGCAGACAGACAGTTACCTAGTTCAAACTCTGGTGGGAATGTATACACTGAACATCATAAATTTTTTACTGATCTGCAAATGTCTGCAAATGACCATGATGAAACAATGAATATTAATTTTAGGGTTACAAATGAGTTTTAATAAGTGAATTCACAAATACCAAAGCCACAACTTATGAAAATTGACTATATTTATAATATATACAAACATGGTCATTTAAACATAGTAATTTTATGTATTCATAATTACACATTAAAATTAAGATTATATGAATCACAGAAAATAAAATTTCAATCTATAATCAGGAAGAAGACATTTGCATCAAATATGATAATTGAGAATAAAATAAAATATCCTATAAATCAAAAGAAAGACACTTCCATTTTTTAAAATGTACAAATAATATGAATAGGCCCTTTTACATCTAACCAAATAAACATAAGCTCAACTTAAATCAGTAATAGAGAAATTTAACTAAATTTAGTGAAATTCCATTACGTAATCTAAAACAGTGAAAAAAAAATACAGATCTAATGGTATCACGTGATAGTGAGGTAACGCAGTAACAGACACTCTCAATCACTTCGTAAAATAGAAAGAAAAATACTTGGAAATCAAAATGTTATTAATGGTAAACTTAAACTTGCCATTATCCTACATTCAGAAATGATTCTCCTTAGCATATTCATTCAAGAACTCTTAGCACTACATACTAATGTATCATGTTTATTCATAGCAGAATCATAAATATATTATGTTGGAATGGAATACTATATAGTTCAGAAAATGAAAGTATGATTGAACATGGATATATCTCTGTACATAATATTGAACAAACATATCAAGTCCAAAAACTAAATACTATAAGTTTTCATTTATATAACATTCTATAACAAACATATATAACATATATTTTAACAACATAAACATCAGTGTTTAAAATGTAAGAAAGAGAAAAATACACTTAACATATAATTCAGGACAATGTAAAACTTTGTGTAACTGGAATGGGAATACAGAAAGAAAGGGTTTCTGGTGTTGAATTGTTTCTAAACAGTAATTAAAATATTGTTTTCTGAACTAGTTAGTATTAACTATGTGGGTATTATTATATTCAAAACATTATGATATATGTCATAATAAAAATGTACAGGTAACATTTCTCATACAGGAACATTTTCCATTGAGTCATATTACTTTCTTTCCCTTCCACTCTAGTCATCCCCTTGGCTGAAACCTCAGATGCCTAAATCCTCTCTACTATCTATCCCACAATATGATAGAAGAAAGCTTAGTGAAACTAGCTCTCTTTTTCTCTAAAATTAAATCCCAAAGAATCAGACAATATTGACTGGTTGCTATCCTACCCAGGTGGGTAGAATCATCCAATTGGAAATATAACTAGCCTATGATTACCCTTTTTTTAAGCTCTTCAAGAGAAGAAAGAACAATAGGAAATCTTATTTCATCCTAGTATTTATTCATTGTAGCTGCTTACCTTTAGTTTGTCAGTGGTGAAAATAGCATGAACTGTAACCTGTGGTCTATATTCACAGGCCTACAGATTGACTGTACCATGCTTTACATTCTAACATTAAAAAATATTCACGTAAAAAGTCTAAATACCACTTGTATTACGTTGAATAATTTTACTTATTACCATTATAAAAATGTAATGGAAATGTTCACTTTAATATTGCAAACCTATTATTTCAACTTCTGTAGTTTCGGTTTTTGTTAGTAGTTGAAAATACCTTTCTTTATTTACAATCTATTAAGAGGTATGGCTAATTACCTGGATTATTTGAGTAGTTCTATTGTTCCCATTTTTATAAAAATAGCCTAATATAAGATACAGTAACACAGTAGGCAGTGTTGTTGTGGACATCCTATTGACCAAATTAGGTTTTCAATCAGCTACTATAATGAAATTCTATTCACATATCACATATAAACTGATATTTCAAAATGACAACCTGTGTCTGGTATGGTGGCTTATGTCTGTAATCTTTAGGAAGGTGCTAAACAGCATTTGTTTATGACTATTGATTCAATAATGGCATAACTACACAAATTGTAATTTATTTGATATTATTTATTTATGCCCCAAAGTTATTTCAAATATATAAATATTCACAGTGATTACTTCCTCTCCAAAAATGCCAGATCTCAAAGACAAAAGTTACTTTTATTATTTTTCTTTATGTCATTACCTTACACTTTTCTCATGGTTCCTCTTCTATTTCCCCTTTCTGCCTTTCTTACCATCAACCTCTCTAAATTGAATTTTTACCATTTTGATTTTTAATATATGTTGACCATTCCTCACAATATTTCCAATATTTTGTTCATCCTCATTTTCAATTACTTATCGAGTCCATTAGATCTTTATAATCTAAGAACTGCAGAATTTTATCTGGACTGCTTGACTCCCACTAAAAGCAGTCATCTAGTTTAAGTTCCAGTTAAACCAGAGCAGGTTTTATGATGGAGAAAAACGAATGGCTCTTTCTTCATTTTTCTATGTTCTCAGTCTGTAATATGCAACTAGAGAGGTCCCAAAACACCTAGATAAAATGAAACATAGAATCTTAGTAAAGCCCCATACAGTTTATTATATATTTTATTATAAATTAAATAAATACATGGCACATATAAATTTATATTAAATATTCAATATATAATATATATCAGGAGTTTCTAATTTTGCATTATTGACATTGTGTCCAAGATAATATTTTATCTTTAGTGGCTGTCCTGTGCATTGTAGAATATTTAAAAGCATCACTTGCATCTGCCCAGCAGATATCAGTGGTGTCTTACCCCCACCAGATGTGTCAATGAAAGATATCTCCATATAGTGACAAATGTCCACTGAGTGAGCAGAATTGCTCAGAGTTCAGACGGTTTAGCATAATTGATGTGTATTTTGTCAAGAAATATAAACTATAAATATTGTATAACAAATGTAAATTATATATAATATACACCAAATAAGGTATTTTAGTTTGATGCTTAGAAGGATGACTTTGATTTGTGTTTCAGTTTTGGTTCAGTACATTCTGGTTGTCAGGGTCATTATTAAAATATTTCTGATAAATGTGAATTCAGAACAATGTTTGATGTCTATGTGATTTATTTCCCATTTTTCCAATGCAAATGCTTTGAAATAATTAGACATGAAGATAATTTCAGCATATACTTTGATGGTAATTTCAGAGTGAGTATTAGACTTTTGATTTTGAGTTGAATCCTTTTCTTTTTCCCTTAAAAATGCTTAGGAACACAAAAACTGCAGATTTTATTGGTTTCACTTTAGGTTCCACTGGAACCTTATTACATGTAAGCTTGGAGAAAGGAAATGCAGTTAAGGGAAGAGTACTTTAACTTCAGATTATTACTTCAGATTATTTTTGACACTTAGATCAATCTGTTATTTGTTTCTATGGGAAATTCCCTAATGTTTCACACACACTCACAGTGTTTACAAACCTTACTTTTTATTTATAAATGCTTCATTGAAATGATTTGCTTCCAATGGTGTTTATAAGCAAGTTACTTTAATTTTTTTAAATTATTTTATTTTAAGAAGTTTATATTTAAAAGTTATTTTATTTTTATTTTTTTAATTTTTTATATTTTATTGCATTTTAGGTTTTGGAGTACATGTGCAGAACATGCAAGATAGATGCATAGGTACACACTTGGCAGTGTGTTTTGCTGCCTTCCGCCCCTTCACCCACATCTGGCATTTCTCCCCATGCTATCCCTCCCCTGCTCCCCCCCTGCTGTCCCTCCCCTATTCCCCCCAATAGACCCCAGTGTGTAGTACTCCCTTCCCTGTGTCCATGTGTTCTCATTGTTCATCACCCACCTATGAGTGAGAATATGCGGTATGTCATTTTCTGTTATTTTATTTTTTTAAATAGATTTTAAACATATTTATTTCCATAAAGTATGAGATGACAATCCAATAACTGAAAGATTATTGGAATGAAACTGTTAACATTTGATATAATATTTTGTATCTGCTCTAATAGATGTTTAAAAATCTACAGCTCAATGGGAAGGACTTTCAAACTCAAAAAATGTAATTTAAGCTGTATTATTTCCTAGTTTTTATTTTTTACATTTCTTTGAATTTATAAAGGACTGTGAAAAGATTCACACAGCATGATAGGAAAAAATGGATCTTTTCTGATGAAAGCATTCTATTTTGAAAAAAAAAAGCATATATTGAACAGTACTAGTTCTTGTTGATTTCATCCCTTTTCTGTTGTATTTTGGAGATGTTTTCTTTTTTGGTGGTGTTCATCACAATTTATACTGAAATGCAAGAAATTTCCTCAATCTTTATTCATAGCTATATTGCACACTGTGTTTTATACCCTAAAATTAGAATTGTGGAATCAAATCTCTTGTCTATTTAAACTTTTGCCTATAGGAGATTCATGAGGTGCTGGGTAAAATTTGCTTCTCATCTGACATTTTTCTTTTTAGAAAAATTTTTGGATCAATGTGATATTTTTCTCTCATCTTAAAAATTTAATTCACCAACAATTGCTGAGGCCATCTTCTATACTTTTCAAATAATCTTTCCATCAGTAGTGGCATTAGGTAAAACATGAAATTAAATTAAATATACACGGATCTGGATCCTAAATTCTACATCTATTAGCCTAGTGATCACAAATGCCTAATTTTCTTTTAGGTAAAGTAGATATTAATGATGTCTATTTTATATTATAATCCAGGAATATTTATGATCTTCCAATATATAGTAACTCAGTTGTACCTATGCATTTCTTATTAATTTTTTAAGCATCTAATAAGCGCTTAATTTAAAATTTTTCATTATTCTTTAGGAAATCAAGAGAAAAGTTATGATTTTAAAAGTTAGAACAATGTACATTTACCAAGCTACCTTCTGTCAAGTTCACAAAGAGTCTTCTGCTGGCTGGCATGTAGAAGGCAACAGTTATTCTTGTGAAATTATAATTTCCTTATCAAACTATGTAACTCACGATAACACATGTTGACCTCATGGATTGCTAAGGAGTTTGAAGCAGATGCCATATACCTAACTAAATTTCAGAAATCGATCTAGGTAAACATTGCTGTTGTGTTATTGTACATAGTCCATAATACCTTATAGGAAAGTGATTTCACAAATAAAAGAGCAGAGATTACTACTGAAAGATCTATGCTCCAAATTAGAAACGTGTTTTTATGGAAGTAGTAACTTCACCAAACTATTGCTTTGTTTTTACTCTCCCTAAGTTTCAGTTTCCACATCTGTAAAATCACTAAAAAATATTTTGTTCAAAAGAAGTTGTGAGGGTTATATATAATTAATGCAGGTAAACTTTAGCTGTTATTGTTACTAATATTATCATTATTAACATTTTGATCATTACAAAACATAAAGTAAATATCTTTTTAAAATCTCAGGGGTCCTTCAAACTAACAACTTGCATTTGCTTCTTACCATTTTTCACCATAGGATCATGCTTTAGAGTGCTGAGCAAAGTAGCTTGCTATAAAAACACCTGAGGAGTTGTCTAAGCCCTTCTTGTGCTTCGAGAGACCATGCTTCTAATATATCTGGCTGGTCATGAAAGTGCCTTTGTTAATGTATAGTTAAAACATGTCCATTTGAATTGGATGTTGAGAATATATTTGCAATTGCATTTGTCATTTTTTTCTTTTCAAAGAAAATCACAACCAATAAGTGAAACAAGCAAGGAAGACTTTATTCAAAACTATTTTAATAAGAGAAAGAGGTTTAACTCAACTCTGCTGGAACAAACGCAGGAAGAATATTTTTATGCTGGAAAGAGACTGAGTGTGATGGCTCATGCCTATAATTCCAGCACTTTGGGAGGCCGAGGCAGGTGGATCACTTGAGGTCAGGAGTTTATGAGACCAGTGTGGCCAACATGGCGAACCCCTATCTTTACTGAAAATATAAAAATTAGCTGTGTGTGATGGCACAGTCCTATAGTCCCAGCTACTGGAGAGTTTACCTTGGTACAGCAATTAGATGTCATGATCCCTCATCAAGTTTAGCAGGGTCCTAAAGGCAAAGGGATTCCAAAAGATAATAGGACTTAAAGAATATCCAGTTTTAAATCCTGCTACCTTGTTGCCAGATTCTACATCCTAAGAAACAAATTGCCAGTTTATTCACACCTGTGTGAAACCACCAAACAGACCTATTCTAGCATCCAGTTCCAGATGTCTGGGGAGTCCTCAGAAAGCTTACAACTGTGGCAGAAGGCACCTTGTCACAGGATGGTAGGAGAGAAAATGAATGTCAAGCAAAGGAGGAAGCCCCTTATAATCCCATCAGATCTTGTGAGAACTCACTCACTATCATGAGAACAGCATGGGGCAGCCACCCCATGATTTAATTATGTTCACCTAGTCCTGCCCTTGACAAATGGGGATGATTACAATTCAAGGTTCGATTTCGGTGGCAACACAGAGCCAAACCATGTTAGTCATGCTGCTGTCTCGCAGCCTGTACGGCTTCTGCTGAGAAGTCTGCTGCTAGATGTATTGGAGTTTTCCTATTTGTTTCTTTTCTCTTTCTGCTTTTAAGATCTTCCTTTTATCCTTTCTCTTTGGGACTTTGATTACTAAAAGCCTTGAGGTCGTCTTGTTTGTGTTAAATCTGCTTGGTGTTTTATGCCTCCTTCTACTTAAATATTGATATTTTTCTCTGGATTTGGAAAATTCCCTTTGAATAAACTTTCTAGCCTGCTCTCTCTCTCTGTACATTGCTTTTAAGGTCAATACCTCTTAAATTTGCACTTTTGAGACTATTTCCTCAATTCTGTAGCTGTACTTTATTCTTCTTTATTCTTTTTTCTTTCGCTTCCTCTGACTATTTTCAAATACCGTGTCTTTGATCTCACTAATTCTTCGTTCTGCTTGAAGAATTCTGCTGTTGAGAGACTGGTGCATTCTTCAGTGTGCCAACTGCATGTGTCAGTTCCAGAATTTCTGCTTGATTAATAAAAACTTTCAATCTCTTTGTTAAATGTATCTGATAGGATTCTGAATGCCTTCTCTGTATTGTCTTAAATTTAACTGAGCTTCCTCAAAACAGCTCAACAGCTTTTGCCTTCTTGGTCTGAAAGTTCACTTATCTGTCACTCTGGGATTGGCCACTGATCCCTTATTTATTTCATTTGGTAAGATTGTGTTTTCCTGGATGGTCTTGATGCTTGTGGATGTTCTTTGATGTCTGGGCGTCAGAAGAGTTAGGTCTTTATTATACTCTTACCAGTCTTCCAGTCTGGGCTTGTTTGTAGCTATCCTTCTTGGGATGGTTTTCTAAGTATTCAAAGGGACTTAGCATGTGATCTGAGTTCTTGTTCAACTCAGCATATTAGGGGACACCCCAATCCCAGTAATGCTGAAACCCTCACAGACTTGAAGAGATACCACTTTCATGGTTTTGGTTGAGATCCCAGGCAATTCTCTAGATTACCAGGTAAAAACTCTTAAACTCTTCCCTTACCATCCCCTAAAGAAATGGAGTCTCTGTCCCCATTTTAATATGCATAGAGCTTGCAGAGGAGAGACAGAAGCACCCCTGTGGTCATGAGCAGTGGGACTGCATTGGGTTAGACCCAAAGCCTGCATAGCACAATGACTGATTGGCTACCACCAATATTCAATGAAAAACCTTTTTTAGCTGGTAAGTGGTGAATCCAACCAGGCTGTGTCTTTTCCTTCAGAGTGGTCATCTCCCCTGCCAGCACAGGGTGTATCCAAAATTGCCATCCAGAAACCCGGGTCTAGAGGCAGAATCCTCATGCAGCTACTTGGTACTCTACTCTATTGCTGCTGAGCCAGCACCAAAGGTACAAGTCTATATCTTCATTCTTTCCTCTTTTTCTCAAGCAGAAGGAAGGAGTCTTACCTGGAGCTGTGAGCCACACTGCCTGGGATTGGTGGAGACGGGTAACATGAGCACTCCCTTGGCCAACCCCGCTGATATCTCACTAGGCTACATGCACTTCAGGTCCACTTACTTCAAGTCCAGCATGGCACCAGGACTTGCCCAGGAATTGCAGTCCTTGTGGCCTGGACTGCCTTTCAAGTTTATTTAGGACCCCAGAGTGCTTTAACTGGTGGTTAACTCCTCTTCACCTATGCCTGCTCTATATGCTCCCTCCTGGGGCTCCAGATGAATTACACTCTATGTTGCTTTCCACTGTGACTGAGTAGCCTTGAGTTCCAACGCAAGGTCCTACGATCACCATTCTCTCTCTTTCTCAAGCACACAGATTATCTCTCCATCATGTGGCTAATGCTAGCAGTTGCAGGAGGATTTATGTAGGTGATTCAAGACTGCCTTTCTACCCACTTCAGTGCATCTTTCCTCCATATCATATTAAAAGCAGGTACTGTGATTACCGATTTATAGTTCTTATGAAGGTGTTTTCTTGTGTGGACGGTTGTTTAGTTTGGTGTTCCTGTGAGTGGGACAATCCCTGGAGAGTTCTATTTAGCCATGTTCCTCCGTTTTCTTAAGCATTAATTTTTGTTTCAAAGTATGTTACTCTGTGAGACTGTCAAGAAAATAATAAGATTATCTGTAGCTTTTAATTGGGCAATATTTAAGTATGATAAAGTAGGAGGATTCAGGATAGAATACACGAAGTGTGGAGGTTCTGTCCAAGACCTTCTCCCACAAGATTTGCCATGTGGCTTATTTCCTTGTGTATGCTCACATATTCATGTTTTGTGGGTAAATAAAACTTTTGTGAATTTTAAATGCTCTTGTATATATGTCCAGGGAGAGAGAAAGAGAGAAGAGAGACTTGTAGCATACCATGAGAATTCGATTCGTAGCCATTTCTCTAGTTATTTTATCATATCCAAATGAATAGCAAAAAAACAGTGTAATCTCTCTGAGAAGGCCAAGGGTTTGCAGCGTGGACTAGATCTCTAGGTTAAGCCCACAGGTATCTGGGAATCTAGGAAGCTGTTTGCTTAAGTACTTGGAGACATGTCTAGATTGTAAAATCCAAGACCTATACTGATCCTTGGCTCCGGGAGATATTTTACTCACACAACTAAGGATCAGACCAAGAAAGAAATCTTTTCACGAAGAGAGTGAACAGCTATGTCTTCCACTTCATACACAGAGGAAATTATTTTTGCTCATCTTTCACCTATGGCGTACACCACTACTTGAAAACCAGCTTCCAAACTCTCTGAGTTTTCAATGCGTGACCTGAAAAGGAAAGGATGAAGCAAGGAGATTAGGATGCAGCTTATTTTCAATGTAATGCAATCAATTAATTAGAAATCTGATTCAGAGTATCTCCTGTGTACATCAGAATAAAATTAATAATAATAAATATTACAAACCTACCATATCTCTTTTTAAATATTGTATCTTGACAGACGCACTGTGTTACCTGCTGTCTAAAATAACCAGCACACAAATTTATTCATTCTCTTTCCTCTTTTTCTCCTTTAATGTCTTAGTGTTTCTCATCTGAAATTATATGAATTATTTATTTTTCTTATTTACTGCCTTAGTCACTGGAATGTAAAGTCCATGAGGACTTTGGAGTCTTTTTTACATTTTTTTTTTACTCTATTGCTAGAACCAATAAAGATACCTTGTTATCAATATTAACTTCAGACACTCTTCTCAGATTTCCAGAAATGATATCAACCAGCACACCTGACCTTAAATTTACATAGTTCATTTTGATTACTTAAATACATTATTTGGTAGAAAATATAATCTCCAAATATATCTCTTACAACAGTTGAAGAAATAACATTAAGGAAAGGTTTTTTTTTTTTTTTGAATGAGACAAAGCCAAAAACATTTTATTACTTATGCAAAAGTATATACTTATATATGATGAATGACTTCAAATGTCAATACCTACTACAGCCCTACTGGGCTGGAATACAGGATGTACAACAGTGGATAGTAAGTTGTTTATATAGTAGATGTGGTTTTTGTGCATGAATGTAGGGTAAATGTTGCCATATATTCCATTTTTTTAAGAAAGCTGAGAATATAAATATTTATGTAAAATTATGTGATGTTTATGTGCTGTCAAATTAAAAAAAAAAAAACATGTTCACAAGTGGACTGCAGCATGCATTCCAATGGTTTGAATCTCTGTATTGAGTCAATGAGAATTATGTACTTCTACTTTTAGGGGCTTTTTCAGATTTATCTTAATCTTACACACACTTTACCATTGTGCCACTGACCTATTTCAAACACAACATGAGAAATTCAGCTATCAAATTCTCTATTGTATTTACCTAAGGAAACCTATTGAACTTAGCTCAGTATGATATCTTTAAGAAAATTCACCTACCACACTACATTTTTAATTCAAGTTAACAGGTTTACACTGAAAATCAGGTAATAGAAAAGGTCATTTTTTTTGTTTGAGAGCTGTAAAAAAGTCATTTAAATCTATCTCAAGCAAATGTATGAAATCATTTGGCATATATTTTTAGTAGCAATTTAAATGTGTTCCATCAATGAGTTCTAGTTGAACTTGGGAAATACTCCCTAAACATCTTAAGATATTATTCTATTTTATTCTGATAATTACCTTAATAATATTAATGATTTCATAATAATATTAATAATATGTTAAAGTATTTGCATAGTATGTTCAGTCAATGGGCATCATCTGTGTTATTCACTGCTATATACCTGGGAACTGGAAGAGAGCTTGACCTAAAATAGGTACCTAGCAAATATTTGTAACATAAATTTTAAAATCCATTATAACTTATAACTCATTATAACTTAAATGCCTAATAAATGTCCTAAACATTGCTAAGAACCCAAGCAGCCAAGTGATACACAACCCTTCTAAAGGTATGACAAATAGGCTCTCATCTTATATATAAGGAAATTGAGACTGAATATAATTAAACCATTAGTCCAGGGCCACTCATCCTGATAAAATAATGCAAGTTTCAAAAATCTGTGTAGTTTTTTCAAATTGTCTCATGTTGCCAAATGATCTTATAATTTATATATGTTTATAAAAATTACAATCACTTCACAAATCATCTTTTCTGTAAAGCATTATCATAAACTAGGAAAGAAATAGAGAAAGTAAGGAACAAGAAAAATAAAAGAAAATCCATGTGTCATGTATTCAGAATGATACTTCATGGTGAGGACACACACTAAGCAAGACAATAAAGCCACAGCCAGTACCTTGGTGCCAGGACTTGTAGCAATAATTAGAAATTGAGCATTCAGGAAACACATAATTAAAGTTGCATATTTTATTTTTCAGTAGCCATTTACTTTTTATTAAGTTGACTACATTCTTCAATGTAAATTTTTTAAAAAGGAAGAACTATTCCAACAGAGCCTCCACATGTTAGTTTCACATCCTCAGCTATTTCTCTGATTAGTATGGAATTCCTATTTAGAAGCATAGAAGCCAGATACAATTATGTTCCAGTAATTTCTAGACAACTAATATTTATGTGTCTTCAATTCAAATTATAATAAGACTGTCTCTAAAATTTTTGATTCTAATCTTAAATAAGGCTCTCACTGTACATGCACATTTCTAATAACCAGGTATCTTTTGGATTACTGTAAAATTTACCCCCAAATATACAATAAGAAATTATCAGACTATGATTAACTCAAAAGATAGTCAGTGAAATATTTCTGAAAATGAAAATAATAACTATTTCCTTC
Organism: Saguinus oedipus; assembly: GCA_031835075.1. Classification (NCBI taxonomy): domain Eukaryota; kingdom Metazoa; phylum Chordata; class Mammalia; order Primates; family Cebidae; genus Saguinus; species Saguinus oedipus. The sequence continues at coordinate 49,277,641 of CM063186.1, read as the reverse complement.
TATGTATGTAATAAATATTTATAATGTATTAATTTAGAAAATAATACATGATGAGTTCGTGTCCTTTGTAGGGACATGGATGAATCTGGAGAACATCATTCTCAGCAAACTGACACAAGAACAGAAAATGAAATACCACATATTCTCACTCATAGGCGGGTGATGAACAATGAGAACACATGGACACAGGGAAGGGAGTACTACACACTGGGGTCTATTGGGGGGAATGGGGGAAGGCCAGCGGTGGGGGGAGCTGGGGAGGGATAGCCTGGGGAGAAATGCCAAATGTGGGTGAAGGGGTGGAAGGCAGCAAAACACACTGCCATGTGTGTACCTATGCAACTATCTTGCATGTTCTGCACATGTACCCCAAAACCTAAAATGCAATAAAAAAAAAAGGGAATTAAGATATGAAAAAAAAAAGATGAAAATATATAGAAGATGAGAAGCATCCATGGCCAAACCAAATGAAATAACTACTAGTAATACAGTACATTTCCTTCTAAAACAATACAATTGCATATATTTGCATAGAGGAACAACATATTCTATACAGGTTTTTTATTCTTATTTAATACATGACTGTAATTTGAGCTCTGTCTTTGGTTAGAAGTATCCTTATAAGACATTTATTGTTAAATATTTGCATAGTATTCAATTTATTAAGCATATAAAACTAATAATTTGGGGCTGGGCACGGTGGCTCAAGCCTGTAATCCCAGCACTTTGGGAGGGCAAGGTGGGTGGATCATGAGGTCAAGAGATCGAGACCATCCTGGTCAACATGGTGAAACCCCGTCTCTACTAAAAATACAAAAAATTAGCTGGGCATGGTGGTGTGTGCCTGTAATCCCAGCTACTCAGGAGGCTGAGATAGAATTGCCTGAATCCAGGAGGCGGAGGTTGCGGTGAGCCGAGATCGCGCCATTGCACTCCAGCCTGGGTAACAAGAGCGAAACACTGTCTAAAAAAAAACTAATAATTTAGAGAAAATAGACTGTTATTCTCATATTTAATTGTTGTATAATTTGAGATATTTCAGAGTGTTTTCAAGTCTGTCATGGAATATTACAATACCACAATAAACTTCTGTATGAATTTTTTTTTTTTTTTTTTTTTTTTTTTTTTGAGACAAGTCTCACTCTGTCACCAGGAGCCAGGCTGGAGTGCAGTGGCATGACCTAGGCTCACTGCAACCTCCACCTCCCGGGTTCAAGCAGTTCTCTTGCCTCAGCCTCCTGCGTCGCCTGGACTACAGGTGCTTGCCACCACGCCCAGGTAATTTTTTGTATTTTTAGTAGAGACGGGGTTTCACCATGTTGGCCAGGATGGTCTTGATCTCTTGACCTCGTGATCCGCCTGCCTTGGCCTCCCAAAGTACTGGGATTACAGGCGTGAGCCACCGCGCCTGGCCTGTATGAATATCTTTGTGAATGTCTATGATTATTTTATAAGAATCATTTCCAAAATTAAGTATATCTAAAAAGTATGAACATTCTGCAAGAGTTCTTAATGTGTAACTCCAAAGTGTCCCCCAGAAACCTTAGGTGAATTAGCAGAAACAGAAAACCAAATACTGCTGTTCTCTTAAAAATGGGTAAATTTATAATAAAATTACATATGTAATTTAATGTTATATATATAAATATATATAATATATTTGAATATATGTATCTCCAATATATAAAATTATATAATTATATATATATATATATATATAACCATTATATACATATAATGGTTATATATATATATATAATGGTTTTATATATATATGTATATATATAAAAAATGGTTATATATATGGTTTTATATATATATGGTTATATATAATATATATTATATAATAATTATATATAACCAGAATTTTCTTATAATAAAATAATATATAATTATATATATATATATTTTTTCCTATATATATATATATATAGGGAAATAACTGAGTGGTAAGATTTTTTTAGGTGCTCATTCTATGAACTAATATATATATATTATATATATAATATATATTATAATGTGTGGTGTATAATATATAATATATATTATATATCATAATATGTAATATGTAATTATATATTATATAATATATTACATATTATAATATATAATATGTATGTTATATATTATAATATATAATACATTATAGAGGCAAATAACTGAGTAGTAAGCTATTCCATATATATACATATCTTAGTTCATAGTCAGAGGAATGCCTAGGGTAGACCACAGTACAGAGCATGAATTAAGGAATAAGCAGCTTATAGTCAGAGGAATGTCTGGAGCAGACACAGTGCAGAGCATGATTTAAGGGAAAAACAGTTATACGGGGACAAGAATCCATGGCCTAGGCGACACTGTTCGGTATCATAAAGATACCCGCTGTATGGCAGGCTTGGGGCAAGAGCCACTTCTCCTTATAAAGGAGCTGTAGGAACTTGCTCCAGTTCTTGTGGATGGCTGCCTTCAGATTGGCAATCCCTCGGACATCCGAGGGCTCAAAACCCCTCCAGATAATCGTACCTTGGTGACTATGAATTTTATCAGCTCTTGTTACTGTGCTAGCTCAAAAAGCATCTTCATATAGAACTCACTGGAAGCTGACAGCAGGTGGTGGTAGACCCTGACAGCTGTGTCACTGCTGTGGGACTTAAGCATCCTCCTATAAATCTTCTTAGGAGTAGCATGCCCATAGATAGAGGTATTGCACACTGCACCCTCTTCACTGCGCATGGCCCACCTCCATGCCTCGGTGACCTAATGGAGGTGGACCCCCTACTGCACACCGCCCACTTCCTTGCCTTGATGACCTAATGGGGGTGGACCCCTTGCTGCAGCACTGTCCATTTCCTAGCCTAAGTGACCTAAGGGGTGGACCCCTTGTTTTGTTGCTCAGGATACTATCACTATCCTTAAAGATGAATTCACTCACTACCCTGCCCCCTAACCTATACCCAATAAATACAGATGCTTCTGGACATTCCGGGCCTCACCTGTCTCCACTTATAGGTGGCGTGGCTCCCCTGAGCCCAGCTGCATTTTCCTTGTACTTCTGTGTCCTGTCTCTTTATTTCTGGGATCTTGTGCCTCAGCACAGCATAAGGGACACCCCACGACCCTGTGGGGCCCTTAGCCCTAAACACATTTGCACATGTATCCACTGAATCTAAAATTAAAAAAAAAATAACAAACACTGACACTTTTTTTTTTTTGACTGAGTCTTGCTCTATTACCAGGCTAAAGTGGCATGCTCTCAGCTCACTGCAACCTCCGCCTCCCTGGTTCAAGTGATTCTCCTGCCTCAGCCTCCAGAGTAACATGTGCCACCATGCCAGGCTAATTTTTTGTTTTAGTAGAGACTTGGTTTCACCATGCATGTTGGCCAGGATGGTCTCGATCTTCTGACCTTGGCCTCCCAAAGTGCTGGGATTATGGGCATGAGCCACTATGCCCAGCCAACCATTTTTTGATGTTTGACTGAATGTTCAAGCGCTTCCCCACTCCTCATGACATTTGGCATCACACTTGAAGCTGATTGGCAAGTTTCTGCACTTCCTCTATTGGTGACTGTGAGAATTTCAAACCATTCAATCCAAGGCAGGGAAACCATCCTGGCTGCAGCAATTAACCACAATAAAAACCAGAGCCACCTGCCCTTCCTCACTCTTGTTTCACTTGGGATCTAACCTGAGCACTTTTTCTTGGGGAATTGGTTTGCAGTTACTCTGGAAACAACAAACTCTAATATCTGTTGGTCCCTGTGTATCATTCTTGCAGGCATCTATATATTTCTGAGGAAGGTGGAAGCCATTGAGGGACTCACAGCCTTCAGCAGGGGATGCCATGAGCCCAGATAAAACATTTATATTCTAATTAATGGTGTAAGAGTATACACTCATTTTATTAACTTTTTGTGAACGTGGTGAGTATAGTTTTTTTATTTTATTGTAATTTTAGTATTTTTATTATAATAAAAACTACACTTATCAAGTTTGCAAAAGGGTAGTAAAATCTAAATTAATGAACAGATTAATTTTGGCTAATTAAATGTAAGTTATAACTACATGCTTGCATTTAAGATTTTAAATAAGCTTATCTGTAAGGGAAGGTGTACACCTTTAAAATAAATGCACTGAAGAAACAATCTATTTTCATATGCCTTATATGAGGAACATAGCCTTCAAGCTACAATTTTTATCCACACCATCTGTTCTTATTTAATGAGAGCATATTTGATCTGAATGATGTGGATAATTACTTCAATCTTTCATTTCAGTTGCCATTTGCAAGCACAGTTCTAAAAAGACAAAACGAAAATAAATAGGCCCTATTTGGGAAAAAGAATGGAAGTCTTTATTTCTTCAACAACTTTCAATTATAGCCACAGTTTTGCTTTCAGTAATCAATGTTTATTTTATTCAAAAAAAAAAAAAAAACAAAAAAAAAAAAAAACAAAAAACCGGGGCGGGCGCGGTGGCTCACACCTGTAATCCCAGCACTTTGGGAGGCGGAGGCAGGTGGATCACCAGGTCAAGAGATCGAGACCATCCTGGTCAACATGGTGAAACCCCGTCTCTACTAAAAATACAAAAAAAATTAGCTGGGCATGGTGGCGTGTGCCGGTAATCCCAGCTACTTAGAAGGCTGAGGCAGGAGAATTGCTTGAACCCAGGAGGCAGAGGTTGCCGTGAGCCGAGATCGCGCCATTGCACTCCAGCCTCGGTAACAAAAGCAAAACTCCGTCTTAAAAAAAACAAAACAAAACAAAACAAAACCCAAAGATCCTGCTCTGATATTCAAAATGTAACAAGTTATAATTTTTGACATTTTAAAATTTGGAATATGTGTGTATGTCTCTTTTCAAAATTTAAATTGTACTAATGTTTAATTTTATTTAAAGGGTAAAATAGAAGGTTGTCTTTAGTTTCGAAAATACATACGCTATTATCAAAAGTAAAGAATAAAAATTATCAGGACAAATTGAAACAAAGTTTAAGTTGAGATTTCTCAAAATAAGAGTGAATCCTCAGGGGAAAAGGAGGCACGCAGGGTCTTAGAGCCAGGAGTATAAGATATGTTTAGTAGTGAATTAAATAGGATTGAGATTAAGTAAGTTCCTGAAACTAATGGGTTATTCCTAAATCTCTACGTGTATTATGCGTTTAAATACAGAAAGAGATCCTGAAGCTTTAGAGATCTGTTATGTACTGAATGGCTGTGTTCTCCTGAAATTCATGTTGAAGTCCTAACTCCCACTGTAATATCCTAAGGAGACACAGCCTTTGAGAGGTAATTAGGATTAGATGAGCTTCAGGAGAGTCAGGTCCTTATGATGGGATTACTGCCCTAATAAGAGATACCAGAGTGCTTCCCCTTCCTCTTTATCTCTGTATAGCATGTGAAGACACAGCAAGAAGATGATATCTGCAAGCCAGGAAGAGAATTTTCCCCAAATAGGACCATACTGGCACCTTGATCTTGGACTTTCAGGCTTCGGAACTGTACAAAAATACATCTTTGTTATTTAAGCCACCCAGTCTATCGTATTTTGTTCTGGCAGCTAGAGTTGACTAAGGTAAGACATAAATAGGTTTTGTCACCTCCATTTTTGTTTTGAATATTGGTAAAGACTAAGATATCATCATAGACTTCAGGGTCTTCAAGATTGGAGAATAATAAAAGAAATAAAAAGTTATTCTAAATTAATATTCTAGAATTGGAGGAATGGATCATCATACATAAACATAGGAAATAATTTTATTGGGTTTGTAGAATTTATAATATGATAGAATTTATTTCACAATAATTACAAACATAATGAAGCTTATGCCTTAGTTTGTAGAAAATTGTATGAAAATCTAAACTATAACTCCAGTTATATTTATTATATAAATAAATATTGTTGCTTCAACTTTAAATTTTTAACTTATCAGATATGTGTTAGGATTTTAAGAACTTGACTGTAAGATTCCATATTTTCTATTTCTTTCTGTACACAGAAGGCTAATGATTAATTAGGTACTGATTTTTATAGGAGTATGTTAGCATTTTTCTATAATGCAAACTAAAGTTATTTAAATAATAATATAGTTTGTAGCTGTACGTTTATGAAAATGCTTAAATTCACAGGCTACAGATTTTTGAAAGACAATTGAATTCATTGAATTTATCAAAGAAAAAGCCCAGTGAAATCACTCAGATTAACATGAAAAGAAATGGCAGTACCATGGCTAACAAAGAAACATTCAGTTTAGTAATAAAGCATAACAAATCATCATTACCAATAGTGACACTCTTTTCACTGCAATGTTAGGGAAGACTTTTGAAGACATGATAACTGGATTATTATTATCTGAATCATTATGAATAAATTACCAAATAAATCATATACCCTCAGGAATACTGTAATATACTGAATGTTTGTATTTTTGCAAAATTTACATGTTGAAATATATGATAAATTATTTCTGACTATAGTCATCCTGTTGTGCTAGCAAATACATGATGTTATTTATTCTATCTAACTCTATTGTTATCCAATATCTAAAAGAGTGAAATTGAATTGTTCCCAAAACAAAGAAATGATAAGTGCCGGGGGTGATGGAAACTCCAATTACCCAATGTGATTATTACACATTGTATGCCTGTATCAAAACATTAAATGAAGCCCATAAATATATATACCTACTATGTAACCACCAAAATTAAAAAATTAAAAATATCTAATGGGGAGGAGGTGCAGCCTTTAGGAGGTAATGAGTTCACTAGGATAGAGCCCTCAGGAATGGGATTACTACCTTTATAAAGGGGAATCAGAGAAGTTTCTCAGTGTCTTTTTAAAATGTGAGGACCCAATGAGAAGCCATCTATGAACAAAAAAGTGAACCCTTGCCAGATACAGAATCTTCCGTGCCTTGGTCTTGGACTTTTGAGCCCCCAGAACTGTGAGAAATCAATGTGTGCTGTTGAATCTGCATTATTCTGTTGTATTAGTCTGAACAGACTAAGAAAAACACTAAAAGTATTTTTAAAAAACCCACTATGCAATCACTTTATAAAACCTTTTCTAATTTGGAACACTTTCCAAAGATTCCCTCAGACGTCTTAAGACCAGGCTTTAAATGGTTTTCCCCTCATTTATGAAATTACTAACAAAATAACCTCCTGAAAACAAAAGATTTTCATATGAATAAAATATCTTTTATTATGAATAGATATTAATAATAAAAGATAACTTTCAAAAGATGTTTTTGTTGAGATTAGTCATTAAGCATTGTATGCCAAAAAGCATTTGGCCTTATATTTGTGGAAATGGCCTCTATATTTCTGGAAGTACAGCTGTAAAATATTAAAAGTAAATTGAGCTAAAGGTATTACTTTCCAGTACTTACGCTGCTGAAGCATTTTGTAGCGTATTAAATCATAGTTTGAATAATTTATGCATGGGAATTGCCATGATGTGATGTGTCCTTTGTGAGTACAGCCAGCATTTTTCATTAGGTTTTCAGGCTTATTTTCAGGAAATAAATTCAAGTTTAAAACTTAGGACACCTAATTCAAATCTAAATCTTAAGTCAATAAAATAAGTCACACTGTTTTAGTTGAGTCAAGTGCTACTGGCCTTCCTCAGCATTTTACAACTGCAGCTTCTAATTCTAAGTGGCCTGGTTTGTTTGAGACACTGTATACATTCAGTGTATTTAAATGCTCCTTTTATTGCATATTTTTGTTTCATTTAATCTGAAAAAAATACAGATCTAAGTCACTTCATAAAAGTTAAAGATTTCGTTAAAAAATTATTTTCAGAAAGAAAAGGTGAAGTCATGACTCTCATACAGACACAAAAATGAATAAGCATTAAATATTTTGTTTAACTCATTCAGTGAGGGTAGAGGTTGATATTATAAGTGGGAAAAGAGAATGAAAAAATGGGCAAATTTATACAAAGCTGTAAAATAGCTCAAGAAAATAAACAGTTAATATCAGATAACCAACAGGGTGTGCTGGATGTAGAAAAGGTATAGTTGAAAATCAGCTCAAACACAGTCAAATAGGAGAATTAGATGATTTAGAGAGGATATCATCGGAAAATGCATAGTTTCCACTGAAACATATTATTTTCCTACATTCTTTTGTCACTAACACCAAAATAATATTTGTGATTTTTATCCATCTCACTGAGGTGCTCTGGTTGTTCAATTAAAGGGCCCCCTCATTGCTCATGTTCTGATTGTTGAAGTGGTTGATTAAAACAGCTGTAAATCAGCTTGGCACAGCTTATGTCTGTAGTATCAGAGCTTCGGTAAGCCAAGGCAGAAGGACCACTTGTGGCCAGGAGCTCAAGACCAGCTTGGGTAATACAGGGAGACCTCATCTGTACAAATAATAATAACAATAATAATGATAATAAAAGGAAAGAAACCAGATGTAAATAAGTTCAGATTAGGACAGACTACATGTCAATAGAAGTCTGACTCACAAATTCTATAGTAATCAGTCCAGCAAGCCAAACCGCAACCTGTGAAGCAATCAACCAAGAGTCACAATTAATCTATATTGCCACCTTCTCTGCCATTTGGTTTCACAACCAATTCATAACCAAATGAAGAATCCCAAATACACTCCTTAAGCCAATTGCATAGGATGGTCTATTTCCAGTTAGCCTTCAGTTTCCACACTCCAACAACCTCCAATATGAGCATACCTGGAGACTTACTTTCTGTCCCTCTAAAGTTTCCTGACTTCCCTGCCTGCCTCTGAGGAGTAGCCAGATGCAAGGGATGGTGGATGACTTCCTTGCTATAGCAAGCTTTGAATAAAAGCCTCTGTTCTCATGTGGGTGGGCTTTGCTTATTTCCACACCTCTCAACTATGAATAATAGTCAACAATAGTAACTTAGAAGAAGAAGAAAACTGAAACAGTTTAACATTTTTTCAAAAACTCACTTATGAAGTATATTGTTTTTCTTGAATAACAATCTAAATGTTTTAATACACATAGATTCTGTAGATGTGTACAGAATACATCTATGTGTATTCTGATCATTCAGAAATTTTCAAACTAAGCAAGTATGACCTAAATATTGCTTCTTTGGAAAGATAGGATAGTTTTTATCAATCTGATTGCATTAGTTCATTCTCACATTGCTATAAAGATACTGAGGCTGTACAATATAATCAAAATAGGTTTAACTGACTCACAGTTCCGCATGGCTGGGGAGGCCTCAGGAAACGTACAATCATGGCAGAAGGTGAAGGGAAAACATGGCAAGTCTGACATGGTGACAGGTGAGAGAGAGCACAGGGGAAACTGCCCATTTCAAAACCATCAGATCTCATGAGAATTCCCTCATTGTCACAATAACAGCATGGGGAAAATATCCTCCATGATCAAATCACCTCCTACCAGTTCCCTCCCTTGACATTGGGGAATTACAATTCAAGATGAGATTTGGGAAGGGACACAGTTCACTGATCAATATATAATATTTCAATAGAAGATTATACTTAGCTAATATATATGCTTTTACTTTTACTAATATTGTATATACTTGTATATTAAAGTAAAATACTTTAATACTGTATATACTTATTTCATTTCAAATATTTTGTGGTGCTTATAGTCTTTTAATGTTTTATCATCCTGTATTTTCTTTATCTTGCCTTGTCTTTTTTTATTCATTTATTTCAAAGGTCTGTTAAAATTAATATATTTTTCAAAGGACCAAATTTTTGGTTTTATTAATTTATAATTTTGTCTATGTATTTGTTTTTCTTCCCTTTAAAATTTGTATTTCTAGCTTTATAATTTTATCTCTTCTTTCCCTAATGTTTAAAATAAAAGCCTATCTTATTTAGTTGCAGTAATACATCTTATATATTATTTTACTCCTATCCTATATATTTGACATGCAGTGCCTCATTAGCATAATTTAAAAATATTTATTTATATTGTTATTTGTTTGTATGTAGGATATTTAATAACTGGTAATTTGGCCTTCAAATATATACAATTTAGTTGTTAATTTCTAATATTTTTATTGAGTCAAAAGAACATGGTTAGCATATTCTTTCTTTCATCAGGATTTATTGAAACTTTTTAATGCACTAATATAGGCATTATTTTCAAACAATATGAACACCTGCTGAAAAAAAGCAACACATCAGAAGACAAACTTTTAGAAATTACTAAATTGAAAAATAATTAAGCATCTTTTAAGTATAATTGTAAGTTTCATCCTAAGTTGTCAAGCATAGATCCAGAATTCTTGGCTTGCATGAAGTCTACATAAACATGGGGAAATGAAGAAATATACACACAATAAAAATATTTTATTATAAAGTATACAAAATATTAGATCACAGTAAGGGCAATGAATAAAAAGAGGCCACAAAGGTGCAGGGGTGAGATGTTACTTAAAATAGGATGTTTAGAAAATGTGTCACAGAGAAAATATATTTGAGAAGAAACGTTACATATACATGAAAGCCATCTATGGAAATACAAGAAAAAAGAGCTTTCTAAACAAAAACAAATGCAAACTAATGGTGTGTTCTATGCACTGGTGAAGGTTTTTAATAACAAGTATTGTCGGTGGGGTTAAAGAAAGAACCCTGATTTATATTGCTCTCTGAATGTTTGTGTTGAAAATACTCTGACCAAGGTTAGTTTCAAGTTACCAACATGAAATCACTGAATACAGAGCTGGAAAAATATGCGCAGTAGCACACCATTGTATGGTGGTGGCTGGGACAACTATATTCTATTTATGTTTTCACCATATAAATACAATAGTGTACATACAGATATGATAGATGTGAATAACCTCCAGAATATAGTTAATAGTAGTAAAATGTAGTAAAATAGTAAATAATGAGTTTTAGATATATATAACTCATGTTTTCCAATATAATTTTTTAAATTTTGTTTTATATAATTTAATATTTAATCCTGGCTAGATTTAATAACAGATCTTCCAAGTTACTGAACATTTAATAATCAACACTCATATGGAATTCTAGGACATCACTGGTTGCAAGAGATCAAGGCAAGTCTTTCAGATGGACTGAGTGGATACAGAAAGAAAAGTTAGGTACATGAGCACTAGAACAGACAGGATTGGGCAAACCCATATATAGAATTTTGCTGTCATTCTAGATTGATAGGGAGATACTGTAGTGTTTCAAGCTTAGAAGGGACATGATTATTATTTTTAATGGATCTTGCTAACTTCTATTTTGAGAATAGATTGAATTGTGGCAAATGCAAAATGAGTAAAACCATTTTAGGAGAGTGTTTTAGTAATCCAGAAAAGGTACTATACTTCTTAGATTAGGTGTAGTAAGAGAAATAGAAGTAAATGGCCATGTTCTGGATATTTTTGGAAAGCAAAGAAAAAAATTGCAAATGAATTGAGTACAGAGTGTGAAATTAAGGGGCAAGGATTTTGACCTTGAGCTTTTTAGAAGAGTGACATTTTAATTAACTGAGATGGAGAAACAAGGGGTAGAACAGAATGGTGTCATGTCAACATTTGAACGTGCTAACTTTCAAATGGCACAAATGAAAATGTTGTGAAGGAGTTCAATATATGAATTTGAGTTTATGTGTTTAGATAACTAGGAATAACTGCCAGATGGCTTTAGTAATACAGACTTAATAGTAATGTAATTGCTAGGGAGTAAGACAGGCAGTGTTTGCATTAATTAGAAAATGTTTAAATAATCACCCACATACATACATAATAAGTATAATTATTCTGTTTGGGGGTATAGAGGGATATAAGTCAATGATATTAATGAGAGGTATAGAATATACCTTCTTTTTAGTTTTAAATGCTTTCAGCATTTATTACACAATGGCTAGTGAAGGCCACAATCACTCAAGCAAATTTGCTGCTTTCTAATGCAGACTCAGTCATCTCCCTATTGACCTCAAAGGGGAAATTTAAAAAGCATACATATCGGCCGGGCACCATGGCTCATGCCTGTAATCCCAGCACTTTGGGAAGCTGAGGCAGGTGGATCATGAGGTCAGGAGATCCAGATCATCCTGGTTAACATGGTGAAACCCCATCTCTGCTAAACATACAAAAAATTAGCCAGGCATGGTGGCACGTACCTGTAGCCCCAGCTACTTGGGAGGCTAAGGTAGGAGAATCGCTTGAACATGGAAGGTGGAGGTTGTAGTGAGCAGAGATCATGCCACTGCACTCCAGCCTGGGTGACAGAGCGAGACTGTCTCAAAACAAAACAAAAAACGTATCTCAGTTTCTCCACCCAGTTACAACTTAAAATAAGAGTAGAAATATTTTGTAATAATTGCTATATGCATGATTTGCCTATGTTAAAAATCTAGGTTTACATTTATCAACAAATGCTATTACAGTGTCCTGGCAAACTAATTCCACCTATTTTTACAATTAGAAATGTTTTTAAAAACACCAATGTTCCTGTAATAATTTCACAGTCATTAATATTTAGTATAATTTCATGAAGTAAATATGTTGATTAGTGATGTCACAGGTATCTTTGGAGATCTGGGCACAGAGGAACTGGTGACTGCCGCCCTTCCTGTCTGGTCATATTGTTATAAGTCCTTCTTCACTTAGACTCCCACACTGAGTGATAACCAGAGGTTAGACTCTTGTAAGAAGCCAGGGCTTTGCCTTTAATGGTTTAGTTATGATTCATTCACATGATCAAAGAGCAGACAATTCTGCCCATATACATAAACATATATATATATATATATATATATATATATATATATATATATATATACACACACACACACACACACACACACATAAACATATATATATATATATATATTTATGCTGAGTATAAAAGAATATGTAGTTATCTCTCTCCTCTGTTAAATGTAATCTGGTTGATGAGATCTAAGAGTACCTAGTCACTTATGTTAAAATTCACATAAGTTAAATAACTTTAAAAATTAAAAATAGCATGCTGTGGAAGTCGAAAGAAGGGAGAAATTTTAGCAAGTTGAAAAAAATCATAAAAGCTCCTATGGAAAGAGAAATATTGAGTTTGATCTTGAAAAAATAAAATGTCAACTGGTGAAAGCATACGGAGAATTAACTAGGCAGGAGTGTAAACTGTGAGCCAAAGTCTAGATGTTGGAGGAAGATGAGATATTTGGAAAACAAATAATCAAGTATGGCTGGACTGAAGGTCAGCATAGAGGAATAATATACATTAGAGCTGGAAAATATTTTAGAGTGATATTACTGGGAGTCTTGAAAGATAGTGTGAGTTTTTAAAGTTTTATTAGCAATTATAATTATTTCCATGTCTGTCATTAAGAAATGGGCATAACTGCAAGTTAGAAAATAGTTCATTGGGTAATGCACATTGTAGGACCTCAATCAGGAAGAAAGGAAGAATGAGCTATAGTAGGAGTTTTGGAAGTAGAAATCATGGGAGTTTGAAAACAATTGGGTATGAGAAATAAGAAAGAAAACTAAACTAACATCAACTGTGGAGTTTCAAGACTGAGTAGCAGCATGTTCCTGAAATTAGGAGGTAGGCAGACATGGAATCACCTGAAATGCACACCAATGATAGACTGAACAAAGCAAATGTGGTACATACACACCATGGAATACTATGCAGTCATAAATAGGAATGAGATTGTGTCCTTTGCAGGGACATGGATGGAGCTGGAAGCTGTTTTCTTCAGCAAACTAACACAGGAACAGAAAACCAAACACTGCATGTTCTCACTTATAAGTGAGAGCTGAACACATGGAGGCAACAACACACACTGGGGCATTTTGCAGGGGCAGGGGGAGGGAGAGCATCCAAATAGCTAATGGATGCTGGGCTTAATACCTAGGTGATGGGATGATCTGTGCAGCAAGCCACTATGGCACAGGTTTACCTGTGTAACAAACATACACATCCTGCACATGTAACTCAGAACTTAAAATCTGAAAAGAAAAAAGGCAGACAAAAGGCAAGAAGAAAGGTTGATGTGAAATAGAAGTCCAGTTTTGCAAATTTTCACATTAATTAGATGGCACTAGGAAGTTGAGCATCTACATCTTCTGAATAACAATGGAGAAGAATGAATTATATATATAATTCACTATATATGTGTGATTATGTATATAATGAATTAAGTAAATTCATATAGCATATGATACATATATTATATATATAATATATAATGAATTATGTATCTAATAGAGTTAATTATATTGTTATAATTAGATAATTTATTATATATAATATAGACATATGCTATGTATGTTAATATATGCATATATTGTCATATGTCTACATTATATAAGGAATTATTTATCTAATGAATTAATATACATATCTAATTATATAATTATCTAATGAATTATATATGCATAAATCATTAATTCATTATATAATATAGACATATATGTATATATTTATGTATATATAATTAATTAAACAAAATATATACATATATGATAATATATATTATTTGTATGATATATATTTGGTAATTATATATAATATATTTATATACATATATACATATAATATATATACATATATACATGTATACATATATGACAATATATGTATGTAATATATAATATAAAATATGCATAGTATGTAATATATATACATATAATACATATAAAATATACATGCTTATATTATATATAAAATGTATATATATAATTCTGAGTGTTATTAGAATAGGAATATTAGTTGATCCAGCAAAAGCAGATGTCATTGTTGCAGCTCCAAAGGGAGAGTTAGACATATTTCTAACATTTTCTCCTCTTTCCAGGCCATTTCCCACTTAGAAATTCCCTGAATTTTGAACTTTATTTTCTCCACTTATGTTACCTTTTCTTTATTCACAGTAAGCTGATTATCCAGACATGTTTCTTCCTCACTGAAAAATGTGGCAAGGTTGCTAAATATTCACCAAATACATTTTCTTCTTTCTTAGCACAAAATTCTGCTTTTACTTATAAAGTTAGGAAGACCAGTTTTTAAATAATAATTGTTCTCTCACCTGCTCTTATCATGTAACATATTTTAGCCAATTAAGTGAAGACAGAAATCTAAAAGAAATGTACAGGGGCTCAATCATTCCAAATACGTCTCCTTTTGCTCATGCCCTTCTTCCTGCCTGAAATACTAATGTGATAGCTGGAGTTTTTGTAGCCATCTAGAGAGCATAAAAATGAGACTTATATTAAATTATGAACAAGCAAGATGTTAAAGAGTTACTATTCCCTTTAATGGCATCGTGGCCCTCTGCTCTAATCTGGAACTCCCTATTCTAAATTTCTTGTACTTGAGAAAACATTACGTTTTTAATTCAGATAAGGAAGCTTTTCCTTGCTACCTGAATACAATTCCTAACTTACTAAATTAATTCAATGTTTTCCTGTGCCAATCTGCCAGAGTATGATTAGGAAGATCTATCTATCGTCAACATGAGCAATTTATCAATTTTAAGGAAAAGCAACATAAATATCCCATGCTAAGCTACATAATCAATGTGGCCTAATAATATGCATTAAAGTAAAAACAGAATAAAAACATAAGAAAAGAGCTGCTTTTTGAATGACAGTGTCATTTATCACCTTGAAATGACTTCAGTTTCTTATTGTATTCACCTTGGTTAATGAGTAGGAACAAACATATATACATCTAAATAAACATTCCACCAATCAGATACCTGCTGAGAAAGCATAACATCTTGAGGATTTTTGATTTTCTATTCCTAGCATGCTTGCTTTGTGCAGCGTGAAATATGTGCAGATACAGTAGAGGAAGGTAGAAAGCAATTTGATCAACTAGTGGCTTGTTTCTTTTGAGATAAGCACCATATGGAAAACAGTGACAAACAAGGAAACTGGAGGCACACACACACACACACACACACACACACACACACACACACACCCTGAAAAGCAGAAACCTGATTTCCTTATCTTGAGTAATTTATCTTTTTATTATTTATATTTTCTGCACAGTAGTCAGTAATGTTTAAAAAAGAAACATTTTGAATTTATGCTATTAAAGCAAAAAACAAAAAATGTAAATGCCAGTTTAAATATTAAGGACAGTCTAAAATTCTCAGACACATAATTCATTTTTTCTTATCTGATCACATATGATATATGAATATTGCTGATGTTTACTGAATATGTCCTTTTCATATATTTGTAATATATTTTCTAAATATGTTATTTTTTTGATGTTATAGAATGAATAGAAAAGAATACAAAAAAATTCAAAATGTTCCATTTGTATTCCAAGCATATTTCTTTTACCCATTCAAAGAAATAAATCAGAAAGCTACTCTCTTTTTAATGTGTTATACCTGACCAGGGGAAAATGGAATATACCCACAAAAGAATTTGGTAAAATAAGAAACACTAGCAGAAAATTTGTATGGCTTACTTTTGAGATGTTCTTCTGCGTTTTTAGCTTTATGCAAAGCTCGTCTTTTTATACAGATGTTCACACTTTGTAACAGGACTTAAGCATGGTCAATGATCCTCAGCTGTAGTTATCAAACCTGATCAGTTCAAGCCAATAATTAGGATTCATAATCGTCTCCAGTGATTGAGTTAGTCATAGACTTTAGATAAGTCTTTTGTGTTTTGTTTTGTTTTGTTCTGTTTTTTGAGATGGAGTCTGTTCTCCAGGCTGGAGTGCGGTTGCATGATCCCTACTCACTGCAACTTCCACCTCCCAGGTTCAAGTGATTCTCCTGCCTCAGCCTTCCGAGTAGCTGGGATTACAGTTGCCTGCCACCGAACCTGGCTGATTTTTTGTATTTTAGTAGAGACAGAGTTTCATCATGTTGCTCAGGATGGTCTTGATTTCCTGACCTCATGATCCACTAGCCTTGGCCTCCAAAAGTGCTGGAATTACAGGGGTGATCCACCACAACCGGTCCAGAAGTTTTAACCAATAAGATCTTTACAGGTATCTGCTAGAAAGTTGTTTGGAAGTTTGCTTCAAAAAGGAAGTGGGTGGAGTGAGAGGGGAGGGAAGGAGGAGGGGGAAGGGGAGGGAAGGGGGAGGGAAGGAGGAGGGGGAGGGGGAGGGAAGGGGGATGAGGAGGGAAGAAAAAGGGAAGAGAAAGTAGAGGGGGAGGGGAGGGGATGGAGATGGGGGAATCCAGGTGAAAGGGACGGAGAGTGGAAGGAGAAGAGGAAGGGAGAGGGAAGAAGGGAGAGCCATAGAGAAAATAAGAGAGAGATTTCTGCTGATTATTCCAAATTGTAGGTCTGGGACAGTTGCAGCTTTCTTTTGAACACAAGAAGAGTTCTCCTAAGAGTAAGACCACATGTTTCATTTACAAATCTGAAGTTTTCTCTGCTTCCATACTTCTTGCTTTGTGTCGTTATAATTTGTTTCTGTTTATTTAAGAAAAATGAGTATTCTTATGTTACTTGCATCCAAAAGCACACTGATGTACCAAGTTGTGTATCAGCTAAACTGGTATCTACTGAATGAATATCTCACATGCTTAGGTTTAAAAGTATTAGAAATTTCTTGTTAAAGTTGATTATATTTTATCACAGAAGCAACATATTTTTCATTCTATGATTTTGATGAGCAGGTAGAATGATATGAAGCATCTTTCACATTAGTGCCTTTTTAAGATTGAATTAAGAATAGTCAGTATCATAATCATCTGAGGTGAAAAAATCAGATCTCTGGACTTTTCTCCTGATTATTAATTCAGAATCTCTGGGGAAATCTTAAAATTTAAGAATTCTCCAGAGAAATCTGAAATCTTAAAATTTAATGTGCAATTTAGCTGGATCTTAGCTGTAAAGCTAATAGACATACAGTGAACCTTTTTATATACAGAAAGCCTTCACTCCTTTGCATTTTTCTGACAAGATGTATAATCCCAATTCACATAATATTATCAAAATGGCTAATTTACCAACATTCAAAATCTTGTTGTTAGTCAAATCTAAATATTTTTACAATAATTATGTTTCCAACCACACTGAACTTGTCTCATATACCTAAAATCATGAAAATAATTAGCATCAGCAAATACAATTTCTAAGAATTCAAATAACTTTACTTTTGGTCATTGTAGTCAATTCTAGAAATATCCTCAGTTAAGAAATTTGGATTTTTATTAACTTTATTTCAATAACTAAACGTTATTTAAGAACTTGAGATGGTAATGAGGTTGTTAGAAATCAGTGCAACTTGTATAGTTTGTAGAATCATCATTCTGTAAGCATAAGTAAATCAATACAATTCTAATGATGTTAATTTAGTGTAGATGTGGATGATCACAATTGTCTCACCAAGTCTGTTGTCTTAATGACCAGCAGAGCAGATGCTCCTCCTTCTCTTAAGCAATACTCATGGATATAATTATTAGATTCAGCACAGACCAAAGGAATGTGCTCTCAGCTGGGACTTGTTCCTGATAACTGGGCTGCAGCATCTGCCTGCTGATCAGTAGAACGAATAAGCACGAGTTACAGAAAATAACTCACAGCTTTTAATGTACCTGGTAGAGTTTATTTGCATTCTGTGCTGATACTACTGCAGAGTGGGTTTGGAAAGATACTACTGATAACGTACTGTCATTTGTACTGGTGATTAAACCAGCTTCATTGCTGAATATAGTTACTGAAAGATAATTACTGAAGATGCAAGCATCTAGAAATTAAAAATGTCAGCCATGCCCTCTGTCATGATATTCTGCAGCAATATGACTTTTTCTTATGAAGCAAGTTGCTTTATTTCATCTTTAATGTCTTTGTTGAAATCAGTTATAAAAAAACAGATTATATGCAAATGAACCAGAATCATTGGGAATAATACTTCACAATCTTAATATCCATGTTTAAATGTATAGTGATTCTGGGTTATATTTGCGTATTTATAATTACATCTTTAATTTATTTTAAAATACGAATGTGGGAGCACCTTTCTGCAGGTTCGATATCTTAGGTATTCTGATTTGAAGAAGTACTTTTTCCCTGACAAAGTAAGATAAGATTACTTTTAGTTGACATGACTAAAGTAACAGCTTCTGTTCAAGCACACTTTAGGTAAAAATACTAGAATACAATGTATTTTAAATGTTCCAACAGGATTTTTAAAAATATTCATACTTAGCAACTTATGAAAAATAAGTCTTAATAACTGTTCATCCATAAACAAATATATTGGTTAAAATTATTTCAATTTACATTAACAATTTTCTTTAAGGTTTGGGAATGATAACTTTCCTGATGTCAAACAAATATCTCTAGTTTCTAGAAGGTCTGCAAGAGAAGTGCTCTAATCATTAGTATTTCTTAAAAAAATATTTTACTGGAAATATCCAAAAAACTTTTTTTTTAACTAATGGGCTTATGTGATTTGTATTTTATAACATGTATATGTTTCACTTCCTCAATTGCTAATGTAACACGTTTCTTGAGTAAAACTACTGTGATCAGTTATATACTTCCACCGGGAATATATACACCATAATATATCACCACGTAGTATTTTTAACATAAGCAAAAAACTAAAAATCCGAGGAATATTCTTGCTAATTAAATTATTTTTTGAATACCCAAAACTGACTCTTAACTTTGTTCCCATTTTCTTGGCTAATGACATTTAAATATTCTTTCTGTGACTACAATTATAAAACTCCTTTTATATTTAAAATATTTTAAGTTGAATCATCTTTAGGTTTTAGCCAACTTTAAGATATTTGATGCTGAATTGAAATTAAATAGCTCTCCTAGCACATCAAAACCTTTGACATTATGAGACATGTGCACTTGCTACATAGCTAAACTTCTCAGATCAATTATAATCAAAATGGACTATGAAGCTGAGCATAGTAGCTCACACCCATGATCCCAGCTTTGAGAGGCTAAGGCAGGAGGACCACTTTAACCCAAGAGTTTGAGACCAATCTGGGCAAAAGCCAAGACCCCATCTCTACAAATAATAAAAATAAAAAAGCAGCCAGGTGTGATGGTGTATAACTATATTCCCCACTACTTGGGAGGCTGGGGTGGGAAGATTGCTTGAGGCCAGGAGGTCAAGGCTGCAGAGAACCTCACACCACTGGACTCTTACACTCCCACCTGGGTGACACAGCAAGAACTTGTCTCTTAAAAAAAAGAGAGAAAGAGACAGACTGAGAGAAAGAGAAAAATGGACTGTGATGACCAGAACTAGGAAAATTATTGAACATAAAAGTATTATGCTATTACAAAAAAGTGACCATTGAAAATACATGAAGGTCCTATTAACTGAACAGCTAATTTGATCACAAGACATTCAGAGAAAAATGTATCAAAGTTCTCTGTCTATGGCAGACATTAATACAATTTTTGTACCTGTGTTCTTTCATATTACCTGCTTTTTCTTCCTCATCTTCACCCTACTTCACTAAACTCTCTCTAGTCACAATTTACTAATTCTTTAATGATCAGTTAGCTTGACCTACTACCTAAATCCTCTCTCATGTTCTAGCCAATTCCATCTTTTTGAGATTTTAGAACGCCTATGGTTGCTTTATTCACTTTAATAGCCAGTCATGTTTGCTCTTATTATCATCCTGTCAAAAAAGAGCTGAGCATCTGTTATGGGTCAGAGACAATTGAATATAAATCAAAGACAGGTTTCATGGATCTGTGTTTTCTGTCTAGTTTATTTTCAGTAACCAACATTTGACATAAGGTTATGCAGAAAGTAAAAGTTAAAATCCATTCCTAATGTCACTGATAAAGATAGTTAAGATTTACTAAATTCTTAGTATCTGCTTTACACTACTCTAAGGTCTTTAATGTGTTTTCTTCTCCTAAATGAACTAAATTCAAGAAGGTGTTACCATAAATAAGTTTTCTTTTTCCTCACTACCCCTTTAATCCCATCCTGAAGATTCATTACTTCTACAAAGCCAGTAGATGGACATATGGATGGTGTAAAAATATTCTCAATCAACCTTGACAAATAAACATTCCTTCAGGTATTTTAAGTCCCAAATAATTCATGTCAGTAATTAAAATATTCATTCTAATATAAAATAAAAATAATTAAAATTCTTATCTCCTATCCCTAAGACTGATACTACTTTAGATATAGGGATAGGGGATGAAAGAGTAAATATGGCCAATTTCTGAACCTTTTCCTAGCTATACTTCCTCTGTATCCAAATATTTGTGAGTTTCTCTACCCTTCCAGGATTAGAGCTGGAGAACAGGTAATTACTGATAAGGAAATTTTGTTGTCAAGTGTTACTGTCATCTGGTATCAAGGCAAGGGGGGTGATTGCGAAACAGGCCTCGTTGTCTGGGGTACCTACCACCCGAAGTTCTTGGTCTTGCAGCCAAGGAAATCAAAGAATGAGGACACTCCAAGGGTGAGATTGGAGCAGAAGTTTAAAAAGTGAAAGAAAGAGAGAAAGCAATCTGAGACAGAGAGGTCCCGTAAAAGGGTTGCCATCCTACAGTGAAATACAAGCATTTTTATAAGAGCTAGTGGGAAGGTGGTGCTTTATCTACATAAGACAGGAAAAACCAGTTAGGACTAGGTGTGTCATTTGCACAAGGTGCAAATTCCTGACAGCTCCCACCCAGTTCTTTCCGTGCACATGGGGGATTGTAGCCTGTTACTCCATGTTGCTTAAATTTTCCTTACTGCACATATGTCAGGGGACAGGGGCAGAATCCTCCCTTGTAGATGTGCCTGACCCAGGGTAACAACTCTCCTTATTGGTGCAGCTACAGGCATGTTCCAAGCAAGCCTTGTGCAAGCCTCCTTATCTGAGTATATCCAAAATAAGATAAGAATATGCTGAATGGGGGCCCCATATGTATATAAAACTTACTGCTCACACAGAAGGCACTCTTTGGTGCTGGGCCTTGCTTCTCTTATCTAAGCTTCCAGCTTGATCTTTTAGGCTGCTGCTTTTCTTTAGAGAAATTCTACCAAGGACCTTGCCCTGCCTGCTTTGCAGATTTCTTTCTTTCTCCTCTCTCGTTTGGAGTTGATTATTTAGCTCCATAGGCACTTTCAAGGGTTTTGTTTTTGATGTTGATTTTGTTTAGATTTCCCTTTCCCTCATAAATTCTGATTTCCATTTACTGGAGTCTCTTCCATGTCTACTGCTCACAACTTTCTCCTCAGAAACTGGGCTGCTTGTGCAAACCAGAGATTTACCCTTTCTAATAGAGTCAGCTGCACAGCACAGACTAAAAACTAACCCCCAAACCCAACCAATGACACTCTCTTCTATTTTAGACCCTTGAACTCATACAGTGTTGATGTGGGTGACAGGCTGAAGCTCTCCAAATCGGTTCTAAGTGTCTCTCAACAATCTAACCCAAGTGCATTAATAAGATCAACACAGGCCGGCGTGGTGGCTCAAGCCCGTAATCCCAGCACTTTGGGAGGCCGAGGCGGGTGGATCACGAGGTCAAGAGATGGAGACCATCCTGGTCAACATAGTGAAACCCCGTCTCTACTAAAAATACAAAATATTAGCTGGGCATGGTGGCGTGTACCTGTAATCCCAGCTACTCAGGAGGCTGAGGCAGGAGAATTGCCTGAACCCAGGAGGTGGAGGTTGCGGTGAGCCGAGATTGCACCATTGCACTCCAGCCTGGGTAACAAGAGCGAAACTCCGTCTCAAAAAAAAAAAAAAAATCAACACGTATTTATTGAGTTCTCAGGCACTGTTCTGGTCAGTGAGAAAACTTTAGTAAACAATCGGACAACAATCTCTGTCTTTGTGAAACAGATTTTAATGGGAGACACAGAAAATGAGTTTGAAAAAAGAAAAATATATACCATATGTAACAGATAAATTTTGTGTCACTATGATTAGACTGTGGTGCCCAGTTATTAGGTCAAAACTAGTTAAGTTTTTCTCTGTGAAGGTATTTTATAGATATGATTAACATCTACAATCAGTTGAATTTAAGAAAATTACATGGGTCTCATTCAATCAGTTGATTACCATGTAATCAACTGAAATCATGACTGAATATACAGCCTGCCGGCCTGCCCTTTAAATTTCAGACTCAAGATCACAACATCAATTCCTGTCTGAGTTTTTGGCATGCCAGGCTGCTCTGTGGATTTTTGACTTGCCATCTCTCACAGTCACCTGAGAAAATGTCTTAAAATAAATCTCTTAATGGATATTGAGATGTTAAAACATATATTTCTTTCTTTCTTTCTCTATCATCTATTTCTTAATATATCATTTATCTATTTCTTAATCTTATTGGTTACGTTTCTCTAAGGAACACTGATATTCTTTGGTAGATAGTGATAACTGCACAGTAGAAAAATAACTGAAAGGAGTTTTCAGTCTATTCATATGTGCGTGAGGGTAGTGAATTATTTTTAGGTATGGTGTTTAGTAAAGGCGTCACTAAGATGGGGACTTCAGAGGAAAGATAAGGAAAGGGAAGCAGTCTTGGGACTATGTGCGAGGAACAGCCTTTCAGACAAAATAAACAGCATTTGCAAAGGGCTCTCAGCTGAGATCATGCCTAGCTTATTTAAGAAGCAGTGAAGCCTACAGCAGTGAGTGGAGTGAAAGAGAGAGAGAGAAGTAGGAAATGAAGTCAGACAGGTTACAGAGGCCAGATCAAATCATGGAGAACATGTGGTCAAAACTCTGGCTGTTAACTTAAAGAGATAGAACAGTGACAGCAGGGAAGTTTTGAGAAGAGGTCTGGCATAACTTTGTTCCATTGAGAGTAGACAAAAGAGGGTAAAGGAAGGAGTAGGGAGAACAGTTAGGAGGCTATTGCATTAACCTAGGTGAGGAACACCAGTGACTTAGAACAGACTGGTGGCTATGAAGTGATAAGAAGTCATCTGATTTGGGAAATACATTGAAAGTGGAGTCAGGGCAATAGACTTGTGATGAGAGGTGAATTAGAACAAAAATAGAAGTCCAGGATGACAGCCACCATTTTAGCATGACCCATTTGTTTTGTTTAGTTTTGTTTTATTTATTTAATTTTATTTTATTATTTTTTTTTGAGATGGAATCTTGCTCTGTTGCCAGGCTGGAGTACAGTGGCATGATCTCGGCTTACTGCAACCTCTGCCTCCTGGTTTCAAGCAATTATCCTGCCTCAGCCTCCTGAGTACCTGAGAATACAGGTGCGTACCACCATGTCTGGCTAATTTTTGTATTTTTATTAGAGACGGAGTTTTACCATGTTGGCCAGGATGGTCTCGATCTCTGGACCTTGTGATCTGCCTGCCTTGGGACCTCCCCAAGTGCTAGGATTAGAGGCTGAGCTACTGAGACCAACCAGCATAAGCAATTGAAACAAAAGAATAGCCATTAGTTAAGATAAAAGAGGTGCAGAAGAGGGTGGTGATTGGGGAACTGATGGTTTTACTTTGCTTCAAAAAAAGGCAATTACAAATGTTTTAACATTTAGTCCTATTATAGGAACATTAACCTATTTGATCCTTACAAAAGCTATGATGTACCAAGTACCAGCTCAACCGGGAGAACCCCCACCCAGGAAGCACTGAGGGCAATGAGAGGCAGACACTCAGAACAGGAAAGTGGGTCTATCCAGGGGGCCAGCAGCCTATCGAGCTGAAAGTCTCAGGGGCTGACAGCATGCCAGGCTGAAGGCTCCCAGCAGATTCTGATCCACATAATTATTATCTCTTAACAGGTAATTATTATTATTAATAAGCAGGTGTTCTCTATTTACTCATAACTCAAAAATATTCCAAGTAGGTAGCTGTTACCTGCTTACCACGAATTGCTAACTAAAAGGTATTCTCCACAAGGGAGTCATGAGGACAGGGTAAACCTAGTGTTTCTCAACAATGAGGCTAATAATATTGTCCCAATTTCACAGAATAGGAAATAGAGATTGTAATATTTTATGTGTATATGTATTGTTTTTGAATTACAAGCAAAATTATTGAGTGTATTTGATTAACAACCACTCAGTGTACACTGATTGTCTTGGGTTATGATGCTCAGTATGCCAGGCAATGTCTAGAAGAAACATCTAGAAACTTCCTATCTGTACTCAGTTTTCTTTGCTGTTGTTGTTGTTTGTCTTACCTGGAGGACTGCCTTTCATTTTAGGTTTCAGTGTTCACACACTTCCAAGTACTAAGACAAATATTTCTCCAAATTTTATCCATGCATTATTTAGCCCTATCTAGATGTTCTGATTATGTATACATATTTCCAGACAAATACCCAGTAGAAGCACCTCTGCATCTCCACTGCTTTTAATGTTTCACTTTCTCTTACTTTTGCTGTGTCAAGGAATGGCACCAAAATGTAGAAAATAACGACAAACACTGATGACTTGCATGTGTTACTTGAGGGCTGGAAGTTGAGCTAATTGGGTTGTGTCTTATAGGCTAAGTTCAATTAAGCTCTATATCTACTTATTCTTGCAAAGTCAGAGGTAAATAGGGGAAATATAACTATACCTGAGACCCCTGCAAGGTTGAAAGATATGTTGATAATACCCCAGACATGTGGGATGGGATTTAAATCCAAATTCCATTTAATCTCAAATGATAGGATGACCTGAGTTTATATCTGGGCTGAATATTCCCTAACAAATAAACAAACATCAAACAAACAAAAATGCTCTGAATCCTAATAATAGTATAGGGTGTGAGCAGCACAACTGTGGAGGAAAATCTGGAGGATAAGAAATTTCTAATTTAGGATGAATACAATATTGTAAATCAAGAATTGTCTTTACTTTCTCTATTTCTTCTCAATTCAGATTTATACTAGTCTAATAACTAGTTTGGGGCTATATTACCTTTCAGATACTATTTACCAAATGTATATCGTTGCTGCAGTTTTTCTTTTGCCACAGACAGTGAAGTCATTGAAGACCTAGAGTTAGTTACTGAACTTATATATATGCATTTTGGGAGTCTGAATTCAGTAAAGTGTGTATGAGTTAGTTGAGCCAAATAACTTGCACCTAGGACTTCTGATAGGCAGTCCAAGTATCTTTCTACTGTTATTTCCTCCAAAGGACACTAACACTTCATTTTTTTTTTATGGCTGCATGGTATTCCATGGTGTATATGTGCCACATTTTCTTTATCCAGTCTATCATTGATGGGCATTTGGATTGTTTCCAGGTCTTTGCTATTGTAAACAGTGCCAGATGAACATACCTATGCATGTGTCTTTTACATAGAACAATTTATAATCCTTTGGGCATATACCTAGTAATGAGATTGGTATCCTTTGGGTATATACCTAGGGTCAAATGGAATTTATATTTATAGATTCTTGTGTTTCTTAAACTTAATTTTAGAATATATGCATTATCTATGGGAACTAATTAGCATCACATTGGCTAAGGGAGTTTAACTTCTGTAATGTGTATGGAAATACAAAGACTTTTCTATAAATTATTTTCTTATGCTGGGAGGAAATTTATAATTCTAAGGTAGAGGCAAACATATACTATACATATAGTATAATATATATTATAATATATATCACATATACATTATATCAAATGTTAATATATGAATCATATATTGATTTAATATGTAACTAATATATTACACATTACATATTTTATAAATATAATATATATTTTATATTTAATAATATTACCTAAATACATCTTCTGATTCAGTGTCTTCTTCGTCCTACTACTTCCTTCTTCAAAATTTGCCTGGTGCCTTTTTATTTATGCTTTTTTTTTTTTTTTTGCAAAGACGGATCAAAGCAAAAGAGATCACATGTATCTGATGTAGTTGGCAGTAGGAAAAGTGTTAGAACAATTATTTGTGATTATTTTTACAAAAAAAAAAGGAAATTGAGATTGGCTGTTATACAACATATGGATTGTAGCTGATTTTTTAAAAAAATAATATGGCAAGTGGACATTTATTTTAAAATAGGCTATGAATACTGGGGGAAAGTTAGTTAAGCACTTAGAACCTCCACATTCATTTTCTTTTCTTTTCTTTTCTTTTAGAAAGAAAGAAAGAAAAAAAGGAGTGAAGGAGAGGAAGAAGGAGGAAGAAAAAGAGGGAAAGAAAATGGTAATGT
The DNA here is from genome assembly GCA_031835075.1 of Saguinus oedipus. Classification (NCBI taxonomy): domain Eukaryota; kingdom Metazoa; phylum Chordata; class Mammalia; order Primates; family Cebidae; genus Saguinus; species Saguinus oedipus. Next base: position 49,250,574 of record CM063186.1, on the reverse strand, counting down.
AGCTTTATTTTAAAAATGGGTATTAATAATGGCTGATCAATATTTTGTGTATTTAAGATGGAGAATGTATATTTTGTGTATTTAAAATGGAGAGCTCTATAAATATTTATTGAGTTTATCTGTTCCGGATCTGAGTTCAAGTCCTGGATATCTTCTGATTCAGTGTCTTTGCCCTACTACTTCCTTCTTCAAAATTTGCCTGGTGCCTTTAAACCATGACCTCTAAGGTGTCTCCAGCCCAACATCACTTGAGTCTCTCATATACTCTCTTCTAGTCTAGTCTAATGCTTACCCTCATTAGATTATTTTTCCCCTGAGTGTACTGTGGCCAGTGCCTCCATTTACACTGATCACATGTGGCTCCATTCACTCCACTGACATTAAATTACTGTGATGTTTTAACACACAGTGAAGCCCACTGATCTGCCACTGTCACTAACAGTCTTGATTCTTTTATCACAACTAGTGGTGCAGCTTTTGTCCAATTGTCTCTGTTGAGTTAGCTACTGCTGTTGTTGGGGTCTTGTTTTTGATTCTGCTACCACCATTCTTGTACTTAACTGCTGATGGTGAACTTTCCGCCACTTTTTATTACAATTGTTCAGGCAGGTCAGTCAATTCAATAGATATTGCTTAAGCATCTAGACTAACACCCAGGATTAGTGCTGTCTATGAGAGAAACAGATATAGTCCTAGCCCTCAGGACATTAATAATTCAAAGGTAGAGGCAAGTAGATACCATATCTCAGTGAGGATTTTACTTACTAGTGTTCATGATTCTACAATTGTTTCTGCTCTTGCCTTCTGGTACTCAAAGTCACTGCTCCATATATTAAAAAGTTTGCTATGGACAAAATAAGAATTAGGAACACATTATTTATTAATGGAAAGTAGGTCCTTACTTGGGGTTCTTCAGAAAACCATCACTACCTCATATTAAGATGCTTCTGTCTTTATATTCTGTCTTTATACTTTATCTGTGTTTTCCACACAGTTGTTTATAATTTCTCTCCTTTCTCATTTTCTGGCACACTTACACTTATGAGCCTATAAATAATATAGCAAACTTTTAAGTATTTTTGTTTATTTTTCTTTTTTACCTCTGGCAGGTACATAACAACTTTTAAGCTTTTGTACATACTGTTTTAAAAGAATCCAAAAAACGTTCTCTGTATTATCACCATGTAATAAATTGAATAAAATTCACCTAGCTTTATAAAAATATAAAATCCATTAGAGAAAATATAATTTTGTGTTAAATAATACAGAAATTCAATATAGAACTTATTGTATACAACTGTTATATTCCTTTTTATGTCTAGATTGAAGACCAATCCATAGAAGGAATTTTATTTTAAAATTATAAGACTACAAAAGCCTGGTGGAAATTTATAGAATATAAATTTCTTATTATGCCTCTGCCTCCTTCCTACTACAAGGTTTTTGCTTTAGCTTATCTTTGATACCAAATATTAAGTAACCATTGGATCTTTTATAACAGAAAATACGTTTTTGCATAAGCTTACAAGGTGACAAATATAAAAACAATCTGTGGAAATGAAAGTTGAAAGCAGAAGAAAACAATGTGAAAGTGGACTCAAGTATATAGTGAAGGCAAGAAGGAGCACCTGTTTTTGTTTGTTTCATTGTTTAGGTTTTTTTTTTTTTTTTTAATTCACGAGAACTTTCTGTAACTTCACCCTGGGTGTTAAGAGAAGTCTTGAATGCCTCCCAGTACCTCTGGAGACTGTGTTTCTTGGGCGGTAAGGAAAGTTGGTGGTAGGAGAAACAAGGTGCTCAACTAGTCAGCACTGACTCGAAGCTTCTGCCTCTTTTCTGTTCAGTTAGGCTGTGAAGTGATTATTTCAGCTCCTCCTGCTGTGCTCTCAAATATTGGTACATTATAGATTGATACATGGACACTAATTTGTTTACCAAGGTGCCTTTCTGAGTTCAAACAAAAAGAAGAGAGAAAATAGTAAACACGAATGAGAGTATTTGCGGAGGTAGGAAATTTACCTCAAATTTTGGGAAAAACATAAAAACTGGAAATTCAGTAGTAAACATTTTATTCCTTAAACATTTCTTCAGCCTTCTCCATTCAGGTATATGTCTCCACCATGCTGCTTGCCTGCCTCTCTTCCTACCCTGTTATTAAATCCACAAACAAACACAAACTGTAAATGGATAAAATGTACTTTCAGGGCCATCCAGCTCTAACTTTTTTTTTCTCTGTCTTTTTCTAGATCGTCCAAAGGCCTATTGGTTTTAATGTCTAAATAATTCTTAATATGTGGATGATGAGGAATTTGATAAGGAATTTTAGTCCAGCTCTAAATATGTACATTTAAAAAATCCTATCACACAATTTAAAATAATGCACATTCTTGCGAGCTTTAAAATATTACTAACGATGCCTAGATAAATAGTTTTAATCGGGTGATTTATTAAAAGGAATTTTGCATAAACTATCTTTTTTATAAGTAGAATCCCACAAAATAGCTTACAATGTGAATCAACTATTTATTTCACCCATGAGGAATTTAAGTTTACAGAAAAATTATTTCCCTAAGAAATTGTAGATATTTAGAAATTTTCTGAGGTTTTTATTTATTTACATTGCATAGGCTATGCATTTCAGTTTTTAAATAGCTGATTATATTCTGCTCAATTCTGATAATATTTTTTATTTTCATTACTTTCTGTGACCCTGATTTGCAATACGTCATATCAGACTAATTCATAGGGAAAATAAACACACAAATTTACTTTTTATTGGATTAGAGACCTTTAGTAACCAGAAGAGCAAGAAAAAAAAAAGTTAAATGTCTCACTGTTAGGCATTTTAGAATGCCTTTTGCAAATTATTTCAAATAATGTTATTTTAGTAGGTGTGGTAAATCCAAAGAATAGGTAAATCACTTTTTTTAAAACAATTATTTCTTCATAGAAACAGATTTTAAGGTGATTATTCAGAAACCAGTGTTGACATGTACTTATTATTAGAAGAATAATACATATGACATTTTTCATTTGTTTTGCTTATTGTCAAGGCTGCTAGAAGAGTTGCTGGTATATAACAGTAAGAGAAATTGAACATCTCTTCTGACCGTAGTGGTACATACTGTGTATTTGCTTAGTTGTTGGAAGAATTGTTTTAGTTTCCTTTTAGTGTATTCTCGTGGCAGGAACAAAGAAAAAAATGGTGTCATAACTAGGAAAGATTAACACCAATTGATACCATTCACTAAATATTACATCCCATGAGAGATGTATTGAGTGAGTTATTTCTAAAATAGCATATATATATATATATATACATACATATATATATATATATATATATGTACATATAGAAAATGGGTATACTTTTTCATTGATAAAACAGACTTATTGGGTTTATTCCAAACCATGAGTTACAATTGGCAATGTCAACTATCAAACAAATAACTGACTTCAAAGTCTGAGTTCTCCAGTAGAGTATATTAGAATGATTTTTAACATGGGTAAAAAATAGACACTTGTCTTCACAATCACTCATGAATGGATATGTTCAATAAAAACTTCCAGTGTCCAGGCAACTGACAAAATAATTAGTCAAAATATACCTGAACAAAATGAACAACATCTAACATAGTCTTTATAGAAGTTTCTGGCACAGAGTATATGCTTAATAAATAATTATTAAATGAGAAAATTAAATTGAGAATGAAGAATAATGAGAAAATGGAATTAAGCATAACAGTCAAAAAAAGTTCATTATTCTAAAAACTGTAGTCCTTTAAAATTATCCCTTGGTTAATCAAAGCAATACACTTTCAGGAGGATGTTAGAAGAATTCATACAGGTATAATTTTATTTGGCCTATAATTTGTTTTTTGTTTGTTTGTTTGTTTTTGTTACTTTGTTTTTTGGAGATAGATTCTTGCTCTGTCAACAGGCTGGAGTGCATTGGTGTGATCTTGGCTCACTACAATCTCAGCCTTCCAGGTTCAAGGGGTCCTCCTGCCTCAGCTTCCCAAGTAGCTGGGACTACAGGTGCGTGCCACCATACACATCTAATTTTTTGTACTTTTAGTAGAGATTGGGGTTTCACTATGTTGGTAAGGATAGTCTCAATCTCTTGACCTCGTGATCTGCCTGCCTCAGTCTCACAAAGTGCTTGGATTACAGGCCTGAGCCACCTTGCCTGGTCTGGTCCATAATTTCTTTAGAAAGCCTTGTCATGGAAATTGTTTATAATGAGAATAGTGTCAACATCTGTATTAGGTGGACTCTTGTTCACTAATGAATGCTATTCATTTCTTATAAATTAAAAAAGTTTTAATTCATGTTAATTTTAAATATTAGATTGGTATGGCAAATAGGGAATAAAGATCAGAGCCTTTGAAATACTTTGTTGAATAAAGTATTTCAACAAAAAGACCATACAACTTTATTTTGACCAAGATTTCAGTCTTTCTGAAAAGTTAATGCAATGTACGTCATGGTAGAGTTATTTTCAGTTATGTTAATAATTAAGAGATAAAATGGAAGTTGATACATATTTGAGAAATAAACTGTTAAATAGAATTAATCTACAAAGCTAATATATGTTAGGTGTCCCCATTAGAGTTCAAGTAAGTAAAAGGTTAAAATATATTTGTTTGGTGAAACCACAAAGAATACAAATAAGTCAATAATTGTTTGACTTAAAATAATATTCGATTCCTCAGTCTTTCAAATTTCTTATTTTTCTTTGATTATTCAGTGTAATTATAACAATGCATTAAACAAATATATTTAGGACATAACTGCATATAATTATGGATTTTGGTTTTGTAAACTCATTTTCCTCAAATGGAAATGATTGTTATATTTAGAAAAAGTAATTCTCAAACCAATTAAAATACTTCCATTCCTTCTCATATGATGGTAATTGCTTTTTAAGCATGTGTTAAATTTTATTGCACACTATTTAATTGAAGAGAAAAATTCATACTATTTAAATTTAAATTGTGGAATAATTGTCACTATAAATATTTTTTTTAGCGTTCTGAATTCTAATAAACATTTCTCACCAAAACAAACATATAAATCAAGGATTCTGTTATTCAAAGCATATGTGAATATTTTATAATTTAAATAAATGGCATAATTATGCAGAAACACACATATACATGCAACAAAACCAAGTAACTTTATATACATGTTTTTCAGATTATTATGCTTGAACAAAGGATAATAATTTAAAGGACAGAGAAATGACGTGCAACCACCTTGGAGCCTACCCCTACTTCTTGCCCTACCATGAGTATAGCAGGAAGGCAGACAGACACAAAGTGGAGTGGGTGTTAATATGACTGACATTTTTCATGCTATATGTTTATAACGTTTATTCTATAATCTCAGATTTCCAGAAATAACTCTGCTTTTGAATGTTTCTCTACGAAAAGATTCTCTTTTTCTCCCAATCACAGAAGCACATGAGTGGTAGCATACTTCCATCTATATACATTGCAACTTCTATACCAGTACGTTTCTTTTTTTGTTGAGGGAGGGAAGATGAATATTTATTTACTTTACAAAGAGAATGGTATAAAATTGCCATAAACAGTTCCATTTATAGACAAATATAACTGTACATTACACCAGTACCCTGCTTGCCCAAGATGCTTATATGGCTCTGGCTCTTAAGCTGACCACATAAATTTCTGTTCCATTGATATTAATAAGTTCCTCAAAGATAATTGTTTTGCTTTACATTTTCACAGGAGGGAAAAAAGAAATCCATCTGCCCAGCCCTTTCTTAGAGGTGAGCTTTCATCTGAATGTACCTTAGTGAGCACGAAGACAGTATCAGCTCATTCTAAAAAAAAAAAAAGCTACTGACAATTTGCAGAGGCTTTTGTAGCACACCAAAATATGTATATAACATACATAAAAAATATTGAATTAGATTTATCATTTTAAAGGTAAACAGATACGCTAACACTGCCAAGAGTAGATAATGAAAAGGAAGAAAAACATTAAATTCTTTAAATATAAAAATATTTTTTATTATCATTAATAACAAAAACCAAAGAGAAAAAATAAGCAATTGTTCTTTGATCCATTAGTAATTTAAATAAAAATGAAAATCTCTTCAAAAGCAGCTATAAGAGTACTCTTCTTTTCATGAAACTTAACAAAGCCTCTCTTCCATCCTACATGTTTCTGTTTGTTGTCACCTATCTATCTACTGGCCAAATTCCCTCTTCCATGGAGAACTAGACACTTGGCTTAAAACCCTCTTCACTAAAACTGCTGCCATTACTCAAGCTAACCTCAGCATAAATGCTTGCTGCCTAACAAACATCTCAGCATTAGTTTTCCATCAACATCCAACCCCCTTGTTATATCATAGACCTAGTTATCTGGACTATTATCTCTTATGAAGTATACTTCATGTTTTTATGCAGTATAGATCTGTCACTCAAGCTATTTTTATAGCACTTATTTGGCCCTGATATTTTTTCTTTCCATAGTAAACTTTCAAATCTTCTAGATCAATCTTCATTTTTAAAAATCTTAGACTTGCCTGTAACTATATCCTGTATGGTTTTGCCTAGGTTTTCTTCTAGGGTTTTTTATGGACTTCATGACTGAAACACCAAAAGCATTGGCAACAAAAGCCAAAATGGACAAATGGGATCTAATTAAACTTAAGAGCTTCTGCACAGCAAAAGAAAAAATCATTAGAGTGAACCGACAACCAACAGATTGGGAAAAAAATTTTGCAATCTACCCATCTGACAAAGGGTTAATATCCAGAATCTACAGAGAACTAAAGCAGATTTACAAGAAAAAAACAAACCCATTCAAAAGTGGGCAAAGGATATGAACAGACACTTTTCAAAAGAAGACAAATATGCAGCCAACAAACATGAGAAAATGCTCATCATCATTGATCATTAGAGAAATGCAAATCAAACCACATTGAGATACCATCTTATGCCAATTAGAATGGCGCTCATTAAAAAAATCTAGAGACAACAGGTGCCTGAGAGGATATGGAGAGAAAGGAACACTTTTACACTGTTGGTGTGTGTGTAAATTAGTTCGACTATTGTGGAAGACAATGTGGCAATTCCTCAAGGATCTAGAAATAGAAATTCCATTTGACCCAGCAATCCTATTACTGGGTATATACCCAAAGGATTGTAAATTGTTCTGTCATAAAGACACATGCACACATATGTTCATTGTGGTGCTGTTTACTATAGCAAAGACCTGGAACCCACACAAATGCCCATCGATGATACACTGGACAAAAAAATTTGGCACATATACACCATCGGATACTATGCAGCCATAAAAAACGATAAATTCATGTCCTTTGTAGGGACATGGATGAACCTAGAAACCATCATTCTCAGCAAACTGACACAAGAACATAAAACCAAATACCTCATGTTTTCACTCATAGGCGAGTGATGAACAATGAGAACACTTTGGCACAGGGAAGGGAACAACACTCACAGGGCTAGGTAGCGCGGGTGGAGGGGAGGAGATGGGAGGACATGGGGGGCGGGGAGGATGGGGAGGGATAACACCGGGAGAAATGCCTGATGTAGGCAACTTGCGGTGGGGAATGGAGACAGCAAACAACCATGGCATGTATTGTACCTATGCAACAATCCTGCCGGATGCAGGACACGCACATGTACCCCAGAGCCCAAATACAATAAAATAAATATAAAAACAAAAAAGAAAGCAAAAAAATAACTTAGACTTGACAGTGAACTCTGTTGGAGGAATATATATATACTCCAGTTGCCACTTCTTTTATCTTATCTCATTTAAATGTTCAGCCACATCTCAGAGTATACCATTCTCAATTTATTTGAAATATCATCTCTTATTGTCTTCCTTTTTTTTTCCCTATTCTCACTGGCTGCTTCATCTCAACAACTTTTCTAATTTCCTTTCTCCCATGCTAGCATCTTTAAATTTTAGAAAAACTTCCAGATTTTAATATCTGCTAATGATTCTCTACTTCTCCACTGCTTTGTTTTTCTCCTCTATAATTATGTTCAAAATTCCTGATGTTTAATCATATTCTTGAATAAATCAAGCTCATTTCTACTTCAGGGTTTTTGCAAGCTCTCTTCCCTGTCATTGGTTTATATTTTTCCTTATTTTTTGTGTGCCTAGCTTTAAAAAATTTCCTTTCATATTTTACATTTCCAGTCTTGGTTAAGCTGTCAAATGCTCTTTCCACCTCTTTACCTATTTTTTATGAATTCACTCTGGAGGAATACCTAGCATTTTTGTAAAGGTAGGTATTTTTACAATGCAATTTCAGATATTCAATAAATATTGTTTTTACTTTCTAAAAAATTTTTACTATAAAACCTCTATAAGAGGCTGGGCATAGTGGCTCACACCCGTAATCCCAGCACTTTGGGAGGCTGAGGTGGGTGGATCACGAGGTCAGGAGTTGGAGACCATCCTGGTCAACATGGTGAAAACCTATCTCTACTAAAAATACAAAAATTAGCCAGGCATGGTGGCATGCACCTGTAATCCCAGCTACTCAGAAGACTGAGGCAGGAGAATCGCTTGAACCTGGGAGGCGGAGGTGGCGGTGAGCCAAGATCACGCCATTGCACTCCAGCCTGGGCTACAGAGTGAGACTCTGCCTAAACAAAAAAAAAAAAACCTCTATAGGAAAACCTAGGAGAAGCTCTAGGTGACCTTGGGCTTTGTGAATTTCTAGGTAGAGCAGAAATGCTTTACCAATGAAACTAAAAATTGTAAATTACACTATTAAAATGAAAAGTTTACAGTCTGCATAGGAAACTGTACAGAAAATGATAAGACAAATCACAGAGTAAGGAGAAATATTTACAAAACATAAAAGGTAAAAATGTATATCAAAAATATTTAAAGAACTCTTAAAACTCAACAACAAAGAATCAAATGATACAATTACACCATGGGCAAAAGATATGAACAGACAACCAGAAAAAAAAATCCAAATTTAAAATAAGCATATAAAAATATGCTTAACATCACTTGTTAATAAATCATTGCAAATTAACATATTACTGCACAAATATTAAATTTGCTAAAATCTAAAGACCTGACCATATTAACTGCTGTCCAGAATGTAGAGTGACATGAACGTTCATTCCTTGATGGTGGGAGTATAAAATGTACCGTTAATTTATAAGAGCATGGTGGTTTATTACAAAGCTACCATGGTTTGAATGTCTCTTCCAAAATTCATATTAAAATTTAATTGCCAATGTAATGGTATTAAGAGGTGGAGCCTTTAAGAGGTGGTTAGATTGTGAAGACTTTTCTCTCATGAATAAATTAATGCTGCTGTCTTAGGAGTGGGTTAGTTATTGTGGGAGTGGGCTCATAATAAAATGGGATTGTGAGAAAGAGAAATATGGCACAATTTCGTCTTTCTGTCTTGCATAGTTGCTGGCCTTTTTGCCACGCTATAACAAAGTAGGAAGGCTCTCACCAGATGCTAGCTAGCACCATGTTATTGGGCTTTCCAGCTACCTGAAGTTTAAAAAATAAATTTGTTTCATTTATAAGTTACCCAGGCCATGATATTCTGTTATAGCAACAGAAAATCAACTAAGACAAAAACCAAATATAGTTTTACTATACGATCCAACAATTACACTGCCAGGTATTTATTAAATTAATTTGCAAGCCTATGTCTACAAAACTAAGACAAATCAAAGCAAAAACAAGCAAATAAAGACACTTTATCTGACAGTATATAGCAGCTTTATTTAAAATAGTCCAAAATTCAGATTTGCTAACATGTCTTTTGGTAGATTAATGAATAAACTAACTGTGGCATATCCATTCATTCAATGGTAAGTTTTTCAGGAATAAAAGAAATGAGCTATTAAACCAAGAAAAGAATAAGTGAAACAAATGGTTACTAAGAGAAATAGCCAGTTTGTACATGCTACATACTATACAATTCCAATTATATAATGTTCTAGAAAAAGGAAAAATTATAAAAACATCAAAAGTGTCAGTGATTGCCAGGCATTCAGGAGAAAGGGAGGAAGGTTGAATAGATGAATTGCAGAAGATTTTGAAAGCAGTTAAACTGATCTGTATAATTCTGTGATATTGGACATAGGAAATTTTGTATTTGTCAAAACTTATAACACTTTATAGAACAAAGAGTCAGCAATAATGTATGCAACATTTAAAAATAATTGGGAAAATGTGGGATCTTGTAAGAAACGCAGATTGTGATAAAATTATAACTACATTTCAAGGCCAGGCACTGTGGCTGAGTAATCTCAGCACTTTGGAAGGCTGAGGCGGACAAATTGCCTGAGCTCAAGAGTTTGAGATCAGCCTGGGCAACAAGGTGAAACCCCGTCTCTATTAAAATGTAAAAGAAATTAGGTGGTGTAGTGGTGTGCGCCTGTAATCCCAGCTACTAGAAAGGCTGAGGCAAGAGAATTGATTGAACGAACCCTGGAGGCAGAGGTTTCAGTGAGTAGAGATAGCGCCACTTGCACTCCAGCCTGGGTGACAGAGCGAGACTCCATCTCTACAAAAGGAAGAAAAGAAAAAGAAAAAAAGCTACAACTGCACTTCAAATGTACAAAACCTCAGTGAAGGGAGAAAAGTTGCCATCTTAAGTAACTTTGGAAATGAATTTTATTCTGTAATACATATGTACTGCTCTCTAGTTGATAAACTTTTTCCAATAGAGGTATGGGTTAAATATTCTCACATCAGGAAACCTATATACTGGAACTGAACAACTGGAGAAAAGAGAACCCTTATATACTGTTGCTGGAAATGTAAATCATCACAGCTATAAATATTATCACAACTATATAGCTGTGATAATATTTATATTATGTTGCATACATTATTGTTTACTCTTTGTTCTATAAAGTGTTATAAGTTTTGACAAATACGAAATTTCCTATGTCCAATATCACAGAATGATACAGATCAGCTGTAACTATAGATAAAATGTCTAGTAAGCCAGTTAATTACATTTGTCTTCTCTCTTTTTCCTTTCTGCTTAGCTCTCTTGTTTTCTTCTTTTTTGTTTATTCATTTGAGTTTTGGGTGTGTGTGTGTGTGTGTGTGTGTGTGTGTCACAGTTGATTGAGTTCTTTGGATAACACACGTGACTTTTTTGATTCTGCCTACTGGAGAGCTATTCTGTAAGGCAATGTTTCTTCATAGAATTTTAGTTATACCTGAGGCTGTCATTTTTTTGTTCTGGAACCTTAAGTTGGCCTGATAAGCAGCAGGTCACATGGGATTTACTTCAATGCAGACTAACGATCATCAAATTTAACTGGATGTGACTATCTAAATCTGTATAGAGTTAGATCACTCTCATCTCTTAAGGAATAGAGTTTATATAGGCAGCAGTTGTTTCACTGAAGGTACTAGAAAAGTTTCCCTTTGAAGATGCTCTGTTTAACCTATCTCATTTGACATCCCTGACCTCAAAATGCCAATGTAACTCAGATTCCAAACAGGCAGCAAGGTTGTTTTGCACGCTTAAGGGAAATGTGCTCCATAATTATCTTTATTGTCCTAACTCATGGCCCTTCAGAAGATTCTGCACCATTGTGAGACAAATTCTTCACATGCTCTTTGTATAAATCTTAAGTAAGAAAATCTACATACCTGATATCTTTCATCTAATGACGACAGCATTTTCAATATATGAATCACATATCTTTAGTCATGCATTCACATTCTGATCTGATCATTATGATTATAAAAGAGAAGATATGGGTTAAATGATATAAAAATTAGTCATTGAGGATGCTACCCATATAGAATAGGAGAGGGAATAATGAATGGATTTCCTTAGAAGGTGATGTGGGTAAAAAACATATAAAGAATGTTATCACCAGATAGACTTTATAGAGCTTATGTTTAAGGCATTTTGTACTTCTGTTATATTTACCTTCTTTCAAAGTTCCTGGTTTATGTTCAATTCACAATTCTATAGTGTTAAATATATTAATAATAAAGAAAAAACAAAAACATGTATTTTTCATAATAAGTATCAGGATACTAAGAAGTGATTGTTGTGAATAGAAAAACAGAAAACTAGCTCTTTCATGTATTTACAATTTTATTACAAGTATACCATGTAAAATTAAACAATTTTCCCAAAGTTTTGAAACATTGAATTCAGGCACTATCTACACAGAGGAAAAAAAATAAGATGTGTAAAGTCCTCTTTACTTTAGTAATTAAATGTGTCCTATTAGATATTTGATCAAATAGCATGTGTTCTGATTTGTCTATTAAGCACAAAAACAAAAGTTTTGAATAATTATTTAGGATTCATTCAAAACACCTTTCACTTTGTGTGTTTTTGTAAATACATATACAAATACAATACAAATATAAATGCTACTTTTTAAATAGTGGTACATTGATTAAAAATTGATCGTAATTTTAAAACACTTCTGATTCTTGCATTTTTACAGCACTTTAAACATTTTGTTTATACTGTTAAATCTTTTAGGATAAGAATATATTTTAGATATAGATAAAGTATGAATGCAATATAAAATATATCTTAGGATAAAAATATTAGAATATAATTCTTTTAGGATAAGAATATATATAATACAAGTGTGAGATGGGCAGGCTGGAAGACAACTAGACTCAGCTGAGACGTAAGTTAGAAACATTATGTGTACATTGCAAACAAAAAACAGAAACATAGAAACATATGTACACTTTCCCAACTAAATGCACCAAGTTTCACATATTACTTTTACCTTTTTTCATTTTCAGTAGACAGAATTCCTTACATCAGTTAATATAAAGCCATGTCATATAAATCAAGGGAACAGAGAAGCAATTCGTCCAAAATTAGACATGAGATTTAGAATCCTGGAATACAACATAACAATTGTAAAGAAGACTTAAAAGAACACTTTTAGAAGAGAATGTGAACAGCTTTAACTTGGTGATTACAGTTTTTGCAGACATTGCAACATCAATGAAAGTTAGCAGTAATGCTTCTCATGCATAATACAAATATGTCTGAAGATTCATTCTGATAATAACTGCTCATTATTATTAGACTTATTAGTGCATATACTTTGCAAGGACATTTGTCAACACTTGACTTCTATGAGTGCTCAGTGTGAGGCTATTGAACTGTATTGAGGACTGTAGTGCACGTGTTGTTTGATGCCGGATGTGCTGCAGTTTGGTCCTTTTGCTGAGATTAAGCCTTTCTCAGAAAGACATGGAGGAGTTGAAACACTTGCCTCCTACAGAGAGTTTGAGATTCATTTCATTAAACTTACTGTAGCAAAAGTGCAATAAGTATGTGGCATTGTTATGAATCTTATTTTAGATTTTGCCATGTTTAATGCAAATCTGTGATAGTCAACACGTCATCATAGGAAGATAAGTTTATGGATAATGTGAGGTTCCTATCTCAGTGCCTTCAGGCATTGGGAAAAATGTGTATACACTGCATATTTTAAAAATTGTGCTATGCAAGGTGTGTGTCTGTCTGTGTGTATATACATACACACATATTTATATATAATAAACAAACATATATATTATATATACAAATATATATATGTATATATATGAAATCTTTGGAGAAAAATGACCTAGATATGATTCATCAAGAATACAATTTTTAATTGATTGATGTTGAAATTACCCTTTGATTATTAACTCTGGGTTAGTATACTTTTTAATAGAAAATTTGTTTATCTTTTTAACATTTTTTTGAATATAGATCTTGAATTTAAAAATCCACAATTAACTTATGGTGGGGATATTTCTTATATTTTAAACCAGAATGGTACAAGAATGAGGCTTCTACATTATTTAGACATGGCTTGTTTTTAAATCCCATACATTGAATAATGTATACATAATCTTAAGTTTTTATTTAACATACCTAAACTATGTAATATACTACCATTAGAAAACTGACTTTTAGGTATAATAACATGTTAAAATGTTATGAAGAAATAATAACAAAAAATATTTTCTTTATGTATTTTTTATTTCAAACCATTGTACTTAACACCATACTAGAGAAATTCTTGCCGTTGGTGTTACTAATACATAGATTGTAGTATCATTGCCTCTAAAAGGCTGCAGAGACAATCTGATAAGTGGTACCTACAGAAGTCACAGTAATTTATATGTAAGAGTTAGCATGCTATTTAATACGTAATATATTAGACTCTAAGAGAATGAAATCAAGGACAGCCAATTTTCCAAAAGTTCACAGAAACAGCACAGACTTTTTGAAGGTGAATGCTGAATAAAAAGAGGAACTATGAGCTTCTCATTGAATATAGGGAATTATAAAGTTTCTTGTGCCTCTGGACAGAGACAAATCAGAAAAAAGAATGCTAAAAATGAAGTGTGAATAAGGATTTTTTCCGTACCACTCAGGATATGGTGATGATTAATTTGGATAAAGGAATAGCACACGTTTGAAAAGGTTAAGTGTAAAATCCAGGGCAAGGTCTTCTAAAAATAATGAAGGGACTTACTTGAATGTCAGAAAATAAAGCAAAATATCACTTCTCCCCTACTTTGCATAGTGATTTTTAAGAATTTTGATAGGATTCCATAGTCACAATATTTTTTAAAGTATGTTTATCTAATAATCTTAAGCTTCCATCTTAAAGGATTTGAGAGTTCACTAGTAGCTTTGAAGCAACTGGATGCCCAAGTTTCTATATAAATGCTTTTTTAATCTCTTGACTTGAGAGCTGTTCACTCCAATAGTTTATTCATTGGGCTTTTCTAAAATGACAGCATGAAATTCTTTTGGCCTGTGACCTTGAATCTCTGCTCTTTGGAGGCACCCATGGTAGAAAGGTGTGGGGCATGGGAAAGCTGACCTCCCTTTCAGCACTTCAACCAGAGGATTCCTGGTTATTCCATTTATTTGGAAACCTTGTAATATATATGACAGATTTTTCATGCTGTATAAAAGTTTAAAAATAAATAACTCTAAAGGTAGATAACACAAAATGGTATACAAAAGCAGGATGAAAACTATAGACGTATTATGTTTTTGTCTCACACCATGTTTTAAATATTGTCAATTTAGAGATTTAAAAAAAGAGAATTTCCAGCTTATTCTGAAAACAAGTCATATATGGCTTACATTTTCATAATGCAATAACTAAAACAAATAAACTATAGTCTCCATTAAAAAGGATCTTCAATCTTTTCCCTCTTCCCATCCCTTTAAGCATCACTGTCATTTAAAATTATTTGCAGAAGGAGCAGAATTGAAAACAACAATAATAAAATAAAAAAGTAATTATTCATGGCATGCTAGCTCCACTTATTTGCATCACATATTAAGCTCATGTACACAATTGAATACGATCATTGTTATTATCATTTTGATGAATAGTGAAAGTCAAATATATAACAGCTAAAATATGGAATGGGGATAAGACTAATAACTGAGGGCCTCTTCTTTCCCTTCCTGTCTTCCCTCCCTCCCACTTGTCTCTTTTTCTTCCTTCCTCTCTTCTTCCATCCTTTCTCCCTTCTTTTCCTTCTTCCTTCCCCCCTCCCTTTCTCTCTCCTTCTCATTCTCTCTCCCTCTTTCTCTTTCTTTATCTCTCTTTTCCTCCCTCCCTCCCTCCCTCCCTTCCTTCCTTCCTTCCTTCCTTCCTTCCTTCCTTCCTTCCTTCCTTCCTTCCTTCCTTCTTTCCTTCATTTTCTTTTTTCTTCTTTACTTAACAACAGATGAGAGACTAACCATAAACTTAAGTATTTAAGATATACGTTTTTCATAACTCAAATTAAGTTATAATTTGAACCCCCATTCTTCTAGGGTGATAGAAAATAAATCACTCAAATCAAACAACAGGGATTTCCTTTATTTACACCCCTAGTTTTCAATAGTTGGGACATGATTGCAATGTCATAGTTTAATTTATTCTTCAAATAATTTGTGCACACAGGAGCCCTTGGAGACTTTCCTCACCAATCTGTGTAGGCTGCCACTAATCTGATTCTTTTTCATGGTGGGTAATTTTCATAGAAGAATAACTGTTATTCCCATGTCAGGCTTCAGGACATGAGCAACACTGGGTGTATTATTTATAACTCTGGGGCATGAAAATCTCTGTAATGTTATTAATAGTTCTTACCTACTTTCTTCAGAGTCACACTCAATCCCAGAACCAGTGAACACAGAACACAGTAGGCCTAAATACATAATGCGAAAGAGAGAGAAATACTGAGAGAAGAGGGGAAAATATTTAACCTTACTTACAAACAGAACCAATAATCCATAAAATTGCAATGATTAAACCACATTTTCTTAAGTTTATTCAAGTAGGTAATGTCACTCTGTGATGGAAATCCAAATATAGTTGTAAAAGTTTCATGATACAGAGGGATAAATAAACCAACCACCTGAAGACTTCATTGACTGTACCATAAAGTATACAAATGTCTAACATCTGTAACGGAATAGGCAAACAAATAATGTAGAGTGTACTAGCACAGAAAATGAGGAGGGGCATAGTTGTTACCAGTGCTAATGAATACATCTCACAAATATATTGGAAAGGATTATTAGAGTATACACAAATAAAAGAGAATCAATAATATTCCTTGACAGGGAGTTAGGAAAAATTATACATGGAGTTTAAATTGGTAATTATTACATAGTCATTTGACAAATAACATTCAAGGCATCATCAGCCAAAGTCTGAATTTATCTCACATTGTGCTGCTAGATAGACTAATTTCTTCAGAGGAGAGGTGAAAAACTCTGTTACTCTTGGAGACATTGCTATGATACTACATAATTTGTTTGACTCTTAGAAGCAATTTTTAAAATAGTGTGCTCCTCTGACAGTAATTTCCAATGGAGCCTCGCAATTTATTGATTAATAGTTTTGTCAGAAAAATCATGTCTTTATTTTGACACTTGCTATTACCATCATCCCTAGGCAAATAATACATTCTCTTAAGTTTTTCCCAAGCTATAGTTTTACTCTAGTTTACCAGTGAAATAGATGAGCAAAAGTCCTCCAGGGAACAAAGGTAGGGACCCACATTAGGGACAGAAGAGTCATACCTGCATAGAATAAGAGTAGCAGACGGACTAGTTCAGAAATTCACCTTACAGCCAGAGGAGAGAGTTTTCACTCCTTCCACCTGGGAGATCTGATCATTTGCTTGGGTCAATACATGCGGTATGTTTCTTATTCTTTCTTTTCCAAATTAGACTTTTAGTTTGGGGATTTTAGTTCTTTATTCCATATCATATATTTGATGTTGTGGGGTAACTTGAATTTTAGTGTATTGATTGTCAGTTTACAAGGAGGTTATGCAAACCTAATGTGAAAAATGATCTTAAATTTTAAGCTGGAAAACTAACTGTTTAGGTCAGTTTGTGCCCTCTACCTTGAGGAAGGGATGATTGGGTTTTATGTATAGTAAGCAAGATGCGGTCCGCAAACTTAAATGTCCCTAAGTTTACATTAATACAATTTATCACTGTTATATCCAATAAACTAAAACATTCCAGAATGCCCTGACTTGGAGGCCTTATCCTGTGTTTCTGCCATTGCCTCTGTTTTGCTTTGTTTTTATCTGCATCATGGAGAAAATCGTAATTTTATTTTATAACTTCGCAGGGAAAATTACCTGAGATAAGTTGCATAGAATATGACAATGTGTGACATATATATCTTAGCTACTATCTTTGTGACTGTTAGTACCATTATCAGAGTTATTCTTCTTCCTGTCAGGTCTGGAGCAGTTCATGGAGCTTAGGATGCTTGTCTAATCCATCTTTCCTCTTGGGACTTAATAACCTTGTCAATCTCTTGTTCATTCTCTGAAGTCTTTCTTAATCATACAGGAACCCCAGGAACACACTACTCTCTGAACCCGATGATAAATACTCTATAATTTAGAAACATTTGCAATTGCTGCTATTTCCTTGAAAACTATTGTACTCTTGTCTATCAAGTGTCCAACCACGTACAGTAATTGGTTTCCTCTCTCATTTATTTAACGGAGACACCAAGTTTATGCAGCATTTATTTCATTATTCCTTAATCAGTGTTCTCTCCCATTCATGACTGTACCTTTTTCAGAGCTTCTGGTACCAATTCAGTATCCAAACCTCTTTGCCCTTACTTCTGTCTTACAGATTAACATGTAGTTATTTTTGTCAACAAAATAAGCGGAAAGAAATACTTCAATTTCCTGCTGTTGAATACACAGGCCTACTTGTACTTATTTCTCTTCCCCCTCCCCATTCTCTCTTCCTATGAAGATAAAATGTATCTTGTCTTTTTTAAAGACTCTCTGTATTTCAGGACATCTTGCCTTTCCAGAGATTTTGCTCTCCTTTTTACTACTTTTCCTGAAGTTCTAACTCATCACAACTGTATTAGTCCATTTGTACTCCTATAAGAAAATACTGGAGCCTGAGTATTTAATTTAAAAACTTAAATTTATTTCTTGTAGTGTTGGAGGCGGGGAAGTCTAAAATCAAGGCACTGGCATTTGGTGTCTGTTGAGGGCTCTTCTGCTACATCCTCATATGATAAAATGTGCAAACGCTATGGCCTTACCTGATGGAAGGATGGAAAGACAAAAAGACTACATTAGTTCCTACCAGCCCTTTTATGAAGCACTAATCCATTCACAAGGACAGAGTCCCCATGAATTCATCATGTCCCAGAAGGCCCTACTTCTTGATATCACCACAATGAGAATTAAGTTCCAACATAAATTTTGAAGCATGGATAAATGTTCAAACCACAGCTTCCGGCCGGGCTTGGTGGCTTAAGCCTGTAATCCCAGCACTTTGGGATGCCGAGGCAGGTGGATCATGAGGTCAAGGGATCGAGACCACCCTGGTCAACGTGGTGAAACCCTGTCTCTACTAAAAATACAAATCCCAGCTACTCAGGAGGCTGAGGCAGGAGAATTGCCTGAACCCAGGAGGCGGAGGTTGCGGTGAGCCGAGATGGCACCATTGCACTCCAGCCTGGGTAACAAGAGCAAAACTCCGTCTAAAAAATAAAAATAAATAAATAAATAAATAAATAAATAAATAAATAAATAAATATATAAACCACAGCTTCCTTCATTTCAGCATTTAAATAGAATTCATCGGGCCGGGTGCGGTGGCTCAAGCCTGTAATCCCAGCACTTTGGGAGGCCTAGGCGGGTGGATCACAAGGTCAAGATATCGAGACCATACTGGTCAACATGGTGAAACCCCGTCTCTACTAAAGATACAAAAAATTAGCTGGGCATGGTGGCACGTGCCTGTAATCCCAGCTACTCAGGAGGCTGAGGCAGGAGAATTGCCTGAACCCAGGAGGCGGAGGTTGTGGTGAGCCGAGATCGAGCCATTGCACTCCAGCCTGGGTAACAAGAGCGAAACTCTGTCTCAAAAAATAAACAAATAAAATAAAATAAAATAAAATAGGCTTCACCACCTCATATTTGACAACATAAAATCCTTCTTACATCTCAAGGATATTTTGGTTTTGAGGTTTTTTTTTCTCCTTCTGAAGATCAAACTTATTGAAATAGTTGTCTTTACTCGGTGTCTCTATTATTAATATTTCATTCACATTTATTCTTCTACTGATTCTATTTGGATTTATGATGCCACTTCTCTGCCTAACCTGCATTTTCCGAAGCCTCCTGCCAACATCCCTCAATAACAGAGTAGATACTTTTGCAATATCAACATATTGAACAGAACTGAGCACTCTTTCTATTATAAAAATACATATTTTTCATATTACTTACTATGCTTTTAGTTTACACACTACCACTCATGACAATCTCTACTGTAGGCTCATTTTTAGATGAGCTAGATGCTCTCATGGCTTTACCCACCACCTTTTTTGACAAATTGCCCATTCATAGTTTCAGCCTGAGTTCCTCAATTCCTCTCTCAAATTTCAAATTTGTATAGCCTACTATATACTTTACTTCTTTTGTTGAAACCACAATATATTTCTCCATTCAACTTGCCCAAAACCAAATGAATGGTCGTTTTTCTCAAAAGCAGCTCTTACTGAATTTCTGATTTCAGTAGATTGCACAATTATCCAAAATTAGGACACTGTTTGTATTGTTTAACCCAGCTTACAAGGCATTTCAAGAGCTTACACCTATCTCTCTTTCAAACAACACCTCAAGCAATGTCCCAACATCTACACAAAATTTAATTATTTCTATTTCTGGAAAATCCATATTTGCTTGGTCAGCAGTTCTTTATCCATGTTTCTCCTCCGCCTAACACCATTTTTATGGCCCCTGGTTCCAGACACACACACACACACACACACACACACACACACACACACACACACACACACCCCTACCTCAATTCTATTCATTCTTCAGTTCCCAGGTCAAGTTTTCCTGACTTCTGTCTCCATTCTCTTCTACAATAGAAGCCATTGGTATGGGCTCTTCTTAACCCATGCCTCCATTAGTGAGCATATCACATTTTTATTTATTTGCATTCCTAATTATTTCTCTCTCAAATAAAATCTTTACAATGCACCATCTATCCTAGATTGTTTATCTTTGAATCTCCAGTCTATTGCACAATATATTAATAATCCAGAAAGAATAAAATAATATAGTCTTAGTTTACTAGGACTAAATAAAATGGACTATAGGCATGTTGTGCATAAACAACAAACATTTATTTCTGGAAGTCATGAAGACTGGGAGGACCAAGGTGTCAATGGTGTGTGAAAAGAGCCCACTTTTTAATTGATAAATGGCTGTCCTCAGAGGTTTTTCTTTACAAGGCCACTAAGCCCATTCATTAATGATCAGTTCTGATGGTCTTATCACCTCCCAATGACTCCACCTTCTACTGTCATCACATTGGGGATTAGATTTCAACATTTAAACTTTGGGGGAACACACACATTCAGACTGTGTAGCAAATAAGTAATGTGACATGTTTCTGTTGCTACTCCTACCAGTTTTACTCCAATTCCCCACCAGCCAACCACAGTTGTGTCTTCATTCTTTTTGTTTTGTTTTGTTTTTGAGACTGAGTCTCACTCTGTCATCCAGGCTTTAGTGCAGTAACACGATCTTGGATCTCTGCAACCTCTACCTCCTGAGTTCAAGTGATTCTCCTGCCTCAACCTCCTGAGTAGCTGGGATTGCAGGCATGCACCACCATGCCAGGCTAAGTTTTGTATTTTTAGTGGAGACAGGTTTCACCATGTTGGTCAGGCTGGTCTTGAACTCCTGACTTCGTGGTGTGCCAGCCTTGGCCTCCCAAAGTGCTGGGATTACAGACGTGAGCCACCACACCCACCCATCTTCATTCTTATTAATAATATTTATACTTTCTAAAAATAAAGAAAGTTAACATTCAAATCACATTAAAATCAAGTAATAGACAGTGCTGAAAATGAGGGTATATAATTAAACTCAGATTTTTTTAGTAAGTGGAGAGTTAATGCAAAGACTTCATCACTGAAAATATGTCAAACCAAGACCTTAGGATTCATGCTCAGTCTAGTCAATTAAAGTTAATTGAAATAACCATTGCATTAATAAAATTCTTAGTAGAAATGTGTGGTTAATGTTAATTCTTGAATTATTTAACAGAACACATTATGAAAACAGGGTGATGGAATATTCTCTGTAACTCTACAGATAACATTAAACTACAAGTAGGGACAAAAAGGTGGCTACAAATGCAGAAGATGAAATCATCACATTTAACATGGTCTTGGAGAATTAAACAATACATGGAAAAAATGCAGTTGAGATTAGATAAGGGTAGTACGTTTGAAGAAAAAAATAAATTTCCAATGCAAAAATACAAGAAATGCAAGTATGTCAGAAAAATAGCTAAGTGTCATAATAGATAACAACCTACCTAGCCATGCTCTGGAGAAGGCAAAGGCAGTGCTGAATTCTTAAACAGGAGGCAGTCACTGAGAAACCATGAGGTAATTCTTATGTTATATTCAGCTGTGCCTTGACTTGTTTCTTTAATCAAAATCAATGCTGTTTTGGGAAATGTAAAGAGAGCTCTGGAGAAGGCAGTGGAATTTGCTTTAAAATTAGTGATAAAAGAAACGGAATGAGAAAAGGAATATTCTGGGTACGACAATATTGAGAAGACAAATTGTATTATAAAGTACATAACAGATCCTGGGTAAATGATGGTACCCAGCTGGTCTCCACTAAGCCCAATCATGCAGAAGGAAGAGTAAAGAGTAACATATAAAAATCATCAAGATATGGTGGGGATTTCTGAGTTGATAAAATACTAGCAGGGGCACTACAGAGATAAAGATTAAAATTGATTTTTTCTTTGAATGGCTTAAGTAAAATCCTATCTAACTGAAGGTAAACTAGATTACCTTCCATTTATTCCTAATATTCATAAAATATGGATAGTATTGTTTTAATATTGCTTTTGACAAGCTGTTAAAAATGCAGTAATCCCCAGAATAGATATTTATAAAAAGTAGAAGTGACAACAGCATGGACAAAGCCAAGTAGTAGATAAAATTGAGTCATATATTGGATTGCACAATGAGTGCCAGCTTTAGAAACAGGAAACAGAGTAATAATTGTTAACACTGATGAAGGCATACTTTGCCAGATGCCAGGCTGAGTGCATTAAGTGCATTGTCATTATCAATTTTCTTAGAGATTCTGCATGTATGTATTATTATTATCTCTGGTTTGCAATGTGGAAATTGAAGTTTATGAGATGAGTACCAGGCCCACAGCCATATAACTAACACAAGTTATTCCAGCTCATGCTTGCTTGACAACAGAGCCCATTCTTCTTAATAAATAATATTAAGGTCTAAATAGAGATTTATTTTTCATTCCATTTTTCCTACTATATTCCCAGAGCCATATGCATGATAGTTATGTGATGAATATTTGTAGAAAGAGTATTACAGATAACATATATTTGAAAATACAAAGAGACAATATGGAAAATTCAAAAATAATCCATATGAACAGAAAAATAACAACTTTAAAAGATTTTTAATTGGGTATTTGAACCGATATTTCTCATTTGGGAATTTTATTATATTAAACATCTCCGTGTGGAATTACGTTTCCTGTGTCTTAACTCATTGCTGGTTTTATAATTCTTTTTATGATTAGGATATTTGAGTGTTAAAAGGAGAACAAGCATTTATTAATTCTGTGAATTCAATAGAAGAACGTTAAAATGTCAACCAAACAATTTTAAAAATCAAAAATATATTAAACTTGGGAATGAATGTATATTTTAGAATAGATGTAATTTCAAAATAATTAAAACATAAATCTGGTAGATCAAAAAAATATGTTATCTAAAAATGAAAAGATGATTATGAAAACACGACTTTTAACATAATGTTGTTTATAGAGTATCATTTTTGTTTTTGTCTTGTTGTAACTTAACTGGACTGTGCTAAAATTCATAGCATTTCACCCTTTACAATCTTAGATAAATGGAATGAGAGATCAGGCATAGATTTTAGCCCTGACAATAAGACATGAGAAACAATGAGAACTGTATTAGAGTTCTCCAGAGAAATAGAGACCATAGCATACATATATATTTGCATAATTGTGGAGGGTAGGTGAGTTCAAATTTGATGGGAGGGGATGGCCGGCTGGAGACCCAGGAAATTAAGTTGCAGTTTGTGTCCAAAGTCAGTCTTCTGGTGGGCCGGGAAGAGTGGATGTTTTAGATTAATGTCTGAGTGAAGGCTGTATGCTAAATGAATTCTCTCATGCTCAGAGGAGGTCTGCGTTTTGGTTCTATTTAGACCTTCAACTGCAAGAAGAAAGCCCATTCACATAGGAAGGAAAATCTGCTCTACTCAAAGTCCACTGGTTTAAGTGTATGGTTCATTCATAAACTCCTATACAGAAAATTCAGAATAATGTTTGACCGAATGTCTGGGTGCTGTGGTTCAGTCAAATGGACACAGAAAATTAACCATCATAGAAACATTCATTTTTGAAATAAATAAAATTTACTCAATACATTACTTCCTTAATTACCAACTTGTTAGAAACCCATGAAGGACAGACTTCTTTTTGTTTGTTGTTTGCTGGTTTTTCCTCTGACACAGCATTAATTTTCTGATTCACGTTCATTTTAGATACTAGCTTTAATATCATGTGACACTAAACTGACTAGGTTACATTAATTCTCTCTTGATATTTTTCATATCTGTACATTGTAAAACTTTGCAATATGATGCAGTTTTTCAACTAAAAATTATACATGGGGCTGAGAAAGCTAAGCTCATCTCATAGCAAGTTCTCTGTGGCTGGTCATTAGTCTTTTTCTATTTTTCTCTTGGCATTTTTAATATTAATTCAATATAAGAACTCATTTAAGAGATACTCTTTCTAGAGACATAGTCTGGCATTTTAGTTTTCTTTTATTCCTTGCTATTCTGTCAGGTCAAATAAGAATCTAAGATATACAAAATTTAAATTCATAAATTTTATTTTTACTACATAATAGTATAGTAATATAGACATTTTAGAAACTAAAATCTACCCTAATTTTATTATTTTAAAATGTCACTTTAGTGAGTATTTTGATAATTTTAGTTATAAATAAGAGATAATTTGAAAAAATCTTCAATTACAAATATACACAAGAAGACCTGACACAGTGGCTCATGCCTATAATTCCAGCAGTTTGGAAGGCTGAGGAGGGCAGATCACCTGAGGACAGGAGTTTTAGACCAACCTGTTCAACATGGCATAACCCTGTCTCTACTAAAAATACAAAAATTAGCCAGGCACGGTGGTGCACACTTGTAATCCCAGCTACTTGGTGCACTGAGGTAGGACAATCGAATCGCTTTAACCTGGGAGGCAGAGGTTGCAGTGAGCCAAGATTGCGCCACTGCACTCCAGCCTGGGTGACAGAGCAAGGCCTTGTCTCAAAAAAAAAAAAAAAACAAAAAAGCAAAAACAACAACAACAAATATATACAAGAAGAATAATGAGGCAAGAGGAGGATATGAAAATTAAAACAATACAGAAAGAAAGGCTCCATTTTTTCTCCTTAATATAAATTTGTAGGTAGCATTTTTACTCTATATTCCATCGTAACTCAGTATTCTGTTCCCTCCTCCTTAATTTATGGTTGGAGAGGAAACATTTTTTTGTTGTAATTTTGTGGCATTTCATCAGTAGTTGCCAAATGATTTTCAAATTTCTTTTTGGAGAAAATGTTTACAATTATAAGGATCTTTACTAACAAATAGTAGTTGACCATGACTTTTAGAAACTATAGAAGTCTACTTCAACTTATTAGTCTAGAAAAACACTTTCTTTTAAGTCATAACAGAAAATCTGATTTTTAATTCCATTAAATACAATTCATATGACTCCTATATCCTCACTGATAGCTTAAAAGAAAATTTTTTATTCATATGTTAAGGTGAGCCACTACAAGAAATTCAGATTCAAACATATACAAATTCACAAAGCATAGCACTTTGCTTTCTAGAGCAAGTATTAGTACAAAGTAAAATGGAGGTAATTCTTAGGCATCAGAATTAAGAGAACCCTCCAAATCAAAGTCATTAGAGGACACTAAAGACACACAACCTTGGGACAAACTGGATACACACCTTAGGGCTGGTGACTGACATTTTAATGTCCACATGAGAGTGAAGATAACACTGTGCCCAAGTCCAGTGAAAATATTGAATGTCCTTGAAAAATCCATGAGGTTAATTCTATCTATGAAGTAGGGATTTGAATATCCTGTTCACCAGTCTAAAGAATCATTATGGAAGTTAGCTATCTACTTGGGCTAGTGGGTAGAAAGGAATTACTGACAAATCCCAAACCCCATGACCGTGTCCCAAGTGAGTGTTAGCAACCAAATTTTGTTATCTGTGATGTTAATCAGCCTGGAGCTGAGAAGTTAACTAACTGCTGGGTAATTACAAACTCATTTTGATCTCCTACAGTCCACAACAATTATCACCTCATAAGTATGCATTTCCAACTCAGGCAGCTATGGCTCCTATAGAAAAACAATCCCTTCTAAAGAAAAGCTCACAGAAAAAAATGTACACACATGCATGCATACTTACCTACGTAAAGAATCCAATTGCTATGAGAGTCAGTAGATGCAGTCAGTGTCAGACTATGCACTGCAAGAAGTCACAATAGAGTGAGTAAATAAAGGGCAACTTAAAATATGAGTCTTAGTCCTCAAAATTAGGTAGGAAAACAAGTACTCCATAGGATACAAGCAGTATATTATTGACAAAAAGATAAGGTGGGTGGATCATATGACGTCAGTGTTCAGGGCCAGCCTGGCCAACATGGTGAAAACCCAACTCTACTAAAAATAGAAAAAGTAGCTGGGTGTGGTGGTGGGCATCTGTGATCCCAGCTACTTTGGAGGCTGAGGCAGGTGCCTGTAATCTCAGCTACTTGAACTGGGAGGGAGAGGTTGTAGTGAGCTGAGATCCCACTACTGCACTCTAGACTGGATGACAGTGTGAGACTTCATCTCAAAACAAAAAGGAAAGAAAGAAAAAGAAAAGAATATATATTTGATAAAGAACAAGAATAGTAATTCTAGAAATGATAAAATGTACCCACTGAAATAAAACTCAGAGGACATGTTTAAATAGAATATTGGCTGCTAAATATACATGTACAAAAGAGAAAATCAAGTCAATTAAAAGATGGAAAAGAGAAAACCTTAGTCCATGGAAGAGAGATAATACACAAGATATATGTGTGAGACAAATTATAATCCATGCAGAAGAGGGTAAGAAGTCTCTCACACATCTAATAAAAGTACTTCACTTAGAGGTATTTCAATAAAATGGTTGTAGACCTTCAAAGATTAGAGGAAAACAGTCTAACTTACTGTATTTCTAGAGCTCTCATAACAAAGTACCACAGACTTGGTGGTTTAGACACAGAAATTGATTTTCTCACACTTCTGGAGACTGAAACTGAAAGATCAAGATGTGGACAGGGTGTATTTCATTCAGAAGCCTCTCTATATGGCTTGCAGATGGCTACCTTACCACTGTGTTTTCCCATGGTCTTTTCTCTCTACACGTGTAGCCCTGGTGTCTCTTTCTATGTCAGAATTTTTTCTTCTTATAAGGACACCCATCAGATTGCATTAAGGCCCACTGTAATGTCCTAATTTTAACATAATCATGTCTTAACAAGCGCTATCTCCGAACGCAGTTGCATTCTGAGACACTGGGGTTAAGACTTCAACATAGGAATTTGTGGTGAGGGGCATAGTTTAGACCATAACACTTATGAAAAAATTAAAAACCAGATTTTTTAAAAAGGACTAACAATCAGTTCACTATTACAAAATATATAATAGGATGAAATGAAACCATGTCTTTCAAATACTAATTAAAAATAATATCAATATAAAAACCCCTAACAGAGAATCTCATCAAGACAATGAAGTAGATGCAGTAGGAAATAAAGGGGAGGGATAGCAGGAGGTGAGGGGATTGGGGAGGGATCTCATTAGGAGAAATACCTAAAGTAGATGATGGGGGGATAGATACAGCAAACCACCATGGCACATGTATACCTATGTAACAAACTGCACTTTCTGCACATGTACCCCAAAACTTAAAGCATAATAATAAAAAAAGTTATATTTCACAGATTCTTACTGAAAATCAATGGTTGATGATTTCTAGAATGAAAGATTTTGAGGAAGAAATGACATAAAATTATTAAGGTTTAGCTAAGGAACTTTAAACATTGTGGTATATTAAATACTTATTATAAAAAATAATAAAAATAATCATGACTAAATGATGTAGACAATAAACTTGGAGAGTGTTAAAACAAGATTAAAATTTGTACAAATTGTAGATAAATAGAATGAGAAGTGGAAGGATTTTTGCCTAAACTGAGTACACTCTAAGATACTGCATTGAACTACTTGAATTGCTGAAAAGAAAGATACACTGCTACATTTTAGATTTCATTAACAAAGGAGTTTTAAAAGTATATTCACATAAAAAGTCAAATATTAACGTGTAATTGTTAAACTAGTAGAAAGTGAAAACAGGAAATCATAAAAAATTAATAGGCAGGTGTTTTTGTTCATGCTTGTAATCCCAGCAGTGTGGGAGGCTGCGAGGAGAGGGTGGCCTGAGCCCTCGAGTTCAGGATCAGTCTGGCTTTTTATATGGTCATTTGTTAGTGACCTATGAATTTTAAAAATATTTTGTAGCTGAAAATGAGTAACAAAATTTATTTGGTATCAGCTTTTAAAGTTTAAATAGGTATATGGCAACATTTCTCTCTATTTTTCGTGGTTTATGTATATTGATTTAATGATTACTGGAACATTTAACAAATTTTTTGTGTGTGTTTGGGTATAACTTAATTTTTTATAAAAGGAAAACATAAAAATAGAACTTGAACTGTGAGAAGATTTCTTTCAGTCTTGTAACACGGATTTAAGGTATTTCTCAGATGGCCAGGCGCAGAGGCTCACGCCTGCCATCCCAGCACTTTGGGAGGCCAAGGTAGGTGGATCACCTGAGGTCAGGTGTTTAAGACCAGCCTGACCAACATGGTGAAAACCTGTCTCTACTAAAAATACAAAAATTAGCTGGGCATGACAGTAGGTGCCTGTAATTCCAGCTACTCGGGAGTCTGAGGCAGGATAGTTGCTTGAGCCAGGAAGGTGGAGGTTGTATGAGCTGAGGTTGTGCCACTGCACTCCAGCCTGGGTGACAGAGCTAGACTGTCTCAACTAAAATAATAAATAATAAATAAATAAATAAAAGATATTTTCTCAGAGGATGAAAACTTTCTCAAATTAAGGCAGGTTTGTTGCCCTTGGTAACACAACTTACTTAGCTGGAAAGAAAGGGCAATGCTCTATATTACAAAGGTACATATTAACAAGACCATTTAGATAGACTTCTTGTTAACATTTGCCTCATGGTCGTCCTATTTATGCCCAGCGTTTGAATAGTGGAGACAGTGCTTCTTAACATTTCCTTCTGCACATCTTAGATCTAGTCACAGTTACCAAATGTGATTTCAGGTTTTTCAAACGTTTGCTTCCCTTACATCTGACTTTTGCCTTGTCAACTAAAGTTGCTCTTACAACAGCTTGCATAAGTATATAAAGATTGTGTGTGTACTGGTTTATGTATGTTCTGTCAACTTTATTTTGTAGTCAAGTTATATATGCCATATTTATACCTGCTTGGAAAAAGCTGATGAGTCTTTTCCTCATGGTAATGCTAAAAGTCCCTTCTAATTTGATGGACGGAACTGTATTTACAAGTTACATTGTCTTATAGAGTGCTACGCACATAGTAAAAATGTGTTTGGGAAAGTAATAATATGCTCGAATAATGCAATATAAGGGTTCAAAACTACAGTTAAATTCAACTGGAGAGGTTCTCTTAGATATCTATTTCAAAAGTGGGACTTAAAAATGTGATGTTTTGAAATAACAATTTTGTTGCTATTATTGTTGTCCTTTTAAAAGTAAAAGAGATTTTCACTTCCAAAAGTACATTTATGAAGAAACAGTCAGTTTACATGGCTTGTGTAACTTATGAAATATTAAGATAGTATATGAATGCAACATTTTTCCCATATAAAAATATTATACTATTATTTTAATTTCTCTGAAATCTTGATCTATAGCCTTCATGACAACTTTCTTATGAAACACATGTAAACGTTGGTTTTAGAATGTAAACATCTAAGACAAGATAACCAATGATAAATGAATAAATTAGCAATGTAAAATAAAAACTTAGATGAATTCTGTATACAAGTTCAATGGACTTTACCATAAACTTAATAATAAAAGCTTGATTAGAAGCATCTCCTTCCAAAAATAATACCAATGTATATAGTTTACAGACATTAATCTAATTTGGAGAATAGAATTCATTTCTGTATTTCATTTGTCTCTTTGCTTGCTTGTGTTTTCAAAATATACTAAAAATCCTATACTGAAAATATGGTAGCCTCTGGTTCCTAGGATTTGAGGAGTTAGAAAATTATTGTCATTATAAGTTGTTATACTATTTTTAATATTCATTTTTATGCTACTTCTGGTTTGAACAGCCACCTCATTTTTTCAACATCCAATTTTCTATAAGAGCTGGAAACCCTATTTGCCTGAAATCTGTTTTTATTTTTATTTATTTTAAAATTTTATTTGTAAAAATTTAAAGGGGACAAGTGCTGTTTTGTTACATGGACTTCTAATGAAATCACCTGAACAGCATACATTGGTACCCATGAAGTAATTTCTCATCCCTCACTACCCTCCATCCTTTCACCCTTCTGAGTCTCCAATTATTGTTATTCCTCATGCTATATCCATGTGTGCAAATTATTTAGCTCTGGCTTATATGCGATCAAGAAAACAGAGGTTCACAATCCCATACATATGTTTCTAAAATTCAGAAAACTTTTCTGTGCTTTAAATCGTAGTTCCTGGCCTGATTAAATTAATTTAGAGGGAAAACCTGGCATGAATAAAATGAGGTTATTTAAATAATTTCTGTATTCCCTTAAGTGTTAATATCCCTATCTTTCACTGAAGGTATATTAATAAGTTTGACTACATAGGATGTCCTTTATATTCTGAAATCTGCTGATGCTGTGTACTATGGAGTATGTTACATATTTTTAACTTTTAAAACACTAAGTTCCAAAATTCCTATACTTAATTTGTTTCAGATCAGAGAGTGTAAGTTTTCAAAAGGCTTAAGAAATCTTATCTTTTTCATTTGCATATTCAGATAGTTAAGTCTGGAATTAAGAAATATGAAGAGGTTGATTACTTTTTTATGACCTTCTATATGAGCCTTCTATATAAGTACTGGACCAAACTAAGGCAAAGGTTTTGGGAACCTGTCTTGTCCCGTATCTCCTAACGGCCACTGTGGAAGCTATATAGAAGCTACTGGTGCACTTCATTTTACCATTCGAGACTTACTCACCATTTTAAGAACTGTGCATTCTTCCAGAGCCCTCTCCCACTCCCAATGAAATGAAGCCATGTGAAAATCAGAGTTTCTACTGTAATAGTGGAAGTGAGAGCTTTTGAAAACCAGAGTGCTAAAAGAAAAATGTTATCTTGCATCATTAGTCAGAACTAGGAAGATGTTTTGCCAAAAAAGATCAGGCTCCAGGTCTGAGCTACATCATCCTTCATTATATGAGAGCAGTGGCCACTTAGAGCTTCTCCTTTTCTCTGTTCTTCTCCCAAGACACCCTTTTTCAATACAGTAGCCAGATTTTCTTTTTAAAATATGAGTTGAGTTATCATTTGACTCAGCAAATGATACCCATTACTGAGTATATACCGAAAGGATTATAAATTATTCTACTATAAAGACACATGTGCACAAATGTTTATTGCAGCACTATTTACAATAGCAAAAATTTGGAATCAACCCAAATGCCCACATTTGCTTTTGGTATTCTAGCCATGGAGTTTTTATGACTGTTATTTTTTAAAACTTAACTCAAGATGAATTAAATACTTAGATGTATAATACCCCAAATAATAAAAACCCTAGAAGAAAACCTAGGCAATACCATTTAGGACACTGGCATGGACAAAGACTTCATAACTAAAACACTAAAAGCAAATGCAAGGAAAGCCAAATTTGACCAATGGGATTTAATTAAAGAGTTTCTGCACAGCAAAAGAAACTATCATCGGAGTGAACAGGCAACCTACAGAATGGGAGAATATTTTTGGCATCTACCCATCTAACCTAATATCCAGAATCTACAAGGAACTTAAACAAATTTACTAGAAAAAAACAAACACATATATCTATTTGTATTACTATGGAGCCTTCCCTGGCCACCCTTATGAAATTATAACAGCCTCCTGGCTTCTCCACTTTCACACGGCCTGTAATTACAGGATACACCTGTAATTGCAGACTTTGGGAGTCTAAGGCTGTTGAATCAATTGAGGTCAGGAGTTTGAGGCCAGCCTGGACAACATTAGCCAGATGTGGTTGTGGGTGCCTGTAATTACAGCTACTTGGGAGACTGAAACATGAGAATCTCTTTTACCAGGGAGGCAGAGCTAGTAGTGAGCCGAGATTGCACCACTGCACTCTAACCTGGTGACAGAATGAAAATATGTCTTAAAAAAAAAAAAAAAAGGAAATAAAGAAAGAAAAAAAAAGGAAGGAAGGAAGGGAGGGAAAGTAAGATTACAGTATAAATGAATGAAAATAATGGCTTATTGAGTATCAACTAAGTGCTAAATACATTTTTATTAATTATTTTTTCTAGTTATTTGAAAATGCCACAAGAACAAATCTCTATATTTCTCAGATAGAAAAATTGAGAAGCATTGAATTTATTAATAGGCTGGGTACACAATTATAGAGAAGACTTACACTATATCTCTCTGCCACAGTTCTTTTACAAATAACTGACATAATAATTATTCAAATTATGGTATGATTGGACTCAAATAAACCAGCTCATTGGTTTTAGTTACTTTTTTCACTTGCTTATATTATTTTTAAAATTGAATCTGTAACGTTAAGTGGATTGAGAATACGAATTCTTATATTACGCTTAGAAGAAATTACCATCTTCAAAAATCATATTTTACAAATATTTGTCATTTATCTTTAGCCAAATTTATTGCATTATTTGGCTTTTTAAAGCATTATTTAATTTAATTATCCACACTATGTTATTAGAAAGCCAGAAAACTATTCTTATTTTCCTATTGTGTCATACAATATAGTATAAAAAATAATTAAATGATATTTGTTAAAACACAATAAGGATATATCTTGAATATATCTATATTCAAGACCATTGTGATTGGCATATGAGTCACTAAAATGTGATTTTGCAATGGGTCCAAAGAGATTGGACCCAACTCCAAATAAAACATTGGCAAGTGAGTCTTCATAGCCAAGGAGCAGGGTGGGGATCAGAGGATGGAAAACCTGTAAGAATAAATTCAGAGGTAAAGGAGATTCTAACTAAACCAACCTAACAATATTCTTGCTGAAGATGGGCCAGGGTAATCAGACATCATCTGGAAGATGGTAGAGGATGAAGAATCCAACAAGATATTGAGGGGGAATCAGATATCAAGGGTGCGGAGGTAGGTTCTTTGAGAAAATTGGTTGTTACAAAATAGCACACAGATAGGCCTAGGAGAAGGTTCAGAAAACTAAAATGGGGTCAAGAAGAGAATCTTTTCCAGTAGCATACATATTTTTATACAATAATTGTTAATGTCCTACTTAATATTACAAAGCTGTTTTGTAGAATTCCTGCAGAAATATACGCAGAAACACAATCATTTTAGAAATGAATGACCCAATTATTTCTGCCACTTGACATCATGCAAACTAGGTCTTTTCTTGATCTTAAAGCCTGGGCTAGCTAGTCAGCATTGAAACAGGCAATAATGGGCAAAATACTTGAAAGTGTAAAAAAGTGATCTCTGAAAATGTTAGTTATTGTCACAAATAAAAACTAATAGTTCTATGATTAAAAATAAGTTAGGGAATTGGAAAATGATGTGATTTTTGTATAGAACAAAATCTAAGACTTATGTTAATCACAGAGATTTATATCTCTGCATCAGGTGAAACTATAAGAAAACCATAAAGAAATATGTAAGGTCTTCTCTTTCCACACCCCACTTTTTTGTTGTTGTTGGTTTTTTTTTTTTTTTTTGAGAGAGAGAGAGAGAGAGAGAGAGAGAGAGAGACTTGCTCTGTCACCAAGGCTGGAGTGGAATGGCATGATCTTGGTTCACTGCAACCTTCACCTCACAGGTTTAAGCAATTCTCCTGCCTCAGCCTCCCAAGTAGCTGGGATTACAGGTGTGTCTCACCACCACACATGGACAAATTTTAATATTTTTGGTAGAGATTGGGTTTCACCACATTGCCCAAGCTGGTCTTGAACTGACCGCGAGCGATCCACCTTCCTTGGCCTCCCAAACTGCTGTGATTCCAGGTGTGAGCCACAGTGCCTGGCTTCCCCTTCTTTTTATTATGTGAGTAAAGAGATAAAAGTTGGAGCACAGTTCTTAGTAACAGAAATAAAAAAGCAATAAGTGATGTATGGAATAGCAAAATGCATATAATATTAGCATCAAAATTATTTTTTTAACAAAGGGTTATTGGACATTAAGAAAAAAGCAATCTGACTGCAGTAAATGGAAGTGATGATTTAAATTTGAGCTTTGTTATACACTAAAAGCAAATGTGCCCTGTGAGAAGCAGATATTTTATAATTATGTCTGTCTTAAAATAAAAAAAAAATCTTTCATAAATTCTAGATAATCTCATTTAAAGAATTTATCTCCTGATGGAAAACCTTTATCAGACTATGCCAGCAACTGTACTTTATTTCCTTATATTTTCAGTCCTGCTGTGTTTGATACATTAGCAGCTATATTAATTAATGAAATATAGTAATTGTAAAGATATGTAAAAATCCACAGAAAATTTGTGCCTCAATAAAATCACTAAAATGGCATAAAATCTCTTAGGCAATTAGTAAATGCTTTATAGTGCACCCATGTTGAGTTTCTTAGCAAGATAAAAATTATAACCTACTTAATATAAATAAGTAAATATATGGACACATCAATAAAAATATTATTGTAAAGAATTAAGCTAATCTATTTAAATATAATTATTAACCCACAGCATTTCTCCCTTGTTGGTATTAACTCAACTCTAACACCATAGCAACCAATTTTTCTGTTAGAAAATTCTTCCTTTGAATCACTGAAAAACTGGTGCCACAAAAAGGGAGACTGTTTATGTCAAAGCACTATTCTCCCATGTTTTAGTTGAGGTTTAATTTTCTTCTATTTATTTCTTTTTGAAAAATTCACCTATTGACTTCAAGGGTTAACAAACAGCTTTGAAGATTTCATTTTTTTTCTTACAGGCTTATTCAGATTTCACCTCCAGACTGCTGCAAGTTCAGAAATAGCAATGAAGTTTTAGACACAAGTTTGTAAAGCCTTAATAAGAATGTTTGTTACTCAAAATTCTTAATTTTTGTTACCTAAAAAATTCAAAGATGTAGTGAAATTTGATTTCTTATAAAAGCCAATGCTATCCTACACTGTGGGATAAAAGGACAACAGATAACTTCTAGCTTATTTTATTCTCTTGTACACAACTAATTTGAACAATGGCACATTGTTCATAGATGACACTCAAAAAAGTGCTTACTTAGTCCTATAATATTGGAGGCAAGTGCTGTTAATAATTTTTACTAAATGAGTAAAACCAGATGGCAACAGACTAATTCTCTATAGTTCTAGTTACTAAATATTTGTATGAAATTGCTATTGCAGGGGTCAAAGGAAAGCTTTTCCTCTGTTCTCTGAAGGTTTGCAGAAAATAAACTGGCAATAGATGAATTCATAGAAGAAAGGGCATACAGATTGATTTAACATTCATAAATATGCAGGAACTGAATGAGGATGAATGCCCCAATAGCCCAGTGATATCCAGGTGTTCATCGGAGAAGGGGGCATGGGAGAAATAAGATGATTTTTAAAGGATAGTTAATTATTTTTAGGAGAGATGAATGCACTCAATATTCAGTCACTGGTTAGTAAGTTTCCTTTGGGAAGTGAATGGGATCAGAGAACAGAATTCATCTGGGCTTCAGGTGTGGTGTTTAATTTTCATTCTCTTTCTTTATGATATGAGTCTTAATCTTCTAGGGTTAATGAAATTTTAGAGAGGGATCGAGAGGAAGTGAGTTCCTCTTTGGCATATTTGGTTTCTAGGGAGATATGAGACTTTTAGAGAATAGCTGTCTTGTGTACTTTGGGAGAGACAGAGGGTTGAGAGAGAGGAGACGTGGGAGGTAAGACATCTTGAGGCCACTTCTTCATTTCAGTATGTTAAAGTAACATATTTTGGTGCATCATTTTTTGAGCCAAATATTCCTCTGTCTGAAACTTCCCTAGACATGGTATAAATTAATAGCCGAGTCGGTGGCTATGAAGAGAAAACTGAAATTAGTAGCTGAGTGTCTAAGGATTTCATTAAACCAGTCTCCCATTTCTGAAAATAAGCCAGTACAACTAACTGAATGTCTCATTTCAGAAGATGGTGTTGCAGATTAGTTCTCAAAGCTATGTCTATATAGATGATGTAGGCAAACAGATCTTTAATAAGACGCATTTCTATGAAAACAGAAGAAAAACGCAAAGGTTAATGTCTGATGTAGTATATAAGCTAATGGCTGAGTCTGGAGAAGAGTCTATTGAAAATAATTCCACATGTGAGCTGAAATATTGAAGTTGAAGCTGGGTAGACAGTGGCAATCTGACATATTTGCTTGGACTGCCAGTGATTTTTCTTCAATGACAAGCTAACTAGGTTCAGTTTGTAGGGCCTTATCTGTTTAAAAAAAGTTTTAACTTCTAGTAATTTGAAGTCAGAAGTGTGGCAGAAAAATTGGAAACAGCTTGGAGAGTCATGGCCAAAACCTGGAGAGAACTAAAAATTCAGAATTTAGTTCAGAAAATAATAATCTCAAAATCGATGAACAGGTCTGGAATCTAATAACAGATGCACTATAGTTTTTTTCTGATAGATAATTTTTCCTTCTTATATTCAACCTATTTTTTGCACTTGAATCACCCCCATTTTTAAGAGTTAATTATGATAAGATTATATTTTTGCAAAATAAGTTTAGTCTCATTATCTTGGCCTGATTATTTTCATAAAGTGCAGCAAAAATAGTGACTGATCATATAGGTTCTTTTTAAGCAGACTTTGTTGAAACTTTTGGTAAGAAACATCAGACTAGGCATTTGTAAAGCTGCTGTGGCCTAGGAGGTCTACAATATCAGAAGAATTTTGTGAATTTCTCTCTCTTTTAGGTCCTCAAAATGTCCTGAGGTTTTTTGGCCTGCCAAGAAGTGACATTCTCTATCTATCTCGAAAGACAAACACGTGAACCATGTATCTGAGTTATCAGGTCAATTTTTCCAAGAGGATATTTATTGTTTTCATAAAAGTCAATGTCATGTAGAATGATTATAGTAGAATGATTTATAATCCTTTGGGTAGATGCCCAGTAATAAGATTGCTAAGTCAAATGGTATTTCTGATTCTAGATCCTTGAGGAATTGTCATACTGTCATCTATGGTGGTTGCACTCATTTACATTTCCACCAGCAGTGTAAAAGTATTCCCTGCATCTGTTGAGATAATCATGTGGTTTTTGTCATCAGTTCTGTTTATGTGAGGGATTACGTTTATTGATTTGCAGATGTTGAACCAGCCTTGCATCCCAGGGATGAAGCTGACTTGATCATGATGGATAGACAAGCTTTTTGATGTGCTGTTAGATTTGGTTTGCCAGTATTTTATTGAGGATTTTTGCATCAATGTTCATTATGGATATTGGCCTGAAATTTTCTTTTTTAGTTGTGTCTCTGCCAGGTCTTGGTATCAGGATGATGTTGGTCTCATAAAATGAGTTAGGGGGGATTCCCTCTTTTAGTATTTTTGGAATAGTTTCAGGAGGAATGGCACCAGCTCCTCATTGTACCTCTGGTAGAAATCGGCTATGAACCCATCTGATCCTGGTCATTTTTGGTTGGTAGGCTATTAATTGCTACCTCAACTTCAGACCTTGCTATTGGTCTTTTCAGGAATTCAACTTCTTCCTGGTTTAGACTTGGGAGGGTGCAAGTTTCCAGGAATTTATCCATTTCTTCGAGATTTACTGGTTTATGTGCATAGAGTTGTTTGTAGTAATCTCTGATGGTAGTTTGTGTTTCTTTGGAATTGGTGGTGATATCCCCTTTATCGTTTTTTATTGCATCTATTCGATTATTCCCTCTCTTTTATTAGTCTGGCTAGTGGTCTATCTATTTTGTTGATATTTTCAAAAAACCAGTTCCTGGATTTATTGATTTTTTGAAGGGATTTTTCTGTCTCTATCACCTTTAGCTCTGCTTTAATCTTAGTTATTGCTTGGCTTCTGCTGGCTTTTGAGTTTGTTTGATCTTGCTCCTCTAGTTCTTTTAATTGTGACTTTAGGATGCCAATTTTATATCTTTCGTGGCTTCTCTGGAGGGCATTTAGTGCTATAAATTTCCCTCTAGGCACTGCTTTTAATGTGTACCAGAGATTCTGGTATGTTGTGTCTTCATTCTCATTGGTTTCAAGGAATATCTTTATTTCTGCCTTCATTTCATTACTCATCCAGTCATCATTCAGGATCAGGTTGTTCAGTTTCCATTTAGTTGTACAGTTTTGAGTGAGTTTCTTAATCTTGAGTTCCAATTTGATTGCATTGTGGCCTGAGAGACTGTTTGTTATGATTTCTGTTCTTTTGCATTTGCTGAGGAGTAATTTACTTGCAATTATGTGCTCAATTTTAGAGCAAGTGCAAGGTGGTGCTGAGAAGAATGCATATTCTGTGGATTTGGAGTGGAGAGTTCTGTAAATGTCTAGTGGGTCTGCTTGGTCCAGATATGAGTTCCCTAGATATCCTTGTTAATTTTCTGTCTCCTTGATCTGTCTAATATTGACAGTGGAGTGTTAAAGTCTCCCACTATTATTCTGTGGAAGTCTAAGTCTCTTTGTAGGTCATTAAGAACTTACTTTATGTATCTGGTTGCTCCTGTATATTTATGATAGTTAATTCTTCTTGTTACATTGATCCCTTTACTATTATGTAATGCCCTACTTGATTTCTTTTGGTCTTTGTTGGTTTAAAGTCTCTTTTATCAGAGACTAGGATTGCAACTGCTGCTATTTTTTTTCTCTCCATTTGCTTAGTAAATCTTCCTCCATCCCTTCATTTTAAGCCTAGGTGTGTCTTTCCACTTGAGATGGGTCTCCTGAATACACCACACTGATGGGTCTTGACTCTATCCAATTTGGCAGTCTGTGTCTTTTAACTGGGGCATTTATTCCATTTATATTTAAGGTTAATATTGTTAAGTGTGAATTTGATCTTGCTATTTTGATGCTAGCTGGTTATTTTGCCCATTAGTGATGCAGTTTCTTCATAATATCGATGGTTTTTACAATTTGGTATGCTTTTGCAGGGTCTGGTAGTGGTTGTTCCTTTCCATGTTTAGTGCTTCCTTCAGAAGCTCTTATAAGGCAGGCCTGGTGGTGATGCTAAAAACTCTCAATAATCTAGGTATTGATGGAACATGTCTCCAAATAATAAAAGCTATTTACAACAAACCCACAGCCAATATCCTACTGAATGGGCAAAAACTGGAAGGATTCTTTTTGAAAACTGGCACAAGACATGTATGCCTTCTCTCACCACTCCTATTCAATATAGTATTGGAAGTTCTGGCCATGGCAATCAGGCAAGAAAAATAAATAAAGGGTATTAATTTAGGAAAAGAGGAAGTCACTTTGTATCTAATTGCAGATGACATAAATGTAGAAGACTGCATCATCTCAGCCCACAAACCACTGCTCAAGGAAATAAGAGAAGACACAGATGGAAAAACATTCCATGCTCATAGTTAGGAAGACTCAATATTGTAAAAATGGCCATATTGCCCAAAGTAATTTATAGATTCACCTCTCTCCATCAAGCTACCTATGGCTCTATTCACAGAGCTGGAAAAAAAACACCTTAAACTTTATATGGAACCAAAAGAGAGCCTGCATAGCCAAGTCAATTCTAAGCAAAAAGAACAAAGTGGGAGGCATCATGCTACCTGACTTCAAACTATACTGCAAGGCTACAGTAATCAAAACAGCATGGTACTGGTACCAAAACAGAGTTATAGACCAATGGAACAGAACAGAGGCCTTGAAGGAAACACCACATGTCCAGCACCATCTGATCTTTGACAAACCTGACAAAAACAAGCAATGTGGAAAGGAGTCCCTGTTTAATAAATGATGTTGGGAAAACTGGCTAGCCATGTGCAGAAAGCAGAAAGCGGACCCCTTCCTGATACCTTACACTAAAATTAACTCCATAAAGACTTAAACATAAGACCTAACACCATAAAAATCCTAGAAGAAAATCTAGGCAAAACTATTCAGGTAATAGGCATAGGCAAGGACTTCA
Organism: Saguinus oedipus; assembly: GCA_031835075.1. Taxonomy (NCBI): domain Eukaryota; kingdom Metazoa; phylum Chordata; class Mammalia; order Primates; family Cebidae; genus Saguinus; species Saguinus oedipus. Next base: position 49,210,437 of record CM063186.1, on the reverse strand, counting down.
TGATGAATACACCAAAACCATTGGCAATAAAACCCCAAATAGACAAATGTGATGTAATTAAACTTCAGAGCTTCTGCACAGCAAAAGAAACAATCATTAGAGTGAACTGGCAACCAACAGATTGGGAAAAAATGTTTGTAATATACCCATCTGTCAAAGGACTTATACCCAGAATTTGCAAAGAACTAAAACAGATTTACAAGAAAAAAACAGGCAAACCCATTCAAAAGTGGGCAAAGGATATGAACAGATACTTTACAAAAGAAGACATATATGAGGCCAACAGACATATGAAAAAATGCTCATTATCACTGGTCATTAGAGAAATGCAAATCAAAACTACATTGAGATACTATCTACCGCCAGTTAGCATGGCGATCATTAAAAAAACAGCAGACAACAGATGCTAGAGGGGATGTGGAGAAATAGGAATGCTTTCACACTGTTGGTGGGAGTGTAAATTAGTTCAACTATTGTGGAAGACAGTGTGGCAATTCCTCAAGGACCTAGAAATAGAAATTCCATTTGACCCAGCAATCCCATTACTGGGTATATATCCAAAGGATTATAAATTATTCTATTATAAAGCCACATGCACAGGTATGTTCATTGTGGCACTGTTTACAATAGCAAAGACCTGGAACCAATCCAAATGCCCATCAATAATAGACTGAACAGGGAAAATGTGGGTCATATACACCATGGAATACTATGCAGCCATAAAAATGATGAGTTCGTGTCCTTTGTAGGAACATGGATGAACCTGGAAACCATCATTCTCAGCAAACTGACACAAGAACAGAAAATCAAACATTGTGTGTTCTCACTCATAGGTGGGTGTCAAACAATGAGAACACATGGACACATGGAGGGGAGCATCACACACTGAGGTCTGTGGAGAGGGACTAAAGGAGGGACAGTGTGGGTTAGGGAGTTGAGGAGGGATAACATGGGGAGAAATGCCAGATATAGGTGATGGGGATGAAGGCAGCAAAACAAATTGCCATGTATGTACCTATGCAACAATCCTGCATGATCTGCACATGTACCCCGTAACCTAAAGTGCAATAAAAAATATATATATTAAAAAAAAAAGAAGAACAGTACATACATTAAGCCACATTAGATCAAGGTTATTGTTTGATTCTTTTAAATTGTAAGTTATATTTATAATTTTAATTGCCTATAATCATGCAAATATCACTTGCCATCACTCAAGTCTTTATACACTTTCTATGCTGTGTTTTGTTGTGTGCAAGTAAGTGCTCCTTGTTCTTGATGTACTTTCTCTGCCCTCAAGGTTCCATTTCTTCCCCAGTGGGGAAAGTGGGGCTGCATTTCATCTCTATCTATACGTTAACCAGACAAGCTCCATATTTACTGTTTCAGGGACAGAGCCTTTGCATAATATTTCAAACAAATCTTGAAAACTGCTTTTCTAGAATTCAGTGGTTCTCAAACTATCAGTGTTAAAGAATCACTTTCTTTCTAATATGTCCCAAACTTAATTTGAGCAAAATATATTTAAAAATAAAATGCTATTTGATAAAAATAGGGTTTCATTTCTATCAAAAAAGGACAACTACAAGTACAAATCATGTTTTTTTTTAATTGTAAGATGTATTAGACATGAAATTATCTGCCAAATTCTTATATTCTTATGCTTCATCTCAAATTTTATTCTAATCTTATCTGTTACTGATAATAATTATTTCATGGATCATCACCATATCATAGATCATACTTCAAACTGGTCAAATGATCATCTTAAACTGGTAATTCAAGGGAACTGAAAATATGGACATTTTACCTAGTGGATTCCAATCTGTCACTTTTAAGAGGTTAAAATTTTTGACTCATTCTAAACTATCAAAGCCCAGAAATGTTATTTAATATTCTGAAGTATAACTATTTTGAAATGTTTATAGTGGTGTTTTCCTACTGAAATGAATTATAAAAGGAGCAATCTTTAGGAAACAAATAAAATCAGGCATTCCGGCACAATTTGTTATTGAGAATCATACCCTGAAGCCTGTACAGAAAAAAATTTAACCACATCATGCATCTTGGTCAGCACAGCATTGTGTTGACAGTAAACTTGAAGGAGAATGAGGTCATTTTTCAGCCAGCTTCCAGAAATTGCCTCTTTAAAATTCTTAGTTCCTTAACTGCAATAAATATCCATGTTTCCAATTTCTAGGCCTGAAAACAAATTCACTACAGCCCACAAGAGGTGATTTCTGTGTCAGAGGTAGGGGGAACAGTATACAATTTTGTATGAAGAAAAACCCAGCCATTAACATAACTTACATAGCAGCTGCTTTTTCCCTGGAATTCATTCACTGTGTTAAACACATTTATGCCAATGTGAACTTTAATCAACCTAAAGGATTTTCTGTATAGAAAGGGGATGTAATGTTGATTGTTAAAGGAAAGAGCCTAGTGCATTTTGTATGGAGAATAACTCTATAACAGGATTGTTGAGAAAATATTTCCCTTCCTTCTGCATTGGTAATTTCTATATATTTTTTTCTAATTTTGTCTGTCAGAGTTAATGAATGATCGTAATAAATGATGATTATATAAAATTATATATAATGTAGGTGTTTTATGACAACAACAAGATATACTTACATATAATGGATTGTCTTCTCTTTTTTATTTTTTTATTGTTTAGTCTTACAAGTAGATTGACACCAAGGTATAAAATTTGGCACAGACCAAAGACCGATTGAAACTCTAAATTAAAAATCCAAGTTAGTATTTCTGGGAATTAAACTATTATTGTGTAACAAAAAACTAATATGAGGCATAGAAACAATTTCCGCATAGTTATTTTATTTAAGGCATTATGTCATTTGGTAATAGATAATATAAATCTGAAGAGGTAATGTACTTTGATTTCAAAAAGCTCACACTTTAGTGGACAGGTGGGAGGGCTTCGGAAGTGATTAGTAGACATATATATAATTCATTGTATGCTGTTTAACACTGATAAATGGAATAATTACGAGTAAAGTTTTGTGAAAACACAGATAAGAAAGTAATGGATTATAAAGTTTAGGTAGGATATCAGGATAAGGTTCACAAAGTGAGTGACAGGCATTTCTTACTAAGATATATGTACAATTTAGACAGAAATAGACAAATTTTAGATATAGAGAGATTTATGCAAAGGTTACAGTGGCATACATACATTTGGCATATTTGAAAAATACATCCGACATTTTCATAGGTCTTAATGTCTCATAGTCTTATTTTTCCTTAAGTGGTCTGAGAAGTAAAAAATAATTAAATCTTAAAGTACACGCATTAGATAAGCATGTGATCTCTAATTCAGTTGATGTTATTTAAATGTTAACTTCCTTTTTCAGAAGTTCAAGGATAGAGGCCATTTAGCCTGGCATGATTAGCCACAATCAGATTTTAAATTCCTCATTAATCACCTCATTTGAGATGTTTTAAAATAAGTCCTTTGACAGTTATATGGTGTCATAAATGTTCTATCTCTTGTAAAATCTTATCATTTTTAACAAATCTAACTTTGAAAGCACTTTACATTAAATAATGGGACCTCTAAAATATTTTCTAAAACAAGAATTAAACATTCAAACAGTAGCTTTTGCTGTTGTGGTAGGTTTTCATTTGTACCTAGTCATCCTTAGATATATTATAGCAACTTTCAAATTAATGCTCTAGGGTACTGAAAAGTCCTCATTAATTCCTTATACATTTAGTGAACATACAAGTTAAGAGTAAATTTTGAATCTTGAACTCTACATGTGTCAATAACATTCATAATTCATCGTTTCCGTAGTGTAGTGGTTATCACGTTCGCCTCACACATAATTCATCTTTTCCACCTTGTTAATTAACTTTTAGTATTTGTTAATAAAGTGTAACAGATATAAGTAATAAAACAAGTTATAACCTAATTCGGATTTTTGAGCTACTGAATACAGGGGCTGATGAGTTTTCCAAAGTAGAAACTTGAACAATATCAACATCGATTGGACTTAGTGTATGAGGAAAAGGAAGAAACCCAGGAAAACCCTAAAAGCTTCAAATGTAAGTGAGAGATACTAACTGATAACAATACATAAAATAATATAATAATTACAAAAAGGGAACTGGAATTAGTGGTAAAGAAAATGGGGCCATTGTGAAGCAAATTGAATGTATGGTCCTTGGGGAAGGTCTAGGTAGAAATGTTGAGGAGATCTAGTATAAGAAACAACTGTTGATTGTCTGTTAAGTCAATACTATTACATGAGTGAACAGAGAAGCTATGATACCCAGATATTAGGAAAGACTTTGGAATCATCAGCAAAGAGATTATGATTGAAACTCTAGGATGAGGTCACCTTGGCCCATGGTGGAGAAGAACAAAGGAAGTCCAACCTGAAGAACAACAGTTAAGGACTGAGAAAGCAAGAGGAATCCAAACAGAAGCCCGAAGATGGATAGCCAGAAAGGGAGAAGAGGGTCAACACAAACTTTTCAGAGGTCAAGGAAGGAATGTTTTCTAAAACAGAGAAGTCGTATAGGTCTAAGCTTTAAAAAGCAGCCCTTGAGTTAGGCTGTGATGAGACTTCTGAGTCAGTCTTGGTTTGGAAATAAAAATGAAGTTATTTTCTACCAAAGCATTAATGAGAAGTAAAAAGAACAAATATTTTAATAAATGCCAGCTTAATTAAGACATCCCTTGACCATTCCTCCCCTATGTATCATGTTTTCCAAACTTAACTTACACAATTACTGTGCTATTAGTCTAGGTTCTGTTCAAAATCTGACAGATAACTGGTAGCTAAAATCCCGTGATAATAAATTGAAATTTTAGTGCTTACTGTGAATAGACTTAACAATACAAAAATTAACTTCAAACCACATAGGGTCATTATTTATGCATCCTTAACTAGTTAAGACCACCAATGCACTATGCAGGTTTATAGTTTTAAGCTTGCAAATGGCCACCTCTATTGCACAGTTGCACACATATAAACACTCACAGACCTAACACAAAGAAACAACATATAATAGGAGTTATAGTCATTGGATATATTTCTATGTATGCAGTTTTGAGAAGCCAGAAAACTTCTGAATAAAACATTTAAGACCATAAATTTAGGTAGAGAAAAACTTTCTAGGTAAATATTCTGGAAAAAAATGTGCTTATGTGAAAATGCCAAACAGAATATGTTCAAAGTCTCAACTCACCACTATTGGAAAAAATTTATCCTCTCTAAACCCAAATTTCCTCATCTACAAGATAGTGACAATAATACTTGCCTTGTCCATCTGTTTAATCTATAAATCCTGCAGTATGATTAAAAAATCTAAAAATTTTGATAGAGAATTTTCAAAGTTGTCTTTGTTTAATTTTTTGTTTCATTCACAGACTTGGCTAATAAAATGCCCTTAAATATGTTAAACTGTATTTATGCATATACAATGCTTTTTTTTTTTTTGAGATGGGGTCTAGCTTTGTCACCCAGGCTGAAGTGCAGTGGCCCAATCTCAGCTGGCTGCAACTTCTGCCTCCTGGGTTCAAGCAATTCTCCTGCCTCAGCCTCCTGAGTAGTTGGGAATAAAGGTGCTCACTACCACATCCAGCTAATTTTTGTATTTTTAGTAGAGATAGGGTTTTACTGTGTTGGCCAGGCTGATCTACAATTCCTGACCTTGTGATCCTCCCACCTTGGCCTCCCAAAGTGCTGGGATTACAAGTGTGAGCCACTGCACCTAGCCTGCATTTTTATTTCTTTAAAAAAATACATATTTCTGTTGCCTAATACATATATGTAGATAATATACATTTTTTAAATGTCCTAAGTAATTATCATGAATCCAGCAAATTTACAAATATGGTGAAATTTAAGTTCACTGAATATTGCAGCAGTATTCATAAATGTAGTTGTCTATCAACTTCAGAATTAAGTCTAAATCAATTATTCAAATAACACTAGTGTGTTAGTTAAAGGTAGATTGATTGTATGAGTGGTTCACATTCATTATATGTATTTAAAACAATAAACATTGCATTGGCTATTCTTGTATAACATAAGAATAACATTTATTTTTAATTTGATCATTTAAATATTTTTATATTTCATTTAAAATTTTTCAAAGTTATTCCTTCTAAGGAACCAGCACATCTGGGAATACAGACACTTAGCTACAATTTTTAGGACCTTGATTTCCTGAATTGCCCCTTACTGCTGATGTTTCCTCCTGTAATTTTACATGCTCAGACCCCCCACTCTCCTCCTTGTACATCCTGACTTGTCTATGCTGCACTCAGAATTGAGGCCAGGTTTATGCAGAGGCCTCTTTTCCCCAATTGCAATAGTTCCTAATTACAATCCACTTTTACCACTTTAACTACAGTTCACCTCTGGTTTTCTTTCATGTAGAGATTAAATGATATTTGATTATTCTGTGTATGTAAAACTGTGTCAAACTGAAATATTACAATTTCTACCATGGTCAATTAAATATTTATACTTAGGAAAAACCTCAAGTTTAAATAAAACTACTAGATCACTGGATGACAACTATTAATGCTTTTTATTCGGAATTTCTATTTCATGTCTTGGGAAAACACCACTGCTAGAAAAGTCTTACAACTTTACTTTCCCTGTTTATCATCAGAACATTTTTCTGTATATTGCTCTCTTTCCTGAGAGGCTATTTTTGAGATTCAAAAATTAGATTCTACATTTTTCTTGAGATCTGGAATGACTCGTTTTCTATAGCATTCAATCCTCAAGATTATTTTATCTTATTATGCATTTACAACAGAACGAAAGCAAATTTTGTTATATACCATGTTTTTCAACACTAGATCCACTTGCAGAGCTTCCAGAAAGCAATTTTTACAAATTAATTGAATTCATAAAGCAGTATCAGCACTGCTAATCAATTAAAATGTTTTAAATGTTTAAGTAAAAAAACCCTCAATATTTACCCCCCTATAGACTGTAACTTATAATTATTAATATCTTTGGATAAAATGATTAGAAAGAACGTAAGCAAGATCTTAATACAAATAGTATACAATGTTCATATATTTCTTAAAAATGTATTTTTTATTTTTAACAAATGAATATTTTGATTAACTTTATTTTTCAGTTTGAAATCAAATGTAGGCAACTTGGAATAAGAATGTTTTCACTATATTGAGTTTTAAAAGCATTGATCAATAAATTATATAAAACAGAAACAAAGCAAAAAGGATGGAAAGAAGATTCTAAGTTTCCATAAAACTCCTTGAGTAAATAATTAAAGAAAGTCTATGGAACAAAAAAATAGTTTCTCTGGAAATTTTACTAAATTTCCATTAGATTTTGGCTTTTTTCAGAATTTAACTAAAAAAATTCAGTACCTAACTCAAACCTATGAATAAATTAGTATGTGCATATTAAATTTCAAATATATATATATGTATATATATAAAGAAAACTTAAACCACAGGGATAAGACATGTTATCCAATTCAAAGTCAAGCTGGGCATGGTGGCTCATGCCTGTAATTCCAGCACTTTGGATGGTGTATCAGGAGTTTGAGGTGAGCCTGGCCAACATGGTGAAACTCCTGTTTCTACTAAAAATACAAAAATTAGCCAAGGATGGTGGTAGGCACCTGTAATACAACTACTCCTGTGGCTTAGACAGGAGGACTGCTTGAACCTGGGTTGTGGATGTTGCAGTGAGCCAAGATCGTAGCATTGCTCTCTAGCCTGGGTGACAAGAACAAAACTCCATCTCAAAAGGGGGAAAAAAAATTGAGCTCATTCCAAAATAGCACATAAGGGAAATGTTTACTTTCACCCAGATGCCAAAAAGTTAAATTACATGTTTCTATCTTTCTATTTATCTGTATAACTTCTATTCACATTTTAAATAAAAAGATGATTAGTGGAATGTAGAAATTACAAAATATGGTTTTGAAGATTTTGAAACTAAGGCCGTAACTTGTCTGTAGCACTGACATGCGTTCACTGCTGAAGAGGGGATGTTATGGTATTAAATTATCAGTAGTATAAATTGGTCTGGTGGTCGGGGGGAGTTTTCATTTTTAAGCCTGCAGTCTCTTGAGAATTCTGTTTTACGGTTTGTTCTAGTTACTCTGAATATAGTGACATTTTTGTGACATTCCTAAACTGGAGACTACTTTAACACCCATGCTGAAAACCACTTAAGAAGTTCAGCTACAAAGTTGAGTTTTGAGTAAAATTATATGTACTGGCCCTTCATGCCACTTTCCTTGCTCAGATATACTGTGCTTTAGCTCAGCAAACTCATTCCATTGTGTGCCAAGTGAATGATATAAATTCTGTTTTCCAGCCATTTTTTTTGAAGCCGGGGGTAAATTTCTGGGACAGGACCAAATCCAACTCCCTATGAAACAGGAGGTATCCTCAGGGAAGGATATCTTTTCTTTACTATATTTTACGTAGCATATAAATTTTTTTAAAGATCACAACTACTTAGATTCTTTTTCTTTCTTCATAGTTAATTCTACAGGGTTGCTGAAATATTCATAAAAAGGAAACCATAGTCTAGCTTTTTTTGCCATATTCAAAAAGTGAGACCTTCTGATTCTGTTTGTTTCTTTGTTTGTTTGTTTTTTGAGACACAGCCTCACTCTGTTGCCCAGGCTGGAGTGCAGTGGCACAATCTTGGCTCACTGCTATCTCTGCTTCCTGGGTTCAAGTGATTCTCCTGTCTCAGCCTCCTGAGTAGCTGTAATTACAGCCAGAAGCCACCATGCCGGACTAATTTTTGAATTTTTAGTAGAGACAGGGTTTCACCATGTTGGTCAGGCTGGTCTCATACTCCTGATCCACCTGCCTTGACCTCCCAAAGTGCTGGGATTACAGGCATGACCCCCATCACCCGGCCCCACTTCTGATTCTTATCTATAATTCTGAAATCCAGAAAACCTAAAAGCAAACATTTTCCACTCAAATCTAAGAATGTAGACATATGCATAAATCAAATTTTTAATGTAAAGTGTAACAAAGATACCAACTATATGTTCAAGATTAACAGCATCATTGGCCAAAGGAATGTTGATTTTAGTCTGGATAAAACAGGGTTGCTGATATGGTTTGACTATGTGCCCACACCCAGATCTCATCTCCAAACCCTCACGTGTTGAGGGAAGGACCTGTAATCTCCACTGTCAATGGAAGGAGGTGATTGGATCATGTGGGAGGTTTCATCCATGCTGTTCTCATGATAGTGAATGAGTTCTCACAAGATCTGATGGTTTTATAAGGCAGTGTTCCCTGCTCTTGCTGCCCCTCTCTCCTGCCACCATATAAGATGTGCCTGCTTCCCCTTCCACCAGGATTGTAACTTCACTAAGGCCTCTCCAATCATGTGGAACTGTGAGTCAATTAAAGCTCTTTCCTTTATAAATTACCCAGTCTGTTATTATAGCATTGTGAGAAAAGACTAATACAGTCACAAAAAAAAATAAAAGAAAGAGAAGAAAAAAAAGAAAAATGTCTGACAAGAAAGTGACATCATCTCATTGGAGTTTTAAAAGAACACATCAAAAACAGACTGTCTAAAGTAAAGGGATGGAAAGACCAGTTAGAAGTAAGCAGTTGTCTTACTGCTGCTAAGACAGTAGATGATGATGATGACTTCTGCTCATAGAAGCAATGAGCAGAAGACGTGGTTTGGTTATGGCTATTTGGTAAAAGATCCTTCTGGGTTTCCTGCTGAAGAGCATGTGGAGTGAAGAAAAAGTAATGGACTTAAGGAAGATTTATTTTATTTGGGGGGGGGGCGCATCTGAAAAGCTATTTTTAGACCCTCAGGCATCCACTCATATAAGCATCTCATCGGGTTCAGTATGATGTTAAAACTTACATTGTGTTTGTGCCACCGACATCAAAATCCAAGCCAGTTGCTTCATTGACATTCAATGGATGGAGCAGATGGAATGACGATCTGGTCCAATACTTCAGCTTTTAACAGAAATGCTAGATTTACTGAGAAATCAAATGTGTTCCATTTTCCAGGAGACTAGATGTTTTTCAAGAATAGTTTTACAATAGGAAATTTTTATCTAACATTGATTTTAGAATCTTAAAACCATGTAAAATTGAAAGAATAAACAGTACTCTGTAATTCCAGTTGATGTATTTTCCCTTGACTTGATTGGTAAGAGTTTCAAATATTACTTATATCTATTCACTCATCAAATTATTACTTCAAATTATAATGCAAAGAAGATTAAAATACATGTCCTCCTCTAAAGAACTTTGTAAGTATATAAAAATATCAATATAAATAACTAAATAATCAGAATTATGGAAATAATTTATTAAGGGAGTTCATGGGATATTTCTTCTGGTTAGTGGGGTTAGATTAACAGCCTCAGAAAGAAAGCATTTTCTTGTGAGTGTGTTTGTATGTGTGTATTTTTATAACAGAGGAATCGCAAAGAAAAATAATCATAGGAATATTTAAAACGTTAAAAGTTTAAAAATTAAGTTTCTTTTTAATTTTATCTAAAAGCTATCACAAAGAATAGAATACATTCAAACTTACCACTTAGCTCAATATAAACTATTAAAGGAGAGAGTGTCCTGATTATCCAAGTAAGACCTAATGTAATCACGAGAAGAGACAGTGGAAGAGAGATTTTGGGGAGAGTCAGAGAAAGATATAATGATGGCTGCAAGTTCACAGGGATGCAATGTGAGAAAAACTCAACTCCCTTTTTCTAGATTTGAAGTGGGAGAAAGCCCAGGAAGCCTCGAGAACCCAAAAACAGTAGGGAGGCAATTCTTCTCTAGAGTAGAAAGAAATACAGCACTGCCGACATCTTCATGTTAGTCCAGTAAGACCCCTGGTGGACTTCTCACGTACAGAACTCTAAAATAAAACATTCAGATTGCTTAAGCCACCTGATAAATTGTTACGGCGGCAATGGGAAACAAAAACAAATATCCAAGGGAACATCTCTGTAGAAGCTAAAAACATAATAATACTTGCCTAAATATTGATCAAAAAGGGAAAGCATTTAAAATGTTATTTAAATCTAGGCTTTTTATGAGTATGAAAGCAGGACATAACAGGAAAAAATAAAAAGCAATTAAGAACATAAGAAAATAAAGTTATGTCCTAGGAAACATTTTAGTTTTAGATTTACAACTTAAGATGGACACAGTGTATTAAAGTGGTGTAATGTAAGATAAATTTAAAATATTAGAAGAAATCAAATATGGAATACTTTGCATAGCATGGAAATTATTACTTTATTTGGGGAAGCATGAGTTTAAAATCTAAAAGAACAAAACATAACTCAAAAATCTCAGAGAAGGAAAAAAATCTACATCATGTATGTATGTATGTATGTATGTATGTATGTATGTACCTATCTATCATCTATCTAAAATATCTATTTATCCATCTACCATCTTTGTAAAATTTACATCTGTCTACCATCTTTCTAAAATCTACATCTCTCTGTTATCTATCTGTCTTTCCATCCATCCACCCATCCATCTATCTTTAAATACAGATTTTAACACATATTGGTGAGAATATGTATGTTTTTGTTTTGAATGTTGGACCACAGGGACTATTGTAAATGTGTGAGGAAGTCTAAATTGGTAAACTTTGTGATGTGGAACTGCACTGAAAGTGTTAGATTCCTATCATGTAAAGGTATGTGTATTATAATGCAACTGTATTACATATTAAGAATTATGCAGTAATATATAAGAGAGAAGACAAAGGAAACTATGTCAGTGGAAATGACCATAGAAGAGTGCTGAGAGGGATGCTTATATCCTGAGGATACTAACTTCTTAACATATAGTTCCTGATTTCATTGTCATGTGTCTGGCTTGAGCATCCCAACCTTAAAAGCAGAGGTTTTAAATCATAGATATCTGCTAGAATCAACAATATCTTCTTTACTAACCCCAGTACCATGGAAATTCAGCTCAACTGTTACCAAGTTGCTATAATCAGAAAATAATATTTGATTGCATTGAAAAGCAAAACAACAAAAATATATCGAGTATCATGAAATCAGAAAAGCACAAAAAGAAGTAATTTCCAGTATATTTTTTTGGTTCATACTCTCTATTTAAAATGAGAATAAATGCTAATAATGAAAGGAGAAAATAATGTTTTAGACATTTAGAAGGAAGGACTTTAGAACCGAGTGACAATATTGTGCCAGCCTTACATTTTACTATAAATAATACTAAATATTAGAAAATTCTTAAGATACTCTTAATAAATTTAAAATACCTTTCTTTGAGTTTTGACCAAATATGGCCTTTTATTTCTTTTTTTTTTGCTATTAATATTTTTCACAAGCTATATCAAAGACAACTTTCTCAAAATAAGGGAGAACATATCCATAGGTCAATTCAAACAATATGATAATATATTTCAACTAAAAATAATGTGTTCCCAAGTGAACTGTGATGTGCATTACAAATATGGCATTAAGCTTATATTATGGTCATTGGTAATCTTCTACTTAACAGCTGATTTTTTTATGCTGCTTTGTGTGTTGATAATATCAGCACTCATAACTCCTAAACATATGCTGTATATAGGCAACAATTTTAGATTAAAAGAATGTGTGCCCAAAGGGATGGTTGTGCCTTTATACAACCTTGTTTTACTTAGTATTAGTTATCCTCCCATGAGATTGTGATCACTTTTTTATGTTTGAATGAAGATACTGAGATTCAAAGCTTCACAACTTGGCCAATGGGGTAAGTGGGGAATGTAGGATTCAATCAATAGCTCTTTGACCCCAAACTGCAGGCTTTTTCTCTTGGTATAAAATTATGTTAATATACAGACAGTTGATAGTATCTATCTCTGCACGTGCTTCGATCATTGGACAGTAATCATACAAACACTCTTTTTACACCTGATACTTAAATTCTCAATTCATTCTCTTCTCTCCATCAACTTATTTTCATTTTTTTTCTGTTAGATTTTTATTGTGTGTATGTGTCATGTTTGAGGCAATTGCAGATTCCTGTGTAAAATCTCAGAAATTTTGAATCAGTTAATTTAGAGTGTGGTCATGAACTCTGCACTGTAAATATCCCAGATGTTTCTGATGTAGGCCACAGATTGGCAAGCCCTGCTATGAGATTAGTTCAGATTTGCCTTTCTGAGGAAGCCTACTTTGATCCCATAAGCCTAGATTAGGTGTTTTTATGTATGTTTCTATTGACATGTATGGGAATTTGTTTGGAGCACTTATCATATGAAAATTGTAACTTTTTGCTTGTTCTTGGTTACTTGCATTCGTGATTAGAATCTTTAAATACTTAATGGGCAAAAACTAGAAGCATTCCCTTTGAAATCTGGCACTAGACAAGGATGCCCTCTCTTACCACTCCTATTCAACATAGTACTGGAAGTTCTAGCCAGAGCAATCAGGCAAGAAAAAGAAATAAAGGGTACTCAAATAGGAAAGGTGGAAGCCAAATTGTCTCTATTTGCAGACGACATGATAGTATACCTAGAAAACCCCATCACCTCAGCCCAAAAGCTCCTGAAACTGATAAGCAACTTCAGCAAAGTCTCAGGATATAAAATCAATGTTCAAAAATCACAAGCATTCCTATAAACCAATAACAGACTTAAAGAGAACCAAATCAAGAACGAACTGCCATTCACAATTGCTACAAAGAAAATAAAATACCTAGGAATACAACTCACTAGGAATGTAAGGGACCTCTTTAAGGAAAACTACAAACCACTGCTCAACGAAATAAGAGAGGACACAAACAGATGGAGAAACATTCCATGTTCGTGGTTAGGAAGAATCAATATCATGAAAATGGCTATACTGCCCAAAGTAATTTACACAATCAATGCTATCCCCATCAAACTACCATTGAATTTCTTCACAGAACTGGAAAAAACCACCATGAACTTCATATGGAACCAAAAGAGAGCCCGCATAGCCAAGTCAATTCTAAGCAAAAAGAACACAGCGGGAGGCATCACACTACCAGACTTCAAACTATACTACAAGGCTACAGTAATCAAAACAACATGGTACTGGTACCAAAACAGAGATATAGACCAATGGAACAGAACAGAGGCATTGGAGGCAACGCAACATACCTACAACCATATAGTCTTTGATAAACCAGACAAAAACAAGCAATGGGAAAAGGATTCCCTGTTTAATAAATGGTGTTGGGAAAACTGGCTAGCCACGTGCAGAAAGCAGAAACTGGACCCCTTCCTGACACCTTACACTAAAATTAACTCCAGATGGATTAAAAACTTAAACATGAGACCTGACACCATAAAAACCCTAGAAGAAAATCTAGGCAAAACCATTCAGGACATAGGAGTAGGCAAGGACTTCATGAACAAAACACCAAAAGCATTGGCAACAAAAGCCAAAATAGACAAATGGGACCTAATCAAACTCCACAGCTTCTGCACGGCAAAAGAAACAGTCACTAGAGTGAATCGGCAACCATCATAATGGGAAAAAATCTTTGCAGTTTACGCATCTGACAAAGGGCTGTTATCCAGAATTTACAAAGAACTCAAACAGATTTACAGGAAAAAAACAAACAAGCCCATTCAAAAATGGGCAAAGGATATGAACAGACACTTTACAAAAGAAGACATACATGAGGCCAACAAACACATGAAAAAATGCTCATCATCATTGGTCATTAGAGAGATGCAAATCAAAACCACATTGAGATACCATCTCACGCCAGTTAGAATGGCGATCATTAAAAAATCTGGAGACAGCAGATGCTGGAGAGGATGTGGAGAAATAGGAACACTCTTACACTGTTGGTGGGAGTGTAAATTAGTTCAACCATTGTGGAAGACAGTGTGGCGATTCCTCAGGGACCTAGAAATAGAAATTCCATTTGACCCAGCAATCCCATTACTGGGTATATATCCAAAGGACTATAAATTGTTCTACTATAAGGACACATGTACACGAATGTTCATTGCAGCACTGTTTACAATAGCAAAGACCTGGAACCAACCCAAATGCCCATCGATGATAGACTGGACTGGGAAAATGTGGCACATATACACCATGGAATATTATGCAGCAATCAAAAATGATGAGTTTGTGTCCTTTGTAAGGACATGGATGAATTTGGAGAATATCATTCTCAGCAAACTGACACAAGAACAGAAAAACAAATACCGCATATTCTCACTCATAGGCGGGTGAGAAAAGTGAGAACACATGGGCACTGGGAGGGGGTCTACTACACACTGGGGTCTATTGTGGGGAAGGGGGGAGGGACAGTGGGGCGAGGCTGGGGAGGGATAGCCTGGGGATAAATGCCAGGTGTGGGTGAAGGGGAGGAAGGCAGCAAAGCACACTGACATGTGTGTACCTATGCAACTATCTTGCACACTCTGCACATGTACCCCAAAACCTATAACGCAATAAAAATTTAAAAAATTTAAAAATAAATAAATAAATAAATAAATAAATAAAAAGACTGCATATCCTATTGCCAAGTAACTGGGCTCATGGTAGATGCTCAGAAAGTATTTCATGATTAAATTAATAGAATGGTTGATAGAATCCACAATCCCTGGAAAATCCAGAGATACAGTCTTGGAGTTCAGATTACAGAAAAGCTTGCCAAAAACAGGAATAGAATAAAAAAAACAAACAATGGCCTCATGAGAAGAATGTCACTGCTCCTATGTAACAGTTAGGGGACGAACTTCATGTGCTGAAACCAAGTTCACCGTAAACACTAACACAGCCTTGTAACAGCGATTATTCCCTCTTCTATGTTAGCCTTGTACCAGCCTCCAGATGCCTCTGCCATTATCCCCTCTAGTAAAAGCTATCTTTTGCAGAACTTGTTCTCTCATGGTACCAAGTTTCAAATAAAAGTTTCCTGTTGAATGAAGGCCACATGCCTGACTTGTAGTTGCAAAGAAGCCTGGAAAGTTAAGTCCTTTCTTCTAGTTGAATGGCAGGAAAAATCATGACCACTGTATCAGGTGAACAGTTCTCTACACCTATTTGTTTAATACGTTGTTCCAGGTTCTGGAGATGAAGGTGTTCTCTGCGCTCAGACAGTTCAGGTTCCATTTGGTTTGTCAATTATAATAGCTACACACATGCCGCTGAAGTTTTTGAATACCCACTTGATATGGAATTGGCACAGTCAGATAATCATAAGGAAAATAAATTCTACAAAATTTTGATTAACTTGCATATAAAGATAAGGCTCTTTCTTGTCTAATAATAATATCTTAAAAGGTGAAAATAAAAACTAGGAATGATTGAGAAAAAGTTTTTGGCTAGAACTGAAGTTATTGGTATAGAAAGCATGTCAGATGGATGTTATTTAAATGAGTTCAAACACAATTCTAAACCTTAATAAGGACATAAGATGCTTAGAAATTAAACAAACAGGGCATTGAAAGTATTCACAGTGCATTTCTGAATATAACTCAAAATACAACTACAACAACAATGCATAATTCTATTTCTATTTTCAGTTTATATACATAAATACATTACACATACATTTATATAAACTATATTCCTGAGTATCCATGGCAGTTTTTATGGATTCACTTAGGTAAAAATTTCATAGAATATTGATGAGTTAAATATATTTCACATGATTTCTGCTTACCTTTTCCAAGTTATGAAAAAAATGGTCTATAAGAGAGGCTACACTTTCATTATCAAGACCTCTATCTGGGACTCATGTTTACATCAATTTATTTCTAAAATCCCATTTTGATTCATCACTTAACATATTAATTTTATCTGTAAAATATTTTTAGTATTTTATTTCCACCTATCTTCACTGGAAAAGTTATTCTATTAAAATAATGCCTTGTCTTTTTCCCATTTTCATGATCCCAAATTTGGTCTTCTGCTGGTAGATCCTAAGATTATGTAATTCTTCTGCTTACATTTTTCTGTATGCCTCAGTGAGGTATAATTAAGCATTATCCTTAGCCTATAAGGCTCCTATTGCCCCCCCCCTTCATTTCTTGGCACATTCTGCTTCATTCCCTCTCCTTCAGCCTTAATGAGACTTATTCAAATTCTCAGGTGTCCAAAACTCTTGCTCACCTTACAGCCTTTACCCACAAAGTTCAGTTTTTTGGGGCTTGTTTCTCCACCCCATCTCTGTTTCCAGGTCTTTCGGTGTTTTGTATTTTGGGGTTTTGGAACAGAGTCTCACTCTGTCACCCAGGCTGGAGTACGGTGACACAATTATGGCTCACTGCAACCTTGACCTGCTGGGCTCAAGTGATCCTACCACCTCCGACTCTGAAGTAACCGAGACTACAGGCATGCATCACCATGCTTGATTAACTTTTCAATTTTGTAGAAATCAGGTTTCCCTATGTTTCCTAGGCTGGTCTTGAACTCCTGGGAGCAAGTGATCCACCTACACTTACCTCCCAAAATGTTAGGATTACAGGTGCAAGCCACTGTGCCTGCCTTTGCTTCCATGTTTTGATTCCACATCTTCTCACCCAGAGTAGCACTCATACTTCTCCACCACTAAATCACCACTAAATCCCTGGCCCTTTGTTTTCCCTCAGTGCTTCTGGTTCTTTTCCAGTCTAACATTTATCATTTCCAACTTAATGTATGTGTATTTGCTTGTTAGTCTTCTGTTTCTCACACTGGACTATAAGCTCCATGAGGCCAGGAACTGAGGGTTTCTCTTTTGTTTCCTACTATAGACAGTAGTAGCACCATGCCTGGCAAATAGTGGGAACTCAGGAAGTATCAATTAAATAAATGGATAATAGAATTTTGTTGCAGATAACATAATAATACTCATAGGTATCAGTAAATGAGTAAAATAAATTTGTATCAAGAAATCTGTAGTCATCTCATGTCTCAAACGTCTTTGCTTCATCTTCCTGAGAAATCTGAAAGTATATATTGTTCCTGAGTCTTGCCTGGCTATTATTTATAGTCATGAGTCCAGGCAGATGTTAAATACTCGGAGGAAACAAAAAATAAAGCAAAACTATTAAAAGAAAAAAAACATATACACATTTTCATTATAACAGAGAAAGCAAATATATTTCATCTAAAATATGGGTCTACTATAATAACAATATATTGATTCTGAAATAAAAAAATGAGTTCAAATTTCAGATGCTTACCATCCTTAAAAAGTTTAAGAAGTTAGTTCTTTATGATTCTGTTGCCTTCAGTATAAAATAAGATTAATAATTCCTGTTCCATGTCTTTCATTGAATCATTGACACCATTTAAACAAACCTTGCATTTTATGCATTATATATGTTTTTATTACAAATATTTTATGATACTTATGTTTGCTTGACCATATTGAGGTTCTGGTTTTCCAATAGATAACACAATTTATATAAAATATACTTAAATCCTAACTGCTTTATGACTAATGAATAGAAAATAAACCAATGTGGCTTTGCTAGAATTACTGGGAAGAATATGACCCACCTGTTGTCTCATCTATCAGCCGATTAGCCTGATCTTGTTCACAGGGGTCCAAGAAGCCAAGCATAAATCTGCCGGGTAATGGTACCACAAACCTTCCACCACAACCTATTGATCAGATAAAGTCACAGAATTTAGCGTTGCTTAAATAGACACCACTACGTTAGAAGACAAGACTAAAAACCATGGTGTAATTAGGGATAGAACCAGGAAGGAAAAAGATTATGGCCATTTTCATCCACAATGCATCATAGCAGGTAACAAAGAACATATGATTTGAAAATCAAGAAATGTGATTCATCGCATAAACAGTACCAAAAACAAAATTCACGGGATCACCTAAATAGATGCAGAAAAGGCTTTTGATAAAATTCAACATGCCTTCATGTTAGAAACCCTTAACATACTAGACATTGAAGGAACGTTCCTTAATATGATAAGGGCTATCTATGACAAACCCACAGCCAACATCATTCTGAACAGGCAACAGCTAGAAGCATTCCCCTGACAACCAGAACAAGATAAGGATGCTCACTCCCACCACTCTTACTCAGCATAGCACTGGAAGCCCTACCTAAGCATAATAAAAGGCACCCAAACAAAAAGAGAGGAAGTCAAACTATCTCTGTTTGCAGATATAATTCTCTCCCAGAAAACCACATAGTCTCTGGATAAAAAGCCCCTTCAACTGATAAACAACATCAGCAAAATTTCAGGATACAAAATCAATGTATAAAAATCAATAGCATTTTTATAAACCAATAATGTCCAAGCTGAGAGCCAAATCAAGAATGCAATCCCATCCACAATAGCCACCAAAGGGCAAAATACCTAGGAATACAACTAACCAGGGAAGTGAAAGATCTCTACAGTGAGAATCAGAACATTGCACAAAAAATAAGTGAAGACACAAACAAATGGAAAAACATTTATTCAATAAATGTTGCTGAGATAACTATCTCATCATTTGCTGAAGATTGAAAATAAATCCCTTTGTTACACCATATACAAAACTCAAACTATCAACACAGTAAATAGACAAGCTACAGAATGGAAGAGAGTATTTGCAAACTATGCATCTGACAAGTATCTGATATCCAGAATCTGGGAGGAACCTAAACAAATTAATGAGAAAAAACAACCTCATTAAAAAGTGGGCAAAGGAAATACACAGACACTTTCTCATAAGAAAACATACACACAACCAAAAAGCATATGGAAAAATGCTCAAAAGCACAAATCATTAGAAAAATGCAAATCAAAACAACAAGATACCATATAACACCAGTCAGGATGGCTATTAATAAACAGTGAAAACATAACAGATGCTGAAGAGGTTACAGTAAAAAGGAAAACTTCTACACTGCTAGTGGGAATGAGAACTAGTTCAGCCATTTTGGGAAGCAGTGTAGCAATTTCTCATAGAACTTAAAACAGAATTATTATTTGACCGAGCACTCCCATTATTTAGTCTATAAACAAATAAACATAACTCATTCTACCATAAAGACACATGCATGTGGATGTCCATTGTGGCAGTATTTACAATAGCAAAGACATGGAATCAGCCTAAATGTCCATCAGTAATAGACTGGATAAAGAAAACGTGGCATATATACATCATGAAATACTATGAAGCCAGTTTAACAGAATGAAATCATATCCTTTGCAGCAACATGGATGGAGCTAGAGGCCATTATCCTAAGCAAACTATCAGTGGAACAGAAAACCAAATTCTGCCTATTCTTGCTTATAAGTGGCAGCTAAACATTGAGAACACAGGAATAGAAAGAAAGAATCAACAGACATTGGAACTTACTTGAGAAAGGGGATTGGGAGGAGGGAGAAGATCAAAAAACCACCTATCAGGTGTGATATAGCTGGCCTAGAGTTAGAACCTGTACAATGCCATTTTATAAAGAGACAAAACTGTTTCCATTCTCCTCACAATGACTGCTAACCTTGGCTTCTGTAAACTGCTAATTTACTTTGCAGAATGCAGAGAGGTAAAGCTGCATACCTTCTCTTATCTGTAACTGCCAGAATTGCTGTCCTTTGTTTACCGATACTGACCAGAGTAAGCACCCCCAGATCATTCCATCCTGGCGCCAAGAAACTAAAAAAATCTGTGGACCCCACACCTGCCCAAATAATGTATAAACTAATGTTTATCTTAACTTCTGTAAACCTCTTAAGTGGCAATCGGAATGACAAAAGTCCCCTGGCCCTTGGAATGTCCGGAGTCCCCCTCACCCTTGTCTCAGCCTAGGAGGTGATTGACAGCTTTCATCTCCATCTCCACTCTTCACCCCCATTCCCAAGGTGGTTTTGCGGGTGTAAAAAGGTCTTGTCACCCTTCTTTCTCTGCCACGGGTTGGAGAGACATGAGTCCTCCGTGGTCGCCGGCAATAAACCCTGCAATTTGGCATACTTTTGTCTTGGTGTTGACTTTCTGTGCTCGGTCCGATACAAGGTACTATGCTCACTGCCTGTGTGAGTAAATGATCTGTACAAGGAACCCCCATCACACATAATTTACCTGTGTGACAAACCTGCACATGTACCCCTGAACCTAAACTAAAAGTTAAAAAAAGAACTTATCTGGTAGTCTTAATTTGTTCAGGCTGCTATAACAAAATACTGGAAACTGTGTGGCTTATAAACAATAGACATTATTTTTCAGTTCTTTGAAGCTGAAAAATCAAAAATCAAGGTGTCAGCAGATTCATAGTTCATGGAGGGCCCAAGTTGTGGTTCATAGAAGGTGCATTCCCACTATGACCTCACATTGGGCAAGGGGCCAGCAAGCTCACTGGGCTCTCTTTTATAAGGGCACTAATGCCAATCATGAAGCCTCCATCCCCTTGATTCAATCACCTCCCAAAAGCCCTGCTCCTAAAACTATCACCTTGGGGATTAGGATTTCAAAATATAAATTTTGTTTCCTTTTCTTTTGTTTGTCTTTTTCTTTATTTATTTATGTTTGAGACGGGATCTTGCTCTCTTATCCAGGCTGGACTGGAGTGGTGTGGTCATGGCTCACTGCAACCTCAAATCCTGGGCTCAAGAGATCCTTCCACTTAAGCATCCCAAGTAGCTGGGTCTGCAGACATGCACCACCATGCCCAGCTAATAGAATATGAATTTTGAGAAAACATATGTATTTAGTGCTTTGTAAGGGTGATACTTTACATTTCTATAATAGGCTATTTGTTGAAAGGCTATATTAGGTAATGTGGTGGCCACATGATCTAAATCTTTTTATTTAAAACATCCTAGATGTTGTTATAGTTCTATTATAGTTATTATAGTTTTATTTTGCTTCAAAGTATTAAGACATAAAATGAGTTTTACCTCAGAAACTGATTAAAAACATGCTCAGAATCAATGAACACTTTAGTGATAATGATTGCATTAACTTGTTGTTAAATAAATTCAAGGTCAGTGTGTATTTCAAATTGGTTTTGTTTATAAGCACCTAAAATATCTATTTAATAAATTGGATATAAACCATTCTAGTATATCCTTTACAGAATTAATGCTTTTAATTTAAGATTGTATTAATATACAGGTATATAATTATTGATTACCGGAATCCTTAAGACAATGAAAAATGTTTTAGTTGGAAGAAAATTAATTAAATGAGATGCTCACTTAGGCTAATAGAAAATAGAAATAGGAAATAGGAAATAGAAAACTATCAGAAATATGGCTAGGAAATATTCAATGTTTTATTAAATATATGCACCTTGAATATCTAATATATGCCAGGATACCACTAGACATTGATCACATTAGAAGTAAACAAGGTATATCTTTTTTTCTAGTTTTTTTTTTTTTTTTAGAAAACTAGTCATATAAAGCAAATACATGTAACTCTTTTAAATAATGGCACATGTTTTCAATACGAAAAATAAGGATATACATGAGATAGTGACGAGGAGTGGCAATACTGAATAGGTCCAGGTCAACGTAACACACATATACTAACAGTAAATTAAGTAGCTATATCAAAATCAGAAGTTACCACAATTAAGACAAATACATACATTACAATGGTTTTGCTTTATAAAAATAAATAATAGAATAGCATTAAGTCAATTAAAAAAACTAAAAATGATTTTTAAGATGTTCTCTGCTTTACTCTTACAAAAATTTGGAAAGCTTTTTCAAATTAAATCAAATTTATAAAATGTTGACTTTTTAATACTCTGATATTATCAAAATATAACATGATAAAGAAAACCTAAAACATAATTCAAAATAAGATTTAGAAGCACAATATTAATAGTCCAATTAAGTCCTCTTGAAAATTAGCTTATTATTTTCAAAATTGGTTTCATAATGAATTCTGATTGCATGTTTAGAAATTGAGTCTTTACATGAAGGGATATCAATATCCCTTCTAGTGGTCTAAACTTCAAGAGAATTGTCAGTGTTTAAAATAATTAATGACTTCTTATTACAGCAAATATATACCAATACTCAGTATATGAATTTAAATTCATGTATGAGTGAGTAAATGGGTGAGATGGATGGATGGATGGATGGATGGATGGATGGATGGATGGATGGATGGATGATGGATGAATGGATGAATGGATGACAAATATGAAATTTCTAATAAGTTACTAGGAAAGGAAGGCATCTGACCTTACAAAACAAGACAACTTTCCTAGAAATATGACTTTTTATATAGTGCAA
This sequence comes from Saguinus oedipus, assembly GCA_031835075.1. NCBI lineage: Eukaryota > Metazoa > Chordata > Mammalia > Primates > Cebidae > Saguinus > Saguinus oedipus. The sequence continues at coordinate 49,187,247 of CM063186.1, read as the reverse complement.
ATCAGATCCTTCTGCTTCTCAGTTGTTAATATCATTTTTGTCATTTAATAAAAAATCTCTATGGAGGAAAAAACTAAGAAAATGATTTTGGAGCCAAAAGTCAGTTAAACTTATTCCAGTTACTAACACAATAGTTCAATGATTCTTCTTTGTATTCTAATGTAATCCAAGATTTCCCCATCAACCACCTTTCCAGAGAAAAGAAACCCTTTTATTCACAAACTTCAAAAAGACTTGCTATAACTAAAAGTTGAAAAAATGCTTTAAATTTGGAAAGCGAAGAAGTTAATTAAAAAACAAGATCAGGCCAGGCATAGTAGCTCACAGCTGTAATCCCAGCACTTTGGGAGACTGAGGCTGGTGGATCACTTGAGGTTCAGGAGTTTGAGACCAGTCTTGCCAACATGGCAAAATCCTGTATCTATTAAAAATACAAAATCAGCCAGGCATTGTGACATGCACCTATAATCCCAGCTTCTCAGGAGGCTGAGGCAGGAGAATCACTTAAGCCCTGGAGGCAGAGGTTGCAGTGAGCTGAGATCTCACCGCTGCCCTTCAGTCTGAGCAATAGAGTGACACTCCATCTAAAAAATAAACAGATGAAATATATATTTGAAAAGGGATTTAAATATGCTGTAAAAGCAAGGGGAATCAGTAAACATGGTGATTTGTTGGTTGTATTCAAATTGTTGAATATGTGTGATAGACTTTTATTGATTATGGAGCAGGCTGATTTCACTTATGAGTATTCTGTTTATAGACAGATCTGTACATTAATGAGTCAATTTTCTTTAGGACTGTACTCTTTTTACAGATTATAACTTCATCATCACTGTGAAAGATGCTTGAAGGAAATAGATATGATAAGAAGCTAGGAAAGAAAGGCTTTCCAGAGAGAAAGCAACAGATACAACTGTAAACAACATTAACACATACAAATTCTATAGTCTCTTTATATCATTAAGTGGTTTTCTAGTTTCTGGTCTAGAGCAGTAGACCAGACTAGAGTTTACTTTTTCTTCATTTTTATGGCATTTTATCTTTCAGACTAATATTACTATGACTCAGTAAAAACTTAGTGTTGCCACTTTAGACTTCTGTGGTTTAAGTGACGTATATAATTTCCAGAAGAGTCAGGCCAAGTTTGTTTCGGTAGCAGTTTTGGTGTGGTTGTAATTATGTCTTTGGACCTCTGATTTGCAATGCATGGTCACCTTGCCTTGAGTTGTGTGTATCTATGAGGGTGGCAAAGGTAATTTTATAAGACACAGTCTACAAGAATTCCTGTCTGCAAATTTCCTGTATTTAAACATGGCCCTCTCCTGGAATTATACTGGAATAAACCATGGTGATGGCCTAGCAATCCACATTTCTGCAGAAAAGGAAGTCAGGAAAGGAGTTATTGACAGCAACTACAAAAACATCCAACAAGTATTGACCATTAACGGGCCTTGTTGTAACAATTTGTATGGTCTGAGCACCAGAGTCAATTGAAACATAGCCTATGTGAATATCATGACAATAGAAAGGATCTCAAGCCACTTGAAGACTATTTTGTTCCTCCTAATGAGACTTATACCTGTGGCTTCTAGATTGCTGTTGTGACCCTAGTGGAATACCCTGAACCTTGTTTATGGTTATTACATCAGTAATTCTACTCCTCCAAGAGGGAGATGATCACAGAAAGCAGTAATTCTTAAACATTTGCACTCATCAGAATCACAGAGTTAATAAAACACAAATTGCTGAGCTCTACTTCCAATGTTTTCATTTAGTTGGTCTGAAGTGGTTGGTAACTGGAAAACAAAGCACATCCTGTGCACCTGAGAAAAGGCTCTGGGTACCATCCAGCAACAGGAAGTTTCAGTCCTCTCTGATGACTATCCGTGTTTTTCTTCCTACTGTAAGAAATTATTTGCCTTCATTATCGAATTACTTTAGTGTTTTCTGTAGAGTCTTGTGAGTACACTCGGGGATATAATTGGCCCTAAATAATTGTTTTAGTTATCTGTTACTGCATGTTGAATAATGCCAAAACTTAATGGCTTAAAAGTTATCATGGTTTCTATGGGTAAAGAATTTGGGAAAGGCTTAACTGGGGATTTCCATCCTGAAGTTGCAATCAAGATCAATCAAGAAGTCAGCTGGAGTAACAGAGGTTGAAAGGCTTGACTGGGGCTGTGTTCAAGATGATATACTAGAAGTTCATGCTTGGTGGTGAAAGGCTCTTTCCATGTAGGCTTTCCATAGGAATTCTGAGGGGCCCCACAGCATGGCAGCTGGCTTTTTATATAGTGTTTCAAAAAACCACAAGGCAGCCGCATGTTTTTTAAGTGACTTAGCCTTTGTTGTCACACTTTGACACTTCTGGTATAGTCTATTTGTTGTGTCGATCAGACTGGGCATGAACATCAGAAAGACCACCAGGCATCATCTTAGATGCTAACTATTAGTGTCACATACACATTTTGTATTTGCAATGGCCTGAATGTTTATGCCTCCCCAGATGTATATGTTGAACTTCCACAGGTGTATACCTATGATGGTATTAGGAGGTGGAGTCCTTTGGGAGGTGATTAGGTCATGAGGGCCCACCTTAATGAATGATAAGAATACCTTAAGAAATAAGGATTATAAATTGTTCTACTATAAAGACCCATTCACACTTATGTTAATTGAAGCAGTTTACAATAGTAAAGACCTGGCACCAACCCAAATGCCCATCAATGATAGACTGGATAAAGAAAATGTGGCACATATACACCATGGAATACTATGCAGTCATTAAAAAGGATGGTTCATGTCCTTTGCAGGGACATGGATGAATCTGGAAACCACCATTTTCAGGAAACTGACACAAGAACAGAAAACCAAACCCAGAATGTTCTCACTCATAAATGGGTTTTGAACAATAAGAACACATGGACACAGGGTGGAGAACATCACACAGTGGGGTCTGTTGGGAGGTGGGGCACTAGAGAAGGTATTGCAGTGGTTTGGGTGGGGAGGTTGGGGAGGGATAACATTGGGAGAAATGCCTGATGTAGGTGATGGGGGGATGGAGGCAGCAATCACCATGGCACGTGTATACCTATGCAACAATCCTGCATGTTCTGTACATGTGCCCCAGAACTTAAAGTATAATAAAAATAATAATAAAAGAAGTAGCCCCAAGGGAGTTCAGTGACATTATGGTGAGAAGACATCCATCTCTAAAGGAAATGGCCCTTACTATGCACCAAATTTGCCAGCACCTTGGTCTTGGGCTCCTTGCCTCCAGAACTGTGAGAAATGAAATCCTGTTGTTTACAAGCTACATACAATGGTTCTTTTTAGTAAAAAGATAGTAACCAGAATACAGGTGTCAAAATATAGTAATGGGGCTGACATTGTGTCTAGGATATTTCAAAGGACAAAGTTAGAGAAATACAGATATGTATTTAATTTGAAAAAAAGCACTTTAATACATAAAACTATATTAATGCTTAGAATATAATTTCTTATTTTCTGATTTTGCAGTAGAGAAATAACTATTTTAACCTTTAATTTTGAAATAAATCTAGATTTAAAGAAGTGTTACAGAGTAAGTACAGAAATGTTCAAATGATTCTTACTCAGCTACTCTTAGTGTCAATAATTTATTTAACCCTGACACCTATAATCCCAGCACTTTGGGAGGCCGAGGTGGGTGGATCACGAGGTCAAGAGATCAAGACCATCCTGGTCAACATCGTGAAACCCCGTCTCTACTAAAAATACAAAAAATTAGCTCGGCATGGTGGCGCGTGCCTGTAATCCCAGCTACTCAGGAGGCTGAAGCAGAAGAATTGCCTGAACCCAGGAGGCGGAGGTTGCGGTGAGCTGAGATCACGCCATTGCACTCCAGCCTGGGTAACGAGCGAAACTCCGTCTCAAAATAATAATAATAATAACAATAATAATAATAATAATTTCTTTAACCATAGTTCAGTCATTGAAACCAGAAAATTAATATTGCTCAATGTAGTTTTTTAAACTTTCACTTGAAAATATTTTAATATATAGAAATATTACAAGAACAGTGCAAAAATCACACATATTTAACTATACTTAGTTTTGGTAAATTTTAGTCTTACTTGTTTTATTATTTGTGCAATAATAAAATTATAATTATTTGTGTTTCTTTGTGTGTGTAAATACACACACATCATTAAGTGTTTTATAAAATTATTGTATTATGTAGGTAACATAAGCATATAAAATATATATTACATATACATTCCTGTGTTTGTGTATATACGCATATAAGCAGGTCACATATTAAATATTCTTTATTGAATTATTTGAGAATTGTTTACTTATAGTTTTTTAGTGCTGAGTATTTCACAGTGAATTTTTTAAGAATAAGGATAATGTTATAAATAATCACAGTAGTGTCAAGAAAGATAACTTAAACCTTTAGTCGGTGCTTTTATCTATGTTACGATCTGTATTCAAATCCTGTCAGTTGACCTTATAAAGTCATTTGTAGCTTGACTTTTATTTCCTAGTACAGGATGCAGTCTAGGACAACACGTTATATTTTCTTGCCTTGTCTTGCAAGTTTCCTTTAATATGGAACAATTCCTAAGCTTCTCTGTGCAATTTATGACATTGACATTTTTTGAGGAATATATTAATTTTGATTTTAATGAAATGTTCTGCATTTTATGTTTATCTGATATTTTCTCAAATAGAGTTTAGATGGAATAGCACAATGTTCTTTTTTTAAGTTTCTTTATTCTTTAATGAAATCTCTTTAATGAGTCAGTTCCAAAATGCATTTGAGAAAACACAATTTGAATTGTCCTCTAAAAAATTTCCAAAGCAACATAAACTACTTGTGTGATAGAGATTCAAAAAGGGTTGGATCACTGTGCAACTCGAGTCAAGTGAGAACAAATTACAGTTGGGGAAATACCTAGTTTTCTTCATTAATTCCAAGTCTAAAACTCCTGCATGTGATAATACCTGCGGAGGGTTTCTCTAACCCTTTGCCTCTCAAAACTTCACTCTCTGGCTTTAACAGAAATAACAAAGAAACGTTTTCACTGGGCCAAATAAACACTATCTTTTCAAATCAATATTCTTTTCTGAGACTATGGGCAAATACACGTATTTATTGTTAAAACAAAGGAAACCTAGGGAGGAGATCCTTGAGATATTTTGTAGGGTATTTATACATATATGTAAACGTGTGTGTGTGTGTGTGTGTGTGTGTGTGTGTTTGAAATGGAATCTTGCTCTGTCCCCAGGCTGGAGTGCAGTGGCACAATCTAGCTCAATGCACTTCTGCCTCCCAGGTTCAAGTGATTCTCCTGTCTCAGCTTCCCGAGTAGCTGGGATTACAGGTGCATGCCACTACACCTGGCTAATTTTTGTATTTTTAGTAAAGACAGGGTTTCACCATGTTGGCCAGGCTGGTATCAATCTCTTGAACTTGTGATCCACCCATCTCAGCCTCCCAAAGTGCTGGGATTGCAGCGTGAGCCACTGTGCCCAACTTTGGTAGGGCAGATATTTAACGTCCTAAAATAACTAAGGCATCCTTGCTGAACTGAAGGAGCTATCGACCTGGTCATAAAGTAGATAACAAAATTATATACACACACACACACACACACACACACACACACACACACACACACATTTTCCAAAATTTGTCTTGGAAAAGTCATTAGATTGTGGCTCCTTACTTTTTTCTATTAATGTATGATACATATCACCAAGGAACATGTGCAGTAATATATGAAATAACTACTAAAGTAAGTGTTCTTACTTCTACTTGTCTTTTAGAGTAGTAATTTGATTCAATTTTTTATCCACAATGGGGATTATACCAGATGTGAAACATGCAGGAGATTGTTAATGGTTAATTTCTGCTTCCATGGAAACTACCCCGGTGTGCATGGTTTTCAATGACTTCCTGCAGGCTGACACCTGGAGGCATCTGTTCAAAGAAACAGACTAATGGACTATACTGGGAGGAGAAAACCTTTAATATTCAACTTCCTCTGCGTTAAATATACAAGCAGATGTTTCCAATCAATATACCTATAAATACATATTTCCTATATATTTAATATATATTATCTATTTAAATATATCTAATAAATATACCTATACATATATATTTATATAATTACTGATATATAATTATATATGTAATTATTGATATATAATTTTATGTTCATATATAATCATATAGTTGTTAATACATTTTCTTTATATTAATAAATTATATATATAAATTAGATATATTTAAATTAGGTAATTAGGTAAATTAAATTAGGTATATTTATTAGAAACATTTTTGGAATGTTTTCATATGTAGGAAACTCCATTTTGAGCACATACATAACTGTGATAAAAAACTAGAGTGTCCATTTAAACGAATAGTGATGTTCAAAATTTCAGTACATCTCTTTAAACATGTCAGAGGTTAGGATCCTGCAATTAAAAACTTGTTTACTATTTCCATTTACATCAGAATGTATTAAGAATGAGATAATTAAGCCATCCTTGCTGAACTGAAGGAGCTATCGACCTGGTCATAAAGTAGATAACAAAATTATATATATATATATATATACACACACACACACACACACACACAAACACACACACACACACACACACACAATTTTCTTTTTTGAGATGGAGTTTTACTCTTGTTGCCCAGAATGGAGTGCAGTGTATCTCCACTTCCTGAGATCAAGTGATTCTCCTGCCTCAGCCTCCTAAGTAGCTGGGATTACAGGTATGTGCCACCATGCCTGGCTAATACAAAAAGAAAAGGCAAATGCCAATTGCAGTAAGCAATAATAAATGCAGAGGACATTATTGAAGTATTTAGGAGAGGCAAATTAACATGGTTGGAGGAACATTAATGAGGAAGAGCTAACTGAATTAGATAACATTTGAATATTAAAGGAAGAATCAAGTGAAAAACCTAACAAATGGGGCAAGTAGAATGTCATAGCAAAGTGGAGGACAGCTTTAAGAAAGGCATGAGGAGCCAGCCATGGTAGCTCATGCCTATAATCCCAGCACTTTAGGAGGCTGAGGCGGGTGGATCACTTGAGGTCAGGAGTTCGAGACCAACCTGGCCAATATGGAGAAACCCCATGTCTACTAAAAACAAAAGTGAGTTGAACATGGTGGCAGGCGCCTGTAATCCCAGCTACTTGGGAGGCTGAGGCAGGAGAATTGCTTAAACCTGGAAAGCAGAGGTTGCAGTGAGTCGAGATCAGGCCACTGAACTCCAGCCTGGGCAACATAGTGATACTCTGTCTCAAAAAAGAAAAAAGTAAATAAAGGCATGGGGGAGGAAGCAGTATGTTGTCTTGATTTATTCAAGAAACAGCAAGTTATTTAGGGTGTTGAAACAAGAAATACAAGCAAACAAGTGACTAAGAAAAAGGAGAATCCTGTGAAATTGATAATATGGAGAGTCCCATTGTATGAATCTTGATATTGTGATATTTGTTATGAATTTATAGGTTCTAGAAGGTGGAAAGCCAGAGAAAGCCTGAAAACACTGAAAATGTATGCACAAATGAATTTCAGGCAAGGAGCCAGTCAGTGGGAGACCTTCTAGTGGACCAGGCCAGAAGCTCTGAAGACCTAACAGAAAACAAAGAGAGGAGGGATGTAAAACACAATGTAGTCTAACGTATGCCATACATAAATCCTATTAAACATCAGGAGTTCTGACACTGAATGAGACTTTGGGAAGGAGAGTTGGTAAACAGTGGGTTCAGACTGATACCCACACTATAAATTCTTATGTTTCTATTTACTAATTTAAAACTTCTATGTAGTTAGATACCACGAATTGACCAGCATTCATTACTTCTATGTATTTCCCATATTACTTGGTTTAAATGTTGCATTTTTCTCAACTGTTTTACCTGTATTTCCCACTCTGAAAAGAGTGTTAAAATGGTATTACAATGTGACAGGGTTATGATTCTCCCCACATTGACTGGATGTACAGGTTAATGCTCCATTTTAAATTTGACATTATCTGACTATGAAAAGATATGTTATTTCTTTACAACCTTATTCATCATTTTAAGAATGTATGTTGACATTTTCTGAAAACATAGAGAAAGCCCAGGATTGTCTTGATTAAATGCTAATGAAGACATTCTTTTCTGGAAACCTATAAGACACAAATTTGAAACATAACATTTTAGTCCATTTTCTGTTGCTATGACTGAATACCCAAGAGGGTAATGTGTTTTTTATAAAAGACATTTCCTATAATTCTGGAAGCTGGGAAGTCCAATGTCCAGGGGCCACATCAGGTGAGGGTCTTCTTGCTGATGGGGACTCCGCAGACTCTCGAGGCAGCACAGGGCAAAATAATATGGTGAGGTGAGATGAATGTGCTCACTTGGTCCCTCTTCCTCTTCTTGTAAAGCCACAAATACCACTGGTGAGATAACCAGTTAATTCATTAAACCAATAATCTATTAATACAGAAATTGCCCAATTTATCTTCATGACTCAATCACTTCTTAAAGGCCTTACCTCTCAATTTTTCTATATTGAAGATTAAGTTTGAACAGGAGTTTCAGAGAAGATAAATATTCAAACCCTAGCATACAATATTGAGCTAAAATTTTCCATTGGACATTGTCAATGTACATTTTAATTAAACGAATGTTCACTCTATCACTTAATTGTTGATGGCTTCATTGATTTGTTATCAGTAAGTATAGATTTCAAGAAACTATTTCAGTCTCAAAATCTTATGTGCCTTAAAAAAAGTAAAAAGTTCAAATTACACATAATTTCTTTAAGTTTCATAGTGAGTTAAACAAAAGTGCTTCTTAATGTTACGTAGGTGGAGTATAAAATGATAGCAATGTTAGTAGGTTTGGCAAATAATATGGAATGTCTGTGAATCTCTTAAAAGACTATTTTTTATACTCTGTGATTCAGAAGAATATGGCCTAATTAGGAGACTAAAGTGACTTAAAAGAGTCAAGGAAACATTTGCAAACACCACAAACAAAATAGCGAAACTGTCATCTAGGACGTCAATTTTTAAATCTAACTCATATAAGGAGAATTAAGCTTTCCATTCTAAAAAAGAAAAATCCATCACATTAAAATTACATTTGGTAGGTGCTATTAAATTCAGATTTCCAATTCTAGCTTGTGAAGAGCATTCCTATGTAAAATTGTTACAAATTTTATCTGAGTGCAAGCATTGTGAAATCTGTGTCAGCATGTCTCCTGATCTCTAACACAGATTTCACAATGTTCGCACTCAAATAAGAGTCTATCGATTTTACATGGGAATGTTCTTTGCTGATGCAGTATTGATCAAAGGAGATTTCTATCTGCATAGCAACATGGGGCTTACAGAAGACTTCCATTCCCTAAAGATGCAATAGAACAGTTAAAAGCCAATCTTTCTGCATTAGACTGCTCATTCTTTTTCTTGCTTCAACCTCAGTTTATGTGTTTGTGTTTTAAGAAAGTGGTTGAAGTGTCTGTCTGTTCATATCCTTTGCCCATTTTTGAATGGGCTTGTTTGTTTTTTTCCTGTAAATCTGTTTGAGTTCTTTGTAGATTCTGGATATCAGCCCTTTGTCCGATGCGTAAACTGCAAAGATTTTTTCCCATTCTGATGGTTGCCGATTCACTCTAGTGACTGTTTCTTTTGCCGTGCAGAAGCTGTGGAGTTTGATTAGGTCCCATTTGTCTATTTTGGCCTTTGGAAGGACATAGATGAATCTGGAGAACATCATTCTCAGCAAACTGACACAAGAACAGAAAAGGAAATACCGCATATTCTCACTCATAGGCGGGTGAGAAAAATGAGAACACATGGACACAGGGAGGGGGTCTACTACACACTGGGGTCTATTGAAGGGAAGGGGGGAGGGATAGTGGGGGGGCTGGGGAGGGATAGCCTGGGGATAAATGCCAAGTGTGGGTGAAGGGGAGGAAGGCAGCAAAGCACACTGACATGTGTGTACCTATGCAACTATCTTGCACATTCTGCACATGTACCCCCAAACCTATAATGCAATAAAAAAAAGTGGTTGAGATTACTTAAGAGAGATGTAGACTATTTTGAAACCAGTCACACATGTATCCAAACCAAGACTGAAACCAGTACTATCTGTTTAAGTACTACTAGTAAGGCAAGTAAATTTTGCAGTGAAAGGGGAACAAAAAAATAAATAAATAAAACTATGGAATAAAACCATTTTGTCATGTATGTGGAGGAGGAAAGTTTGGTAGGGTAAAAATGGGGCAGTGGGAAAATAAAACTCTAAAATAGAGTATAATATATATGTGTGTGTGTATATATATATATATATATATATATACACACATATATATAGAGTATAAAATATATATTTTATATATATATATATATAGTGTGTGTGTGTGTATAGCATATATAACATAAAACATCAAATTGGATTCTGTATTCAAACATAACACTGATAAAGAAGCTCTGCATTATCTTGACATATTGGCAAAAATTATCTCCAGCTTCCACTGTGTCTAAGGAAGGCATAATATTGGTCAGAAGGCCTTGTTCTCACTAATTAAAACAATATTTTCAATGTTTTTGGTTTTTTTTTAGTATAGTCATATTAAAAAACAAATGCAACCTGTTGAAATATCAATTCAATCAGAGACATTCACCAGGCATCCCTTTTACATCAAATACTGTTTTGAAACAACTTTCAGACAGTTAAATAAAGGCACACACAATGTTTTCTGACCCAAAAAGCGAAAGCATGTCTAATATTTTGGAAAAAGAAAGCCTCCACAGCCTATTAAATGGAATGCACACTTTAGATGTTCCTGACAATAGCTATAACTTGCCCTTCAGCTGTAGAGATTGGTTTTCTAATATCTTCTTTAGTAATCAGTATACATGTTTAATTCAATTTATTTATTCCAAATAATTGTCTGCTCTACTACTGATATCATTACACAGTTGTAGTTTAATAGATATTTCAAGCATATAGAATTCCTTAACATTAAATGAAATTAAAAAGAAAATATATGTTCTACAGGAGAATGGAATGAACTTTTCAATTTTAAAAGTTTTGTATACATTTATATGAATTATGAAGGGTGGCAGAATATACACCCCAAAATATAACACTTCACCATAAAGATTACTTTCATCTAAAGGCAATTGAAAAACAGGGGATGAAAGACTGTCATTGCAATCTTTTCTTTTCTGTCTTGAAAACAGATTAAAACTCTCGTACAAAAGATGTCTTTCTTGCATCAGGAGAAAAGAAAAATTCTTTGATGGAGAGTCATAGCTGAGAGAATCTGTCCCAATAGATCTTGTTAAGATTATCTTATCTTCCATTATACTCTATATAATTCAGTTACTTTTCCACAATTGCTTCTTTTTGTTCAACCTAATACAAAAGCATGTAGGTTATGCCAATTACTTATGTTTTCATTTCCCTGTAAGATTTCCTGTGGCATGTAAAACTTATATTGAATTTGTATGCTTTTTTCTTATTAATCTTACATCAATTTAATTCAGACCCACTGGGACTTGAAGAAGGGAGAGATCATTTTTACTCACCTGCTCTTCATTTTCCAAGTAAATGTATTATGAGCAGGTAGTTAAAAATTCTTTTATCAATGCATATTCCCAAAAGACTCTGCATTTCTTGTTACATTTCTCATCGTCCCTGAATGATCTTCCCTCCCTATTTTGAAAGACTTGCAGAAACAGTAGTAAGTGAAATTGGAACTTGAGAATTTTTAGTAAATGTGTTTAAACCTATAGCTAAGGGAGGTAATTCATCATCAGATAATTATGGGTCTTAAAAAAAAAAAAAAAAAACCAACATATCCTGTTTTCTACACTATGTGTTACTTAAGGTGCACAAGCTATCCTATTTAATCTTCATGGTAACTTTCTGATATCAGCTTCATATCCTAAGTTTAAGATGAAAAATCTAGAACATGCAAAGGTTTATTATGGAAGTGTTCATGATCACATAGCTAATATGCAGTGTAGTAGCTATGGCTATGCTCACTATATTGGACTCCCCTCTCTTTTACTGGTATTTGAGAAGACTTCTAAGCTTTCCAGAAAGGAAAATTGGAACCACATGACTAGATAGAGAGCGTATTGGCTGTAAAAGGAAGTGAAATGCATCACTTTTGGTAAGAGACTGTTAGAAGCAAGCGGAAGTTCTCTACATCATTGTTCCATTGCCTTGGCAATTACGGCAGCCACAGGTAGAGATAAAGTTACTGTAAAATAGAAGTAGCCTAGATTCCTGAGTCACAACAAGGATAAAATTGCTTTGGAGAGCTGCTAACTAGCTTTCAACTTTGAATGAGTGACAATTAATTTTTGGTAGATTCCGTTGCTGTACTCCATTGTAACTGTAGCAGTCAAGCCTATCCTAATTAACATATAAAATGGGTGAAAAATAGAATAACATTTCCTTGTTTTATACAAGGTAACAATGTGTGTGAGTGTGTTGTAAGTGAACATGGTATACAGTGAGGCACTTTAAGTGAGGCTGATTGTTTTCTTCTGGATCAGAAACATTGGCATTAAAACTACTACAAGGTGGATATTGAATAAGACAGCTTCTGAAGGGTTTTTGAGATAAATGTTTAATAATTATCTTTTATAAATATCCAGAGACTTAAAGTATGATAAAAATAAAATAACCAGAGTCCATGTTCTTCTCTGTTTCTTCAAAAACATATTAAATCTCACTCAAATGTAGTCTGGGGACTTTGAGACTCAAAATATGCTAGTAGCTTATTGGAAAGAGAGTCTCAGGGCCCAGAGCTAAAGATACAGCACTCACATTTTAACAAGATGCTCAGATGACTTGTGTCCCTTCATTTGACGCACTAGAGCACCAGTCACACACGGGGACATTGGGACTCAGTGGAGTCCGTCAGTGCAAAGGCAGTTTCCTGGGGGTTAAGTTGTAAGCTTGAGCTTTCTAGCATCACATGAGTGAGCTACTTAGGGTACTCACAGTTATTGGAAATACTAATTCTATAGGTTCTTACTCATATCTCTTATCATCCTCAATTGTATTGATGTAACTTATAGGTGTTTAAATCTGGGACAGTTATATATAACATATAAAATAATATGCTGGAAATGATCAATAAGGCAAGACAACTTTTCACATTTCAAACCCAGGTATTTTAAAACTGCTCAGTATTTGACACGTTGTAGTTAATAATCATTTCTCAAATTACAGTCACCTCTTGCTATTATTTCAAACCTCAACTTTGATAAAGTCAATTTAACCCATATCATTAGGGCTATTCTTAAGAAATAAAATTGCCTAGGAAACTCAAGTGACTCAGGTTTAACAGTTGTGGACCGTAACTGCCTGCATTCCATCAGTTCTTAGATTGTGTTGTCATTTCTGTATATGTGTAAAATAATTAAAAATTCATATTCTTCATCTTTATAGAAATCCACTAAACTCTCTTTTAAGAGGTTTAAAAATTTTCAATCAATAAGATATCTGAATTTGTTTGTGTTACTGCTTCCAAAGATTTAAACTGTAACACAAAATTTCACTAGCTGTTTCCTTGATCTCTAGTTTTGTTTATACTACAATGTTTTGGATAGACTCTAGTAAACTTTTATTCTTCAATTTATCCCATTTTTCACAGGCTAATTTTAGATTTTATTCACAATTGTGAGAGAGGTGAAAGAAACAGATGAGTGAAGAGTGCTAAAGTTGGGGTTAGAGGACAAAACAAAAATTTAGTTAAATACATGGTTTATTCGTTGTAAGTCAGGTGCTAGGCACTTGCAAATATGAAGTGTCTACCTCTGTCACTCACTGTATTAATAAAAAGTAAGAGTATTTTTTAATTTGATTTAACCTCATACAATATTAGTATACTTGTGGTTTTGTTTCATTTGATTTGTTCCAAAATTATGTCTCAGTTTGAAAAGTTAAACTGGCCAGGAAATACAATGCACACAGGTGTGCATATCAAGACACCACTTCCTTTGTTCTCAGTTTTAGACAGTTTTTTTCGATTGTAATATATAAATTTGTAAGGACCTTATTCTCTTAATAGTAAATCACAATTTTGTCAAATCTGTTGATTTCAAGAAACCAAACTTACTAGCTTTTGCAAGTCTATATTTCACCATTAATTTAAATTGCAGAAGTCTTTTGGGGGAAGATAATTTAGCACCCTGTATGACTGTTTCCTTCCATTTCAAAAATAGAGTTACACCTGTAATTTTGAATCCTTTAGTGATGATAAGCTCAAAACTTTAGAAAATTTTACTCTGCTCTATAGAAATATTTTTACTGTCTTATTCTATACTTTAAATTGTTAAGGTTAGGTGAATAAATTGCAGAATTTGAAATTGTACCATATGAAAATTAGGTATTCCAAAAGAAAGATAGTAAGTTCCATTGCTGGAAATTGAGTGAATGGGATATATCTACCATGGTTGACACTTCCATGTGTGTTATAGAATATTTGTTCTACAGCGCTTAATTTCCTCCATCCCCAACTCCGACTCATTTGGAAACATGACATTAGAAATTGATGAGTGAACAATGATATAAAAATGTAGAGAAAATTATAGTTTAGGTAGGCTATTATTGTGATAATCGCTTAATTGTTGCTTAATTTATTTTTTACTAAAAAATCTTAAGTTTGTAACCTATAAATTCTTTTAACATAATCTCTGGATGGTTCACTTTTGCAGAAGTAACATTTCACTATTTATGCTTATATAAATGTTCTAATATGTGACTTTTTATTATTGTGGAATATTTCCTTTCAAGTGATTACAAATTAAATTGTTAATAATTCATTTCTCATTTTTATTATACAGCTGTGCCAACCTGTTATACCCAAGGAAATGTTATTTAGGAGTTTCTAAACACAAATATATAAACTATATCAGTTATTTAAAAAATGAGAAATTATCACTCACGGATTCCTGCAAGCGGTTATGAATCTGACTACAATCATTTGACGATTTCAACCTTAATTTGCTAAGCTATATAATTTTAAAATACTTTAAAATGTACATTATATTCTTAATCTATGTGGTAAAACTTTAGTATTCACCTAAATAATTATTTCAAGCACTGGAATGTAGCCATAAGGACCATTTGGATATTAATTGTTTCATCAGGTATTGAAATACTCAGCCTCTGATTGAGACTGACAAACAAGAAAATTAGGGGTGTTCTGTGATGAATGCTAGTCGGGGAAAATAATGCTATATATTTTGACATAAAAGTGAAAAGTCTTCTGGCTAAGTATAATTTATTTTTTTTAGAGCTGCTGCAGTTTTATTAGAAGCAGATGTATCCATAGTTCTTCCTACTAATGTCCTTGATTTGAAGTAATAGGAAACATCAATTTAATTTAGAAATCTAAATCCAGGCACATATTAATCACCTTTGCAGGTTTCATTGAATTGACTAGTAAAATTTTGTGGAAACTATGAAGGATAAAGAAAAAAGTGGAAAATGAGACCTTTGATGCACAGAACTGCAAAACTCAATGACCTTCAGTCACATTTTTCAGTGAAGACAAAGGTATAATATGAAAAATCCTATAACAATACTCAGAAAAATATATCTCATTGAACACAGAAAGGTGAAATTTTTTATAGTTCTATTTCTTTGACTTTGACAGGATGAATAGATGCTCAGCATCATTTACTAAGAATAGAACTGAAAGACATAGGATGAGACTGTCTTTTACACTTTTGCAAGCCTTCCTTATTTAAGACTTTTTTAGTCTGTAGCATATTTCAGAATTTATTTTTGTATTTTATATTGTATTCGTATTGAAATTTATTATTGCTTTACTGATCAAATATTTATTCTAGTAAGTCAACTGAATTTTTAGAGTACCAATTTGGATTAAAGATTAGTGTTTAAAATTTAATTGACACATATTTGTCTCTGACATTTTCAAATAAGATTAAATAAATGTATAAACAGTAGATTTTTCACAGACATTGATCAATAGTTATGTGACACATTTCAACAGAATGTGAGTTTTAGACATTCATTTCCGTTGTATGTTGAAAAGGCACTCACAAATTTACAAAACATTCTGAATTATTATTTTGCTAATATGTATCCAAGTATAAATTCATAGCTCTGGATGAGACTGGGATAATATTATTTGGAAATACATTTCCTTAAAAAGTGAGGAAATTAATAGTTTCATAATTCATTTTTGAAATAATTCAGAGGTTCACATAGTACATCTATTTTTTTTATGTTCTCCACTATCTACCTGTTTTTCCCACTTTGTTGATCAGTAATATCTTCAATATTACACAAGAGGAAAATTTAAATCATGTATACAGTGAAAGTTCTGATATATAAATGTAATAATTTTAAAATGGCTTTTGTGAAAGTTTGTTGAGAAAAAAATAAACTGACTTGTAAAGAAAAACAACATTATTATTTATAGATTTAAATTTCAAATTCTATTTTATCATTTTAATACAATTAAAATGAATTAAGACATTAACTTTATGTTTTATTCTGCACTTATTTTCACTCAGCTCTCATAATGTAACAGCATGAAAGTGAAACTCAATAACAGTTATTAGTTCTTTTATTTAGGCATTATGGCATTCTATGCTTAACCCTATTTATTTTATACAGTAATGTCTTGGACCAAATCACCTGAAATGTACTTTTCTGGGTATCCTCCCCCAAATAAACACTGATCCCCTAATCAGTTAAAGAATGAATTACGTTATGAATTATTACTTAACTGAGTCAAAGTTACTCTGGCTAATTGTGTAAATTTGGTCATCTTTCTTTCTCATTTCTCTCATCTCTACAATTAGAAACAAGATAGGACCTGATTCTCTTGGCTTTGTAAGTTAACATATATCCACAGTATCCGGTTAACATGTATCCACAGTAACCAGACAATACATAGTAGCTGTGGATATGAGGTAACTATTTTCATAGCAATTGTATGAACATAAGACTGTTATCTTTGGTATGATGTATCTAATGATCCATTATGGAGAATCCACCTATTTCACCAAAGACAAAAGTATATGTATTTTTTTAAAAAAATCATGAAACATCCTATTTTTGTTTTCTTTCCTGCAGTTTAGCTTGGTATTAATTTATTCTAAGCCATAATTATGCAACCTTAACTTGACTGTAATTAATAACAATGATGTCTAGATTTTGGCAGCAACTGAGGGTTTATTCTCTGAAATCAATTTGCAGAACTTATTTATTCCTTCAGTTTTCATAGATGATAGCCCAAACATGAAGTTTATCTCAGCTAGTAATTTAGGACAGACAGGAGGAAGCACAGCAATAATCATGGTTTGACTGCCATAATATTATCTGTTTCTTCTCAGTTATGTTTCTGTGGCAGAAAGATTTCCTAACAAATTACATAGACAGAACTTTAAAAATTACAATAGATATTACAAATTACCTAGATAGAACTTTAAAATGTTTGAAATGTCTATATTTTCACCCAGACAGAAGAGAGTGGCACTCCTGTTTAAGGTGTGATTTTATAAAAATATTTGTAATTATATAATAAATATAGGACATTCATCATGCTCTTTGAATTTAAAATTAGATGTCTATGTTAGACATGTTGATTAAGCACCAGTTAGTGTGTCATGAGATTTACAGGAAAATTCATGGAAAAACTGAGAAGCCTTTAAGTCAGAGACATGATGACATGTTCAGTGTATTAAATACATACTGAATTAAGAAATAAAACCAGGGGAGCTAAGTACTCAGTGAATGACAGTTATCCCAAATGCAATTAATTTTCTGTAATAAACCCCTTGCATTTCATACAAAGTTATTAATTTATTCATTCTTACCAAGTGATAAGTGAATTATTATCAAGGAACAACAACAACAAAAATAGTGAACAAAATACCTGTAACATCTTTCTGTGGAGTTTTAAAAGTAGCAGAGAAGAAAGAAATTGAACAAAGATGAAATGTCCTATGAGCACCTGAGGGTGCCGTGGGAGAATTGAAGCAGTAGATTGAATAGAACCTGTGGGGTTAGGAGAAGACCCTAATTTTTCTGAAACTCACTTTGCTAGTCTGAATCAGGTGATTTTTGCAATAATTATTTGTAAAATTATTATTAGCTATCTTGATAATGATTGAAATACAAAAAACATTAAGATGTCTTTTATTTATCTCTGAGATTTAGAAACATGTAGAATTTGACTGTTCCTAGTATGGTTTCAGATTCAAATATATTTTTTACATTCTTATAATATATTCAAATGATTCCTGATCCATGTCAAAATATATTTATTTAAACTTAACTTTAAATACTGGATTCACCCCTATCTCAGCTACTCTTGGGCTTTCTCATTTGTATGATTTTTAGAAAAGTTTTTTGTTTTGTTTGTTTGTTTTTAACAGGAGCAAATTTGTCCCCTCTGGAAATATTGAATACAATATCTGAAGACAGTTTCAATTGTCATATTTGAAGGATGGTGCTATAAGCATCTAGCAGACAGAGATGATGTGTAGTATATCTCTGTATGAGAAAACATCATCCAACCCCAACATATCAAAGTCCCAAGGTTGAGAAAGCCTGCTTTAGGAAAAATAATAATTTTTTTTCTGCCTTACTTCACATCTGTGTATTCCCACTCTGAAACAGAATATTAAGGAGATTTATTTTAAAATATTAACTGTTGAACTTATTAATGCATTTATTTAGACAAATTACCCAATTGTGTAACATCCCAAAATTAGCCCCTCTAAATCCTTTGTCATTTCAACAATGTTCATAGCATCTTTACCAGAAGTAGATTCTGCCTGAATAATTCATTTTCTTTGTTCATTCCTAAAAAGTAACTCCTCAAAAATTCAAGATTTGTCATGAGATTACAATAATTCAGTCTCATCTTCATACTACACATCCAATTTTAGTTCTCTTGCTATTTTACCACATTTGCAGTTACTTCCACCACTAAAGTCTTAAACACCACAAAATCATACATGAGAGTAGAAATCAACTTTTTCCACACTCATATCAGTGTTTATATTTTTACTTTCTCCTATGAATAGCAAATATACTTTATGGCATCAAGATAGTGAATCCTTTTTAGAAAATTTTCAAATTACTTTGCCCAAATCCATTAGAGAAATCAACATTTATGGTAGCTTTATGAAATGTATTTTTTTTTTTTTTTTTTTTTTGAGATGGAGTTTCACTGTTGTTACCCAGGCTGGAGTGCAATGGCATGATCTCGGCTCACTGCAACCTCCGCCTTCTGGGTTCAAGCAATTCTCCTGCCTCAGCCTCCCGAGTATCTGGGACTACAGGCGTGCACCACCATGTCCAGCTAATTTTTGTATTTTTAGTAGAGACGGAGTTTCACCTTGTTGACCAGGATGGTCTCAATCTCTTGACCTCATGATCCATCCACCTCGGCCTTCCAAAGTACTGGGATTATAGGCGTGAACCACCGCGCCTGGACTGAAATGTATTTTTTAAATAAATAAGACATGAGAGAACACATTCCTATTCGATACTTGGGCAACAGAATTGCTGTTGTGTTTTCAGAAATAAAAACAACATGAATCTCTTTGTAAATCTCTGTCAGAGTTCTTGGTGACCAGGTATATTGTCAGTGAACAATCATATTTTGGAAGAATTCTTTTTTTTCTGACAGCATGTTTCAACAATGGGCTTCAAATATTCAATAAATCAAACTGTAAATAGATATGCTTTCATCCAGTCTTTGTGGTTTCATTTATGGAGTCCATGGAGAGCAAGTTTAGTATAATTATCAAGGGTCTTCGAATTTTCAGAATGGTAAATGAGCATTGGCTTCAACTTAAAAAGTCAACAGCTTCATTAATCCCCAACAAAAGAGTCCTGTTATTTGAAGCTTTGAAGCCTGGCACTGACTTCACCTCTCTAGCTATGAAAATCCTAGATTGCATCTTTTCCCAAAGTAAGGCTCTTTCATCTGTATTTGAAAACTGCAGTTTAGTGTAGCCGTGTTCATCAATTACCACAGCTAGATCTTCTGGATAATTTGCTACAGATTCTACCTCACTACTTGTTACTTCCTTGCACTTTTATGTTATGGAGATGTCTTATTTCATTAAGCCTCATGAGCCCCCCCTTCTAGTTTACACATTTTCTTTTGTAGCTTCCTTCCTTCCCTCAGCCTTCATAGAATTAAAGATAATCCCACGGTGTATATGTGCCACATTTTAACTGTCCAGTCCATCATATATACCCCAGAACCTAATGTTAAATTTAAAAAATATATTTAAAAAATTAAAAAAAGAGAGAGAGAATTAGTCTGGACTTGAATTTGGCTTAAGAGACCAAGTCTGGACTTGGGTTTGGCTTAAGAGAAAGTTGCGGCTTAGTTGATCTTCTATTCAGACTACTCAAACCTTCTCCATATCAACACTAAGGCCGCTTCACTATCATTCATGTGTTCATCAGAATAGCAGTTTTCATTTCCTTCACGAAAATGAAGGAAATTTGCTTTTACAATTTGGTTACCTATTTGGTACAAGAGGCCTAACTCTGGGCTAATCTCTGCTTTTCAAGTGCCTTCCTCACTAAGCTTAATCATTTCTAGTTTTTGATTTAAACTGACTGATGTGTGACACATTAACTTGGACACCTCAAGGCCATTGTAGTGTTCTTCATTGGTCTAATTTTAATATTGTTGTGTCTTCAGGAGTAGGGAGGTCTCAGAAGAGGAGAGGGCAAGAGACAAGGAAATATCCAGAACACACATTGTATTTATTGATTATGTTTGCCATCGTATATAGGTGTAGGTTGAGGTGCCCTGACAATTACAATAGTACATCAAAACTCACTGATTATATATTACTATACAGACATTGTATTTGGTAATAAAAGTGTTAAACACTGTGAGAATTACCAAAATGTGACATAGACACAATGTAAGCACATGCTGTTGGAAAAATGATGTTAATAGATTTATTCATTGCAGAGTTGACACAAAACTACACTTCGTAAAATATGTAGGCCAGGTGTGATGGCTCACAACTGTAATACCAGCACTTCGGGAGGCCAAGGCAGATGGATAACCTGAGGTTGGGAGTTCAAGACCAGACTGGCAAGCATGGTGAAATCCCATCTCTACTAAAAGTACAAAATGTTAGCCAGGTATGGTGGCAGGTGCCTGTAATCCTAGCAACTTGGGAGGCTGAGGCAGGAAAATTGCTTGAACCCAGACAGCAGATGCAGTGAGGGGATATCGTGCCATTGCAATCCAGCTTAAGCAACAGGGTGAGACTCTGTCTCAAAAAAACAAAAACAAAAATGTAGTATCTGTAGTATCTGCAAAGTACAACGAAGTGAAGGGTAATTAACAAGTCTTTATATATGTAGACATAAGTAACTACAATATAATTCATCACAAAAATTACATCTAAGTTCATTTATTATTTTAACGCCTTATTTAAAACCATTTTCCATCTCTTATCACCAGTGTAATGTGATACACCTACTTACTACAAGTATGTTAAGAAGGTCAATTAAGCTTTAAGAACTATGCCACAGCATAATTGCTAGTTACTATCATACTTTCTTCCTAATTGATTTTAAACTACCAATTTTAGTTAGTTCTCCTTAGCTCAGAAAACTAACTTAATGTGCCAAGACTAATATAATTCCACAGCTATCATCAAATTAAATAGTTTCCTAAACATAGGAAAGAAGCCGTGTCCAAAACTATTTATTAAAATATATGTGACTATTTTTACATGATAAATACAAATGATTTGTGAAACAATCTCTACTTTCGGTAATTTTATGCATTTTCTCCTGCATAATGGGACATTATTACACTCATTTTTACTTTCCTATTCTCCATATAGATGTTTAATTGTATTGATTTGTGTTACCTCAATTTCCACCAACGTTCTGTAGAGACATTAAATTTCTAGGTAATCTCATAAGTGTTTTCTGAATGTGTGAGCAAGTAGATTCACGTTCCGCATCTAGAAAATAGTATAAAAAATATACTTTCAGGTCTATTGTATAAGATAATCATTTTTTATCTTAAAAATGTGGCTTATAATTAAATCCCAGGTATTTCTCAATAATACCCATGTCTGACCTATTATTGTCAGTTCTTCCAGGAATCAATGCCAGCATAGGTAATACAATATCTCAGTATTCTATTCCTATTCCACTATAGTAGGAATACACATACTTTGTGAATGAACTTCTTCATTTAAGGATGGAACTTCAAAATTACAACCACGTAAAAACTGTAAAGCCTTTTGCTGTCATCTGCATCCCCCTAAAATTTTTATTAAAATCTTTAAAATATATAAACTTACTCAGCTCAAAGTAAAAATATGAAATGACACGGGATTATAGAGCGGATAACAAATGGTCAAAAACTTGTTTTGTTACATTGGTTTTATCCCTCATGTTAAAGTATTAATGGAAAAATGCTATCATAATTATTTAGTTACAAACTCTATTTAAATTTGAAACGGTGAAGAGATAGTCTTTTTATAAAGAACTGTGTGAAGAAATATTCTACTCTGGTTTGAGAGGCCATGCAACCTCATTAATGTATCTTGTTATTGAATCGTAAACATCTCTAATTGGACCTGCTAAGAGACCAGCTGGAAAGAGTGGAGTAGGATGTCAGAAATAAGAAAGTGGCCTGGTATCCAAGGGCTAAGGCATTGCATTTTGGGAAATTGTCTTCAGATTTAAAAAAAAAAAAAAAAAAAGAATTTGTGGAACAAGCAGAGAAAAAAAAATATAGGGAGTAAGCAGAGTTCTGGAGAACATTTGAATGATTTGAGGCGGAGGGAAGACTATCAGATATCATAGAAAAGAGAACAGAGATTCCTGTATTTATCTGGAAGGAGGTAGCTAGGTGGTTGGGGTAAACTGGGGTAGAGCTTAGGAGTGGATCTAATATTCAGACAGCACTTCCGATTCAATTATTGTCACAGAAGAACAGTGTTTAGACTAAAGCCATGTTTTCCGAGACCCATGACAATTACAGAAATGTTCCTTCCTTTTTGTTGTTAAAAAAACAATTATCCGATGGCTAGCAGTTTTTTCTTTCTTCGCACACCCTTAACACTCAGAATGTAATGAGGTAATTTTATGCACAGGCTATACTTGCTTCTAATGCCTAAAATTGTCCAACTACCCTTTTATTTCTGTGGATATGTAGACTGCCCTGCTGAAATGCTAGTAGTCCAGAGAGAAGTAACACACTGACTCATTTTCAGTAAGTAATATCCACTACAAACTAACAAAACAAATCATTTTGTGACATTGTTGAGAGAAAAATTCCTGGAAATTGTTAGTAGATGGTGAATAAAGAAAGAAAAAATTGAGGATCAATTGAGATCCTCAATTGAATAAAGAAAGAGAAAATTGAGTAGAACTAAGAGTGCTAGTAACGCTCAGGTCCTGAGTACATAGAAGGCAACATGTCACTACTGATGTTTAGTTCTGGGAAGAAGACACAAATTGCAACAGGAGGAAAAGTGCCTTTACGATAATCACAGTCTAGACCAAAACTTTAATTAAGGCTTAGTTTATGTTTCAAGATATTTCCTTTCAGTTTAAAGTAAAACTTAGTGATTACCTTTATATGAACTTAAGTCTCACTAGCTTTATTTTGCTGATTACCTCAATTATGTGCCTCATAATTATATGTTCTTTCTAAAATCCAGGTAGTAAATAATTCTAGATAACTTTACAGAAAGGAGATACTATAATAAATACTTTATCAATCTGAAAATACAGCCATGCTCTGAATAGCAATGATTTGGTCATTGATGTACCACATATGAGGGTGGTCCCATAAGATCATAATGAAGCTAAAAATTGCCTATTGCCAAGAAAATCTTAGCAATTATAAAGTCATAGCACAATTCGTTATTCACATTTGTGTTAACGCTGGTATAAACCAACATGCTGTGCTTCCAGCTGTATAAAACTATGGCACATACCATTATGTATGGTACATACTACTTGATACTGATAATAAATAACTACATTACTGGTTTATGTATGTATTCACTATAATTTTTATTGTTATTTTAGAGTGTTCTCCTACACCGATTTAAAAAGATAACTGTAAAAAGCCCTAAGTAGGTTTTACAGGCAGTATTGCAGAAGAAGCCATTGTTATCATAGTGAATGATGGCTCAGACCTGTTACTGCCTCTAAAGACCTTCCAGTGGGACCAAATGTGGACATGGGAGACAGTGACATTTGATGATCCTGCCCCTGTATAGGCCTAGGCTA
The DNA here is from genome assembly GCA_031835075.1 of Saguinus oedipus. Lineage (NCBI taxonomy): Eukaryota > Metazoa > Chordata > Mammalia > Primates > Cebidae > Saguinus > Saguinus oedipus. The sequence goes on along the minus strand of CM063186.1, from coordinate 49,162,918 downwards.
ATGTCTGTTTCTGCTTTAATTTTTATTTTAGAAGTTTCAAAAGTAAAAAATAAAAGAAATTAAATATAGAAATAATCTTATAGAATAAGGATATAGAGGAAAAATTGTGTACATCTATACCATGTTTTTGTGTTGTAAGCTAAGTGTCATTACAAAAATTTGAAAAGTTAAAAACACTTAAAAGTTATAAAGTAAAAAAAGCTATAGTAAGGTTAATTTGTTATTAAAGAAAGAAAAGATTTTATACATGTGATGTAGCCTAAGTGTACAGTGTTTACAAAGCCTACAGCCTTGTACAGTAGTATCTGAGGCCTTTTCATCCAGTCACCACTCACACACCAACTCACCCAGAGCAATTTCTAGTCCTGTTACCTCAATTCATGTTAAATGCTCTACATAAGTCTACTAATATGTTTTGAATCTTTTATGCTATTTTAACTATATTTACTATATTTACTATATTTACTATATTTAACATAGTACTATATTTAACTATGTTTAGATACATAAATACTTACTGTTGTGTTACAGTTGCCTACAATATTCAGTGCAGTAACATGCTGTACAGGTTTATAGCCTAGGAGCAATAGTCTATACCTCAGAGCCTAGGTGGATAGAAGACTGTACCATCCTATCGTGTTGCTATCCTATCTATACCATCCTATCTATGATGCTCGAATAAGGGCAAAATGAACTAGGATAGTATTTCTCAGAAAGTATCTCCCAGCGTTAAGTGCTGCATGACTGCATGTGAAATTAACTAAGTGATTTTCAGTGTGGATGACATCACCTTATTAATTATTTGAAAGTGCACAAAGACATTTTTCTTTTCACAGTGACAGCAAGGCTCTACCAGAATAGAATGGGTGAGACTCAGGAATGCTAAACAACTAGTAATTGGCTGCTCAGTTTGGCGTAACCCAAATGTTCAGAGAACCTTTAAGGTAATATAAATAATTAGGAAATGTTAGACACCATTAACTCAGTGATCTAATTTATTTTCACAATTTCTTTTTCCCTGAGTACATTCTATTTAGGGGAGGTATATGTGTCACATCTCCTACTATTAAGACTGTGAGTCAGCTTTGTAAGACGCTAAACATGTCTTGTTTTTTTCTTTTTTTTCCAAATTTTATCTTAGATACAGAGGGTACATCTGCAGATACGTTACATGAAAATTTTGTATGATGCTGAAGTTTGGGGCAAAAATTCTGTCACCTAATTACCTGATAGGTAATGTTTTCCCCACCCCCCTCCACCACTTTCTGAGTCTGCTGTGTCTATTGTTTCCATAATTATGTACACATGTGCTGAATATTTAACTCTCACTTATAAGTGATAACATGCAGTATTTGGTTTTCTGTTTCTTTCTTAATTTGTTTAGGATTGTGGCCCCCAGCTCCATCTCTATTGCTGCAAAAGACATGATTTCATTCTTCTTTTATATGATAGTATAATATTCCATGATATACCTATACCACATTTTCTTTATCCAATCTACCATTGATGAGCATCTGGATTGATTCCATGTCTTCACTACAGTGATGGCAAAGCAATAAACATACAAGTGCATATGTTTTCTTGATAGAATAATTTTTTTGAGGGGAGTATATACCCAGCAATGGGATAGTTGGGTGGAACTGTAGCTTTGATATTCGTTCTGTGAAAATTTTCCAGATTTCTTTTCAATGTGACTGAACTAAATTGCATTTCCACCAACAATATATGTGTTCCTTTGCTTTGTAGCCTCACCAGCATCTGTGGATTTTGGACTTTTTGGTAATTGCCATCACTGTCTGGGGTGAGCTTGTATCTAGTTGTGGTTTTATTTTGCATTTATCTGATGATCTGAAAAAATAAACAAGATTGACAGACTGCTGGCTATATTAACAAACACAAAGAAAGAGAAGACCCAATTAATCACAATCAGAATGACAAAGGTACCTTACAACTGCTCTTGCAGAAATACAAAGATCATCAGAGAATACTATGAAGAACACTAGGCACAAAAATTAGAAAATCTATAGGAAATGGATAAATTCTTCCTAGCACACAGTCTCCCAAGATTGAATCAGGAAAAGATTCAATCCTCACATTAACCGAAACCCTTGAATAGACTAATATCAATTTCTGAAATTGAATCAGTAATAAAGAATCTACCAACTAAAACAGACCCAGAACTAGATAGATTCACAACCAAATTCTACTAGATGTACAAAGAAGAGCTGATACCAATCACTGAAACTATTTCAAAAAATATAAAAGAAGGAGCTTCTTCCTAACTGATTCTATGAAGCCAGCATCAGCCTGATACCAAAATCTGACAGATACATGAAGAAAGCTTCCCACTAATACCCCTAGTGAACATAGATGCAAAATTCTCATAAAATGCTTTTTTATTTTTATTTTATTTTTTTTAAAGAAAAGGAGGTAAGGCCAGGTGTGTGGCTGATACCTGTAATCCCAGCTCTTTGGGAAGTTGAGGCAGGAGTTCAGCTTTAGGCCAGGAATTCAAGACTAGCCTGAGCAACATAGGGAAACCTCATCTCTACTAAGTTTTTTAAAAGCAATAGCTAGGTGTGGCAGCATGTACCTGTAGTCCTAGCTACTTGGGGCGGGGAGGCTAAGAAGGGAGGATTGCTTGAGCCCAGGATTTTCAGGCTGGACTAGGCTGATCTCACCACTGTTCTCCATCCTGGGCTGCAGATTGAGTCCCTATCTCTATTTTTTTTAAGAGGCAAACAGGTATGGTCTGAACTGTTGACTCTTTTGTCCCTTCCAACATCTTCATATTTTGAATTTGGATGTATGAAATTCATTGTGTGTGTGTGCCTGTGTGTGTGAAATTCATTGTGTGTGTTTGTGTATGTGTATGAGTCTTGATATCATATGTCCCAACGTAAATACTATCTTGAACTGTAGTTCCCATAATCCCTATGTGTCCTGGGAGGGACCTGGTAGGAGGTAATTTAATCACAGGGTTGGGTTTTCCCATGATGGTGATAGTGAAAAAATCTCATGAGATCTGATAGTTTTAAAAAGGGAAGTTCCTGAGCACATGCTCTCTTGCCTACCACCATGTAAGTTGTGCCTTTTCTCCTCCTTCACCTTCCACCATGGTTGTGAGGCCACCTCAGCCATATGGAACTGTAAGTCCAGTCAATCTCTCCTTCTTTATAAATTACCCAGTCTAGTTATGTCTTTATTGGCAGTGTGAGAACAGACTAATACAAGTCTATTCTGTTTACACTAATTTGTGTGTATGATTTGTTTACAAATTACTGACATTTTTTCTGGGAATACTAAGACATTGTTCCTAAAGAATTATATATGGTTGCCCATTGAAATTTTGCTTTGGAAAATATTCATATGAATTATGTTATAAACATTCACATTTCTGTTATTTGCTAAAATCTGCTTTTAGAATGTTGGAACTAGAGACACTACAGCCAAAAAGTGCAATATTTTTTGAAAATATATAAATTCTATTAATAAATTTCATGGTAAAGTACTGACAAATGAGAAGTTGTGATGATAAATAAAGTCAATGCTTTCCTAATAACTGATTTCAATATTGATTGTTAAACTGAGTACACGATTTGTTTTACTTCAATTTATTATAACAACTCTTTAGAAAGACTAAGTTAAAAATATCTTTTTGGTATAAAAATACAGGAATTTTAGGGAAAGTTTAGAAATAATTTAAAAAATTATTCCTCATATTTTTGTGTACATTATTTTATGCATTACAATTTATGGGATTTCTTGCAAAGTGTTATTACCCAACTATTGTATACATTAATAATCTATATTCAAATGTGTCCTTCCAAATGCTCAAGGGAGCTATTCATGGACTTTGTTCCTTGTCATTTACAAATAAATTCTTTGTTTTTTTATCAAGATTTTCTTTCCTATAGAAATTCCAGATGGGCTACTCAGAATTTCCAAAAACTCAGCTTGAGGAACATGAAACTATCTGATTGAAGGTAAATGTCTAGGTGTCTTGAAGCCTCCAATAACTGTATCCAGCTACTCATCATTATGAATATAAAAACTGAGATAATGATAGATTCTCTAAGAGATATTGCTTGAAAGGATGAACTGATGACAAATATAATTACTGATGTCAAATATTGATTCAAAATCAATTTTGTTTTTTTCTATCTTTTAAAGTTAATATTTGAATTTGGAAGCCTTACAAAAGAATTTTAGAAAGTGGTAGAAGACAATTCCACAAATAATTCAGTTATAATTATTTAAAAGTTCCCTTACCTAAAAATTGACCTTGAGCAGAATTTTTAAAATTCAACCGTCATAAATACAAAACTGACACTGTTACAGAGATCCTTATGAATATAAAAAGGTGAATGAATAGTACATAAATTCTGTATAAAGTGTGTTTTGTTTTTAACAGAATTTTTCAGTAAACAATACGCAGTGGTACTTCTAAGTTAAGAGAAGTCATTTTCAGTGACAACTTGGCATTGCTGCCAGCTCAAAGTAAGGTGGTGAAGTTCATTGAGCCAATTCCCATACAACTTGGCAATCTGTTGGTTTTTCAACCCTCATCATATCAAAAGGCCAAAGCACTTTTTTGCTCTTGAAACACATTCTATGGTTATCTAAAGCTCCTTGCTTATTCTAGTTAGTGCTCAATAAACTCCAAGAACACTATTCTCTCTTCCTCAAACTCAGTTGATATCTTTATATTCTCAGCATGACTATTTCCTCTTTAGGGTTAAGGATAAAGCAATATGCTTAGTTTATTGAGATATTTCATTCTAAGGTGTAATTTATTGGTAGTCCTACCTGAGTCACTGCAATTTATAAATAATGCAGTGTCTAATGTACTGTTAAATTGTGTTATAATAATTTATTTTTGTATTTATTGTCTATCCCTCCCTGGACTAAGACCTCCATGGAAGCAGGGATCTCAGTTGTCATAATTCCCCTGAAGTGTCTAATTCACTAGTCAGCAGTATTCATTCAGTCGTGTTTCTTAAAGAGTAGTAAATATTAGAAGTTCACAAAAAAGTACAGACCACTGTAAGGGATTATTTTTGAGTGTAAATGACAAAGAAGATATATTAGATTATATTTTCAAGGATGCACAAGTTTTGCATAGCTCATGTACTTAGGTGCTAAAACGATCCATAGTTTCTATATACCACTACCTGACAGACTACACACAGATATGATACAGATTTCCCATATCAGAGCAGTGCATAAGATTCTATGGGTGATTATTCTGGTCAGGGACCTGAAGCAGGAAGTGTAGAGTGTCCAGATTGGAGGCAGAGGCTGAATTTGGAGCAGGCACGGAGCTGTTAGAGGTGAGGCAGGGACGTCCTGGCTGAAGGTGGACAAAGTTAGAGAATTCATGCTGGGAAGCTCAAATAAATAAGTCGAGTAATTCTCTTTCCCCGATGTAGTGAATAACGAAATTACATATAATAGAAATAAATATTAATAAATTATATAATGGCATCTATACACTTGTATTCATTACATCTTTTTTACATTTTCATAACATTTTCTATCAAAGGACATGTTAATGTATTTGAATAATAGAATAACATATTCTACTAAAAAAGGTCAATTTTTTGTTTTCTATAACATTCTATTAAAATAAATGTTAATTTCTAAAATGTTATATTTTAACATTCTCAGATAAATTCTATTTGCTGCACAATATCTCAAAGAAAAAATACTAAAAGTTTAAGGTTACAATAGGTATGATTTCCTTTTAGTTACTATTTTAATGAATTAATTTTTTACTAGCATTTACACTTCGTGGCTATATGATTCGCTGAGTAAAAGCAATATTAATGAGAAATCCAAGTAATAGATTACTGGGCATGTTACACAGGAATATTTTCACTGTCACACAAAATGAAGTCTCAGTGCTACAATCCAATTCATCAGAATATGAACAAGTAGTACACCTTTTTTATTGTAACAATTTCTTGAGAAGTTTTTTCCTCTGGGTATTCTAATACATCTTTTTTTTTCTTAGTCAAGTGCAAAATTATTTCTTGTAGTGTGAGATGTTTTACCCATCTTAAACCACTTCAGGATAGATAAAAGTCACTTACCAAAAGCATTGAACACCTGTATTTTAAAATCCCATTTAAAAAATTGTTAAAGAACAGCAAGTGTAAGGCAGTAGAGCATGGAAATATTGTTTGAATTTTGCATTAGAAAAACGTGACATGACTACTTACGCAATGGTTACATTCAGGAGATTTTGTTTTACTTTTATTTTCTTGCCTTTTGCCGTTCATATCCACAACTCTGATTTCATGCATTGTATTTGATTTTGGTTTGCTCAAAACAAATTCTTGCTGAAATATGTGTATATGTGTGTGTGTGTGTGTGTGTGTGTGTGTGTATACGCACGCGCATAATATAGGCAACTTTACACCTAAAAATTTTATTAACGAAAATAATATCAAGCCAGTATAATTCTAAAGAATTTCACCATTAAAACATTTCAGAAATTATCTTTTAAAACAAAAAAGTGAATGGATTCTTTTCACAATACCTACCGCCACAATGCAGAATGTAAAATGTTTCTTTTCGCTTTTCTAGTTCCAAGAAATGAAGGATGATATTAAAACATATAGAGAATAGCAGTCTTATCTACACAGTCTTTTAAATGTTACCTAGCCATACAGGAATAGACCATGAGCCTGGGACACTTCCTTGCCAAAGAGATAAAGAGCCTGCACATATCTGTCCTTAGGCACACCTTCAGCTTCAGTATTTTTGATTCCATACAGCATGAGGCAAGGTTCTTGTACTGTGGTTTTAGAGGGGCGCATGTAGGGTGGAGTTGCTCTGGGTGATGGGGGCAACCAACCATGGGAGACCTATGCATGCAATTGGAGCTTATCTTGCTCTGTTTTGTATATGTGAGTAAAAGCATTCTTTCATCCGTGATTGACTGTGTTGTATTTTCCTTGGTGACTCTAATATCAAGATAAATTGGACAGAAGTATTTGGACTTCTGTTCCTGGTGGTTGACATAAAATTTTGCATGAAAAACAATGGCCTCTAATTAAAGGTATGCCAGTCATATTCAAGAAATATAGCAAAAATGTACCTGCATATCGAGTAGTTTAGTTATATGATAATCTCAGATTAAATCAAATTATTTTTAATATTATCATATAGGTTAACTGACCTGAGTTTAACATAAAATGAGTGTGATTTGCCAAGAAGAAAAATATACATATATAGTGCATGTAAGTGCAGGGAATTGAAGGTCAATAGAAAAATCTTTGTAAGGATTATGTCAATCTCCTGTAACATTCTAGAGCTGAGCTCTCCAAAAGAAATACAGTATGAGACATAAATGTGGGTCACTTATGTAATTTTAAATTTTGTGATAAAAAAGTAAAAAGGAAAATTATTTTAGGATGTTAAATACATTAAACATTTTTTGTTCATATCATATATTTTATTCTACTATATAATTTGCTTAATGAATTCATATTTATTCTTCATTTTGCTTGTTTTCCAATATTGATATCTGTAACACTTATACAGCCATAGATCTAATCCTCTTTCCATTTATACCCACAACTCTGTTACAATTTAATTTCCACAAAGTAAAACTCTGAAGATTGACTGTAAAGTTATTTTCTTTAGGGTTCGGAATTTAAAAGAGCTAAAATATTTAATGCTATATAAATAACAATGACAATAATATAATGTCTGAAACCTAGATGCCATTCCCATAACATCCAGATCTCACTTAATTTAGTATAGATGCTTTAAAGGCAACAGGAAAGATATCTTTACAATTGCAAATTTTCTTAGGTATCTCAGTTTAATTTTGTATTTTGTAGGAAGCCTGAACTTTATTGCCATGCCAAAGCCTCAGCTTATAACACAATGTCAGAACTAAGGAAAATCAACTAGGAAAACATTTATTGGCAGAGAAAGCTGACTGGATCAGAAGGACAGATGGGAAAAGCAGAACTTAAATCCAGGGATTTCTGGACAGCTAACAACCTAGGAGCTATTTCAGAAACACCAGAACAAGTTGTTGACTTGGAAACAGTGAATATGTAACATCATTCCAATAGAATCTTAGATTTCAGTAAATACTTTAAAAGCTAAGCACGTAATTTACACAGTAAATATGCTAAAGAAGAATGGCTAGGAATTTGCAATATATACTCATAGCACTTTATTCTAGATATGCTTAAATATGCATAGATTACTATATTGATATGAATGACTGAGACTGACCACTGTTACTAAAAGGTCTCATTTTTCTTATTTAAACTATGTCAATAGGTGCAGAACAGAGCAATTAGTAACATTTATAGCTACTTGTTTTACAGATGAAATTCAAGATGCAAACCAATACAATTGAAAAGATATTCAATCAAAGTATTGCTAGTGTTAAGGTATATATGCTTATTCACAAGACAGAGATAAGAGAGATCACAGGTTAAGTCTGAAAACTTTTAGTTAAAAATAACTATATATCTCTCGCCTTAGACAAAACTACCAGGGATGTTATCTAGAGATGAAAAATTATAATAACATAAATATAAACACAAGAAAAATGAAGATAAAAAATTAAAAATATATATTTTATCAGAGCAATCTAAATATTTCTGGCACAATCATTTTTTTCCTATTAAATGATATATATTCCAAAATTTCAAATATTAGGTCTAAGTAGTTACAAGTGTTTCTCTATGAAGAAAAATGTTACGGACATGTTAGATCTCTTGCTATTGTCCTAGAGATTACAGAATTCATGACTTTGTGCTTTTCTGTCTTAGATTACAGACTGGTAGATTGAATCGGTTGATCTGTCTTCAGTATTGTGAGAGGATTCTGGTTAGATAATTTCTGTTGATCTGCCTTCAAATTCACAGACCCTTTTTCTGGCATCTCCAATGTAGTGTTAAGAAGCCAATCTAAGGCTGGGCACAGTGGCCGACACCTGCAATCCCTAAATACATGTGCTTTCACTGAAAAAAAAAAAAGAAAAAGAAAAAATTACCTCCTTTGTTACATTGTGATCATTAGGGAAGACTAACATGTTCACGTTTCTTTGTATTTGCCTGTCTTCAGATTCAAGACCTTTCCAGGTAAAAAGTTACACGTTAAGGCAGTTGGTGTAGGAAAAGAGCTAAAGCCACATAGTGTGTACTAAAAATCTTTCTGCAGTCTGGGCTAAACTACTCAATAATAATGTGGAAGAGAAGAGGTGTTGTAGATGACACTCAAAAATACAAGGAAGAGGCATGCAAAGCTAATTTTGCGATGTAAATTTCACCAAGTTCCTATGCAAATAGAAGTCCGTGAGTTCTGAATATAGAGATTTTAATGTAATAACTCCTGTTATGAAGCTTGTCCACATTTTGTGGAAATATAGTTTACTACTTGACCAAAATAGAAGTAGCTCCTTAACTAGCGGCAAAATTATAAAGAAGAAATAATAAGATTTAGGAGACTAAAAGCCACAAATCTGAAATTTGATTTGCCTTTCTGAAATCAAATGATCTGTGCATTCTAAGTAGATGTGCATATTGACAGTCACAATTTGCTGACATATTGCCAAACTCAAGTTTTTAGTCTTCCTAATATGGTGACTGAAAGTAAACTGGCCATTGAGAAAAAGAAAGCTGATACTTTAAAGTAGATAAAGTTTCATCAAAAATAAATGTAGTCAAAAGAGCAATAGCAACATAAAAAAATGTTTTTCTCTGATATGACAGTAGTGATAGGTTCTATAAAAAGTCTAGTTTCCCCCACTAATTAATATTTCTTCATGATCCAAATATCACTAGTTTCATATATGACCCTTCAGTCTTCTAGCCTTAAATTCAACAAGTTCAGTACAATATGAAACATAAAAGCAGTTCAAATAATTTTTAAACTGGCAAATAATGACATGAAAAAATAAACATTTCATATATTGTTTGGGCAATGTATAAATAATAATGTTACAGAGAGCAATTTGGTATCAGAAACTGTAGCCTCTGTTTAAAAAGGGAATTAGACTTAATTAAGTGGAAACTGATGAAACTTTTACAAATTATTTATATAATGTACTGCAAAGCTTCCATTTTATACATGAGATAAATTTAGAGAACACTAAATACTTAAGACTCTAAAAGTAAAAGAAACCTCATATTTGCTTACCAATTAGCTAAGCAAAGTTGTGATATGAGATTAAATGTTTCTATGCTCGCTCCTTGAACTTAAACCCCAGATCTCCACAGAGAATTTTCTACCATTCAATTTAAGTAGATTTAAGGATACCCTTGATGTAGAACTGCTGCATTATCTAATTAAAATAAAACCATTCATGTTCCTGAAGAACCGTGAAATGTACCAAATAGCAGTTAGGAATAAGAAAGCCTGTTTAAGACAGAAAAATAAATCCTCCCAAACTACACGTGCTATTAGTCTCATCAAATAGTTCTGAAAGTACAGTGAAACCCCTGAAATTCTAGGCTTAGTCTTTGCTCCCAAAATAAAGCAATAAAATTGAGAAGTTTTAGGCTTTTTGTCATGAGAAATTTTTTTACCACTTTCTGGGGGACTATATAAGCTAGTATAATAATAAAAGCAATTGTTTCTCATTCTAAATCTCTTCATAATGCAGAAATACCACAATTTGCTTACTTTTATATACAGAAGGATTACTTCATGGTGAATTCAATTACTAAAGTTAATTTAATGTTTTAATTAATTAATACCAATTTAATATCTTAAATTATTTTAAGACATTTATGTATAATAATCTCATTTCAATTATATTTTTCCTTTGTTGTAATTGAAATTTTTTTTTCAAATTATGTTATTTTCTGTAGGTATATTTGTTGCTTAAGAATATGCTCTCACATGGTAAACCTTAGTAACCAGAGATATTAACCAGAAAAAAATGAATAAATAACTTGTATGAGTATATAAGTTAGAAAATAATAAAAAGAAACCTTATCTATTCAAATAACTATAATATATATTGTTTTAATATTCTTATTAAATATTAATAAATATTCATATTTGTTTCTCTGAATCTCCTACTGAAAATTCTATATGAATTAGGGTATTTTTAGAGCATGTTCTTTACTTGGCATTCAGTAAGTTTTTTATACATTATCACTTGAAATTCTTTTTTGATCATGAGTACAAAACACTATACAATGTACGTAATTGTTTGGCAAATACGTATTTTAAATGTGTCGGAATGTTATGTCAGAAATACCTATTATTCGTCAAAATGGGCCTGTTTATCTTGAAATAATCCCAGTATGTGAAACTCATATTTAAAATAAAAACAAAAAACAGGGCATTCTTGCTCAAAACAAACAACGCATACTCCATTGCAATTCAAATATAAAATCCCTTTGTGTCTGTAAACTATGATTTATCCAAAAACACTTCATTTGATGTGCTTTTTCCAAAAGGTATTTATTACATAAAGAAAGCATGACACACATACATTTATGCAGTGTTTTATTCCAAACTATAGTTTCTTGTCATATACTCATGAAACCTGGTTTTGATTAAAATAAATAGCACTTTATTTATCACTCAGTGATCAGGAGAATATATTTATAATTATCTCTTTTATTAAAAGCAGTTTTCTACTTGAGCTTTGGAATCAAATGACTCCTTCCGTTTATGCCTAGAAACCGAAAGCATCATTTTAGCTTCGTAGTTCCCTAATGACTTCTATTTATCATGTTTTAGGTAGCCATTGATCATGCCTCTATTTTATTTGAATGTATTCTTTCACTCATGCCCTTTAATTGTTATTTGAATGTAAGTTAGATTCCTAATCTGTTCACAAGTTTTATTCAAGGAAGAAGTATTTCAAACATTTATCTGCACTCAGAGAAACTAGTTAATTTCCAAATGTAAATTACTGTCTGCTTTAAAAAAATTGGTGAAATGCTATTTTTAAAATATGCTAAATGAAATAGCATTTTAAAATAACATGAAGTGGAAACCTGGTAAACATTTATGCTGTCCTTTATCATGTATTTGCTTTATGTTTTTGCTATTGAATATGTAAAGCATATTTATTTCTCTAAAACTCTATTTCTAAGGGGAAAATATAAATTGTTCATGTCACGTACAAGGCATTTTATTTAATCCTTGAACTAATCCTGAGCGATTATATTTCTATTTTACAAGCCAGATATTGAGATTAGGTATTGTATTAGTCAGGGTTCTCTAGAGGAACAGGACTAACAGGGTAGATGTATATATGAAAGGGAGTTTATTAAGGAGTATTGACTCACATGATCACAACGTGAAGTCCCACAATAGGCCTTCTTCAAGCTGAGGAGCAAGGAAGCCAGTCCAAGTCTCAAAACTTCAAAATTAGGGAAGCTGATTGTGCAGCCTTCAGTCTGTGGCCAAAGGCTTGAGAGCCCCTGGCAAACCACTGGTGTAAGTACAAAAGCACAAAAGCTGAAGAACCTGTAAAGTCCAATGTTCAAAGGCAGGAAGCATCCAGCACAGGAGAATGATGGAGGCCAAAGGCTTAGTTGGTCTCGTCCATCCACGTTCCTCTGCCTGTTTTTATCCTAGCTGTGCTGGCAGCTGATTAGATGGTGCCTACTCAGATTGAGGGTGGGTCTGCCTCTCCTAGTCCACTGACTCAAATGTTAATCTCCTTTGGCAACACCCTAACTTTGCATCCTTTAGTCCAATCAAGTTGACAGTCAATATTAACTATCACAGTTATAGGCGTACTTTTGTTTGACAACAACTTTCTATCAATCACACCGCTGGGGCTGTCTATAAAACCAAAGCACAAATCTATTGTTTGTAAAAAAAAAAAAAAAAAAAAAGAAAAGAAAAGGAATATGCAAAGTTAGATGAATTGAATATATATTTTCTTGTCTAAAGGCTATGAAAATATTTAATAACAAAAAATTGGTAAAAATTATATAAAAAGAATAACACACCTGCTTTTAAATTTAATTATAAGCTATAAAGTGATATGGTACTTTTACAAACTATTTCACATGATGTGATTCTGAGTACATAGCAAACAACACAAAATAAATGCATGCTCATGATCTATATTGTTTTATGAAATTATTAGATAAATAACATTCAAGAATTCTCCATTTTAACTCTCAGACGTTCATGATCATTGAAGTCAAAATATGTGCTCAGAGATTGAAAGCAGGTTCACATCAGATTATCTGATTGATAATATTGAAAATTTTAGTTTTTATGTTTCTCATTCTAGAAGAGGGGCATTTAGTAGACACATTTTCCTTCATTTAATTGTAGCCAAACTAAATTGTCACTTAAAACTAAAAAGACAAAAAGCAAAAACAAACTAAGCCAGTGTGTTTCATGCAGCTCGTTCGGGGTCGTTGAACACATTTTCAAATAATGTGGAATAAACAGGTCCTGTTCCTTCATGTGTGTACTCTACAGTAAAATAACAAAATCACACAGAGAATCTGAAGATATGGTAAATGTCCAAGCTGGATTCTAGTACCACCCCTGGTTGCAGAAGGATAATTGGTATATCATTGGAAATCTTAGAACTTATTTAAAAGTTGCTTAGAAATATTATTGTTTCCTACAGCTACCTAAAAATATCTTCATCTGTTCTTAACAAGACTTTTTTATTTTCATATAATTTTAGAAAAGAAAACATTTCTCTTTCTGTGCACATTTGAGAGTGTTTTCCGTATTTTATTTATTTACTTAATAAAAATTTATGCTACTTTTCACTGGTCTTTAAATGTTCACATTGAATAACTGAATTCAAATAAACCCTTTCAAATACATTAATTTTGATAATACTTCAACAAGAAAAATGTATTTGTCCATGAATTAAATAAAAATCACCATTTGTAGAAAGAATTCATTATGCATCTTAAATTACTACCCTGAACATTTATACATTTTATTGACAGAAATCACATTGGAAATACATTTTCTTAATAACCAAAATCAAATGGTCAAAAATGCATTTTGGCTTACTATATTCTTCTTATAAATACATAATATTTTCATCTGAGAACTTCCACAAGAATCTATACTAAAGTGCAAAATCTTTAGAATCTTAAATTGTAAAACCCCCACTGAAGAATAATTACAAATTCAAGTTTAAGGGCTAGCAATGACTATATATTGGAAATAAGAGTGCATTTTACACCTCTTAAATGGGAACTTTCTGACTTTCTAGATGTAAGTTGCAAAATATTTTTTAAAAAACAATATTTTTAGAGGCCAGTTTACATTTAAAAAAATACACAGGTTTATGTGGTATACAGTTTCTATAGAATTTTGAGGAAGCCCTTATATTGTTCAATTTGAGAGAAATTACAAGTTAGAAATTATAATCATTTTTATTGAGATTAATTTGAGTTTAGTAAAGATTAATAAATGTCACAGAGAATACATTATGGTGCCTAATTGCTCTTCCCAGGACTATTTATAATAATTTCTGTCAGTATCTGGAGAAGGGAAATGTGTATTAAGCCTATGAAAGTGCAGAATGGAACTAACCACCTGCTTAAGAATAAAAGCAAATGTGACCTGTTTTCATATCCTTTTCCCATTGATGGAGAACGTCAAGTGTTGGCTGTTTTCTACAAAGCAATGGTGAGGTGTTCCTCATAAAGCTCTGGAATTTGCTAAGGTGCTTTATCTTAGACAATTGAACAGACCATCACATATAGTAAGTCAAGACCCATGGGTATTAAAGAGATTTTGATGCTTTTTTTTTTTTTAATTTTTATTGCATTATAGGTTTGGGGTACATGTGCAGAAGGTGCAAGATAGTTGCATAGGTACACACATGGCAGTGTGTTTTGCTGCCTTCCTCCCCTTCACCCACACTTGGCATTCATCCCCAGGCTATCCCTCCCCAGCCCCCCCCGCTGTCCCTCCCCCATTCCCCCCAATAGACCCCAGTGTATAGTAGACCGCCTCTCTGTGTCCATGTGTTCTCATTTTTCTCACCCACCTATGAGTGAGTATATGCGGTATTTCTTTTTCTGTTCTTGTGTCAGTTTGCTGAGAATGATGTTCTCCAGATACATCCATGTCCTTACAAAGGACACAAACTCATCATTTTTGATTGCTGCATAATATTCCATGGTGTATATGTGCCACATTTTCCCAGTCCAGTCTATCATGGTTGGGCATTTGGGTTGGTTCCAGTTCTTTGCTATTGTAAACAGTGCTGCAATGAACATTCGTGTGCATGTGTCCTTATAGTAGAACAATTTATAGTCCTTTGGATATATACCCAGTAATGGGATTGCTGGGTCAAATGGAATTTCTATTTCTAGGTCTCTGAGGAATCGCCACACTGTCTTCCACAATGGTTGAACTAATTTACACTTCCACCAACAGTGTAAGATTGTTCCTATTTCTCCACATCCTCTCCAGCATCTGCTGTCTCCAGATTTTTTAATGATCGCCATTCTAACTGGCGTGAGATGGTATCTCAATGTGGTTTTGATTTGCATCTCTCTAATGACCAGTGATGATGAGCATTTTTTCATATGTTTGTTGGCCTCATGTATGTCTTCTTTTGTAAAGTGTCTGTTCATATCCTTTGCCCATTTTCGAATGGGCTTGTTTGTTTTTTTCCTGTAAATCTGTTTGAGTTCTTTGTAAATTCTGGATATCAGCCCTTTGTCAGATGGGTAAACTGTAAAGATTTTTTCCCATTCTGATGGTTGCCGATTCACTCTAGTGACTGTTTCTTTTGCTGTGCAGAAACTGTGGAGTTTGATTAGGTTCCATTTGTCTATTTTGGCTTTTGTTGTCAATGCTTTTGGTGTTTTATTCATGAAGTCCTTGCCTACTCTTATGTCTTGAATGGTTTTGCCCAGATTTTCTTCTAGGGTTTTTATGGTGTCTGGTCTTACGTTTAAGTCTTTAATCCATCTGGAGTTAATTTTAGTGTAAGGTGTCAGGAAGGGGTCCAGTTTCTGCTTTCTGCACATGGCTAGCCAGTTTTCCCAACACCATTTATTAAATAGGGAATCCTTTCCCAATTGCTTGTTTTTGCCTGGTTTATCAAAGATAATATGGTTGTAAATATGTTGTGTTGCCTCCGATGCTTCTGTTCTGTTCCATTGGTCTATATCTCTGTTTTGGTACCAGTACCATGCTGTTTTGATTACTGTAGCCTTGTAGTATAGTTTGAAGTCTGGTAGTGTGATGCCTCCCGCTGTGTTCTTTTTGCTTAGAATTGACTTGGCTATGCGGGCTCTTTTTTGGTTCCATATGAAATTCGTGGTGTTTTTTTCCAGTTTGGTGAAGAAATTCAATGGTAGTTTGATGGGGATAGCATTGATTGTGTAAATTACTTTGGGCAGTATAGCCATTTTCACGATATTGATTCTTCCTAACCACGAACATGGAATGTTTCTCCATCTCTTTGTGTCCTCTCTTATTTCGTTGAGCAGTGGTTTGTAGTTTTCCTTAAAGAGGTCCCTTACATTCCTTGTGAGTTGTATTCCTAGGTATTTTATTTTCTTTGTAGCAATTGTGAATGGCAGTTCGTTCTTGATTTGGTTCTCTTTAAGTCTGTTATTGGTGTATAGGAATGCTTGTGATTTTTGAACATTGATTTTATATCCTGAGACTTTGCTGAAGTTGCTTATCAGTTGCAGGAGCTTTTGAGCTGAGGTGATGGGATCTTCTAGGTATACTATCATGTCGTCTGCAAATAGAGACAATTTGGCTTCCACCTTTCCTATTTGAATACCTTTATTTCTTTTTCTTGCCTGATTGCTCTGGCTAGAACTTCCAGTACTATGTTGAATAGGAGTGGCGAGAGAGGGCATCCTTGTCTAGTGCCCGATTTCAAAGGGAATGCTTCCAGTTTTTGCCCATTAAGTATGATATTGGCTGTTGGTTTGTCATGAATAGCTTTTATTACTTTGAGATATGTTCCATCAATACCAAGTTTATTGAGGGTTTTTAACATAAAGGGCTGTTGAATTTTGTCAAATGCCTTCTCTGTGTCAATTGAGATAATCATGTGGTTTTTGTTCTTGCTTCTGTTTATGTGGTGGATTACATTTCTAGACTTGCGTATGTTGAACCAGCCTTGCATCCCTGGGATGAATACTACTTGATCATGATGGATAAATTTTTTAATGTGATGTTGCAATTGGTTTGCCAGTATTTTATTGAAGATTTTTGCATCTATGTTCATCATGGATATTGGCCTGAAGTTTTCTTTTCTTGTTGAGTCTCTGTCAGGTTTTGGTATCAGGATGATGTTGGTCTCATAAAATGATTTGGGAAGGGTTCCCTCTTTTTGGGTTCTTTGGAATAGTTTCAGAAGGAATGGTACTAGATCCTCTTTGTGTGTCTGGTAGAATTCAGCTGTGAACCCATCTGGACCTGGGCTTTTTTTGTATGGTAGGCTCTTAATTGCTGCCTCAACTTCAGACCTTGTTATTGGTCTATTCATAGTTTCGGCTTCCTCCTGGTTTAGGCTTGGGAGGACACAGGCGTCCAGGAATTTATCCATTTCTTCCTGATTTACTGGTTTATGTGCATAGAGTTGTTTTTTAGTATTCTCTGATGATGGTTTGAATTTCTGTGGAATCTGTGGTGATTTCCCCATTATCATTTTTTATTGCATCTATTTGGTTGTTCTCTCTTTTCTTTTTTATCAGTCTGGCTAGTGGTCTGTCTATTTTGTTGATCTTTTCGAAAAACCAGCTCTTAGATTTATTGATTTTTTGAAGGGTTTTTCTTGTCTCTATCTTCTTCAGTTCTGCTCTGATCTTAGTTATTTCTTGTCTTCGGCTAGGTTTTGAGCTTTTTTGATCTTGCTCCTCTAGCTCTTTCAATTTTGACGATAAGGTGTCAATTTTGGATCTCTCCACTCTTCTCTTGTGGGCACTTATTGCTATATATTTTCCTCTACAGACTGCTTTAAATGTGTCCCAGAGATTCTGATACATTGTGTCTTCATTTTCATTCGTTTCAAAGAACTTCTTTATTTCTGCCTTCATTTCATTGTTTATCCAATCAACATTCAAGAGCCAGTTGTTCAGTTTCCATGAAGCTGTGCGGTTCGGAGTTATTTTCTGAATTCTGAGTTCTAACTTGATTGCACTATGGTCTGAGAGACTGTTTGTTATGATTTCAGTTGTTTTGCATTTGCTGAGGAGTGCTTTACTTCCAATTATGTGGTCAATTTTGGAGTAGGTGTGATGTGGTGCTGAGAAGAATGTATATTCTGTGGATTTGGGGTAGAGAGTTCTGTAAATGTCTATCAGGTTTGCTTGTTCCAGGTCTGAGTTCAAGTCCTGGATATCCTTGTTAATATTCTGTCTGGTTGATCTGTCTGCTATTGATAGTGGAGTGTTAAAGTCTCCCACTATTATTGTGTGGGAGTCTAAGTCTCTTTGTAAGTCATTAAGAACTTGCCTTATATATCTGGGTGCTCCTACATTGGGTCCATATATATTTAGAATCGTTAGCTCTTCTTGTTGTATCGATCCTTTTACCATTATGTAATGACCTTCTTTGTCCCTTTTGATCTTTGTTGCTTTAAAGTCTATTTTATCAGAGACAAGAATTGCAACTCCTGCTTTTTTTTTTGCTCTCCATTTGCTTGGTAAATCTTCCTCCATCCTTTTATTTTGAGCCTCCATTTACATTTAGGGTTAATATTGTTATGAGTGAATTTGATATTGCCATTTTGATGCTAGCTGGCTGTTTTGCCCATTGGTTCATGTACATTCTTCATTTTGTTGATGGTCTTTAGCATTTGGTATGCTTTTAGGATGGCTGGTATTGGTTGTTTCTTTCTATGTGTAGTGCCTCTTTCAGTAGCTCTTGTAAAGCAGGTCTAGTGGTGACAAAATCTCTGAGTACTTGCTTGTTCATGAAGCATTTTATTTTTCCTTCACTTATGAAGCTCAGTTTCGCTGGATATGAAATTCTGGGTTGAATGTTCTTTTCTTTAAGGATGTTGAATATTGGCCCCCACTCTCTTCTGGCTTGTAGAGTCTCTGCCGAGAGATCTGCTGTGAGTCTGATGGGCTTCCCTTTGTGGGTGACCCGACCTTTCTCTCTGGCTGCTCTTAGTATTTTCTCCTTCATTTCAACCCTGGTGAATCTGACGATTATATGCCTTGGGGTTGCTCTTCTTGCGGAGTATCTTTGTGGTGTTCTCTGTATTTCCTGGAGTTGAGTATTGACCTGTCTTGCTAGGTTGGGGAAATTTTCCTGGATAATATCCTGAAGAGTGTTTTCCAGCTTGGATTCATTCTCTTCGTCACATTCTGGTACACCTATCAAACGTAGGTTGGGTCTCTTCACATAGTCCCACATTTCTTGGAGATTTTGTTCATTCCTTTTTGTGCTTTTTTCTTTAATCTTGGTTTCACGTTTTAATTCATTGAGTTGATCTTCAACTTCTGATATTCTTTCTTCTGCTTGGTCAATTCGGCTGTTGAAACTTGTGCATGCTTCACGAAGTTCTCATTTTGTGTTTTCCAGCTCCTTCAATTCATTCGTATTCCTCTCTAAGTTGTTTATTCTTGTTATCAGTTCCTCGAATCTTTTTTCAAATCTTTTTTCAAGGTTCTTAGTTTCTTTGCATGATTTAGAACGTGTTCTTTTAGCTCAATGAAGTTTCTCTTTATCCACTTTCTGAAGTCTGATTCCGTCATTTCGTCACACTCATTCTCCGTCCAGCTTTGTTCCCTTGCTGGTGAGGAGTTTTGGTCCTTTGTAGGAGGTGAGGTGTTTTGGTTTTGGGTGTTTTCCTCCTTTTTGCGCTGGTTTCTTCCCATCTTTATGGATTTATCCGCCTGTCGTCTTAGTAGTTGCTGATTTTTCAATTGGGTCTCTGTGTGGATGCTGAGATTGTTGATGATGAAGTATTTCTGTTACTTAGTTTTCCTTCTAATGGTCTAGCCCCTCTGCTGTATGATTGCTGAGGTTCACTCCAGGTCCTGCTTGTCTGGAGTATACCTGTAGCAGCCTCTGCGCCTTCACTGAGAGCTGCAATCCTGAGTCGCTTCTATGACGCCATCTTCGATCCCCTCTCTTGATGCTGTTAAGAGTAATTTTCTTACATAAATTTTTAGCTTTATTGTAGACAATGAATTTTTGAGATAGAGGCATATTCTGTAAGAAATTTTTAAGTTTTCAAAAGACATGTTCTATTTGATACTCTTGCTGGTGGATTACTAATGAGATTCATGTTCATTAGTTCAATTTATGAATGGATTGAGAGGATTAGAAGAAACGTGTTATATACACTCCTCACAAAAAAAAATGTTTCAGTGCATTTTTAAATATATAAAGTATATAATCTCTATGAAAGAAGGGGCTTTGCTTTTTTTTTTACTATTTTCCTAGCACTTAGAACAATGGAGCATAACAAATATTTAATAAATAATGCCATTTTATAGCAAAACTTGTATAAACAACAACAACAAAAAAAAAACTCTTGCATTGCTTATATTGTTTGTGAGTATAAATGTTATATTTCTAGAAAAGAGAATATAGCACTATTTCTATAATGCAAATTTTACAAATCCTCACAGTTGCTCTAGCAAGGATTCTAGTCATGAAAAATCATAATTTATCTTCAACATGACCCTTAAATTTTCAGTAAGATCATCCCACAGGATGATGAGGGATAATTAATTGTCATAGTTATTTCCATGTAGAAGTATACAAGCTATGGTCTAAAGCAAAATAAAATTGAACACCCAAAATTGAATTAAATTATTATCCTTCTCAAATTAAATTAATGAAAGTTTAGAAAAGGATGAAATAAAATAGGGGGAAAAAGAAAAAAGCTTTCAACACTTCAGGTAAAAAACACTCCTTATATACAGAGGACCAAGATGCTAAAACAGTGTTTTTCAACTGACTGAATCTAGAATGAAAAGAAGTAAGTTTCAATTTCAGCACATGAATGTTGTTTAATGTGATCAAGAGGAGTTTGGTAACTTCTTTTCCCTTGTTATAAAGACTTCTTTCAGTAACCACAATACTAGAAAATTTCTGTAAATTAAATCGAACGTGTCCATCGTAATAGGCACACACCCACACAGGCATGCACACACTTACACACACAGCCACACAGACACACACACAATGCGGAAGACTCTCCCATTAAAAGGTGTGGATGAGTTCAAAAGTTTATCTTTTCACTGATGACTCCCCAATATCAAAAATAGTTACTGGCTCAAAATACTTTTTAAAAATTTTGTGTAATTAGATAAATAGTATGGAATGTTTGAATAACAATTGTCAAGTAATAAGTAATTTTTATTAACTCAGTATATAAACATGCATGCATGCACATACAAAGTTTGCCTCTCTGATTCAGAAGGGATAATTAACCTGCCAACGATAAGTCAGTCACTTCTCTCCTAAGATAATGACAAAGGAACATTCAATAAAACTATTCATAAATTGACAGTAAGAATGAATATAAAGGCAATCATCTTCAGAATTAGTTGAGAATCACTGGTGAAGGCTTAGAAAAAGGGAAACTGGAAACTGCAAAAATAATAATTATAATAATAATTTTTTTTTTTTGAGATGGACTTTCACTTTTGTTACAAAGGCTGGAGTGCAATGGCTCGATCTTTGCTCACTGCAACCTCCACCTCCTTGGTTCAAGCAATTCTCTTGCCTCAGCCTCCCAAGTAGCTGGGACTACAGGCACGTGCCACCATGCCCAGCTAATTTTTGTATTTTTAGTAGAGACAGGATTTCACCATGTTGACCAGGATGGTCTCGATCTCTTGACCTCCTGATCCACCCACCTCAGTCTCCCAAAGTGCTGGGATTATAGGTATGAGCCACCACGCCCGGCCAATTATAATAATGATTTTTAATGATCTAGAACAAGTTATGTTTCATATTAAGTGTAGTATAATATGTTGACCATGATTTAAAATTATTTAGGTGAATAAGCCTTTAAATATACTTTTGAAATGTGCCATACGAATGTTCCTCACAGCAATTAACTACTTTCTGTAAGCAACATTATAGTTTAAATTGTTTTTATATTAAAACCTGAAATATCTTGAAATAAGATTTGAGCAGTAAGATGATCTCTATTATTTATTTTTTATTTCCTGTCATATTTTTATCCATCTTTGAAACTGAAAACTATAACATTTTAATCATTCTGTAAATTAAATCTCCATGTTTATAAAATATTCACTTTTATTTTCAATATTTTTAAAAATTGACTATGTAAATTAACTTTATATCTGTACTGCACTTAGTTGTCTGATGTATCAAATTGTATAAACATATATATTAATGCATTTAAAATATTAGAAGTAATTTGCATAAACCAATCTTCACCAGTGAGAAATACTATTTTTAGAGTGAACAGAATTCTGTATGATTTTGTCTCTTGGTTTTGGAAAAAGTGAGGATGTTTCTGGCAGACGTTTAATTGCTATTCAAAACTGACATTTTGCTCAAAGTTTCTTTTAGCCTAGCTTGCTGTATCATTAGATTTAGAAAGTGTAAATTTATTAGTACTACCCTTAGTTATAACATTTTAATTTTCATAATTTTTTTCATAGTCAAATGAAGACAACACAAGAAATTTTTGCTTTGAAATTTAACACACAATAAATTGTCATTACATGCAAATCAAAACACGTATTTTGATCAAAGATATATATTTAAGATGAATAGCTTAATATCTAAATGTTTTCAAAATATATCCATGAGTATTTTTCTATGTCATATATTCACTTATATCAAGTACAGAGTTAAGAAATTTTTATATATAAGTAAATATACCCTTGATTTAGTCAAATAATGTTGCATATAAAATTCACTCATTAGTTGAGACTAAATCTGTATTGATATAACTGGGCTCTTCTTTCAGATAAGACAGAACACAAGTGGTCAACCATTTACAACAATAATAATGAGTGCTAATAGTTCTTGAATACTTAGTTTAGTAACTTAATTAAATTATGTAAATTAATTTAATCTTTGAGACTGACAATCCTGAGAGGTTTCCATGATCTTTATTCTGTAGTTAGGTGTGGGAAAAATGAGGCTAAATATTTATTTATTTATTTATTTATTTATATTTATATATATTTTTTTTGAGACAGAGTTTCGCTCTTGTTACCCAGCCTGGAGTGCAATGGCGCAATCTCGGCTGACCGCAACCTCCGCCTTCTGGGTTCAGGCAATTCTCCTGCCTCAGCCTCCTGAGTAGCTGGGATTACAGGCATGCGCTACCGTGCCCAGCCAATTTTTTGCATCTTTAGTAGAGATGGGGTTTCACCAAGTTGACCAGGATGGTCTCGATTTCTTGACCTCGTGATCCACCCGCCTCGGCCTCCCAAAGTGCTGGGATTACAGGCTTGAGCCACCGCGCCCGGCCTAAATATTTATTTTTAAAAATATCTATCTGGGTACTGAAACATCTCCTTTGCCCAAGAGCAAGACAATGGTGGAACTAAAATTCAAATCAGTCAGGCAATCTCATCACAGGTCCACTGCCATCAACAATTAAGTAACTCTCACCATATAGTCAATTTTGAGTGTAGAGATTGAAGCAAAGTTCATTTCACTTAAAAAATACATATTACATATACCAAAATGTTCAAGAGCTAGAAAGAATAGGTTTTGTAGACAATTAATATATCCTTTGCCATACTGAGTTGTATCTGAACTCAAAAGTAAAAGAATCACTGTTCAGTACAGATTTCTTTAGAAACAGATTTTGAAATGTTTAAAAGTATTACTAGTAACTGGAGAGCAAATCTACCATCCACTCCACTCCTCCCCCTTTAAGATAGTATGCTGTATAGAAATGTTTCTTCATGTCTACATTTTAATCTAATGCAAACATTATTTACTTGAATTAGTGGATGTTTGGAATGTCTACAAACCGTCTGTAAAAGGAAAAGTGATATTGTGAGTATGTAAACTGTCTTAGCATGTGTGTAGTAATTGATGCTGCCATTAACAAAATTAATATCACTGAATGTTTAAAAAAGGCACTATATGCTATATCTTACAAGAGATCTAAAAAGTGTAGGATAATTACTCTCCCAGCCCCCAATGTAGCTTGAATCACAGAGTATGCTTCTAGAGCAGAAAACAGGCTCTTGCAGTATACAAACTTAAAGTTTTTGCAAATATTTTTGTGAATATGTTCTATGTACACTTAAGAGATTCTAATAACTTTCCATCAGAATCTTTTATGTGTCCATAAAACAAAAAATAGTTTTTTAAATATATTTTAATGTATAGTTCATCTAAGTAAACATAGAAAGTGAACAGTTATTTATCCTTATTACTTTGTACTTACTTCTATTGCTATAGTTGTGAAATTGTTACCAGTTTCATTTTTATTTCTTTGAAGATAATTAGTGTTTCCTCTCCATTGTATTTAAAATCTACTTTTTTGGCCTAAGTGTTTTGATATTTTCCCTGGCATCCTTTTCAGTTTTTTTTTTTTTTCTGCTTTACATCATTATGTTTCTGGATTGTAAGGAACCATGTCTTTTACCAATTCAGAAAAATTTTTCAACTATTATCTTTCTAAAATTATTTCTCTCTCATTCTCCCCATACTCTTCCTTTGGATTTTGTTAAAGCTAATCAGAGAGTGCTATGCAGAGTCTGTTAACTTATATTTCACTTAACTTTTCTGTATTTTATTCATCTGTTATGATT
Organism: Saguinus oedipus; assembly: GCA_031835075.1. Taxonomy (NCBI): domain Eukaryota; kingdom Metazoa; phylum Chordata; class Mammalia; order Primates; family Cebidae; genus Saguinus; species Saguinus oedipus. The sequence continues at coordinate 49,138,229 of CM063186.1, read as the reverse complement.
TTACAATACATTCTTCCATATTATTCTCTAGTTTATTTTTTTCACCTGTCTCTAATATGCTATTTAATGCATCCATTTAAAAATTTTCAATGATCACAAATTATATTTCTAGAAGTTCTATTTGGCAATTAGCTCGATACTTTAAAAATAGTGTCTATTTAATTCATATGCTTTGAACTGTCTCTTAATTCTCTAATTTAAAATTTTTCATATATAATAGAGGTACATATTTGGGGGATACCTGTGGATAAAATCCATGTACTTTGTAAAGATCAAATCAGTGTGCTTGGAATATCCATCACCTGCAATATTCAGTTTCTTATTATGCTGGAAATATTTAAATTACTATCTTCTAGGTATTTTGAAACACACGATAGATTATTGTAAACTATAGCGATCCTAATTACCTATCAAACACTAGATCTTATTTCTTGTATCAAACAGTAAAATGGAAATGTCTACTCAGATCTTTCACTCATTTTTAAATCAGATTGTCTTTTTTTTTCCTACTGAGTTGTTTTGAGCTTTATATATTCTTGTTATTAATCTCTTGACAGATAGATAGTTTGAAAATATTTTCTCCTATTCTGTGGATTGTTTTTCACCTTTGATTGTTTTGTTCTTTTGTTGCTGCTGCTGTTCTTGTTGTGCAGAAGCTTTTTTTGCTTGATATGATCTCATCTGTTCATTTTTGCCTTGGTTGCTTGTGCTTTTGAAATCTTACACAAAAATGTTTGCCCCTACCACTCTCCTGGATGTTTCCCCTATAGTTTCTACCATTAGTTTCACACCAGGTTTTACATTTAAGTCTGTAATCCATTTTTATTTGAGTTTTGCATATAGTGAGAGATAAGGATCTATTTTATTTCTTCTACCTAAGTTAATCCAGTTGTCTTTATAACCATCTATTGAAGAGACTGTCCTTTCCCCATCGTATATTATTTATACATTTGTCTTAAAAGAGTTGACTGTAAACATATGAGTTTATATTTGGGTTGTCTATTATGTTCTATTGTTTCATATGTCTGTTTTTATGCCAGTGCTGTGCTAATTTGTTTGCTATCTTTGTGTAGTATTTTTTTTTTTTTTTTTTGAGACATAGTTTCACTCTTGTTACCCAGGCTGGAGTGCAATGGCATGATCTTGGCTCACCGCAACCTCCGCCTTCTGGGTTCAGGCAATTCTCCTGCCTCAGCCTCCTGAGTAGCTGGGATTACAGACACATGCCATCATGCCCAGCTAATTTTCTGTGTTTTTAGTAGAGATGGGGTTTCACCATGTTGACCAGCATGGTCTCGATCTCTTGACCTCATGATCCACCCACCTCGGCCTCCCAAAGTGCTGGGATTACAGGCTTGAGACACCATGCCCGGTCCTGTGTAGTATATTTTTAAGTCAGGTAGGGTGATGCCTCCAAGCTTTGTTTTGTTTTGTTTTGTTTGAGACAGAGTTTCGCTCTTGTAACCCAGGCTGGAGTGCAATGGCGCGATCTTGGCTCACCACAACCTCCGCCTCCTGGGTTCAGGCAATTCTCCTGCCTCAGCCTCCTGAGTAGCTGGGATTACAGGCACGCGCTACCATGCCCAGCTAATTTTTTGTATTTTTAGTAGAGACGGGGTTTCACTATGTTGACCAGGATGGTCTCGATCTCTTGACCTCGTGATCCACCCGCCTCGGCCTCCCAAAGTGCTGGGATTACAGGCGTGAGCCACCATGTCCGGCCCAAGCTTTGTTTTTATGCTCTGGATTGTTTCGGCTATTAGAGGTCTTTGTGGTTCGGTATACATTTTAAGATTTTTTTTTTCTATTTCTATGAAGATTTTTATTGGTATGTTGCCAGGGTTGTATTGATTTATAAATTGCTTTGGATAAAATTATCATTCCAACAATATCTTTTTTTTATTAGATGGACACAGAATCTTCATTTTGGATGTGTCCTTTTCTGTTTCTTTCTTCAGTGTTTTATAGTTTACTTTTTATAGATTCCAAATATTTAGAATACATTAATTTTATATATCATGTCTGGTCTGGTAATTCCAATTTCTGAGTGCCGATACATTAATTGTTTTAGTTGAGTTGTCTATTTTCCTATTCTCTCTCTCTCTCTCTCTCTCTCTCTCTCTCTCTCTCTCTCTCTCTCTCTCTCTCTCCCTCTCTCTCTCCCTCTCCCCCCCGCCAACTCCCTCTCCTGGAGGTTTGCTAACAACTCTCCAGGAATACTTTACAGTTTGTTCATGGTTGAATATTGTATTAATGGCAACCAAGGTTAAAGTGTGGCTTAATTAAAAGCAAGCTTTGGAGCTGAGAGACTGCGTATTTTTCTGGAGCTGTTCTACCCTGCAGACATTTGCTTGTATTTCAAATGGTAATAAAAGCTTAGAGATGTTCTTTCCTTTCCCCTCCCCAAAGAGGATTTAACGTTTTTCATTCCAAAGAAATATTTTTTTCTCTCTTTATTCGAAAAATGAACCTGTTATGCCTCCAGAGCTCCAAATTGCATAACTTAGAGAATTTTTTCCTATCTTGCCATCCTACTGCACACACAAATGACATTAAGTCTTATCTTTCACCACATGGGGAACCACAGCATGGGAACTGGTGCCAAGCTTGCTCTGTGAGCCTTTTCTCTGATTCCAAAATCTTGTTTTACTGTTATATAAATAACTGGATGTAAAAACAATACTTGGTGGTAATTGTATATTATAATTTTAGATTATGAACTCAAATGTGGTTAAACTTAATTGATAGGAATTCTTCAAAGCTTGAATAGAAGGTGATTCTACCAAATAGAATATGTTTACATTTCAATTAGGTGCACTAGCAAAGTATTGGGCCATTCTAGTCCACAGGGCAGTCTGCATAATAAGAACCTATAGTTTCCATTTTGAAAAATAATTTTGTTTGCTTATTAGTCTATTCTCACATTGCTATAAAGAATTAACTGAGTCTGGGTAATTTATAAGGAAAATAGGTTTAATCGACTCATAGTTCCATTGGAACTGTGAATAGGAAGCACAGCTGGGGAGGCCTCAGGAAACTTTCAAACATGGTGGAAAGCAAAGAGGAAGGAGTCATGCCTTACATGGTCAGGGCAGGAGGAATAAGGAGCAGGGGCGGTGCCACACACTTTTAAACAACCAGATCTCAAGAAACCTCAATCATCCTCATGGGAAGAGCAAGGAAGGATCCGCTCCCATGATCCAGTCTCCTCCCATCAGGCTCCTCCTCCAAAACTGAGGATTACAATTCAACATGAGATGTGGGTGAGGACACAGAGCCAAACCATAACAGTTTGCTTGTTTTTCCATTGTGAAACCCTGTCCAAGATTGGTGAGTTTCATGTACCAGCAACGCAGTATTCTTTTTCCAGCCTGCTCTTCCATTGAAGTAGTTGTACTCAGAGCATGTTAGCTCTATACAGGTTGTGCTTTTGCTATAGTTTACTAATTTAAGTTAGTCTCACTTATATTAGTTATTAAAATATTTAATTAGATATGTTCACTGAAAAATACTTATGAACTATTATATATTATTTATATATCTAATTCTAAAGGCTAATGTTTCCAGAACCACCCTCCCCTTCCCCAAAAGAAAACGAAAATACATGAAGTGTCACTTAATTAAAATGAAACATAGGATAAATCCAAAATAGTCATTTATTTAAAAGATCATTAGTTTTTCAAAAAACATGTTAATTAATTGCTAATCACTTTCATCTGCTAACTCTGCCTTGGGTTTTATATTTAGTGTAAACTTCCCAGGCTCAGCTGAAGCCCCTCAAAACTATTTTGATATTGATGGTGAAAAACAAAATTTTCAAAGTATTGTGATTTGTATATAATTCAGAAATCAACAATTTCTTCTAAGTATAAAAACTGGCATTCTGATATTTTTGAGTGTATTAACATAGCTGTAATAACTTTCTGTTGTTTGTTTTGGGGTTACATTATATATTCTTCACTCTGTCATCTTAATATTTTTTTTTGAGACAGAGTATTGCTCTGTTTCCCAGACTGGAGTGTAATAACATCATCTTGGCTTATTGCAACCTTCACCTCCTGGTTTCAAGTGATTCTCCTGCCTCAGCCTGCTGAGTAGCTGGGATTACAGGCGCCCGCCAACATACCCAGCTAATTTTTGCATTTTTAGTAGAGTCAGGGTTTCACCATGTTACTTCTGCCTCCCAAGCAGCTGGGACTACAGGCGCGCACCACCACGCCCAGCTAATTTTTGTATTTTTAGTAGAGATGGGTTTTCACCATGTTGGCCAAGATGGTCTCGATCTCTTGACCTCGTGATCTGCCCACCTCAGCCTCCCAAAATGCTTGGATTACAGGCATGAGCCACCATGCCCAGCCATGTCTACATGTTCTAGATATTAATATTTTCAAACCATATTTAAAAGAAATAGAAAAGCAAGTTACATCAAAAATGGGTCTTCGTTTTTAGGCTATGGATTCTATGCTGAGTGATTAGGGACCCCATGATGTATAACAGTCAACCACTACATTATCTGTGTATATTGTTGACAGAGATAAAAGTCCATTCTCAATGTGCATTTTTAATATCAAAGTGATAAGCATACAAAATGTCAAGGTAAAATATAACACTGGTATTTAATTATGTGAAAGTTTATTTCCTGTTGACTTTAGCCATGTATAAAAATGATGATAAAAATTGAAGGAAATTTTAAAATATGAATCTGAAATATGTTAGGATATTCATTTTGATTTGCTATAAAAAATTGGCTATAATCATAGATGTAATTATCTTTTGCTTTAGAGTTTTAAATTCTGGCTCATTTTGTTTTTTTGATTTTCTTGATATTAATATTTAAACCAAAGCATATCAACAAATTGTCCAGGATCTCTCCTATAAACAGGTTAACAGATTTTGTTTTGTAAAACTTGGTTTGAGAATCTTGTACAAAAATTTCCAAGCATCTTGTTACAAATTTATTAGACTATGTGTGCAAAAATATGTTTTAAACAATTAAATCTGTGTTTTCTTTTTATCTATTGATTTAAAATATAAATTAAATTGCTATTAAAATTGTTTTAACAGAATTATCACTGCTTTTTCTAATAATGTTAATATCCAGTTTGGTGGCTTATACAGCATTTCCATTAATATAAGTATTATAAGAAAATACTTTTAATACAGCATAAAATACAGAACATTGGTTAACACATTTCCTGTGGCAAATAGAGAATAACTCCAGTTTGATGTTTGTATTCGGTTTCAATCATCAACATAGCTTTTCATTTGTTTTTTACTTTTGGAGGTATTTTTGTTCAATTCAGGCATTAATATGTCTTTCTACAAAACATAACTTACTACTGAAATAAGTTTTCCTTTAGAAAATTATTTAAAGATGGAAATCCTAAGAAAAAGTCAAATTTCTCTCTTAATTCTATCAATCATCAACTCGTTTTAATAGTCACATGAATTTAATTATATTATTAGGCAGTTATGGGTTAAGATATTTGTCTATTTTTTGTTGTAATCATTAAGTAACTAGTCTTGATGGTAACTGTCAGATTATTGGCCAAGTATCAGGACAACTTCTGTAAGGAAAAAAACTTGCAGTTAGAGGCATTTAAGAGTTTCAGTTATTTTATAATCATTGAATTATAAATCACCAAAATTTAATTTTAAAAAAGTTATTTGCTCTAATGTTAACAGAATTTTAAGTAATTCATCACTGAAAATAAACTTATTTCTTTCATTTTTTCTCTATGATGATTAGAAAACATACTCACATATCTCCATATAGCTGTTTAATATATTTCCGAGATTTTTGAAAAACTCTCCTACTTGAGAATTTTTTCCTAATTGGCTCTAACATAGACATAAATGCTTCATTTAAATTGAATTACATTTTTTCTCTTTTTTTTCAAAGTAATGAATTTTATACTAATACCACTTACATGTTATTGACAAGTCTTTAGTAGTTTTATCTTTCATGAATCCAGGTTCCTTAAGTATTTCTCCATATATCATCACTGGAAGCCTGTCCTTATTTTCCCTGATAAATTTACTCACATCCCAACTCAACACTAAGTAATTAAGAACTTAACTCACTTCTCCTAATTTTGTATTTTAAAATAAATTTATATTTTTAAATAAGGTCTTTTTTTCTATTAAATTAGTTTTTATTTCAAAAAATATTCACCCTACCAACACTTCTCTCTTATATGTGTGATTTTTTTTACATTGAGGTAAAAACCTAATTATAATGTAAAAATTTTAAGTAGTTTGATGTCAGTACCATGACAGAGAACTTCTGATGAGTTGTATCAAAATGCTAGTGAAAAAACAAGTTTATGTTTACATAGAAAAGGGCTAAGGTTATAAACCATAATTTTATTAGATATAAAAATGTAGATTTTATCTGTTAGGAAAGAATAAGAGAAAATAAAATATCTGTATACTTTAAAGTTAGCATCCAAATGCTTAAAGCTTGGAATCATTTTGGGGAGCTTGTAATGAACACACTTTCAGAATATAAAACCACAATTTTGATACCCTCACATTTGAAATTTAGCCTGCACTTCTAATTCAGTTATTTTTTTGCAAATTAACGTGCTTATATCTTAACCCTTGAGACATACACATTTCTTATTTGCTTCTAGTATGAGGATTAGAGCAAATTCTAGCTGAAAAATTGACATAATGACAGCTATAAGAAGTAATTATCTATTTCTTTTCTTGCTAGTTAAAGCCTGGGCCATTATGTAATCTGATGGATACTTTAATTAGAAGCAAACTTATTAATAAAATTTAATGACTATCATATAGGCAGGTCATAAGAAACCAGCCCTTATTGAAAATAAGACACTCAGCATTACAAATACTAAGACTAATTTTATTCTAATGCTGTGTTTCTTGTTTTTTGATATATTTTTTTTTTGAGACAGTTTCTTGTTACCCAGGCTGGAGTGCAATGGCGCGATCTCGGCTCACCGCAACCTCCGCCTCCTGGGTTCAAGCAATTCTCCCGCCTCAGCCTCCTGAGTAGCTGGGATTACAGGCATGCACCACCGTGCCCAGCTAATTTTTTGTATTTTTAGTAGAGACGAGGTTTCATCATGTTGACCAGGATGGTCTCGATATCTTGACCTCGTGATCCACCCGCCTCGGCCTCCCAAAGTGTTGGGGTTACAGGCTTGAGCCACCGCGCCCGGCCTGTTTTTGATATTCTTTACATATTAACCTAAAATTTTTCTCAATAAAATAGAGACTTAGAACATGCATTACTTGTAATGTCATCAAAAATCTGCAAAAACAACCTTTCTACCTTTGAACCAGAGACATCTTTAACATTACCATAAAAAATATAAAGAAGAAGAAAATTATTCCCAATCTGAAACCAACGATTAATATAACAGCATCAAGCTTAAGACAGTAGCTGAACCTTTCAATGTTCAAAACACTTCAGTTTAAGCAGAAACCAACCAACTTATTTTCAATGTTTCCTGCAAGTTATGTTTTCTAATTCAGCTTCTAAATCAAAGATGTAACAGGCATATGACACCTGGTTTAAAAACATAAGCACATTTAATTGAAATTAGACTATATGATTGAGTAGAGGTATTTGTAAATGCTTTGCTACTTCTCCAATCAAGAGGTAGGGATAATATTTTTCCCCCGGATTTGGGCTGGTCTTCGAGAGACCAAAAACAATGCAATGGATAGCCTGGCCTTTTATGAACTTCCAAGCTAGGACTTAAAGGACATTGCATCTTGGGCCTGGGCTTTCTGAAACATTTTGTCTAGAAGCCCTTAACTGCAGTGTATAAATTTTTATTATTTCATGACTCCCAACTGAGTCTAACCTGCTTGCCATTCTACAACCTGAGAGTAAACCTCTCTTGGACCATCTCACCCAGCCCACTTGCCAAGCATATACCAAGTCGTGAATCTCTGTTGGAATCATGTGAAAAAAAACCAACGAAACCCCTAGTTTAGCCTTTCATGAACTTCTAATCCCTAGAATTATAAAATATAATGAATGAGTTATTCTTTAATGCCTCTGAGGTTTGGAGTAATTAAGTAGAACAAGCTATTTCCTTTTTGGGACAGTGGGAGTGGATTCAGGTCATATAGTTTTAGAGTACTTCACAGAAATACTTTCAAGTATCACACCTTTCTCATATTCACAGATGGTTCTAATCACTTTATTGAAATCACACTTCTGTCACAGATCTAACAGATACTGTTTGATTAAGATGAAATCTGGTAGGTTACAATGTGCCTCAGAAAATAGGTGATAAAACCTGTAATAAGGATTTTTTAAAAATGTACTTAACTCAGAATTACAGAAATGTAGAATCTTCACGTAAACTAATTCCATCCAATTTTCAGATTACAAAGAATGTATACATATTTTGTGTCAAAATACATACAGTAAACAAACATATTTTATAAATAGAACATTTATATCAAAACTAACTTGCATAAATATTCAAACAATTGAATTATTGTTGTGACACACAATCATACGCACACACATTTTGTGTGTAGTGTGTGAATATATGATGTGTGGCTTGTATGTATCACAATTTTTTGATTGTTTGAACAAGTATAGTGGTTAATTTTTATGTAAGTCTTCTATCTTACACATACATACTTTCAATTAGTTGCTAAGGTTTTCTTTAAGTTGATGTGGATCTTTCTAGCCTGGCCTTTGTGTATGTTACTTTCTAGAACTATTCTGCCAGCTCAAGCCTCTGTGTCTTTGTAAATACCAGTCCCTAAGTTTAGATGGAATATACATTTAGTTTTTTTTGTTCTCCTGTGCAACAGGTGTTTTCAAAGGTTTCTAAAGTATATTAATTTAAATAAATTAAGAAAAGGTTAATTTATTTTACATAGGCTATGCATATTGATGCTATTTAGCATTTTTATATATAGGGAAGAATATGCAGCTAGTAATTTTATTAAACGTACATTTATAAATTTCTCATCAGACTTTCATTTAGAATTAATATGCTAGCATATTGGGTTACTATATGTTGTCACTCCACACTTGTATGTTAAAACAGTGAAAATAACAACAACATAAGGTAGTTGAAGTAGAATTGAGAAAATACTTGTTAGGTTCTAACTGAGGTCTGAGGGGAGTCGGTGGGGTGGCAGGTAACTGGAAAAGCACTCAAAGAATTGCAGTCTGTTCTGACATTGCTTTACTCTTATCTCTGGGCACAGGCAAGCCTGGGCATGAGCCGTGGGCACAAGCCACAAGCTATATGTACAGTGTTAGCAGGGTATACCTTTTACAAATGGTGTCTCCGAGCCAAGCAGGAGCTCACAAAGGTAATCACCTAATGCGCCTCATGTGGCGTGGTTACATAACGTGCCTCACATGGTGTGGTTACATAATGTGTTGAGTTGTGTGGCTGTGCTCCAAACCACTAAGTCATGCTGGACTGGATGTCTGCCTTGGCCTATTCTTGACTGCGGTAAATCCGTTTTCCTTACACTTCACCCACTAGGCTGAGGGAGAGATAGGTCTTAGATGCACAGATCTGATACATTATACATAGGCTTTGGGCACACAGGCCCTGAACACACAGGTCTGACACATAGGCCTTATACATAGGCTCTGGGCTAACAGGCCCCAGGCACACAGGTCCAACATAGGCCCTACGTATGCAGGCTCCAGACACCCAGACTTCACATTCCATCCCCTAGGCTGAGGGATTTCTTCTAGAAGGGACACGTGCCCACAGGGCAGAGCCCTGGATCCAGAATCAGAGAAGTAATACAGGCAGCAACAACTCTAGGTCATGGTGGGCAACCACCCCATGGTGACATTACACCAATGTTGCTTTACACATAAAGCCAAGTTTTTAATTTCCCTAACGTTAGGGGCATTGGGGCAGGCAACAACAGGTTACTGCTCATCCCCATACCTGGTCAGAGGAGGTCATCCTTCCTTCCATAGGTTTTGCCCCATGGCTTGGCCCTACATGGCTCAGTGACCAACTAGTCACTTTGTAAACTTTTAGATAATGAACCACAAGGTAAAGTGGAATGGGGACAAAGTATCACTAAGATATATGTGAGATAGTTTGAGCACAACTTCACAGTGAGTCTTTTATACTTTACTGGTCATGCAGCTAAAATCAGGCTATACAAACTGAAAATACACATATATGTATATGCACATATATAATATCCATCTGTACAGTTTTAATAACGATGTAACCAACCTAGTACATGTCTCCTGGGGAGATTTGGATGGACTCTAAATAGCACATAAGAAATCCTAATATTTAGTATACTTAATCCATTTCTTGGCCACATTTAGAACCACGGTTCCAGACTTCTCTAAAGATACAGATAAGATAAAGCCAACTATATCCTTATACATGAAAACATGTTATATTTCATTACCATACTGCCCAAAGTAAATTAGAGATTCAATGCTATCCCCATCAAGCTACCAATGACCCTCTTCACAGAACTGGAAAAAACCACCTTCAATTTCATATGGAACCAAAAGAGAGTCCGCACAGCCAAGACAATCCTAAGCAAAAAGAACAAAGCTGGAGGCATTATGCAACCTGACTTCAAACTATACTACAAGGCTACAGTGATCAAAACAGCATGGTACTGGTATCAAAACAGAGATACAGACCAATGAAACAGAACAGAGACCTCGGAGGCAGCACCACACATCTACAACCATCTGATCTTTGACAAACCTGACAAAAACAAGCAATGAGAAAAGAATTCCCAGTTTAATAAATGGTGTTGGGAAAACTGGATAGCCATGGGCAGAAAGCAGAAACTGGACCCCTTCCTGATACCTTACACTAAAATAAACTCCAGATGGATTAAAGATTTAACCATAAGACCTAACACCATAAAAACCCTAGAAGAAAACCTAGGCAAAACCATTGAGGACATAGGCATAGGCAAGGACTTCATGACTAAAACACCAAAACCAATGGCAACAAAAGCCAAAATAGACAAATTGGATCTAATTAAACTCCAGATCTCCTATACAGCAAAAAAAAAAAAAAAAAAAAAAAAAAAAAAAAAAAAAATCATTAGAGTGAAACGGCAACCAACAGAATGGAAAAAATTTTCACAATCTACCGTCTCATGCCAGCTAGAATGGTGATCATTAAAAAATCTGGAGAAAACAGATGCTGGAGAGGATGTGGAGAAATAGGAAAACTTTTACACTGTTGGTGGGAGTGTAAATTTGTTCAACCATTTTAGAAGACAGTGTGGTGATTCCTCAAGAACCTAGAAATAGAAATTCCATTGGATCCAGCAATCCCATTACTGTGTATATACCCTAAAGATTATAAGTTGTTCTATTATAAAGACACATGCACATGTATGTTCATTGTGGCACTGTTTACAATAGCAAAGACCTGGAACCAACACAAATGGCCATTGGTGATAGACTGGACAAGGAAAATGTGGCACATATACACCATGGAATATTATACAGCCATAAAAGCAATGAGTTTGTGTCCTTTGGAGGAACATGGATGAATCTAGAAACCATCATTCTCAGAAAACTGACACAAGAACAGAAAATCAAGCACTGCATGTTCTCATTCATATTTACATGTGTTGGGTTGTTTTATTACTTATTACGCAAGTGAGAAGGCAATAAACTATCTTGGAAGGTGCACAACTCTTCTACAAAAGTTTAGCATATGACACCTATAATAAGTGAAAGCTTTAAAATTTCCTTTGATTTAAAGTTTCCTTTATTATTAAATATCATTTTCCAGATTAAATATTTGGTTTTGGAGAATGTTTAAACAGAGTTTACAGATGTTTGATTTAATACAAATTAAATATCTCTGTTTCTTTAAAAAATGCTTTCTTAAAGTATTTTCAAATAAGCAAAAATAAGTTCTTTCACATTTAGAATAATATACTTATCAAGGTATCAGTTGCAGGAGTTCTTTGATAGAGAAGATTTGTCAATATAGTTTCTTTTTCTTTTTAGCTATGAATGTTTTAAAAAATCCATTAAAATATTGCCTTCAGATACTGTATTAGGATTCTGCAGAGGAAAAAAACTAATAGCATATATATGGATGCATAAAATGGTATACATTATGGGAATTGGCTGACATAGTTACCATGGAGGCTGAGAAGTTCCAACAATATTCCATTTTGAAACAGGACAAACAGGAAATCGGTTCATATAATTCAGTCTGAGTCTAAAGGCCAAAAATCAGAAGCTGTCATGTCTAAAGGCAGTCGAAAATGGATGTCCCAGCTAAAGAGCAAATTCACTTTTTTCCCTCCACTTTTATATTCTATGTGGAACCTCAACAATTGGAAGATGCTCACTCACATTGGTGAGGGTGGGTCTTAGTCTACTTATTGAAATGCTATTCTCTTCTGGAAACACCATCACAGACATACCCAGAAAAAATGTTTTATCAGCATTCTGGGTATCCCTTAGACCACTCAAGTTGACACACAAAAAAATCAACAATCATGGACAGGTCCTGTAGGCTTATTACTTATGGGAGAAATTATTTAGATCATTGCCAAACTACAAACTATTTTTTATTGCTCAGTGATAAAAGGATGAAGTATTTTTAATAAATTTCAAAGTATGTATTGGAGCTGCTAAGCTTCTAATTTACCCTTGATTAGTTTTCAGTTTTCCCAGACACATGGGAGATAATGAAAATATAAAAAGATTGTAGCAGCTTCTCTTTGACATCATTAATACCAATAAAATCATTTTGTGCTTAGATTATATAGGATAAACTTTCTAATTATTACCTGATTCAGTTCCTATATGACTTATAAAGCAAGCAATATGCAACTAGCATTTTGCTGAAGATATACAGCAAGACTTATACAACTAGTATGTTGTTTAAGACAGACTTGTAATTTTTTCCTTTTTCTCTTCTTTCCTTCTTCCCTGCTTTGCTTAATAAAATCTTAAAGAGGATTTTCATTTGAGTTTAATAGTCTTAATGTCCTCTACAAATATTTTTGTTACATTATAGAGGAAAGTTAAGCCTTTTGAATTATTCTATAACCTATTTACCCCAAATTGAAATAAGTATTTTAAATTAATTTAGGCTAAATGTGTCCCTAAGTCAGGTTATTGAATACTATTTTTAACTAAATTGCATTTCATAAGTAACAGTGGATTTTGTGCCAAAATCACCAGCCTCCCATTTATTTTTCTAAGAACACTTATGAACTCCCCTGAGTGCTTACTATTGTTGAACAGGAGGTGCTGGAGAAATTGCTAATTTACATTGCCTGAATTTTGTGAACTTGATATTTTCTCTCACTGGAGGTCTGAAAAACTGAACCATTTTTTTTTACAACAATGAGTTTCTTTTTCCAGGCAGACAGGTTGATGAATAGCATGGGCAACTAAACTTCTACAGTATTCTCTCAGGTTCAATTGTGGCTATACCAGTGAGTATAGATAAAGACATAAATGATGTGTTGGCAATTTGTACTATGAGCTGTGAGCAGTGTGAAGGAAAAATAAAATCAGGATTTTATTTATATATCTATTGCATATAGGAGCATTTGCAGAGAACAGTCAAAAGATTTTATCTCAAAGACAAGGTCTTGTCCAAGGAACATATAATAGAAGTTTCAAAAATCTTTTCACCTTTTAAATCATTGGAATTTTCTGTGAATCTTGAATATTTTAGCAGTAGCAAGATGCAGAATGTAAATATAAGAATGAACGAATGTCAATATTAACCTTGAATATAAATGGGCCCCCATTTAAAAGGCACAGATTGGTGAGCTGGATAAAAAATTAAGACCCAATGGCATGCTGTCATCAAGAGACCCATCTCATAGGAAATGTCATCCACAGGCTGAAAATCAAGAGTTGAACAGAAATCTACCAAGCAAATGAAAAACAAAAGAGCAGGAGGTGCACTCTTAATCTGAGACAAAACAGACTTTAAAACAAGGATTAAAAAAAAAGACAAAAAGGTGCCTTACATAAGGATAGAGGGTTCAATTCAGCAGGAAGACCTAAGTATCCTAAATGCGTATGCACCAAACACAGCAGCACCCAAATTTATAAAACAAGTTCTAAGAGACCTACAAAAAGATATAGATTCATGCACAATAATAGTGAAAGACTTCAACACTTCACTGAGAGTATTAGACAGATTATTAAGGCAGAAAATTTACAAAGATATTCAGGTCCTGAACTCAATATTGGATCAAATAGGTAAATGATAGACCTCTACAGAATTCCCCACCCCAAAACAGTAGAATATACATTCTTCTTGTTGTCATATACTCTAAAATTGACCACATAATTGGACATAAAACAATGCACCACAGATGTATAAGAGCTGAAATCATACCAAATGCACTATCAGACCAGAGCACATTAAACATAGAAGACTAAGAAAACTTCTCAAAACCATGCAATTATGTGGAAATTGAGCAACATGAAATGACTTTGGGGTAAATAATGAAATTATGTCCAAAATCAAGAAATTCTTTGAAACCAATGAGAAAAAAGATACAACATAACAGAATCTCTGAGACACAGTTAAGGCAGTGTTGAGAGAAATTCATAGCACTGTACACCCACATCAAAAAAATAAATAGATCTTAAATTATCAACCTAACATCACACCTGCAAGAACTAGAGAAGCAAGAACAAATCAAACCCAAAACTAACAGAAGACAAGAAATAACCAAACTCAGAGCTGAACTGAAGGAAATTGAGATCAAAAGAAAAACATTCAAAAGATCAATGACCCAGGAGTTTTTCTTTTTTTTTAATAATAAGATAAATAGACTGCTAACTAGAATAATAAAGAAGAGAAGAAAGATTAAAAAACACAATTAGAAATGACAAAGAAATTGTTACCACTGACTGCAAAGAAACAAAAATAACCATAAGATGCTACTGCAGACACCTCTGTGCACACAAACTAGAAAACTTACAAAGCAAAAAAACAGAAAAAGAAAACCAGAAACAGAAATAGAACTTGATGGATTCAAAGCTAAATTCTACCAGATTTACAATGAGCTCGTACCATTTCTACTGGAACTATTCCAAACATTGAGAAACTTCTCTCCAACTCATTCTATGAGATCACCACCAGCATCATCTCATTATCAAAACCTGGCAGAGACACAACCAAGAAAGAAAATGTCAGGCCAATGTTTTAGATGAACATTGATGCAAAATTCTCAATAAAATACTTGCAAACACAATCCAGCAGCACATTAAAAAGCTAATTCACCATAATCATGTAGGCTTTAGGATGCAAGCCTACATGCAAGTTTGGTTCCACATATGCAAGTCAATAAATGTGTTTCTTCACATAAAGAGAACCACATGAAAACCACATGATTATCTCAATAAATGCAGAAAAGGTTTTTGACAAAATTTAACATTTCTTCATGTTAAAAAAAAACTAGGTACTGACAGAACAAACTTCAAAATAATAAGAGCCATCTATGACAAACCCACAGCCAACATCATTCTGAATGGGCAAAACTGGCACAAGACAAGGATACCATCTCTCCCCACTCCGATATAACACAGTATTGGGAGTCCTACCCAGAGCAATCAGGCAAGAGAACAAAATAAAAGGAATACAAATAGGAATAGAGGAAATCAAACTATCCCTGTTTGCAGATGACCTTATTCTACATATAGAAAACACCATAGTCTCAACCCAAAAGTTTCTTCAGCTGATAAACAACTATAGAAAAGTTTCCAGATACAAAATCAATGCACAAAAATCACTGCTATCCCTATATACTAACAACAGCCAAGCTAAAAGCCCAGTCAGGAGGGTAATCCAATTTAAAAGTGCCACAAAAAGAATAGAGTTCCTAGGAGTATTATCACCTCCCTAGTTAACCGGGGAGGTAAAAGGTCTCTACAATGAGAATTACAAAACACTGCCCAAATTAATCAGAGAAGACACCAACAATTGGAAAAACATCCAATGCTCATGGATAGGATGAATCAATATTATTAAAATTGACATATTTCCCAAAGTAACATACAGATTCAATGCTATTCCTATCAAACTACTAATGACATTCTTTACAGGACTAGAAAAATCAATTTTAAAATTCCATTACTGGGTATATATCCAAAGGACTATAAATCGTTATACTATAAGGACACATGCACACGAATGTTCATTGCAGCACTGTTTACAATAGCAAAGACCTGGAACCAACCCAAATGCCCATCGATGATAGACTAGACTGGGAAAATGTGGCACATATACACCATGGAATATTATGCAGCAATCAAAAATGATGAGTTTGTGTCCTTTGTAAGGACATGGATGAATCTGGAGAACATCATTCTCAGCAAACTGACACAAGAACAGAAAAACAAATACCGCATATTCTCACTCATAGGCGGGTGAGAAAAATGAGAACACATGGACACAGGGAGGGGGTCTACTACACACTGGGGTCTACTGGGGGGAATGGGGGAGGGACAGTGGGGGGGGGGCTGGGGAGGGATAGCCTGGGGATAAATGCCAAGTGTGGGTGAAGGGGAGGAAGGCAGCAAAACACACTGCCATGTGTGTACCTATGCAACTACCTTGCACGTTCTGCATATGTACCCCAAAACCTATAATGCAATAAAAATTTAAAATAATAATAATAGTAATAAAATAATAATGCACACCTGGAAAATAAAATAAAATAAAATAAAATAAAATTCATATGGAACTTAAACCCCAAACAGCCAAGGCAATTCTAAGCAAAAAGAACAAAACTGGAGGTGTCATGTTACTCAACTTCAAACTATACTACATGACTCCAATAACCAGAGAGAATGCTACCAGTGCAAAAACAGGCACATAGACAAATGGAACAGAATAGAGAGGCCAGAAACAAGGCTGCACAACTGTGAGCATCTGATCTTTGACAAAGCTGACAAAAACAAGCAACAGAATAAAGACTCCCTATTCAATAAATGATGCTGAGATAACTGGCTAGCCACATGCAGAAGCTTGAAATTGCACCCCTTCCTAAGAGCACATACAAAAATTAACTTAAGATGAAATAAAAACCTATAAATGTAAAACTCAAAACTAAAAAATCCCTGGAAGACAATCTAGGCAGGACCTTCCTGGACAAAAGAACAGGCAAAGATTTCA
This sequence comes from Saguinus oedipus, assembly GCA_031835075.1. Taxonomy (NCBI): domain Eukaryota; kingdom Metazoa; phylum Chordata; class Mammalia; order Primates; family Cebidae; genus Saguinus; species Saguinus oedipus. Next base: position 49,121,091 of record CM063186.1, on the reverse strand, counting down.
TGACAAAGACACCTAAAGCAATGTAAGGAAAGCAAAAATGCAAATTGTATCTGATTAAATTTAAAAGCACAAGAAAGTATCCACAGAGCAAACAGACAATCTACAGGATGGGAGAAATTTTTTGCAAACTATGCATCTGACAATAACCAGCAATCTATAAGGAACTTAAACAAATTTACAAGAGAAAAACTTTCCCTTTTAAACGGTAAGTTCCAAATTCACACCATCTCTTTGTGAATGCATATGACTGTGTTCTTTCAAAACAAGTTAGGTCACATCTTGAAAGCTTTGCTGATTAGAAATTTTTTCTGCCAGATACGCTGAATCATCTCTCTCAGTTCAACATTCCACAGATGTCTGGGGTTAGGGGCAAAATGCTGCCAGTCTCTTTGCTAAAGCATAGCAAGTGACCTTTATCCAGTTCCAGATAAGTTCTTGGTCTTCATCTGAGACCACCTCGGCCTAGACTTTATTGTCCATATCATAATCAGCATTTTCAACAGAACCATTCAACTTGTAGCAAGGGCATTCCACAATTTCCCACATCTTCCTGTTTTCTTGTGAGCCCTCCAAACTGTTCCAGCCTCTGCCCATTACACGTTCCAAATTCGCTTCCACATTTTTAGGTATTTTTGTAGTAGTTCCCCACTTCTACCAGTACCAATTTTCTGTATTAGTCTGTTCTCACACTGCCATATATATATATGTAAACTACCTGAGATTGGGTAATTTACAAAGGAAAGAGATTTAATTTACTCACAGATCCACTTGGTTGGGGAGGTCTCAAGAAATGTACATTCATGGCAGAAGGTGAAGGGGAAGAAAGTACGTCTTACTTTCTTCTTTTTCTTTCCTGAAAAGCAGGAGAGAGAGTGAGAAAGAGGCAGAACTGTTAGACACTGTTAGACTATCAGATTTCATGAGAACTCACTCACTATCGAGAAAATGGCAAGAGGAAAACCACCCCCATGATCCAATCATCTCCTGCCAGGTCGTCCCCTGATACATAAGGATTATGATTCGAGATGAGATTTGGGTGTGGACACAAAGCCAAACCATATCACATATAGTTAAAATATAATATATAGAGAGCAATGTGTTCCCTACTTAAATATATATTAGTATTTCTATTATCTGATTGAAAAATAATAATTGTATATATTTATGGGTTACAAAGTGATGTTTTGAGATATGTGTACAATGTGAAATGATGAAATCCAGCTGATCAACATAGCCATCACCTTGCTTACCTATCATTATTTATGGTGAGACATTTGAAATTTTGTCATTTATTTTGAAATATGTTTCTAATGCTTACAATGTAAATATAAACTTAATGTTTATAATGTGTACATTTTATAATGTTTACATTTCAAAGCCCATTTTTCTCAATACATTGTTATTGAGTATAGTCACCTGGCCATGCAATAGGCCTCAAAACCTTTTCCTCCTATCTGAAATTTTTTATTCTTTCATCAACAACTCCCCATTCCCTCCTTCAGCACTTCCTCACCACCAGCCTCTGGTAAATATTATTCTATTCTCTACTTTTATTAGTTCACCTTTACTAGATTGCACAGAAAAAGTGAGATGGCACAGTATTTGTCTTTCTGTACCTGGCTTATTTAACTTGACATAATATTCTCCAGATTGATCCATGTTGTCATAAATGATAGGACTTCTTTTTAATGGCTGATGTTTTCATTGTGAATAAACACCACACTTTCTATTCATTCATCTGCTTTGGACTGTTTGCTCGCTTCCATATCTTGGCTATTGCAATGAACATGGGAGTGTAAATAAGTCTTAGAAATATTGATTTAAAGAATATGAAGACAATGATTAATTGAACATGTTATGACAGCATTGACCCCTCACTTGTCTACAAAAGTTTCAATGAAGAGCATGAGTAACTGATGAAGGTTTGCATATATAACCTTATAAATATATGTTCCTGATTTTGCTTGAGCAAAATTTGACCACTTAAATATTTACAATTATTTATGGTCACTGTATCAAACTTCATTAGCATAAATTGTTGCACCTAATGAGGAAACTGATTCCAAGAAACAGTGACTCTACCTAGTACTAATGATTTCACATGGTTTTCAAATTGTCCTTTTAATATGAAAAATATGAACAAATTGACTAGAAGAAAGTTAAAAGCTCTGATATCTTCTCATGTGAGATAAATTACGGAAAGTGAAATAAAGTTAATTCTGTTAGGTTTGAGAATAGATCCTAGAGGATCCTGAGTTCAATGGCAGACAGTTACAATACAATTTATTTGGCCGTAGTGAACCCATAAGGATTATTTAAGAAGAGAGTAACATTAAACATTTCATCAAGGAAGTTTAAACAAGCAGAGGCATATGATATGCAATGATTCGGAAATACTGAGGAAAGAGTGTTCAGCTACTATTCTATTTCAGTTGTCAGCATTTTGCCAAAAGTCTGGTATTCAGGACTCTGTTCCCAGACATGAGAAAAGTTAGAAAATGATAAGAACAATATTAAAATGAGAAGACAAACCAAAACACTAGAGGAAATTATTATCTACTCAGAACTGGGGGAAGAGACCATATGTACATTTCTAATATAGCAAGGGAATATTCAGAAAGATCTTGAGAAAATGATAAATCTTGTAGCAAGTTTATAAAACTTTAGGAGATGGCAAAATTGCAAAAGTCCTGTTCTAGAAATTTCTAGCAGAAATGTTCCAGCATTTACAAGGAAAGAGTCCTTAACCAAGCTTCTCTAAGAGCAATTAAACAACTGGTAGTGATCCCTTCTGCTGCTCTGTTAGACATCTGATGATACTACACACTACATTGCTGGCTCTGAAGATGGTGGCCATGAGCCAAAGAATGTAGGCGACCTCAAACAGCTGGAGAAGGCAAGGTAATGAATTCTACCCTAGAGTCCCTAGAAGAAACACACATTTATTTGAGGACTGCTGGCCTATAAAATATAAAGATAATAAATTTGTGTTGTTTTAAGACACAAAGTTATTCAAAATGTGTTATAACGGCAAGAGGAAACTAATAGAACTTGGCACAAATTCTAAGACCTGCATTGTCTATCTCACAAATGGCTTTCTCCAGTGTTGACGGGCAGCATCCTTTTCTTGCATGCTTGAAAAAGTGCATCAATAGTGCAAGGGGAGATTCATGGGTATGGCTCAAGTTGAGGAAAGCACAAAAAGAAAAAAAAAGCACAGTTTGTGTTTTAGGATTGTTAAAGTGATTGACACAATTTGTGCATGAGTAAACAAAAATGTTGAGGAATAGAGAAAAAAAAAAACAAATCTAGGATATTGGCTTTTAAACTCTTCTACATGACAAAACTACAATCTCCCTTTGAGAAAAACTATAAACACACAACCTAGCCTACAATCACTAAGGGTTCACGGATACTTTAGCCAGAGGTCAAATTTGTAGAGAAAATTCATGTATCCTGAAGGGTGGCTTATATATGCATAAAGATTCTTTCAACTTCACAGTTCTATGGTGGTTACACAACCTAATAATTAAGATACGGATGGGGTCATTGATAGACGCAAAGAAGGCAGAAAGAGGAGGTAGTATGCATGTGGGCTAATGGGCGAGGGGAATGGATGCATGAAAAACAAATTTTCATTTAAACATGATTAATCTGAGGTGCTTTTAGATCACTTATTAGGAGATATTGACCAGATCATTCAAAGCACAGGGATGGACTTTGGGCTAGTGTTTAGGGCTCTAAGTAATATTTGTGGGTATTAATGAAAAACAGTTTGATTACAGTTAAAATCTCTATGGAAGGTATAGAAGGAGAAATGAAAACACGAGGATCAAAATTGTGGAAAATATTCATTCTATCTTTATAGGCCTAGAAGAAGGAAGCTGGGGAATGGCTAGAGAAGAAACAGAGAAATAGGTAGTTTCACAGGAACCCAAGGAAAATGGGGATTCGGGAAAGAAGGCTTAGCAAATAGATCATTCTGAATAATTTTACCTTTACTCTATTAATGTTTGAAGACTCTATGAAAGTTTAACTCTGGGAAGTGAAATAATCAAATTTAATTTTTATGAAGATAACTTTGCCATTATGTATAGCATGAGCTGAATTTTAAGAGAAATTGAAGTCAAGTAGGCCAGAAAGAGAACAGTGGAAGGCAATTTAGCATGTAAAAAACTTAGCAGTAAAGCTAACTTAAATCTTTCACTTCATTTCTTTCAATGATAAATGAGATATATTTTTAAAATATGCTTTGCTTTGTTTTGGTAACTAAAAGCATATGTAAGCTGCTTGAGGAATTCAGGAAAATTGGTTGCAGTGAAAATTAATGTTACTCACAAATGGCAAAAGTTGTCTTGTGTAGAAAGAATAGAGTAACATGGAAAATTTGATGAAATAAGAATTATTGAATTCCAGACAAAGATTGTCCTTTTGTTTCATCGTCCCTTGTAAGAAAACGAAAAATAATATTTTTCTTCACCCCTGAAAACATGCCAGAAGAAATAGAAACTTCTAAGGTGTGTTTCTTGAGGCTTCATAACTTATATTCACTTGAGATATTTCTAAGTGTTTGCTAACTTAGCATAAAATTTAGAAGAGCTACATTTATAGCAGAAATGCTGATAACTGACATGATTTATTTGAAGTTCTATTTAGAGTGAAGAATGCATTAATATTATGAAAGTACAAAGGTAAACTGAAAGGTTTAACAATATGTGGATTATCTTTACCAGTTTAAAAGGAAATGAAAAAAAATGGTGCAGAATACAGATAGGGGCTATTAGAAATTCATACCAAAAAGAAAACTGCTGATCTATAAACTATTTTTGGAAGTTAGTTGGGCTGAGGACTGTGAGTCTGGTATGCTGTTAGTACTTTACGGATGTTAAAAGGTAAACATTGGTATAGAGCAATTTACGTAGGAAAACCGAGCTCATATTGTTTAAAGAAATTGTCTCAATCCGTAAGTCTGGCAAGTGGTAAACTTGAGAGAAACTGGGACTGAATCACTGTCTCTCATAGGGCTATAGCAGTGGTAGCAGCAGTGGTAGTAATACTAGCAGTAGCGGTTCTAATAGTCATTCTGTTTGTGACAGCTAACAGACAGCATTTATTCAGCATATGTTATATTTTAAGTACTCGTCTTAGTCCTTTACATGTTTTATATCATTTGTTTATCATGAAAACCAAGGCTTATTCTTATTCTATGTTATATATAAAAAACAGGAGGTACAGCAGTTGGCCTAAGGACAGGCATTTAGACTATATACACTGAATCTACGAAGTTGACTAGAGAAAGCATCAATCATCTTCGGCTAGGTTATTTTTTAATAACAGACAACTGTAAAAATTTTAAATGGCTTAAAGAGCAAAGGTTCATTTGTACCTCACATTCTATCTATTGCGAGGCAACTGTGTAGGGTTGTGGTGGCTTTGTTTTGCTTTGTTTTCACTTTTGTTTTTGTATTCGTTTGGAGGATTGTTTCAGATTATTTTATTTTCCTGTTTTTGTCAGATAAGTAGCTCCATCTGAGCTTCTACTATCGGTTAGTCTTGTGGAAGAGGAAAATACATAAATTAAGACTAATAATAAAACTGTGCAATAGCTTTTAGAACATAACTTCAGAAGTATATTTTCTCTCATTTTTTGTTAAACAAAATATGACACACATCCAACCCTGGTGCTATAGATAGAAAGTGTAATTTTTTAATATATAGGGACTCTGGGATAAATAATATATAGTGATGGGTAGTGAGTAGTTCGAAATATGTTGGATCATATAGGGATATCAGGATTTTTAAAATTATATTAGTTTTAGCTTCTTATGGAAGGTGATCAGTGGACAATTTCATTTAATTTTATGCCAAAGTGTTAATGCTATTATCCCAGTGTTTCATTCGTCATTTGTGAAAATAAACATGTATTTATTCAGCTGAAACTAGTAAATTGAGAGCAACTACCAATTTCTGAGACCAGTCTGAGCACAATGAATCTAAGACCAGAGAGAGAGAACTATGGAATGAGCCAAAAACCATACTAAGCAAAGCACCAGTGGAGAAGAACAAATCTAAACAATGTATCAAATCTCACAGGACAGAAGACTAAGGCAGACTGCATGGCGCCAGGAGGTGCTCCACTGGGATCTAGCTTCAAGAAAGAAATTGTCCTTCATATATAAAGAGTGCACTTAGCTGGCACCCTCTAGATGTATTTTGCCTTGGAATTCCCCTTGGCTTTCAAGCCAAGATTATACTTTATCTGGGCAGCCCAAGCATCTGAGCTGTGATTGAGTACTGTGATTTAGATTTTTTTACTGTCAATATGGTCCTCCTCTGATGGATAGTTTTGCTCTGGATTTTTCAGCTGGCTTGGCCGATACTTGTCAAATCTTTCTTACAGTCTGAGCCTCTTTCTGCACAGTTATAGTTCATTCCTATTTCTTTTCACAAGTTTTGGTTCTGCATTGTGGTCTGGTGCCACTAGGTGGCCAATTTGTCTTCCTGTCCCTTTCAGCTTTCATAGCGTGTTACCTCTGACTTCATTTCATTATTTGATTCCTGGAGGATCAAAGTGATATATCAGTTGGTAGAGCTTCTAAGGAAGAACTAGTAAAGCAATTAGATTAGAAAAAAAGTAGAAGTTGGAGGTGGCTGAAAGAAACACTGAGATTAATTTTCTAATATATGAACACTAATGTATAGCAAACTTTATTTCCTGAACTGATTGAACTAACATGACCCCATGGTGAATTGACCAAGGAATGCTCTAAAAACCAATGGGCATTGTAGATGTAATGCATTTAAAATGATCTAAATCATGCATGTACAAACTAATCAATTTTAAAAGAAATAAAATGCCACAAAATGGTAGAAGAGAAATGTTAAAAACGAGAAAAAGCTCACCCTGGTGATCCATATCACCTAAGTAAATATTATTTAAAGATGTTAACTACAGGTATTCCCAAGGAGATGAGAATCATTATTGGTTTATATCATATGTATAAATAATAATCACCTTTAAAAGTTTAGAATACATTCACATCAAGTGAGATTTTAGTGTTTAACATAAAATAATCTTTACTTTCTTAAGAAAATGTTTTTAAATGTAAAAATAATTCAGTGTATTTGGGAAATATAGACAAAAGCAATAAATGATTTGAGCATCCATACCTAATAATTATCCTTTACTTTTTTGCATACTCTTAAACTATTTTAAATATACATGTAAAAATTTTGTATGGCTATAATCAAATTATTCTACATGTTGTCCACATATTTTTCTGTGTACAGTTTTCTGTGGTGGTACCTAATCCTGCTAATTTGCATTATTATACATATATAATAGTTTATTACACAGAGTTAACTATGTGACTTTTTTGAATATACTTTTATTTTTAAACCTTTGAGTTATCTCAATTCTTCATTGTTATAAATATATTACAGTAACTGACAACATAAAGAAAATTATTTATTGATTGTTTTTGGAGTATATCCTCAAAAGCAGATTTACTAGGTAAAAGGTGACAAAACATTGTAACTACATATAAATATATTTCAAAAATAATTTTACTAATTGACCTCCCTTGTGTGAAAAGGAAGCTACATTCTCAGTTCCAATATTGTAATATAAATTATGTAAATTATCTATGTAATATAAGAAGAGGGCATTTGTGTTAATTACATATCTAGGTACCTGTGAGTTAGCAGATCTTTGTTATGTTTATTTATACACAGTATTTTCACCTTTGTGATATTTTGTTTATTACCTATGATGATATATATATATTGATGGATTCAGCAAATCTCTGTTAGTTTCACTCTGTGTTATATACTGTGCTAGGTGACGGAAAACAATGTTAAGGAAGTTAGACCAGGTTCCTTCTTTTCCAGAAAAGTCAGTGAAGTAAGACAGAAAATTAAACAGACAACTTATAGTGAATGTTCTAGTAGAGAGAGTATACAGCAAGAGTTTCTTAAAATAATGAAGGGTGGTTTCCTTGAAGTAATAACCTTTCAGCTAATAACTGATGACAGTCTAAGGTAAATCAAGCAAGAAGGGCAGCATAGTCTTCCACGTAGAAAACACAGCATGTTTGAAAGTCTGGTGTCAAGAGACAGCTTAGTACAATGAAGACATTCATTTATTTTCTTATTTAAGTTTTATTCTTTATTTCAGTAGGTTTCTGGGGAACAGGTGATGTTTGGTTACATAGATAAATTATTTAGTGGAGATTTCTGAGATTTTGGTGCACCCATCACCCAAGCAGCGTACACTAAACCCAATGTGTAGTCTTCTATCCATCATCCACCTCCCACACTTTCCCTTGTGTCCCCAAAGTCCATTGTATCATTCTTATACTTTGCATCCTCATAACTTAGCTCTGCTTTATGAGTGAGAACATATGATGTTTGATTTTCCAGTCCTGAGTTACTTCACTTAGAATAATAGTATCCAATTCTACTCAGATTGATGTGAATGCCATTATTTCATTCTTTTTGATGGCTGAGTAGTGTTCCATTGTAAATATATACCACATTTTCTTTATCCACACATTAATTGATGGGCATTTGGGCTGGTTTCATAATTTTGCCATTATGAATTGTGCTGCTGTAAACATGTGTGGGCAGGAATCTTTTTCACATAATGGCTTCTTTTCCTCTGGGTATATACCCAGTAGTGTGATTGCTGCATCAAATGTTTTAGTTTTTTAAAAATCTGCACACTGTTTTCCATAGTGGTTGTACTAGCTTACCTTCCCACCTGCAGTGTAAGAGTGTTCCCTTTTCACCACATCCAGGTCAACAGCTATTACTTTTTGAATTTTTTTTTTTATTATGATCATTCTTGCAGGAGTAAAGTAGTATCACACTGTGGTTTTAATTTGAATTTCCCTTATAATTAGTGACGTTGAGCATTTGTTCATATATTTGTTGGCCATTTGTATATCTCATTTTGAGAATAACTTTCATGTTCTTAGCCTACTTTTGATGGAATTTTTTTTTTCTTTTTTTTTCTGAGATGGAGTTTTGCTCTTGTTACCCAGGCTGGAGTGCAATGGTGCAATCTTGGCTCACTGCAACCTCTGCCTCCTGGGTTCAGGCAATTCTCCTGCCTCAGCCTCCTGAGTAGCTGGGATTATAGGCACGTGCCACCATGCTCAGCTAATTTTTTTTTGTATTTTTAGTAGAGACGGGGTTTCACCATGTTGACCAGGGTTTGTTTTGTTTTCTTGCTGATTTGGTTGAATTCCTTGTAAATTTTGGATATTAATCAATTGTCAATGCATAATTTGGAAAGATTTTCTTACAATCTGTGGGTTGTGTGTTTATTGTCCTGATTATTTCTTTTGCTGTGCAGAAGTTTTTTAGTTTAATTAAGTCTCATCTATTTATCTTTGATTTTGTTGTGTTTACTTCTGGGTTCTTGGGCATGAATTCTTTACCTAAGCCAGTGTCTACAGGTTTTTTTCCAATGTTATCTTCTACAATTTTTATGGTTTCATGTCTTAAATTTAAGTCTTTGATTCATCTCCAGTTAATTTTTATATAAGGTGATATACGAGGATCCAGTTTCATTATTTTTTATGTCGCTTGCTAATTATCCCACCACCACTTGTTGAATAGGGTGTCCTTTCTCTACTTTATGTTTTTGTTTCCTTTGTCAAAGATTAGTTTACTGTAAGTATTTAGATTTATTTCTGGGTTCTCTATTCTGTTCCATTGGTCCATACCAGTACCATGCTGCTTGGGTAACTATGACATAATATTATAGTTTGGGGTAGAATGTTCTGTAATATCTGTTAAGTCCATTTGATCCAGTGTATAGTTTAAGTTCATTGTTTCTTTGTTGACATTCTGTCTTCATGACTTGTCTAGTGCAGTCAGTGGAGTATTGAAGTCCCACACTATTATTGTGTTGCTGTCTCTTTCATTTATTAGGTCTAGTAGTAATTGTTTTACAAATTTGGAAGCTTCAATGTTAGATAGATACATGTTTAGAATTATGATATTTTCCTGTCAGAGTAGTTCTTTTGTCATTATATAATGTCCCACTTTGTCTTTTATAACTAATGTTGCTTTAAAGTTTGTTTTGTCTGACATAAGAATAGCTACTCCTTCTTGCTTTTGGTGTCCATTTGCATGGAATATCTTTTTTCACTCATTTACTTTAAGTTTATGTGACTCCTTATGTGTTAGGTGAATCTCTTGAAGACAGCAGAAACTTGCTTTGCAAACTCTTATCTATCCTGACACTCTATATCTTTTAACCGGAACATTTAGGCCATTTACATTCAAGATTACTATTGAAAAATGAGGTACTATTCTATTAATTTTGCTAGTTGTTTCCTGAATACCTTTTTTTCCTTGTGTTATTATTTTATAGGTATTGTGAGATGTATGCTTTAAGGAGGTTCTATTTTGGTGTATTTAAGATTTGTTTCAAGATTTAGAGTTCTTTTTAACAGTTCTTGTACTGTTGGTTTAGTGGTGAATTCTCCCAGCATTTGTTCGTCTGAAAAAGACTGTCTTTCTCATGCGTTGGGCACTCAGTTTTTCGGCTGCCTCATGGAGCCTGCAGTAGCAAGCCACTTCTTTCAAAGGGCCTGTGAATTTTCTCCACTTTTCTGTTATGTACCTGTAGCAGTTGTTGGAGCAAAAGTTTGCATTGTGAATCTCCCCATGCTGCTCTTTTTGTCTGAGTGGGAACTGCAAGTTTGTTCTGTTCCCTATTTGCCATTTGTTTTCCTTTGGTTACTGTCTGCCTTTGTAAAAGTGATTTGAGAAGTAGGGAAAGTTGTGACAAGTACTGGGACTGGGTGCTCTTTCTAGCTGTGTGATCTGGGGACAGATACTTAACCTCTCTGGGTCAAAAATGGAGATGGGACTAGTCAGAAGAAGGTACTAGTCCCATCTCCATTTTAACTTTAACTGTGATATACTGAAGAAATAGAAAGCAAGAAAATATGGTCAGAGCAACAGGGAAATGGTAATGAGATGACATGAAGGGCTTTATAGATCACATGAAAAAGTCTGAACTATTTTAGAAGAGTAGAACCCAGAAAACTATAGATAATACTACTTGAAGAGATGTGGAAAGATATTTACAGGAAAACAGGTAGCAAAATCTAAATGGCTTGGTTTCATGAAGTGGCAGATGAAGATGGAGAGGTTGAATAGTTTCTGTGAGATATGTGAGAGCCAGAATCAACACATCTCAGACGTTTAATGGAATCAGAGAGGCAGGAGAGTAAAGGAAAGATAATAGAATGATCTTTTGAAGACATTCCTCATCCACTGAAGGGAAGTAATTTTAAGTCATTAAAAAGAATGAATGTAAATATTCTTATAAAAATACAAATATTAAATATCAGTTTGACAACCATTTTGTCTCTTGGGGAAGTAGTCATTTCCTCAAACCTGGCTCAGTGGCATGAATTTGTGTTGCTTCTGCAATAAAGGTTGTTACTAAGAATAATGGAGTAAATTATGTAAAAAACTAAGGATGAGTCTGTATAAAGCTAACTGCTGGAAACTACATTGTAGTGAAATTTACCACTGTGAAGAACACTGCATTTTTCTTGGAAGATACTTACACAAGCTCTCAGTTGGAAGCATGAAGCCTTGAGAGTTTGGAGATTGAGCTGGCTCTAAGTTTTTGACTAAAGAAGAAAGTTTTATAATAAGCATTGGAGGACTAGATAGAAGGAAAAGTGGAGAAACTCTTGGGAGGGCTGATTGATTTGTAGTAGAGGTCAGAAAGCAAAGATGACTACTTTGGTAGGATTTTAATAAAAGTTTTTGAAGAAACTAGTAAGGTCAACTAGAGTTTTACAAGATTGTGTAATTGGAGTAGCTTTTGTAAAATATTCTTTCATCTCTCCTAATACTTCTCAGTGACAACTAAAAGCACATACACCGATACATGCAAACACACACACACACACACACATATACACATATTCTCTCTCTCTCTCTCTCTCATGTCAAAAGTGATTGAATTTCTCTATAAGGGTAATAAAGTTGAAATCTGTCTACCTCCTGGCACAGGGGTAGAGACTACTAGGAGAAGAGAACCTCTAATACTTGAATTGCAGGGAAGATTATGAATAATACATGGCTAAAGTGTTTCCATAGGTCAAAGTGACTTGTCTTAACATAAGGCAAAGGCTTGCCTTTCTTTAAAGGATAATTTTCTTAAAGAGAGCATAATCATGACTCACAGATAAATATTAAAAGAACACATCAGTGATTGTATTTTATTCACGAATTAACAAAGAAACCAGTAGATCTTACAACTAGTTCAAAGCAAAATTAGAATATTCACATTTGTATGCATCAGAGAATGGTAAAAATAATTTATTACTGGATGCACAAACTGGTCTATCCACGTGCAGTAATCAATTGTACATAAGTATTTAGTGTTTCTATAGATAAATATAATTTGAATTATTAATTTTCTACAATTTACAGAGGTTTAAAGTGACTAAAAAGTGAAAGGCACAAATAAGCTGGATTTGTGACATAGAATACCAAGTAATCTTTTTTATTTATTTGTATGTGTTTGTCCATTTTGAAGTCCTGCTTATGCTTCATATCTGCAGGTATCAGCAATAGAGAAAAACTTGTAGAGTCAAACCTCCAAGGTGAAACGTTACAAGTTATCTGAGCAAAAGCTCTCACCTTCAGTCCTGAACCTGAGACCATAAAAGTAAGTAGGTAAGATTTTTCTTATGAATTTCTTCTTTTCTAACATCAGTAATAAACAAAGTTTACTGGCTTCAGAAGTTATTTTTATGTCCCTTCTTACCGCTTCTGGAAAATTAGCAAAAAATTAATTTAAGGCCAATATCAAGCTAATAAATAAATCACAGTAAAATTCTAATTAAGAAAGCTGGGAGGAGAGGACAGTTAAAAATAATTAATACCTTAAGGGATTAAGAAATAATAATAGATGGGAAATTATCTAGGCACTTGCAATGTTATAAACTCAGTTAAAAATGAAGATCGGCTGTGAATTCACTGTTACAATATCACCTAATGAAATATGAAAAAAGCATTTCCTTCAGAGAATTTGAACATTAAAGTCAAATAGTCAAATGAAAGTGAATGCAATATAAAGAGAAATGGAGATTACTGGGCTGCTGGGATAGGCTCAGGGATTAATATATACATCAAAATGTTTTTTAAAACCCAAGGGGCTTTATATTGAAGATGAGTGAAAAAGTAAGAAGAGAGAGAAAGAAAAGGTGATAAAATAATGCCTAAACATTTCAATTTTTCATCTCTCAATGGGATTTCATACAAACTTGATGTAATTTATGATTTTCACAAAATAATCACCAAGGACTTGATGCTAACAAGTTTGAAAATTCGTTTCTATAATGCTAAATTTAATAAATGGGGAAATATGTTTAAAAATGAAGAAAACTGAAAGAAGCTTTTTCTCCGTCAACATAACAACATATAATCTAGCACTTTCTAGATTTTAATATGTAAATTATGGAATGTGGGGATGGATACTTTTTACATCTACAAATAAGCACCATTTATATCAATTTCAAAAAAATTAAAATTAATTATTTTTACTAACTTTCCTATAAAAAACAGGAAGTAACTGAAAAGAGAATAATTTCTCAAGAAAGCTTTTTTAACTTATAATTCTCCTGAAAATGTGAGGACAAAACCCATTTCAGTCCTCTGTTCCCGGCTTGTAGATGGCCATCTTCTCTCTGTGTCTTTTCATATTATACTTCCTTTATGTGTCTATCTTGGTGTCCACGTTTTCCCTTTTTATGCCAGTTATTACAATTATATTGCATTAGGACCCACACTAATGACTTTATTTAAATTTGATTATCTCTGTAAAGATCGTGTCTTCAAATAAAGTCACATTTTGAGGTTCTTGGGATTAGGACTCCAACACACCTTTGAGGAATGAAGTACACAATTCAGTGTATGGCAAATAAAGTCTGCATGGAACATAGTGCTTGGCATTATCTTTTTATCTTAGCAATGAGCTAAATAATGTATTATGCTGGTGGAAATTTTTACATACAAATATTAAGACATAATAGGCAAGATAGATATGAGGTAAAGTAGAAAATGGCATATTCACATCAATTTTTTAATTAACTTCATTTGTAATTTTTAATAGTTTTAGTTAATCAAATGCATTAAATCAAACCCAAGTATCAAATAAGTGCAGATAATGCTATTGGCAAATACTTGTGTTATTTTACTTTTTGTTATGTTATAATTAAATTAATGGAGGTTCTCGACATACAATATAAGTACTTTGTGCATTTAATTATAAAACCTAGTAAATCAGGATTTATATTTTGTTTTGTGGCATATTTTCCTTTAAAAGAATAACATCAAAGCAACTACTCTTTATACACACACACACAAGTGTGTGTGTATATATGTTGATGTATATAATGCATGTGTACACACACACATATACATATATAATTTTTTTCTGAGACAAGTCCAGATTGATTTAAATTATTTCTTATGCTGGCATATTTCTAACACAAATGCAAATATTATTTATATTAATTATCTTTTTGCTGCAAAGTATTCTTTGTTAAGGAAAAATATTTTATCAGATGAGACCAGCAAACAGAAACTGATTTTATACTAATACTGTTACCAGAAATAGCAGAGAGAGAGAGACAGCACAGATCAAGTCTTAGTACTCAGCTCTGTTGAAATAAAGTGTCATAGTAATCCTAAAAGTCAAGATGGGGGGAACTTAGTCTTTCAGTATTTGCTAATTGTTTCTATACAAATGAAATAAACTTTCTTCTATCTTCCTAAAAGGATGTAATTTTACAACTTGGAGTAAAGTACCCCAGGAGTTAGGCTCCTAACTTCACACAGAAACTGAGAGATAGGATTTTACCTTCCTTGTTGATAAAGTTTCAGACATGGCTCCCAGGATCTTGGGTATGAAAATCCTGTGTTATAAAACAGACAAGAGGCTTTTAAAATGATTTACATCTCAAAGGAGCAGATAAAGAGTTTACAATTACAGGTTTTCTAGAGTAAATTTCTCAAAAAAGGGAGTTCAGGGACATAGAGACAGGAGAAACTTGTCTAAAATTTTGTCATAATTGGTCTCATTGTTTTAAGGTATGTTTTGAAAATTTTTATCATGAAGGGATGTCGAATTTAATCAAATGTTTTTTCAGCATCTATTGAAATGATCATATGGTTTTTGTCCCTTTTGCTGAAGGGACATATAACATACCTTAATTTGCATAGATGGAACCATCCTTGCATTCCTGAGATGAATCTCTTTTGATGATGAAGAATGATCTTTTTAACATGTTATTGAACAGTTTGCTAGCATTTTATTGAGCACTTTTGCTTCTGTGTTTATCAAAGATATTGGCCTGCAGTTTTCCTTTTTAGTCATACCTTTGTCTGGATTGGGTATGCTGGCCTCATAGAATGAGTTTGGAAGTATTCTATCCTTTTCAGCTTTTTGAAATAGTTTAAGTAGAGCCAATATCAGTTCTTCCTTAAATTTTTTGTAGAACTCAACAAAGAAGAAATCAGGTCCTGTGCTTTTCTTTGATAGGAGATTGTTTTATTAATGCTTCAATCTCACTCCTTGTTTTATCTGTTCAAGGTTTTCTATTTCTTCATGGCTCAGATTTGATAGTTGTATATGTCCAGTAATTTATTGATTTCATCTAGATTTTTCAAATTGTTGGCATGTAGTAGTTTATAATAGTCTTATATTATCCTTTGTATTTCTGTGGTATCAGTTGTAATGTCTTATTTTTCATCTCTGATTTTATTTATTTGGGACTACTCTCTATTCTTAGTCTAGCTAAAGGTTTGTAAGTTTTGTTTATCTTTTATAATAACTCTTCATTTATTCTTTTGTATTGTTTCTGTAGTTTCAATTTCATTTATTTCTTCTATTATATTTATAATGTGTTTCTACTAATTTTAGTTTGATTTCTTCTTGCTTTCCTAATTTTTTGAGATGCATCATTAGGTTGTTTATCTGAAGTCTGTCTACATTTTTTTTATGTAAGTCTTTATTGCTATAAACTCCCCTCTTAATACTGCTTTTTTTTATATATCCAAAACAGCCATCTTCTACTGGGTATAGATCCAAAACAAGGAAATCAATACATTGAAGAGATAGCTGCATACTCATATTTATTGTGGCAATATTCACAATAGCCAAGGTATGAATTCAACCCAAGTATCCGTCAATGGATGAATAAAGAAAGAAAATACGATGCATTTACACAATGAAATATTATTCAGCCCTAAACATAATTAAATTCTGTCATTTGCAGCAACATGTATGAAACTGGGGAACAGCATTTTTAGTGAAATAAGCCAGGTGCAGAAAGACAAATATTGGATGTTCTCTTTCATATTTGGGAGTTAAAAAATTGGCTTCATGGAAATAAAGATTAGAATGATAGTTAGCAGACAATGAGAAGGGGGTGAGGGGGTCATGAGAGGTTGGCTAATATTTACAAAAATACAGTTAGAAAGAAGAATAAGCTCTAGTGTTTGATATCACAGCAAGGTGACTTTATACTTAAAAAGAATTTATTGTGTATTTAAAAATAGCTAGAATTTGAAATGTTTTCATCAAAGAGAAATAATAAAAGTTTGAGACAATGGATATCACAATAACCCATTGAATTTGTTACATTATATGCATGCATCAAAATATTACATATACCCCATAAATATGTATAATTTTGATGTATCAATAAAAATAAATAAGCAAAAAATTTCAGTCTAGGTGAGAGGAACATTAAGATCTTGGTCAACTGTAAATATTTTTTGAAGGAATGAATGAGCATTCTACAAAGAAGTGTATTAACAGCGATGGTAGATATAAAGAAAAATTAAGACACAGACTCATAATATTTAGTAAAATTTAATTTTTTTCTAATTTTTATTGCATTATAGGTTTTGGGGTACATGTGCAGAACATGCAAGATAGTTGCATAGGTACACATATGGCAGTGTGCTTTGCTGCCTTCCTCCCCTTCACCCACACTTGGAATTCATCCCTAGGCTATCCCTCCCCAGCCCCCCCCTGCTGTCCCTCCCCCATTCCCCCCAATAGACCCCAGTGTATAGTAGACCGCCTCTCTGTGTCCATGTGTTCTCATTTTTCTCACCCACCTATGAGTGAGTATATGCGGTATTTCTTTTTCTGTTCTTGTGTCAGTTTGCTGAGAATGATGTTCTCCAGATTCATCCATGTCCTTACAAAGGACACAAACTCATCATTTTTGATTGCTGCATAATATTCCATGGTGTATATGTGCCACATTTTCCCAGTCCAGTCAATCATCGATGGGCATTTGGGTTGGTTCCAGGTCTTTGCTATTGTAAACAGTGCTGTAATGAACATTCGTGTGCATGTGTCCTTATAGTAGAACGATTTATAGTCCTTTGGATATATACCCAGTAATGGGATTGCTGGGTCAAATGGAATTTCTATTTCTAGGTCCTTGAGGAATCGCCACACTGTCTTCCACAATGGTTGAACTAATTTACACTCCCACCAACAGTGTAACAGTGTTCCTATTTCTCCACATCCTCTCCAGCATCTGCTGTCTCCAGATTTTTTAATGATCGCCATTCTAACTGGTGTGAGATGGTATCTCAATGTGGTTTTGATTTGCATCTCTCAAATGACCAGTGATGATGAGCATTTTTTCATATGTTTGTTGGCCTCATGTATGTCTTCTTTTGTAAAGTGTCTGTTCATATCCTTTGCCCATTTTTGAATGGGCTTGTTTGTTTTTTTTCTGTAAATCTGTTTGAGTTCTTTGAAAATTCTGGATATCAGCCATTTGTCAGATGCGTAAACTGCAAAGATTTTTTCCCATTCTGATGGTTGCTGATTCACTCTAGTGACTGTTTCTTTTGCCGTGCAGAAGCTGTGGAGTTTGATTAGGTCCCATTTGTCTATTTTGGCTTTTGTTGCCAATGCTTTTGGTGTTTTGTTCATGAAGTCCTTGCCTACTCCTATGTCCTGAATGTTTTTGCCAAGATTTTCTTCTAGTGTTTTTATGGTGCCAGGTCTTATGTTTAAGTCTTTAATCCATCTGGAGTTAATTTTAGTGTAAGGTGTCAGGAAGGGGTCCAGTTTCTGCTTTCTGCACATGGCTAGCCAGTTTTCCCAACACCATTTATTAAACAGGAAATCCTTTCCTCATTGCTTGTTTTTGTCTGGTTTATCAAAGATAATATGGTTGTAGATATGTTGTCTTGCCTCCAATGCCTCTGTTCTGTTCCATTGGTCTATATCTCTGTTTTGGTACCAGTACCATGCTGTTTTGATTACTGTAGCCTTGTAGTAGAGTTTGAAGTCTGGTAGTGTGATGCCTCCCGCTGTGTTCTTTTTGCTTAGAATTGACTTGGCTATGTGGGCTCTCTTTTGGTTCCATATGAAGTTCATGGTGTTTTTTTCCAGTTCTGTGAAGAAATTCAATGGTAGTTTGATGGGGATAGCATTGATTGTGTAAATTACTTTGGGCAGTATAGCCATTTTCACGATATTGATTCTTCCTAACCACGAACATGGAATGTTTCTTCATCTCTTTGTGTCCTCTCTTATTTCGTTGAGCAGTGGTTTGTAGTTTTCCTTAAAGAGGTCCCTTACATTCCTTGTGAGTTGTATTCCTAGGTATTTTATTTTCTTTGTAGCAATTGTGAATGGTAGTTCGTTCTTGATTTGGTTCTCTTTAAGTCTGTTTTTGGTGTATAGGAATGCTTGTGATTTTTGCACATTGATTTTATATCCTGAGACTTTGCTGAAGTTGCTTATCAGTTGCAGGAGCTTTTGGGCTGAGGTGATGGGGTCTTCTAGGTATACTATCATGTCGTCTGCAAATAGAGACAATTTGGCTTCCACCTTTCCTATTTGAATACCCTTTATTTCTTTTTCTTGCCTGATTGCTCTGGCTAGAACTTCCAGTACTATGTTGAATAGAAGTGGTGAGAGAGGGCATCCTTGTCTAGTGCCGGATTTCAAAGGGAATGCTTCCAGTTTTTGCCCATTAAGTATGATATTGGCTGTTGGTTTGTCGTAAATAGCTTTTATTACTTTGAGATATGTTCCATCAATACCAAGTTTATTGAGGGTTTTTAGCATAAAGGGCTGTTGAATTTTGTCAAATGCCTTCTCTGCGTCAATTGAGATAATCATGTGGTTTTTGTTTTTGCTTCCGTTTATGTGGTGAATTACATTTATAGACTTGCGTATGTTGAACCAGCCTTGCATCCCCGGGATGAATCCTACTTGATCATGATGGATAAGTTTTTTAACGTGCTGTTGCAATCGGTTTGCCAGTATTTTATTGAAGATTTTTGCATCTATGTTCATCATGGATATTGGCCTGAAGTTTTCTTTTCTTGTTGAGTCTCTGTCAGGTTTTGGTATCAGGATGATGTGGGTCTCATAAAATGATTTGGGAAGGGTTCCCTCTTTTTGGATTCTTTGGAATAGTTTCAGAAGGAATGGTACCAGATCCTCTTTGTGTGTCTCGTAGAATTCAGCTGTGAACCCATCTGGACCTGGGCTTTTTTTGTGTGGTAGGCTCTTAATTGCTGCCTCAACTTCTGACCTTGTTATTGGTCTATTCATAGTTTTGGCTTCCTCCTGGTTTAGGCTTGGGAGGACACAGGCATCCAGGAATTTATCCATTTCTTCCTGATTTAATCAATGTTCAAAAATCACAAGCATTCCTATACACCAATAACAGACTTAAAGAGAACCAAATTAAGAACGAACTGCCATTCACAATTGCTACAAAGAAAATAAAATACCTAGGAATACAACTCACAAGAAATGTAAAGGACCTCTTTAAGGAAAACTACAAACAACTGCTCAACGAAATAAGAGAGGACACAAACAGTTGGAGAAACATTCCATGTTCGTGGTTAGGAAGAATCAATATTGTGAAAATGGCTATACTGCCCAAAGTAATTTACACAATCAATGCTATCCCCATCAAACTACCATTGAATTTCTTCACAGAACTGGAAAAAACCACCATGAATTTCATATGGAACCAAAAAAGAGCCTGCATAGCCATGTCAATTCTAAGCAAAAAGAACACAGTGGGAGGCATCACGCTACCAGACTTCAAACTATACTACAAGGCTACAGTAATCAAAACAGCATGGTACTGGTACCAAAATAGAGATATAGACCAATGGAACAGAACAGAAGCATCGGAGGCAACACAACATATCTACAACCATATTATCTTTGATAAACCAGACAAAAACAGGCAATGGGGAAAGGATTCCCTATTTAATAAATGGTGTTGGGAAAACTGGCTAGCCATGTGCAGAAAGCAGAAACTGGACCCCTTTCTGACACCTTACACTAAAATTAACTCCAGATGGATTAAAGACTTAAATGTAAGACCTGACACCATAAAAACCCTAGAAGAAAATCTAGGCAAAACCATTCAGGACATAGGAGTAGGCAAGGACTTCATGAACAAAACACCAAAAGCATTGGCAACAAAAGCCAAAATAGACAAATGGGACCTAATCAAACTCCACAGCTTCTGCACGGCAAAAGAAACAGTCACTAGAGTGAATTGGCAACCATCAGAATGGGAAAAAATCTTTGCAGTTTACACATCTGACAAAGGGCTGATATCCAGAATTTACAAATAACTCAAACAGATTTACAGAAAAAAAACAAACAAGCCCATTCAAAAATGGGCAAAGGATATGAACAGAAACTTTACAAAAGAAGACATACATGAGGCCAACAAACATATGAAAAAGTGCTCATCATCATTGGTCATTAGAGAGATGCAAATCAAAACCACATTGAGATATCATCTCACACCAGTTAGAATGGCGATCATTAAAAAATCTGGAGACAGCAGATGCTGGAGAGGATGTGGAGAAATAGGAACACTCTTACACTGTTGGTGGGAGTGTAAATTAGTTCAACCACTGTGGAAGACAGTGTGGCGATTCCTCAGGGACCTAGAAATAGAAATTCTATTTGACCCAGCAATCCCATTACTGGGTATATATCCAAAAGACTATAAATCGTTCTACTATAAGGACACATGCACACGAATGTTCATTACAGCACTGTTTACAATAGCAAAGACCTGGAACCAACCCAAATGCCCATCGATGATAGACTGGACTGGGAAAATGTGGCACATATACACCATGGAATATTATGCAGCAATCAAAAATGATGAGTTTGTGTCCTTTGTAAGGACATGGATGAATCTGGAGAACATCATTCTCAGCAAACTGACACAAGAACAGAAAAAGAAATACTGCATATACTCACTCATAGGTGGGTGAGAAAAATGAGAACACATGGATACAGAGAGGCGGTCTACTATACACTGGGGACTGTTGGGGGAAATGGGGGAGGGACAGCGGGGGTGGTTGGGGGGGAAAGCCTGGGGATGAATACCAGGTGTGGGTGAGGGGGAGGAAGGCAGCAAAGCACACTGCCATGTGTGTACCTGTGCAACTTTCTTGCACGTTCTGCACATGTACCCCAAAACCTATAATGCAATAAAAATTAAAAAAAAAAAAAAAAACTCCCTGGAAAAAATAATAAATTAAGTCTGTGGAAAACACAGAAAACCCACAAGATGGCAGGAGGGCCATATACATGGAGGTTGCTTGGTTACTTTCTTTATCTTCACCTCCCCAAGTTCCTCATCTGAAGACTTTTGTGTTTAACATTTTAACATATTTTTGCTTTGAAATGTAAATGACTTAAGACATATAAAGGGGAGATTATAACATAAATAAGTTAAAAAAATCAGAAAAATCATATAGCAAAGAAGCATAACTAGAGTCATAATATTAAACCATTCAAAATAAATTCCCTTTAAAATATCTTATGCTTTAGTTTGAAGAGAAATATGTTTACTGAATAAGACCAAGTATCAGGAAGTTAGGGATCTATAAGAAAAATTCTTAGTATATCAGAAGCTTCCAGGGTATGCTAACCCTCAGAGTGTTTGTTAAAATATAATACAAAAGGAACTTGAGACTTTTATAGAACATTATTGTGATTGACTCTATTGATGACATTTGACTTCCTAGACAAAGTGAATAGGAATTGATATGTATTCTAGATGCCTAGAATAACAGACAAATATATCAGAACACTAGAGATAAAATCCGTGAAGTTTCAGAGTAAGGTTTAGAGAATTACAATATTGCAGGGTATGCCAAGGCCTGTTCTATTCTACTCTAAAGAATGAACAAGTTGTTTCTCATTACTCTGTATGAATAATAAAGAGACATAGCCCTTGGATTTTGGAGACAGCACATATACATTTAGTAATGTTATTCTTATTCCTTTATGATGACTTAGATGGCTACTAGTTTTGAGTCCAGACTATGGTACAAGCTGCTCTGCTAATTAGGTTATAAGGCACAACAGATCCAATGGGTAAAGATTTTGTGTTGGATCTCTAACAAGTACCAACAGGAAATCCAAGGCAGAGATCTTTAGGGTTGTGGAACATGGTAACACTTCTACAGTGCAAATGGCTCTCATTGTAGAACTAGGCCTTAGTGAAGACTTAAAGCCTAGAAGAGTGAGATCTGAGATTTACACTGAGACATGCTTTCATGGGCAGTAGGTAGGGTGCAATAGCCACCTATTTTGAATTCATAACTGAATGATAAATTTATAACTGCACTTGAGAAAATACAAAAGGTTCAAAGTAATTACATATACAATGGCTGAGACTACACTGGTAGCTATAGATTTATGCCAGTGCCTGTCTATTAGCTCACATCGACAGCTTCTTAGAGATTCTTATGTCTAATTGATAGAGAAAGAAGCAACTAGGCTTGGTTTACAGTAACTGTATTTGCGCTAGTCATAGAGGTAGTGCTGTCACACACATAGGGCTACTTCTGTAGTCACACTCAGTAGTAACCCTAAAAGAAGGTGAAAAAAGAAAATCCTCCCATGGACAGATAGAAAACTGGGTTACCAACTTTGTATACAGGGTGTATTAATATGTCCCCACACTGCTAATAAAGTCATACCCCAGACATAGTAATTTATAAAGGAAAGAGGATTATTTGGCTCACAATTCAGCATGGCTGGGGAGGCAACAGGAAACTTATAATAAAAGGGGGAGAAAACACACCCTTCTTCACATAGCAGCATCAAGGAGAAGTGTAGAATAAAATGGGCAGGGGAATCCCCTTATAAAACCATCAGATCTTCTGAGAACTCATTCACTTTCATGAGAACAGCATGGAGGCAACCACCCCCATGTTTCAATTACCTCCCACCAGGTCCCTTGCACGACATGTGGGGACTACTAGAACTACAGTTCAAGATGAGATTTGGATGGGACATAGCCAAACCATATCAGAGGGTAAAGTAGATTGGAGTTCTGATGTTTATAAATCTTGTGAAACGTCACATGTGTTAACGGATTTGGTCAAGGACTTGGAAGAAGAAAAATTAGAAAATTAGAGATCAAGTAGTCCTAAGAGGAAGTGTGTGAGTGAACTTTTGGGGAGGGCGTAAAGCATGTGGAGCTTTGTGAGCATGTAAATTTCCACTGGAGCTCATCTACCAAATAAAGTGAGTAGAATGACCCAATCTAAAAATGGAACTGTGAATGAAGTGGCTATGGTGACATCAAAGAGGACTAAAAATTGATCCAGCAACATAGAATCTTTCTCACTAAAGCTAATTTAGCTACAGCTGTTACTGAATCCCCAGCAAGCAGGCAACAAAGAACGACAGCCTCCCATATGGCAACACTCTTGGAGGAGACCAGCCACTGCTTCAGGTTGATTGCATTAAATCCCTTCCACCTGATGGGGAGAGTGGTTCTAGTGATTTTAGAATTTTCCACACAATGGATGTGGGTTTCATTTTTTACCTCCAGTTCCTATAACAGCAACACTACCTGAAAACTTTTGGGTGCTTTATCAGTTGGCAACACATCCTGCAAAGAATTGCCTTGGACCAAGGGTCATTTTACAGCAAAAGTTTCATCACATACCTCGCTACTTAGAAGTACCTGCTCTCTCAGATTGGAGGAGTGGCCTTTTACAAACAGCTGGAAAAATGCCTTCTCAGTGACAACTTGCTATGGGATTGGGCACTGTCTTTTACAATGTGAAGCATAAAGAAAACCAATGTCCAACACAAGATAATATACAAGGTATGAATGTAAAATTGTTCCATTACATTATCATTTCCAGGAATCCATGTGTGAAATATATCTTCACAGCTTTAAGCTTTTCCAAATTACAGTTTCTCCAAGAGATGCTACAAGGGTTTAACTGAACTTGAATCTACAACTACTTATTGGTTGTTTGGGCCTTTTAATATCAGTTGACCAGCAGGCAAAAGAGGTAAATAAAGGAATTACTGTATCATCAAATGTAATCAACCCCAATTAGTATAAGAAGCTAGAGTTATTGCTACATCTTGGGAGCAATGTGTTTTCATACTGGTAATTGGGAGCAGTGAAAAGTTAACTAAAACTATCATAGTGACCAGATAAAAAGAACAATCACAGCCTAATCAATACCCCTTTGATAATCTGGGTTACCTCCAATAGGCAAGTAGGCAAGACTAACTAGCTGTTAGCAAGGAGCAAGATTAATCTAGAATGGGAGGTGAAGGAAGAAGGAAATGAATATAACTATTGATTCAGATAAACTGCAAGAGTAGGGACCTCAACTTGCTTTTTCCATTAACTATTTTGTGTTAATTTTCCTAAATTAAAGGTCACTGCCCTCATGAACGGGATATTGTAATGGACTGGTTTAATTACAAGTGGGAGTTGAGTGATGGAAACAACTAGACATTGTATAGAAAAAAGTAGATCTATACAATTTTTTTTGCATGTCACTTGAAACACCTTCACCCCCTTCTTTAGCTGCAGCAAATACTCTCATACAGTTTTCCACAAGCTTGGGGCAACTTCACAGCAGTCTTTTAATTTTTGTTTCCTGTCAGAGGAATTCTCTTTGCTTTTTGTTTCAGATATCAGTGGGGACATATTCATACTCACACTTATGCAAACTGAAATTACAGAGAAATTAATTTCAACTGAGCCATTGCTAACCAGTGGGAGAAGGTTGTTGGCATATAAATGCTCCCTTCTCTCTATGCCCAGATGGCAGTTCCAAGGCACAGGTCTTAAGGCCCCTGAGAAAATCTGTGCAAGATCAAACACTAACTGCAAACTCAATAACACATCCTTTTATTGGATTTCTTCTCTTTCTCGTTTACTTCCCACCTGTTTGTCTTTCTTGCTCCCAGAGATCATTTACCAATTAAGCTACCAGCCCACAAGCATTAGTTTCCAGTTTTAATTTTCAGTTCTAAACTCATCTTAGACATAACTCCAACAGTCTGTGAATACATTTTTTTGTAAAAAGTCATTAAGGAGGGGAGAATTTAGGTGAACTTGGAGTTGATTTAATTAAATGTATATGGAAATACTAACATCCAAAGACTGCTCAGAACAGTGGCAGTGAACTGGTTTTTTACTATTTTCTACTATAGTTCAAGAGTGCATTAACTAATGGCCCTCAAATATATGTCTTTGTGTGTGTGTGTGTGCGCGCACATGTGTGCATTTATGTGTAGTGGGTTAGGATACATATATATCCACTTAACACACTATATATGTGTGTGTATGTGTGCATGCCCACATATATGTGTAGTGGGTTAAGATAGATAGATAGATAGATAGATAGATAGATAGATAGATAGATATGTACCTTATATATCAATATCCACATACATATATCTTTACATATATGTATATATATCTTAACCCACTATATATGTGTGCATGCGTGCATGTGTGCATGTGTGTGTGTGTGTGTGTGTCTTAACCCACTAGTGTCTGTGAATGTGACCTTATCTGGAAATAGCATCTTTGCTGGTGTAATTAAATTGAAAATCTCAACTCGAAAGATAGTCACATAGCCTTCTCCCCTTGTGTTTTCCCTGGGTGTTTCTTCTGTGTCTGTATCTCAGTTCTCTCTCTCTCTCTCGTTTTTTATAAGACAGAAGCAGAGATTGGAGGGATACATTTGCAAGCCAAGGAACACCATGGATTGCCAGCAGCCTCCAGAAGCTCAGAAAGAGACAACAAATAGATTGTCTCTCAGAGCCTTTAGAAAGAATGAAGCCCTGACAGCTCTTTAATTTTGAACTCCTTGCCTCCAGTACTGTAAAATTATAAATTTCTGTTGTTGTAAGCCACAAAGTTTGTCATAAATTGTTACAGCAGTCCTAGGAATCTAATACACTTACAAATCCAAACGCAAATTCAGTTTCCATCATTTTGAGATGTCACCATTAAACATTGATTCAGTGACATGATTTAGAGCTATGTATAGAAACTATGTTAATAACTAAAGATTTGGTATTATGTTATTTAAGTGGCATTAATTTTTGAAGCCAGTGTTCATAGCTATGATCTGAAGTAACTCCAAACTAAAAACATAATAGCCAAATGAGAGCAAAATGCATTTTAATTAGAGTTTATTTTCCAACTTAATAATTCAACCAAACATTGTTTAGGTAAAGTCTGGGGTTGAAGACTCAAGCAGTGTTTCCTTCTCTCCTCCAAATCTATCAATTATATATTTTCATGAGCAGATAAAAAAAGGATGAGAGAGAAGATATATATATATCTTACCTGTGCCTGAATTCCACATGGACCCAGAAAGCAGAGATTTGAACAAGCAGAACCATTGAGCTCTTTAAAGGAATTTTAATCTTAAGGCATACTAGCCCTATCTTACAGCAAAATGCAACAGTCCCCAACTTTTTGGCACCAGGGACCTGTTTCACTAAATACAATTTTCCCATGGACAGGAAGGGAGGGAGAAGGTTGGTTTCAGAATGAAATTGTTCATCTCAGATTATCAGGCAGTCTCACAAGGAGTGGACAACCTAGATCCCTCACATGCACAGTTCACAACAGGGTTTGTGCTTCTATGAGAATCTAATGCCTCCACGGATGTGACAGTAGGAACTCAGGTGGTAATGCCCTTTCACCTGCTGCTCACCTCCTGCTGTGCAGGCTGCTTCCTAACAGGACACAGACGAGTAGTACCAGTCCACGGCCCAGGGGTTGTGAACTCCTGGCATATTGTGTCTGATTAATGCCTCTAGCTTTGACAACTCTATCTCTGAGAAATGAAGTGTCAAGAAGAGGGAAAATAAACACATGCGCCACCATGGGCATAGGAGCAAGATGAAGACAAAAAGGATGTATTTTCTTCCCTACAAATAAATTCACACAACATTTTCCTACGTATTTGGGGTTTCAGCTTGATCTGTAAGCTCGGTCTCATGATCCAGTTTATCTTACCTGTAATTCTAGCAATCTCCTGAGGCTGCAAATGTATCTAAAATTATTCATCAAATATTCAGTGGTGAAGTTAACAAGTTTTTTAGATAAAAGTAAGTTTTTTGACAGAACCATTTATATAAGTGGCGTACTAAGAAAGGATTAACAACTAAATATCCCCCCAGCATTACAAATAAAGAACACACAATCAGTACAGTGATTATGACCTACTATATAGTAAAAGATATGTAGTTTCCATAACACATATATAGTTACTAAAACAGAAAAGTTACAGTAAATGGAATTGAAAAATTTAAAATAAGTTTTAGCAATATCTTATATCTTCTGAATTTTTTCAGCCTGAATGAGGGAAGTTAGTAATGGTAAATTTTGTCTTCCCTTTTGTGCCCTCAAGAAATATTTTAGTAGAGTGTATATTTGTTCTAGATCTTCCTGTCAGGTTACAAGTTGCTTCTTTAACTTCTTTTAGCTCATATTTCCCTCCCTCCCTATGGCTACTTACTAGACATCTCCATTACAATTACCATGGAGTTTTGTTCATGTCATGGTGCCTGAGCTCACTCCAGAGTTACTGATTCAGAATCTCCAAGGTTGGGCCAGGGAAGCTGCATTTTTAACCAGCAGACCAAAAACAACTGCAACATTGCAACAAAAGGCAAAACTGACAAATGAGATATAATTAAAGAGCTTCTGGACACCAAAAGAAACTATTATCAGAGTGAAGAGACAACCTACAGAATAGGAGAAAACTTTTGCAATCTACCCATCTGACAAAGGTCTAATAGCCAGAATTTACAAATAACTTAAACATATTTATGGGAAAAAAAAGAGAAAACCTCATCAAAAAGTGGGCAATGGATATGAACAGACTTCTTAAAAGAAGACATTTATGGCCACACGCAGTGGCTCACTCCTGTAACCCCAGCACTTTGGGAGGCCGAGGCAGATGATTGCCTGAGCTCAGAAGTTTGCAACCAGCCTGGGTAACATGGGGAAACCTGGTCTCTAATAAAAAATAAATAAATAAATAAATAAATTAGCCAGGCATGGCAGCATACGCCTGTAGTCCCAGCTACTTTGGAGGGTGAGGCAAGAAAATTGCCTGAATCCAGGAGGTGGAGGTTGTAGTGAGCAGAGATCATGCCTCTGCACTCCACCACAGGTGACAGAGCGAGACTCACATATGAAAAAAAAAGCTGAACGTCATTATCACCAGAGAAATGCAAATCTTTCTGATACACTCAAATCTGAGAACCCTCTATATAAAGCCCACCCATATTATCTGACTCTTTCAGTGTTTAATTTAGCTCACAATTCTTGACCCCAAAGTCCACACCCAGCACTGTGCTAGGAGGCCCTTCTTCCCACACCACATCACATGAAGTCATATTGCATCAAAGCCCATCTATTTTGTTCATAGTCCGTGATGACTTTTAGTTCACTCACATCCCTACTTGGATTCCTGAGTAAGCCTCCATAAATATATGCTGGGATTGCTGGGACACCTTTATTAGAACCTCAGTAAGGGTTGTGATCTCAGCTTCCTGCCCTCAGTGCCCACTCCTGTGCTATGTTCCTGATGTCAGGTTCCCTGGTTATCTTACTACTTCTCATCCTCAACAGGAAATGTCTTCCCAGGATGAATAAAATAATCTTTTTATCTTGGTTCAGGGACTAAAATTACAGACACAAGATAGCTCTTTATTTAGTTAATGATGACTTCAAGACTTGTAGGAGTCAGGACTAATTATGCATCCCTGGATTTGGTTACTCTAATGACTCTGCTAATAGACAGTGTGAACAAATGAAATCAGCAATTGACTTGAATTTTGTTTGTTATAGATTTCCGATACTCCATAGAAAGAGTGCTTGGGAGCCTCTTTGGAAAAGGTAGACTGAGTCCAAAAAAGTGGTTTTCATTGGCTAAACAAGGGCTAACAAAACTTTCTCTTAAAATATCTCATGATATTTAAAACAATTGTAAAATTAACCTTTCAGAACAAAAAATTATCTTTAGTACTCTATTTGTAAAATATATTTATTAAAAAATTCCTCTCCATTTTGTATATTTGGAATAGTGGTAAAAATTTTGAGCAGTAGAATAATCGAGGCTAGATGTCAAAAGCTACTTTTACTGCCAAGTGGCTCTCAGGGGAAGTTCAGCAATTAAGAAAGCAACCCCTACTCCATCCCCAGAGGTGAGGGGTTGTATTTGCTCATAAGATTTTGTTTCTATCTATATTTTGCTTCCATCTGAAATATCAGAAGTAGTAAAATATGTCCTGGAAAACCCAAGTGGTCAGGGCTGACTCTAGACTGCTTATGAAGGAAGGGAAACATCTTTATCAGTCACCAATTTTATGATGGGACTTTGATGTGAGTGGAACAAGTAGAAACTTTATGGTTAAAGTTGATTTTGAATCTCGACTCAAATGCTTACAAATGGTCATAATTAGGAAAAGGATTAAACTTGGGTTCCCATTTCCTTTTCACATGGCGATTTCTGTGCCTGAACTGTTCTTATCTCCCTTGGTTCATCCTTTGTTCACCTGTATCATTGAAGGGGATGTAGGTTCTCATGATTCAAGAGCCATTTAAGCTGTTCTATCCTGGATAGCTGTCTTCTACCCACAGTTAGATTAGGTTGATGCTTTTCAAAATAGTGTGACGAGGGACCACTAGTTTTCTTTGTTTAAAACCTGATCCTGAAAAACTTTTTTCCCATTCTGTTGGTTGCCAATTCACTCTAATGACTATTTCTTTTGCTGTGCAGAAGCTGTGGAGTTTGATTAGGTCCCATTTGTCTATTTTGGCTTTTGTTGCCAATGCTTTTGATGTTTTGGTCATGAAGTCCTTGCCTACTCCTATGTCCTGAATGGTTTTGCCAAGATTTTCTTCTAGGGTTTTTATGATGTCAGGTCTTATGCTTAAGTTTTTAATCCATCTGGAGTTAATTTTAGTGTAAGGTGTCAGAAAGGGGTCCAGTTTCTGCTTTCTACACATAGCTAGCCAGTTTTCCCAACACCATTTATTAAACAGGGAATCCTTTCCCCATTGCTTGTTTTTGTCAGGTTTGTCAAAGATCAGATGGTTGTAGATATGTTGTGTTGCCTCTAAGGGCTCTGTTCTATTCCATTGGTCTATGTCTCTGTTTTGGTACCAGTACCATGCTGTTTTGATTACTGTAGCCTTGTAGTATAATTTGAAGTCTGATATTGTGTTGCCTCCTGCTGTGATCTTTTTGTTTAGAATTGACTTGGCTATGCAGGCTCTCTTTTGGTTCCATATGAAGTTCAAGGTGGTTTTTTCCAGTTCTGTGAAGAAAGTCAATGGTAGCTTGGCAGGGATAACATTGAGTTTATAAATTACTTTGACAGTATGGCCATTTTCACAATATTGATTCTTCCTAACCATGAACATGGAATGTTTCTGATCTGTTTGTGTCCTCTCTTATTTCGTTGAGCAGTGGTTTGTAGTTTTCCTTGAAGAGGTCCTTTACGTTCCTTGTTGGTTGTATTCCTAAGTGTTTTATTCTCTTTGTAGCAATTGTGAATGGCAGTTCGTTCTTGATTTGGCTCTCTTTAAGTCTGTTATTGGTGTATAGGAATGCTTATGATTTTTGCACATTGATTTTGTATCCTGAGACTTTGCTGAAGTTGCTTATCAGTTTTAGGAGTTTTGGGGCTGAGACGATGGGGTCTTCTAGATATACAATCATGTCGTCTGCAAATAGAGACAATTTGGCTTCCTCCCTTCCTATTTGAATACGCTTTATTTATTTTTCTTGCCTGATTGCTCTGGCTAGTACTTCCAGTACTATATTGAATAGGAGTGGTGAGAGAGGGCATCCTTGTCTGGTGCCAGATTTCAAAGGGAATGCTTCCAGTTTTTGCACATTCAGTATGATATTGGCTGTTGGTTTGTCATAAATAGCTTTTATATTTTTGCAGTTTACCCATCTGACAAAGGGCTGATATCCAGAATTTACAGAGGACTAAACCAGCCCATTCAAAAGTGGGCACAAAAGAAGACATACATGAGGCCAATGAACATATGAAAAAATGCTCATCATCACTGGTCATTAGAGAAATGCAAATAAAAACCACATTGTGATACCATCTTAGGCCAGTTAGAATGGCAATCATTAAAAAATCTGGAGACAACAGATGCTGGAAAGGATGTGGAGAAATAGGAACACTTTTACATTGCTGGTGGGAGTGTAAATTAGTTCAACCATTGTGGAAGACAGTGTGGCAATTCCTCAAGGACCTAGAAATAGAAATTCCATTTGACCCAGCAATCCCATTACTGGGTATATATCCAGAGGATTATAGATCGTTGTACTATAAGAACACATGCACATGAATGTTCATTTGCAGCACTGTTTACAATAGCAAAGACCTGGAACCAACCCAAATGCCCATTGATGATAGACTGGACAGGGAAAATGTGGCTACACCATGGAATACTATGCAGCCATCAAAAACGATGAGTTCGTGTCCTTTGTAGTGACATGGATGAACCTGGAGACCATCATTCTCAGCAAACTGACACAAGAACAGAAAATGAAATACCGCAAGTTCTCACTCATAGGTGGGTGTTGAACAATGAGAACACATGGACACAGGGAGGGGAGCACTACACACTGGGGTCTGTTGGGGGGAATAGGGGAGGGACAGCGGGAGCTGGGGAGTTGGGGAGAGATAGCATGGGGAGAAATGCCAGATATAGGTGAAGTGGAGGAAGGCAGCAAATGACACTGCCACATGTGTACCTGTGCAACTATCTTGCATGTTCTTCATATGTACCAGAAAACCTAAAATGCCATAAAAAAAAACCTGATGCATCATGGACCAAAAACTTTTGTAAAATAGACAAAATGTGAACCATCAAAATTATGTAAATCATCAGAAAAAACAATTGGACCTTTGGATATCATTGCAATGTTGAATTGTTATACAATTTCTAAATGTTTAATCTCAATGTCTGTACTTAATTGATAGATTTGTAGTTTCAAACACACATTTTCTGAGGAACATACTAGTTTAGGAGACTCTTATGAGATTTATGCCAATTATGTGTCTTCTTAGATGCCTCTTCTCTTTTTCTATAAACATATTGTGGCAAGTTACATTTTTCTTTCTTGTATCACAAGCTGTGAGCTCAGAGGGAATTATGTAGTAAATCTGTACAAAAATATGTATCTGGAGAAATTCCTTGGTAAAATTTGGTAAAAATACCCAATCAAAATATCTGGTTCTAATTATTAATGGAGAGAATATTTATAAATTTTCTGGTGTATCAATAAGTGCGTTCTTGCCTCTCTCTTGTGCTCTTGACACAGATAGAAGTCCTTTGGCCTTCCTCCTTTCCTATGCTTCTACCACTGGTTTTATGAGCCAGTACCATCTAGTGCTGCTCTGAGCCTCACACTGGTTTTGGAAAGGCTATCCGATGCAACAATGCCAAGTGAGAACATTTCTCTCTTCACTTTTTAAGTTCAGAGGTACATGTGCAGGATTTACAGGTTTGTTATGTAGCTAAATATATGTCATGGTGGTTTGCTGTACAGATCATCCAATCACCTAGGTATTAAGCTCAGCATTAATTAGCTATTCGTCTTGATGCTCTCCCTGCCCACAACCCCCCTGACAGGCCCCAGTGTGAGTTGTTCTTTCCCTGGTGTCCATGTGTTCTCAAAATTTAGTTCCTACTTATATATGAGAACAAGTGGTGTTTGGTTTTCTGTTCCTGTGTAGTTTGCTGAGAATAATGTCTTCCAATTCCATCTGTGTCCCTGTAAAGGACATGATCTCATTCCCTTTTATGGCTGCATAGTATTCCATGGTATATATGTACCATATTTTCCTTACCCAATCTATCACTGACGGGCATTCAGGTTGATTCCAAATATTTACTATTGTGAATAGTGCTGTGCATGTATCTTAATAATAGAATTATTTATATTTCTTTGGGTATATACCCAATAATAGAATTGCTAGGTCAAATGGTATTTCTGCTCCTAGGTCTTTGAGGAATCTCCACATTGTCATCCCCAAGGTTGAACTAATTTACATTCTCATGCACAATGTAAAAGTGTTCTTTTTTCTCAACAACCTCACCAGCATCTGTTGTTTCTTGAATTTTTAGTAATAGCCATTCTGACTGGTGTGAAATAGTATTTCATTTTGGTTTTGATTTGCATTTCTCTAATGATCAGTGATGTGGAGCTTTTTTTTTTCTTGTGATTGTTAAGATTGTTAAAACCCAAAACTTTAAGAACCCTAGAAGAAAATCTTAGCAATACCATTCAGGGCATAGGCACAGGCAAAAATTCATGATGAAAACAAGTGAAAGCAATTGCAAGGAAAGCAAAAATTGACAAAGGGATCTGATTAAACGTAACAGCTCTGTGCAGCTAAAGAAACTATCATTAAAGTAAACTGACAACCTACAGGGTGGGAGAACATATTTGCAATCTATCCATCTGACAAAGATCTAACATCCAGTGTCTACACGGAACTTAAACAATTTACAAGAAAAATAAAAGACTCGAATTGAGAATTTAGAGACTACTTTGGAACTATGATTTTTAGGGATGCTCCATGTTTACTGTGTTTTCACTTGAAGAAGATGCCTTATGAAATACAGTACAAGTTTTCCTACTTTGAAATAGGTGAAAATTTGGGCTGGAAGCCTTTAATTCTCATTCAGAGCAAACCTAAACTACCTGTAACTCAGGATCTTAAAATGATGATGAGGTCTCATTCTAGATGTGTTAATTATTTACCTCATTTCAGGTCCTATCCTGTGGGTCAAAATATATGTGGAGCCTAATTGATCCATGAAATTGAAATATTTACTTTTACTATACAAGGAGGTGCGGGTAAACTTGTAAATATGGGGGTCCTTGTCACTTCGGAAGACAACCATCAGTATGAATAAAAGAGATTGATGTATTTTACAATACATAGTATATTTTATTTTTTAAATGACGACTGTAGGCAGAAACATTTGCCAGTGTTATTTTAAAAGTCACCCAGAGATTGAAAATCAAGGGAGAACTTTTTAATATAAAAGGTGATATATGTAGGACACCTCTTCTAAATCTACAAGATACATAATAGAAAGTGGAGATGATATGGTTATAGTGCAGAATATGTTGTTATAGCCAAGGCCAGATTCCTGGTTAGGGCTGACTAGCTGGGGGTTCTGAAAGGTTTTTCAGTCAGTAGAGGCCCTGGGTTCATGATTCCTTGTCAATCATAATGCAGACATCATAAATGCATGAAATATTTTTGAAAATAGTCTTTATAACCCAGTT
Source organism: Saguinus oedipus (assembly GCA_031835075.1). Classification (NCBI taxonomy): domain Eukaryota; kingdom Metazoa; phylum Chordata; class Mammalia; order Primates; family Cebidae; genus Saguinus; species Saguinus oedipus. The sequence continues at coordinate 49,086,381 of CM063186.1, read as the reverse complement.
AATAGGGAATTCCAACATGTTATAAACAACAATTCATTTTTTAAAATGAAGTTAAACCATTGATAATCATTGAGTAAGACTGACACAGTGCAGAAGTTATATTAAAAGTTTACTTTTCAAGATTTAGAATATTGAGAAGGATTTTGTAGCACCATTGCTTTTTAGTCTGTGCTGGCAGAGCCATTAAAACAATGTCAGAGAAGAAGGAGGAAAGACATGACCCTACTTTATGTCAAATGGTCTCATGATCTATAGTTAACTATGGGATGGATGAAATGCTTTATGAAAAAATAAGTACAACGTGTCAATACCTGATATGCTTTTTTCTAACAATAAAACAGGGAAAATGTGCCCTTTTAAAGAGGGTTAGCATTGGTTCAATTGCATAACAACCCACTTGAGAGCCAGTATCGGGTAATAAAATGCCTGCTGTGGTTCACATGTTTGGCCTCAGTCTCTGATGTCAGAGATGGGAGCCACCTCTACTCATGATCTAAAACAACCAATTCAAGTAAGATGTCAGCCCTCACTGGGATGAGCCCAAAAGAGTAGAGAACACACCCCCTCTTGGTTTGTAGGAGTGATCTCACCAACTTTATTTGTTTCATTTTACTTAGGTCATTTTTTTTCAGCATTCTCCAATTTATGTCTAGCTAGTAGGAGTTCTGTGGCAGCAATATCATATGGCTTAGTAATGAAAATTCACTTCTAAGAGCAGATGAAGAGATTTTTTAAAGCTGTAATAAAGACATCTGATCATTCTTTGCACTAAATCAGATTAGTGCCTCTATTTTTAGGAGAAATATAAACCAGCAGCTGAATGAAATAGACTCTTCCCATATTATCAGCAGAATACACAAGATATTTATTCTTTTTGTTTATAAATTTTCAATTATAGTTTCTAAAAATAAATATAAAAAAGAAAAACTTCTAATTTTTTAGAATTTGTTTCTAATTTTTAATAAATAAAATAAATAATATATTACAGAGGAATTTGAAAGCCCTTGATTTTAATTTATTATTTTTTAAATTTATAATTTAATTAATTTTTAATTTTCCAAGAGTAATTATTATCATTAATATAATAATAAGATTATGTAATTCCATGATTATATACAAACCCATACTTTCCTAATTTGTAATCTTGGGTGAAAGCATTTTTCTTTCAAGATTTTATATATATATATGTGTGTGTGTGTGTATATATATGTGTGTGTGTGTGTGTGTGTGTGTATGTATTTTTATATATATATACATGTGTATATATATGTATACACACAGGTATATGTACATATGCATGTATGTGTATATAAACATGTTATCTATTACATATATGTTAGAAAATAGTGCTTAAATGTTCTTAATATTTAAAAATTTTACATACATACATTGTTATATGAGTGATCTGGTTTGAATTTGTGTGCCCTTCCAAATCTCATATCAAATTTAAGGAGGGGCCTGGTGAGAAGTGATTGGATCATGGGGGTGAATTACCTTCTTGCTGTTCTCATGACAGCGAGTGAGTTATCATGATATCTGATCATTTAAAAGTGTGTGGCGCCTCTCCTTTCTCTTTCTCTCTCCTGCAGCCATGTAAGTTGTGCCTTGCTTCACCTTTGCTCTCCGCCATGATTGTAAGTTTCTGGAGGCCTCCCCAGCCATGTGAAACTGTGAGTCAATTAAACCTCTCTTCTTTTTAAATTACCCAGTGTGAGGTAGTTCTTTATAGCAGTGTAAAAACAGACTAGTACACTAAGTGAAGAACAATATTGAGGTTTATAAAAATAATATATTTATATATCTAGTAGTAATAATTGTTAACATATTTCTACTACTCTTACTTCTACAGATTATATAATCATTATAAAATGTAATTTGCAGTGTCATACTCTGTAACATCAACACTGTTTTCTACAGATTCTAACTAATAAGGGAAAGAGACCCAGTGTCACATGCTAACTGAAATATAGTATCAGGTTTATTGCATCAAAATTCAGGCTGTTATATCAGAGAACAATAGCCTGTCCTGAAGCCAAAGTGAGGCTTTCAACTCCTTCTACCCAACCTTCCATAGTAGAAAGCTCACTACATTTCTTCTCTTGCTTCAACTTGGCTCTCTGTTACAAAAGTAATTAGAAGTCCTCTTGTTTGAAGATTCATGTCTTATGAATAGCTATATAGAGCAGGTGCTAATTATTAATCTGTTTCTGTTTTATAAATTATAGAATAGAGGTAGTTATATGATGATGCTAAAGTGAAATAAAAATGCTGGTTTATTTTCAGGTGTATTTTATTCCAAAAGATTTGAAAAATGGGATAAGTAGGTTATTCAATGGCATATTATACCTACACATAAATAAGCAACAAACCTACAGACACAGAGTTTCTACATGATCTTGATGGCTGTTTAAAATTAATCAGATATTTGATTTTTTCAAACTCAAAATATAAATTATATGTTCTGAAATATATAATATGTATAACTTACTGCAATAAGTAGAAAATAACTTGAATGATTTTGATGTTTTAAATGTAAACATTGAAAATTTTAATAAAATTGAATGTTAATGCTCTTGATAAACATGGTACTTTTTAAAAGTATGGAAGCACTTCCCATTATCCTACTTATAAGAGACATAGAGAATTTCATGACATAGATTATTTTATCTCAAGGAAAATAACATAATCATAAACAAAAAAGGCATGTAGTCAGAGGCTAAAGGAAAGGCCCAAGAAGTGATGTAATTTATTTTTGTGAAAACCCCTGCATATCTTAAATTCCTTAGATTGTTCTAATTTGGATACCATTAAATGGTACTAATTCAATAGGGTTTTTTTTGAGAGAATAACTTTAAAAATCAAAATTAAAATAAAAAAACACTTTTATGGAATTATTCATTTTCCATAAGGTGAGACGGAAACATAATAGCACATAGCATTCATTATGTGGTTACAAGCTTGTTCCTCTGCTTTCTTGCATAGGGAGCCAGGTAAACAGGCAGTCTTGTTACTATATTGTCAGTTATTAAATGTGCTTATGAATGTATGATAAAAGTATATTAAATATTTTGAAGGTTCAGTTTATCTTCTCTGAAGAGTTGTCCATTGAAAAAAAATCAGTGCATAAGTATAAAATTTATTTTCGATGGCATACGTCTGTAAACAACAGTATTTTCTTATATTCTGTCATAGAAAGCTGTAATGTTAATCTAATAAAAAGAATCAGATTGACCCATTTTAGACATTTTCCTTTCTACTATATGACTGCTTGGAATTTAATGCATGAATTAACTTAATGAAAATGTCAGACTAACTGCAAGAAACTTGGGATTATAGAAATAACAGAACCGTACTTGCTAGTTACCAACAAAGCTATAAATTCTTAATACAGACATTCACCATTAACAATCATAGAAGTAAAGGTAAGACATTACTCAAGAAAGGAAAAATGGCACAGCATAAGGTATCAATTAAAAGCATAAAAAGGCAAAGCCTCCCAGGAGGATACTAGCCACAGGAAGATAACAACGGGTTGTAAACATGGGAAGCATTGTTTTCATCACTCTAACTGCAGAATGGAGAAATGGTGGGAAAGGTAGCCAGAAAGGATACGGTCAAATAAGTTAGAAAACCATTATGTACTTTTAGGTGAGATGATGGTCACTTGAGCTGGAGAGAGTATTGGTGGAAACTGGGACAACTGGAGTGACTAGGAAAATATTTAGGTGATAAAATCAAAAGAACATGATGCCTCATTTTAGGAAAAGGAAGTATGAAGTTTGCCACTTAGGTTTCTGGTTTGTGTTAATGAATGTGTGAAGCTGAAATTCACTGAGATAGTGAACACTGAATGAGCACCACAGTTTGGGAGGTGAATGGGAGGTGGACAAACATAGGAGAAGGTGGAGAGCGTGTAATTTTGGACAGTTGAGGTTGGACATATTTACAGAATCACTAGGCAATGTAACCCCAGAGGTCACTATTCACAGAGAACATAATGAGTTTCAACAACAGAGTTTTCATTGAAGAAGACTATTTAAAACATTTAACTGGAAACTATGAGTAGTTATATAAGCTTGAAATTCAGATGGATCAAAGTTGAATATAATTGGATTTTAGTGAATCTAAAAGAATCATGAATTTTAATATCCATATTTTTAATGTATCACTGAGAAGAAATATTTAAATTAAAGTAAACTATGAAATTTTATCTATTCTAAGTAAGATACATTATTTTTTCAGATCATATGTTAAACTATGAGAAAAAGTTTGTCTTAGAATTGATTAAATACGAACTAAATTGGAACTTCCTAACCATTTGTAGCTAATTTTAGCTATATGCATGGATGAGCTTGGGAGTGAGAAATATCTGTAAAATATCTGAGAGAAGGAGTAAGAAATATCTGTAAAATGGCAAAAGAAAATCTAATACTTAATGATCTGGATAACGGGGAATGATTCTGCAGAGAAATCATTGTCAGTAGGCTATAAGAGAAACCCAGAATGAGAAAAACAGTTCTAAGAAGAAAAAAGCAATAGTACTACATATTACTGAAGCATTCACAGCATTTATTAAAATAGAAGTATTTGTTGATCTAAGGAGGACTAATTGTGCTTGAGTGGTGGGAACAGAATCAAATAGAGTAAGTTGAATAATAAGGGCTAATTTAAGACATACACAGGAAGAAAAACACAAATTTCAAGAAGTTCAACCTGAAGGGGAGGAGGCAGGGTGGTAGGTGGGAGATGGGTGATTAAAGGGAACTTTACTTTAAAAGATGAGAAATAAATGAGCATGTCCAGAATACCAAGGAGGAGGATCCAGCTGATTGTGAGAAGTTGAAAGATTAGAAAGAAAATAGCATAAGATTTCAGAGAAGATAAAGATGGATCCAAAGTACAAGTGAAGAATTTGGTCTTTGACAACAGGAGGGTTAACTTCCAATTTCTTTTCTTTCTTTTTCTTTCTTTCTTTCTTTCTTTCTTTCTTTCTTTCTTTCTTTCTTTCTTTCTTTCTTTCTTTCTTTCTTTCTTTCTTTCTTTTTTCTTCTTTCTTTCTTCTTTCTTTCTCTTTCTTTCTTCTTTCTCTCTCTCTCTCTTTCTCTCTTTCTCTCTCTCTCTCTCTCTCTCTCTCTCTCTCTCTCTCTCTCTCTCTCTCTCTCTCTCTTTCTTTCTTTTTTGAGTTGGAGTTTCACTCTTGTTGCCCAGGTTAGAGTGCAATGGCATTCTCAGTGCAATCTCAGCTCATTGCAACCTCTGCCTCCTGGGTTCAAGTAATTGTTCTGCCTCAGCCTCCCACAAAACTGTGATTACAGGTGCCCACCAATATGCCTGGTAATTTTGGTATTTTAGTAGAGACAGGGTTTCACCATGTTGGTCTGGTTAGTCTCAAACTCCTGACCTCATTTGATCCACTGCCTTGGCCTCCCAAAGTGCTGGGATTACAGGTGTGAGCCACTGCGCCTGACCAATTTCCAATTTCTTTGCAAGTTCCATTAGACTGTTTTTGCACTGAGACAAAGAAGTGCCTGAGGCAGAATAAATTATGTAAAAAAAAAAGGTTTAATTAGTTAACGATTCTGCAGACAGTATAAGAAGCATAGAGCTGGCATCTGCTTCTGATGAGACCTCAGGAAGCTCAGAATCATGCTAGAAAATGACAGAGGGCTATTATGTCATATGGTGAGAGGGGCAAGGTGGGGACAGGGGTGTCACATAGTTTTAAACGACCAGATCTCTCATAGACTCACTCATCACCAAGGGAATGGTGCTAAAGCCATTCGTGAGGGATACAACACCATGATCCAAATGTCTCCCGACAGGCATCATCTTCAACATTGAGGATTACATTTCAACATGAGATTTAGAGGGGACAAATATTTACACTATATCAGAAGCACAGGGAAAGGCAGATCTTTGGGGACCAGAGTTAGGCAGACACGTCCAAAGAAAAGATATAGAGGGGAGAGAGGTCAGTGCTACACTATTCAAACTAGTACACGAACTGGTATGAGTTTGCACACGGTTTGTTACCAGTCTTCAACAAGAAATGTGCTTGCCCAAAATGAAAGTAAAAGTTATGAAATGTGATTTCAAGTTAAAAATATTTTATCTGTTGAAGCTTCTGATAACAAATTGGCAGCAGTGTTTTGTATGCCTTTGGGGATTTTTACACTGTATTATTTAATAATATATATTTTAATTTTATTTCATAAAAGTGCTGTCCCACAATAAACAAGACCATCACCTTTATCATCACTAACAACAACTAAACAATGCCTTTGATCACAGATCATTGAGAAGCACTAGTTTTCTGCTCATTTTCAGTAATGTTATTGTAATTATAAACCACAGGATCTAAGTTAGGTGATGGTAGAATGAAGGAAGGACCAAGCTGATTATGTGAGTGATGCTAGAGAGGTTAGTGGAGCACAGTTTCTTAGGAGAACAGTCAGTATTTCATAGACACATGCATATAGTCCGAGAGCAGGAGTTTGAGATAGTGATTTTGGAAGTGAAGCAATTAAGACTTTATTTGCAGTTAGCTCATGAGGAATGGCTGAGGAAGTCACTAGAGGGAATTATATGAAGGAACTGAGAGGCCACTGTTTGAGATAAAATGTCCAAGAAAATGTTAAAGTCACCAAGAATGGCAAATCATCCAGTCAATGGGAAGCCATTGATCCAAGTTCCAGTGGAGGAAAAATGGAAATTCTGCAGGGAAATGAAAGGCAGGAGGTAAAAAGGAGAAGATTTTGTTTGTAACAAAAATCCCTTCAGTAGTTAGGGGAACAAGAGTATATGTAAGATAAATGATGTAGGAAGGAAAATTCAAAGGAGAAAATACATAAAAATATAGAGGGAAATAAAATTTAACAAATTCCATGTAGAAAACAGCACTGTCTCCTCCACTGCCTCATTTGGAAACTGAGTTCCTTTCTGTGGCCTGAAGGATGAATCAAGTTTACACAAAGGAGTTTTCTGATAACAAATGGTTTAGTTTAGTTTTGTTCTGTTTTTTGGTTTTCAAAACTGATAGCTAACGGAATTATTTGATCACAAACGTGACATTTTGGAGCATGTAGTATAAATGAATTCATAGTGAATCAGCAAGAAATACACAAGTGATATGTAGACTAGCCCTAGGCTGGAAGTATTGCTTCCATTAAAACTTTCCCTGTCCTGAATATTTTGTAGTAATAATAGGAGAAAGAAAACTAAGCCCACAGGAAAAAAAAATAAACTTTTGACTCTCATTTTCTCTTCCCTTTAAGAGTTTTATATCCTAGTATACATCTCATTGCCTTCTCATTGTGACGCTTTGACAATCTTATTTTGCCATTGATCGGGGGAGAAATTTTTCTCCTAAAGAAGAGTTAAGAAAGTAGACAGTGTGGCTGAGAAGTTACTGAGTGTGCAGGACCTTGAATTTTTCTTTGCAGATAGCAGTTCACCAAATGGGGTTCAAAGTCAGCCAGTCAATCTGATTAATATTAAATATTTTAAGAAACTGTGAATATTTCAGAACATTTATTTATTAAGTTACCCATAAGGTAAGATGCCAAATGATTTTCTTGTATTTATCTTTGATGAAATATTTAGTAGATTATTAACATTTTTGTTTATTCTGGATTCACCAACATACCATATGAGGCATTACATGTCATCACCCCTTTATACATTCTCCCATATAATATTTGCTTCCTAAATAATTAGTGGACATGCTGAGATTTGAAAACTAAATTTAGGGTGGCAGTGGTAGATTTCTTGATGAGATTATTCTTCTCATGAAGTTTCTGTGAGTGGATTCAGGTACTATTTTTTGTTTTCTTTTGCTAGGTTGTAAATATTACAGTCTTATTCTCTTTGATGTTAAAATCTGTGTGTGCGCGCATCTGTATGTGTTGATGAATATGCACGTGCATCCAGGGAAGAAGGAAAGGTAGAATATGGGCGGGACGGGTCTCAACCAGAAGCAAGATTGTCCCGCCAGAAAACACATTTTGCAACATCCGGAGAAGTTTTTGTTTGTTAGAATTGGGTTGGGTCGGGTGTGCTACTGACATCTAGTAAACAAAAACATGCCAATGATACTGCAAAGTCTTGTGCAATGCATAGGACAGAGTCCAGCAATAAAGAACTGCCAGGCCTGAAATGTCAGCACCTGTAAAGTTAAGAATCCCTGGCCTAGTCAAACATAGCATCAGCTTAAATTTTTTGCACGGACCAGATTATTTGAGTCCTGCTTAACATTGCAACGAAGAAATGCTTTCTGAAGTATTTCTCAATTTTCAATTTTTTATCTGCAAGTTCTAAGCTGCCGGATATTGACGTAATGACTAAAGTTTTGAACATAATCTTCCTTCTGATGAAATGGGTCTAATATGACCTTCATCATATGGTTGCTGGAAAAATTAAATGACATGCATATAAAAAAAACTTATAGCAGAAAGAATGCGCAACACATTAGTATTTTCTTCATTTCCAACAATATTGTAATAATTTTAATGATTTAAAAAAATTATTTTTTAACACTGCAGTTAAAAAAGCCTATAGATATTTTAATCTATGGAATAATAAAAAAGGAATTATTGAGTGTTAACTTAGTAATTCCCTTTGCTTTTTTTCTATAAATTCTTCATGGTTTGCTTCAGCAAAAATTGTTTTATTACCTTATTCATGATTTAAAAATGGGAAATTTTGGAGACTGTTGCATTGGGTTAGAAAGTAAAGCTATTTATTTCTTTTAATAACCTTAAGACCAAAACATTTCTCTAAAATGAAATATTTATTTATTTTCCTGAAGAAAAAAATACTTGTATATATGCATATATAAGTTTCATACATCTAAAGATACCTCAGAATATTCTAGAAGATTTTCTCTAAAAATACATTTTTAGCCCTCTTAGCAAGATGTGTTTGGTTATTTTTTATTCCACATAAAGAGTAATTTTACTCTTTATGGTAATATTTTATACAAATAAAATATGAAAAACTTATATCATTCAGAAATTTGTAATTCCAGGTTAATGAAAATATAGAGAAATTAGTGAATGCTTATATTCCAGATCTTCATACATAATGCAATCTTAAATCCTGATTTTTTTCTTTTTTTGGCAAGGAAGAGATCAAAAGTTTTCATGCAGTTGAGACATTTCAATATGCATACATTTTCCTCCCATTTCTTTCCTTTCCTCAGGCAAGCACACAACTTTAAAATAAAATTGCCTGTTTAGTAGTTTTTATTTAATTCTAGAATCCTTCGAAAAGTGTTAAATGTTTATCTGACAAGGTTAGCTATTTTTCAGCAAACATTATAAATCCAGAGTTTAAGTAGTTATGTACTTTTATGATGCATATAAAAACAGACACCCTTGAATTTACGAAGTTTTCCATTCCATGCAATACTTGAGAGTTAATAACAGTTTCCTCTTCTTTATCACAACGTGTGACCCACATTTATACAAGGATAAGATGTCTGAGAGTTCTTTCAAGAGACTTAAAATTGCTGGTTTCTTAATATGAAGATCACATATTCCGGCATATGCAAGATTATCCATTGTGAAAGAAAACTCTGACATTTGTAATTATTTATTTTAAGATAATTATTTTATTTTAAACCCAAGGAATGAATAATGCTAACAAATGTAAAGTATAAGAACTGATTTGGTCCCTGTGTGGTAGGGAGATATTGATTAGGCTATTGAGCATGTCCTGGTAAACACTCAAGATTTTCTAAAAATCATAAGGTTCCACAGAGTTGCTTCATTTTTTATTTGTTTTCAATGTAAGGCTAGTGACTACAGTTTGCCTATTAAAGTGAAGTTATCTAGTTGTAACCAAAATGTTATTCTTAAAATGAACAGGAGTCTTAAGAAAGGGTCCCCCAGAGAAATTGTAGCTCAGAGATAACACTAATGTGAAAGCAGGAACTGGTAAGAAAGTAGAACTGTTCTCCTTTCACTAGCAAGAAATCTTTGTAGGCACCATTATGAGAGAAAAACAGTGATGACTTAATAAGACTTGGCAATAAATGAATAAAAATATTGATAGTATCATATTATTGAAATACGTATTTGTGTCCACTACCATGAACAATAAACCACTGATACGTGTGTAATAAATTTTGTAATTTTGTGAAGTATCTTTTTAAACACTTATATCCACTAAAAACTATGTAAAACTTCAGTAAATGAGAACCAGACTTTTGAAAATTTGTATCTTAAAATATTAAGCTAATTTTCTCAGGGGGCATAAAGATGAATAACATAATTCTCATTATTATTATAAATATACATTAACAGAATCTTTTCATTTTATAAAAACAGAAAGAATTAGCAATATATTAGCAAGAACAAAAAGTTTCTCTGTCTCTAGTAAAAAAAAAATAGTTCATTTAACAAAATTTCTTTTTTCATCTCATGGGTTTAAAGTTTCTATTACCCATCTGAAAAAGGGCTGATATCCAGAATCTACAAAGAACTCAAACAGATTTACAAGAAAAAAACAAACAAGCCCATGGGCAAAGGATATGAACAGACACTTTACAAAAGAAGACATACATGAGGCCAACAAACATGAAAAAATGCTCATCATCACTGGTCATTAGAGAGATGCAAATCAAAACCACATTGAGATACCATCTCACAACAGTTAGAATGGCGATCATTAAAAAATCTGGAGACAGCAGATGCTGGAGAGGATGTGGAGAAAGAGGAACACTCTTACACTGCTGGTGGGAGTGTAAATTAGTTCAACCATTGTGGAAGACAGTGTGGCGATTCCTCAAAGACCTAGAAATAGAAATTCCATTTGACCCAGCAATCCCATTACTGGGTATATATCCAAAGGACTATAAATCATTCTACTATGAGGACACATGCACACGAATGTTCATTGCAGCACTGTTCACAATAGCAAAGACCTGGAACCAACCCAAATGCCCATCGATGATAGACTGGACTGGGAAAATGTGGCACATATACACCATGGAATATTATGCAGCAATCAAAAATGATGAGTTCGTGTCCTTTGTAGGGACATGGATGAATCTGGAGAACATCATTCTCAGCAAACTGACACAAGAACAGAAAATGAAATACCGCATATTCTCACTCATAGGTGGTTGATGAACAGTGAGAACACATGGACACAGGGAAGGGAGTACTACACACTGGGGTCTATTGGGGGAATAGGGGAGGGACAGCACGGGGGGGGGAGCTGGGGAGGGATACCATAGGGAGAAATGCCAAATGTGGGTGAAGGGGAGGAAGGCAGCAAAACACACTGCCATGTGTGTACCTATGCAACCATCTTGCATGTTCTGCACATGTACCCCAAAACCTAAAATGCAATAAAAAATATATATTAAAAGTAAAATTAAAAAATAAATAAAGTTTCTATTTCTTATTTTATATATATATATACACACACACACTAGGATCTATAATAATGCTGTGTAAACATATCTCTGTTTCTATTTATCTCTATGCACACACATATGCACATATAAACATATATACTGCAAACATAACTTTTTTTTTTTATTTGAGATGGAGTCTTGCTCTGTTTCCTAGGCTGGAGTGCAGTGTTGGGCTCACTGCAACCCCTGCCTCCCGGTTCAAATGATTTTCCTCCTTCAGCCTTCCAAGTAGCTGGGACTAAATGTGTGCGCCAGGATCGTTCTGTCTTTCTCTCTTTTCTTTTTTAATCTATTTCTCTTTCTTTCTCTTTTGCTTTTTTCTTTTCTTTCTTCCTTCTTTCTCTTTCTTTTCTTTTCTTCCTTTTTTTCAGTGGAGATAGGGTTTCACCAGGTTGGCCAGGCTGGTCTCAACCTCCTGACTTCAGGAGATCCACCTATCTTGGCCTCCCAAATTTCTGGGATGACATGCATAAACCACGGTGCCTGGACTTAACATCATTTTTTAACTGATAGAGATATATTACCAAAAATATTTGGAAGGAATTGCTGTAATACTAGGACAAAAAATTTGATATGTTCTTTTTCTTCAAAGAAGCTGCAAGTGATAAAAGTAAAATGGCAAGTAACAATATTTTTATTTTCCTTTAATAATCCATTAAAAGAGAAGACATGGAGACATTGATTATGATTATAAGGCAGTTATTTGCTGAAAAGTTTAAATTATTAAGCCATTTAAACAGTAATAATAACATCAGTAATTTAGCTCTTTTTTAGAGTTTTAAAGACAGAAATCATTCACAATTTGTCCAGTACGTCACCTAATAATATTACGGAATGCTTTCACACAGTTTGCCTTGTTTTAATTTTGACAAATGAAACAATTTATGTTCTGCTTAGATTGTATGTTTTTGTTTCATTTTACATAAAAGAAATCTGAGGTTCAGAAAAATTGCTACTCACTCAAGCACACATCTAAGTACAGACATAAATTCCTTTCTCTTTTCTTCCTCTCTTAAACTGATAATTAACATTGATGCTGTGTTCATAAATACTCCCCAAATTTATACAATTGGTATGCTAGCAGTTCCTGCTGTTTATCTTATCATTAGATAGCTTATATGAGGACATAGCCAAATGACTGACAGCAATTGTTTTTAAACTATTTTTATTTTAGGAAAAGAACAAAATGTAGTGAGTTGATTTGTGTCACCCCAAAATTCATATGTTCAAGTCACAACAGCCAGTACTTCAGATTGTAACCATATTTGGAAATATAGTAATTATATTTATAGAAGTTATGAATTTAAAATGAGCCTATTATGGTGGGACCCTAATCCAATTATTACTGTTTTTTGTTTTTTGTTTTTGTTTTTTAATAAGAGGAGTCTTGCTTTGTTGTGTTGCCCAGGCTGGAGTGCAGTCAGGCAACCTCTCCCTGCTTCAACCTCCCCAGTAGCTGGGACTACAAGTACCCATGATCACACCTGGCTAATTTTTGTATTTTTAGTAAAGACAAGGTTTCGGCTTATTAGCCAGGCTGGTCTCGAGCTCCTGAACTCAGGTGATCCCCCCACCTCACCTCAGCCTCGCAGAGTCCTGGGATTACAAGCATGAGCCACCACACCCTGCCCAATTATTACTGTTCCTATAAGAAGAGGAGGGACATGTACATAGAGGATGATTATGTGAAGAGGGAGCAGGAAGACATCCATGTAAAAAACAAGGAGAGAGGCCCCAGGAGAAACCAACCTATCCTACAGAACTGTGAGAAAGTAAATAAGGGTTGCTTAAGCCACCCAGTCTAACATACTTTTTTATGGCAGCCTTAGCAAACTAACATGGGAATCATCTTTAACTCCCTTTTAATGGACTAATACTTTAATTTCAGAAACTTACTTTATCATGATAGAATCAATATTAATGTGTTAGCTGGGCGAGGTGGTTTACTCTTGTAATCCTAGCACCATGGGAGGCCTAGGCAGGCACATCACCTGAGTTCAGGAGTTCCAGACCATCCTAGCCAACATGGTGAAACCCCATGTCTACAAAAAATACAAAAATTAACCAGGAGTGGTGTCGTGTGCCTGTAGTCCTAGTTACTCAGGAGACTGAGGCAGGAGAATAACTTGAACCCGAGACGGGGAGGTTGCAATGAGAAGAGATTGTGCCAGTGTAGTTCCAGCCTAGGGGATAGAGAGAGACTCTGTCTCCAAATTTTGTGTGTGTGTGTGTGTGTGTGTGTGTGTGTGTGTTGATGTGTATGGCAATATCACATATAGATGACTGAGATGACTGTAGCACAAAATTATTTCTGCTCCTCTTCCTGGATACACAGCAAACACAGCAAAACTACTTTATCAGCCTCTCTTGAAGCCAGTGTGGTCATTGGACTGAATTCTTTTAAATAATGTAAGAGCTTAGTCTGCTGCTGTAATCCTCCAGCCTTTAACCTAGCAGGTGTGTTGTCTCCATTTCTCTCTTCTCCCTTTTGTCCAAGCAGAGGGCATAATAGACCTGTTTTATCATTTATCATATGAAAAATGGCAAGGCCCTAGAAGACAGTGAAGTACTATTTAAAAAGTAGCCTGGATCCCAGAGAGGAAGAGACCCAGCTACCAACCAGGAACACCTACCTGTACAATAAATAAATAAGCAAATAAAAATCCTTTGAGTCTTTCTGTTATAGTGGTTTAACCTACATGAATGGTAAGTTTTAATATAATCTTTTCTTAAAGTTTTAAGTATGTTCTGTCATTTTTCACACTCTAAGGTGCAACTGTATGGGCATTTTCAGGGCTCTTATTCTGTAATTCTTGATTTCTGACTCTTAGGTAAAATTAACATTTAAATCTTATTTCCCATTATATTTGAGAGCAAAGCCTCTTTCAGGTTTTCTGTTTACCTCGAAGGCTTTTCTGCTTGGTTTGCTTAATGTGCTGATTTGTGCAGTGAGATGAACTTCAGCTCACCTTTCACACCTGAAAGCTTATATTCTGATGAAGATAGCAAACATTGTGAGAAAGCACTAATATGCACAAAATCTGTCAATTCTCCACACCCCCTGCATTGCAAAGGCTCTTATTAAGACCACAAAATGGTAGAATGCAGATGGTGTTCATGCAAAGTTCTCTTCCTAGGTACCCCACATAATATGTTAGATGCCTTTACCTGAAGAAATTAAATGATGTATAGAAGCAATTTTAGAAAATAGTTATGTATACTTGACTACATTCATAACTATTTTAAACTCTGCTTTAGAGTCCTGGTTATTATGTGTCTTATGAGTGAGTGTAGTTTTTATAAACTATAGAAGTTTGGTTCATTGTGAAACACTTACTGTACTGCCACCTTCCTTGCTCTTGGGCATATAATCCAGAGGTTATTTCCAAGATTTAGAGACCTTTACCCCTTAAAGTATAGAGAAATTAGATTAGAAATTTCTTGAGTGATTATCTCATATTAATTATTGCTTTTACCAGAAACTGAGCTATATTCAAGATATCAATCTCTACCCAGTAGAGAAAATTTCTCACAATCCCATGGTAAATCATTAATTGTTAGAAATGACAAATGACACTGAAGTAAATGCTAGGAATTTAATGTATTCTGATACCTAAGTTTCTGCTCACCTATCTATCCTCCAACAAGTAACCACCATTTGCACCTCAAAATAAATTGCTGTACAGCTTAATAGAACTCTAAGGACAAAGAAAATTACAAAAACAATGATATTCTAAATAATTGGGAGGCAAATTATTTAGATTATGTGAATATGTATGTGTTTACATATTCACATAATCAATGATATGAGAGAAATAAAAATATTTGTAAATACCAAGGAAGTGTAAACTTTCCCAGGATTATTTCAAAAATGTATATATTTCATTCCCCTGGCCACGTTCCCCTTCTTACCTATTTCATCCAGGACACCAAGAACTTCAGGTTTTTTAAAACTTCCTACCCTTATGCTAATTACGTTGATAATGTGATTTATGATAACATAATGAAGATGTAAATTGAGGTGATCCAGACTATCTTAATCATGTTGAAGTCCCTGAGACAGTCAGTTGCATTGTTATAAACCAATACACATAGAAGAATAATAGAACTCATTTGTCTGATTAATCTTAAGCCCTTAGAGCCAGCGCCAGTGTCTGGTTGGTTATATACTAACCTGTATGTGCAGAATGTACACATGATTTTCAAATTTAAATATATAAAATGCTAAAAACATCACTTGGAATATGTTTATGCTTAATTAGGTTTAACTCTACCATGTTATATAACGCATTTTGTGGGTGAGAGGTGGCACAAAAATTTAATAATCTAATTCAAAACAGTTCATCTATTCTTTTCTTTTTTTTCTTTTTTTAGATGGAATCTTGCTCTGTCACCCAGGCTAAAGTACAGTGGCTCAGTCTTGGCTCACTGCAATCCGCCTCCCAGGTTCAAGCTATTCTCCTGCCTCAGCCTCCCAAGTAACTGGGATTACAGGCATGAGCCTCCACACCCAGCTTATTTTGTGTTTTTAGTAGAGTCAGTGTTTCACCATGTTGGCCAGGCTGGTCTCAAACTCCTGACCTCAGGTGATCCACCCTCCTCAGCCTCCCAAAGTGATGGGATTACAGGCATGAGTCACCATGCCCAGCCTATTCTGTATTTCTTCTAATTGGGAGTATTAAGACTCTTTAAAATTTAGTTGCATATGGTTCTTATGAAAATTTAATAAATTGGGCACATGGAAACCTAAAGAAGTTCTTTAGTTTGTTCTGTATTCCATAAAAAGGAGGAGTTGGACTAATTTGAGAATCCTTATTTGTGGTTCACTTGCCTATTTTTTATGGTATATGCACAGTTTTCCTCATCCTTCTTAACATTGTTTTACTCCCATGACCTCTTTTCACTACTTTTCACTAATAACAGAACATAGTGAGGGAAGTTTCTATCAGGGGCATTTTTCTAGTTGACCAGTTTAGGGTTCGAAAAGACTTAATTCTTTTTGCCTTTAAGGTGACACCAAAGATGTTGTGGAATGATCCAGTTTGCTACTGTGGGTCTCCTTCCATTTAAGTGGGTAGGCATGAATGGTTAATTTAGTAAGTCTGCTTGTGTGAAAATAATTTCTTGTAGAAAAAAACAAAAAGGCTTACTTATTTTTTTAAGCATTCACATAATATTAAGGATGATCATTCTTGATACACTGATAATCAAAACAAAGGCATCAAATTTAACATTTAAAAATAACAACATAAAGAATAAAATGGTAAATGATATAAGCTATAAATAGCTGTTTTTCACATTTTAGTGCAAAGTAATTTTAACATAATTTTACATAAGAGCAGGACTTTTAAAAAAGATCTTAGTTATATTTATGTCTTGGTTAATTATTTTAATTTAGTCTTATTAAAAGGATATACTTTTTTTTTTTTTCTAGAATTTGACTTCCTTGAAGAGGTTGCTCTGAAGATGTGACTATTTCTAAAGCTCCTTGGAAGTCAGGAAGTCTTGGTGGTATTCCTAGATTAAAAATAAGAGAATTGTCATGAATCAGGAAAATCTGAAGTGTACATAAATATTCAAGACTTGCCTGGGGCATTCAGTGTTTTCCTCCTCAAAGAATTACATTAATTATGGTCAAAGTCTTGTTTTCACATAATTTTTACTTCCTCTGGAGTAACTTGCAGAGTTCTAAGCAAGTGGTGAATTTTAGTAAATATCTGTTCAATACAAATATTAAATAAATATTCATTAAATATTTAATAAATAATTATTAAAAAATAAATATTTAATAGATATTTGTTAAATATGTGAGATTTAATACCATGACAGGCAGCACGTCATTTCAAATTTTTAATTTTTTCTTTGTAACCAAACACCTATATCTTATCTTTTGAAACTATTATCATTTTATTCTTTCTCATGAGACTGAGTCTTTGGAAGTCTCTGCAGATCTAGGTCATATCTGGCTGATGCTGGAGATGAGTCAGTGAGAGCTGGTTGGTCTAAGATGGCCTTAGCTGAGATGAATCAGCTCTGCTCATTGTAGTCTCGAATACTACAGCTGGCCAGTCCAAGGTAAATGGGCAGCATTCCAAGAGAGTGGCAGCATGCCAGGTTTCTGGAGGGCTAGGCTCAGAATGCTACACCATGACTGCCCTGCATTCTGTTATCCAAATCGAGTCACAAGACCAGCTCTGATTCAGGGGAGAGAGAAAGCAAGTCCACCTCCAAATAGGAAGAGGGTTAATGACACACAAACAGCATGCATAATGGGGAGCTGAGGTCAGCAGGGGATGTTTTTGCAATCAACATTTGAAACATTCAAGCAAAAACAAACTAGAAGTCAGGATATTCTCAAGGCTTAGAAATGCAACAAGATGAATTTACTAGTAGTTACTATTTATTTTTTATCCTGTGAGCAACTTACAATGATAGAAAAAATAAATCCACAATTTGTCAGCAGAATTAGCTTCATTCAAATGACTCATGCTATTTGTCCAAACAGAACACTCAGTTAAGGTCCCACTAACTACCTAGCAATGGATTTGTCAAAGCCCTAATTTTCACGAACTGCGCACTGCTACTAATCATACATTGCTTCCACTTGGAGAGACTTTTTGGCTTTTCCGTCTCAAAAAAAAAAAAAAAAAAAAAAACACCTGGAAAATGTAGACTTAAATACTGCAATTATTTTATTTTTCTTATATAATTGTGAAAATAGTGCATTATTTTATTTTCTTATATAATTGTCAACTTCTGTGTGGTGTCAAGATTTATAATTCTTAAATCAGGGCTAAAGGCTCTTATCTGGTAAATAGTCAACTAAGTTTAAGCCTTTTATACCCTTTGGACACAAATTAGTTAAAAAAATTCAAAACCTCTCTTTCCCCAAATCTTGTGTCTTTAATCATCAGCCAAATGCTCTAAATAAATAAATGAAAATCTGATGTAAAAGGAAGAGGGAGATTTTGATCTCAGCTATTCAGGTAATTCAGTTCCTGGGTGTTTATACTGATCAAAATCACCAAAGTCTTGTTTAAACCGCTGCTTCTGTTTACCTGTGTAAACAAAGAATGTATTATGTTGATGTAATTTTATGGGGAAAAATTGCTAGAGCTTTGGAGAATAACTCAAGCGTTTTATCTATGTTTGCAGTAAACCTAAACTTGGATTGAATATCATCCTATTTATATTATTTGCTAAAAAAAAAATAAATAAATAAAACTAGCAGGTCTGAGCCGTCTCAAGAGAAATTTTGCATTTTTCTTAAATGAATAGCATATACTTAGATTTGATGTCTTGTCTTACAATATTCAATATTTCCTGGTTTTAGGAGAGGAAACAAAGACTTAACAATGATTTAAAGCAAGAAATACTTTAGTTGTAAAAAATTTCAAGCATCCGAGTGGTTTATTTTGCAAATGCTTTTCAATTTTTCAGACAATCAATGGCTTTTTTTTACCTGTTTATATAGTTTTTTAAGGGGATTCTTATGAGAGCAAAGTTGTATGCATTTTCCCCTGTTTATCAGCTTTGATTTTTTTGGGGGGTGTGGACTGGATTTTTTTTTTTTTTTTTTTTTAAGACAGAGTCTTACTCTATCACCCAGGTTGCAGTGCAGTGATGCAATCTTGGCTCACTGCAAACTCTGCCTCCCAGGTTCAACTGGTTCTGGTGCCTCAGTCCTCCAAGTAGCTGGGACTACAGGCATGCACCACCATGCCAAGCTAATTTTTGTATTTTTAGTAGAGACAGGGTTTCACCATGTTTGCCAGGCTGGTCTCAATCTCTTCACCTCTAGAAATCAGCCCCCGTTGGCCTCCCAGAGTGCTAGGATTACAGGCATGAGACACCGCGCCTGGCCTGGAAATTTTCTTTAGACTACTTGCATCCTGCTCATTGGTATCAGTGGTATTTCTGATACGTCATTCTGCCTTTTCAGATTTCACGATGTCAGAGAAGAAGAGACAGGAAGTTTATTAGAAAGTATTCAAGTTTGTGCTATTCCAAGGTTACAAATGTAATCTCCTGGTCTGTTTACGGTTGGTCACTGGTGAAGAGATCAAGAGAGAGGTTGGCAAATGTAGCATTAATTCTCATAGTGTCATTGAGAATGCATTCAGTTTTCTAATTGTGATAATTATATGAGGCATTTTGCCTGTAATGTGCATGTTATAATTAAACCAAATCCTTACTATTGTGTTTTTATCAGATAGAATCCCAGCAAGAAATAGAGAGCCCATTCAAACTTAGCAAATTAAAGATAACTAAATAATGGAATTAATGTTGCAGATGTAGTCAGACTTTGGGTGAGCCAGCAGGGAGTAGTATAGGGCTTCAGGGTTGAAAACAGTAGGGAGACTTCACCAAGCTTATAACTGAAGGGCTGTGATTGGTTAGTGTCCAGAAAGAGCAGCTGTCGGGACAGGTCTACCTCATGGGAATGAGGCTTCTATAGAGGGATCCTGTGGCTCAAGGGTAACTCAATATGTGTCTCGGTCCATTCAGGCTTCTATAACAAAACAGCATATACTGGGTTGAGTCATTGATCACCACCTACAGGAGCCTGTTCTGCAAACGCTGACTCCATGACAGATGAATAAATGCACTCACACACCAAGTACAGTGAACAAGTGGGCTAGGGGGGTCATCAGCTGCTCTTAGAGGGCGATTGTAGCTACCCAACCCCCCACTAGCTGTTCCTCTTTGCATTTATTCAGTATAGATTTAATAATAGAGGCTCTGAGTAAACAGATTGTGGATGATTAACACAGTTAAGAGAATAGTTCTTTAAAAGATTAAAGCTTAAGTACTGATGCCCAGAACAAACACCATTAACTGATAATATCCCTGGTTAACCTGTCCCTGAGAGTGCCATCCAGCTCAAAGGTTACATGAGTAAACAAGTTAGTTAGAGTAGACACAAAGGAATGTGAGGTAAATAGACTTAACTGGGGAAGTGTCTATTATCCCTGATCTTTACCCTATAACCTATTGCTCTAAGATAAGAACTGGCTGCCTTCAGCCTGTTCCATTATTACAAGGTATGAAAATCTTTTGGCCTCCCAAAATGTTTGAAACTAGATCTTATAACTTTCCCTAATATTTTCCTTAATATTTTGACAAACACCTTGAGTGAATCCTAACACTGGGTGGCTTATACATCACAAAATGTATTTCTCAGAGTTCTGGACCCTGAGAAGTCCAAGATCAAGAAGCTGACAGAGTCAGTCTCTCATGAGGGTCAACTTTCTGGTCCATAGATGGTGCTGGACCTTCCCATGATGGAAGGAGTAAGAGATGTCTCTGGGCCTCTAAGGCACTAATCTCATTCATGAGGGCTCTACCATCATAATCTTATTACATGCCAAAGGCCACACCTTCTAACATGATTACACTGGGTGTTGGGATTTCAACATATAAATTTGTAGGTACACAAATATTCAGACCATAGTCATAGTGAAGTAGTACCAACACCTCTTTTTTGTTCTTGATCTCTGGACATCCTTCTAGGGTCACCTATTTGCCAAACCTAAGAGCAAAACAGAAAATAAATCAACCCATTGTGGCAATTTATACAGTTTACCTCTCTGGATTTATAGAGCAGGTAAGAGAGGGAGTAAATAATGAATATGAAAGCGGATGGTGTCCATCACAGAGGACAAGGCTTTCTGTTATCTGAACCATTCTTTTTTCCACAGTTTCTATCACATGTCATCTTCCATCCATTTCTTAATGACTTATTTCCTTGGACCACCATAGCCTTCTTTCCCTTTCTACCAGTGAAACAAATGTATACCCTACAGTCTTTATGCTTCATCTACCAGGAAAGGTCTTCCTAGACCCTAAAATCCATAACCATTTAGGAACATTACAATTGTCACCTTCTCATTGAGGCATTACAGAACCACCCAATTAAAACACTGAGTCACTCTTAACAAACTATCTTTCTTCTTTATCTCATAACAGATGCCACACCATAAAATCTATCTTGGTCCTTCATTTGCTGCCTTATCCATTTATGATAATTTAGGTTTCCAGTCTAAGCACATTGACTTTCTTGTTGATTACTGTGTATTCTGTTTTCAGGACAGTTCCTAATCCATGCATTATTTAGCTTACATACCCAGCTTACTTTTTTCATAGATAGGAAACCTGCAGCACAGGTGTGTACAAACTAGTTAAGTGGTATGGCACTGAAGTATCCACTCAATTATCCTTAACTCCTTTAGGAATCACCACTAAATTATACTGCTTCCTAACATCACAATTTGAAAAACAGTATAGTTTTGCTTTGAAATTAGACTCATTTGAAAATGAGTGTGTATTTACAGATACAAATATTACTAAGTCAGTGTTAGTTGCAGAGTGGAGAATTTAAAATATTAACTATATATCAGTAAGTCTATATAATGGTAGTTTTAGAATATACATTTCCATTTTTAATATTTTCCAATCTATGACAGTTAACTTAAAGTGCACATTTTGCTTTAGATTGTTATGTATAGAGTCTGGGCAAAAATAGAAATGGCTTGTATGATAAAATCCCTCACATTTTGTTTAAAAATCCTTTCAGTGTTTGTTGAACAGAAACTACAGTTTACATCTCCTTTTTATTTTATACTTTAGTTAAATCTCATTCCTCTTCTTTTTACTCTCTACTTTTGGAATCATATCCAATTGGAATATGGAGAATGACGTCCCCCTTGGTCAAAATATAGACATCTTTTTATTCATTCACATAGTTGTTTCCACTATTCTTCTCTAGCTTACATTGCACATAATAAAAGCAAAAGCTAATAAAGATGTTATTATGAGAGATGAAATGGGTGACAGTAGAAATAGAAAAATGAGAATGAAAAAGCAAAAGTATTTTAAAGTATTTATAATTACACTCTTTCCACAGTTTATTTTCTTGTATAATTCCACTGGGAGCAACCTGTAGGTTGGGTGTCCTTTTATTCCTTGCTGTACACAATTCTCTCTCACATCCACTGCTCTGCGAATAAAAATTTAAAAAATTAAAGTAAAATCAAAAGAACTATGTGCACAGTAGAAGATAAGACACATTTTAATTGTTTATTATTCTGTCAAAACATCTCATATTTTATTCATTTCATATTTTTTATAATTTTGTATTAGTAGGCATTGAAAATGAACCATTGTTTTCTTTACAATTATTTTATCCTATTTGTTTGTTTTTGCTTCTCAAGCTTTCCAGTCCAGTTTATTTACCAGCCTTGTATTCCTTTACCTTGCTAAGCTAAGTGCCAGGGTAGCCAGCTATTTCCGCATTTGCGGATAAAGATGAGGACTCCACAATTCTATCGCAACTCATTCGGCTGGAAGATCCAAATACTTTGTTAGAGAACTCTCTTCTTTCATCCCGTAACTGCTCATATTTTTGTAATTACACCGCAATCTCAAACTGGATTTCGGAATTCCTCTAAATGTTATTTTGTTTGTTTGTTTATTAGAAAATGTGTTGTTGATATAATATTATCTCAATGGTCATAAATCAAGAGGGCAATTTTGAGAACAATGCAGAGCCAAAAGTTGTTGAAGTTTTAAAACACAAATATTTGAAATATTTTCTTTTGGGAAGGAATGATGCTGGAAGAGCCTCTTGCCCCACCGTAGCATCCATTAACTTGCGTCACTGTGATATCCACATTCTTCCAATGGTTGAATCATCTTCTATATTTTGATCATATATAACATAGGTGAGCTTGAAGTATGTTATAAAACTTAATATTCTTCTTTTAATGAAGGTATACCTGGCATAAAACATATGAGTATCTGGCTAAGATTAAATAACTTGAATTGTACTCATAATAAATGGTTTTTTTTTTTCGCTTTGTTGTGAAATGTGTCTCCTTTGGTTGTTTTTTTTCTTTTCAAGGTGAAGGAAGGATTAATTAAGAACAAAATAGGCCAGGCATGGTGGCTCACGCCTGTAATCCCAGCACGTTGTGAGGCCAAGGAGGGTGTATCACCTGAGGTCAGGAGTTTGAGACCAACCTGGGCAACGTGGTGAAACCCCTGCTGTACTAAAAATGCAAATATTAGCTGGGCGTGGTGGTGGGCACCTGTATTTCCAGCTACTCAGGAGGCTAAGGTAAGAGAATTGATTGAACCCAGGAGACGGAGGTTGCAGTGAGCTGAGATTGTGCCACTGCACT
Source organism: Saguinus oedipus (assembly GCA_031835075.1). Lineage (NCBI taxonomy): Eukaryota > Metazoa > Chordata > Mammalia > Primates > Cebidae > Saguinus > Saguinus oedipus. Next base: position 49,062,777 of record CM063186.1, on the reverse strand, counting down.
CCAATTTGGGCAACAGAGCGAGACTCCATCTCAAAACCAATGAATAAAAAATAAAAGTTCTTAAAATTCTCTCAAGTCTTACCCAAACTATCAACATTTTCTTATACTTATAAAATATGGATGTTTCAATGGCCAGGAATCATGATATTGTATTTATGAGAAAAAATACATTATTCAATGGATTGGGCGTTTTAGCCCTGTTTATACCAGTTGTCTTTCAACTGTATATTATGTTAATTTTAGTTAATGTTGAAATTATGATGAATAATTTAGGGGGAGTGCTGTAATTTTTTTCAGGTCCTTGATTTCTCTGTTGTCAAGCAATAGCTTTAATATATGTTTACAAGAACCTTACTGAAACACTGCTTTATTCTCAGTTTAATAGGATAAAACCAGTGGAAAGTATTATTTTTAGAAATGTTTGATATAGTATCTCTCTAGCTGAGCTGAGATAAAAATCAATGTACATTTTTCATTTTATGAGCTCTATGATGCAAAGTCTCAAGATATAATTCACTATTCTTCATGAGATTTTCTGATTACGTACTGTTTTTTTTTCTCCTAGTCCTTTTGTCTCAATCTCCAGTTTATGGCAGGTTTACAAGTCATTCTAGCTTCTGTCAGCCAGGATGGAATACTCTATTGGCACAGCGACATAAATATTTTATTTTTAGTAATACCAACATGGCTCCCTGTTTGATGTTCTTTAAACTTAATTTGGCAAGATTCTTTTTAAATGTTGCCTGCTCTTTACTTAATAAAACTCATATTCAGATGCCACAAATGTTGTATTTTCTTGCTTGAGATTTGTAATAGGTTTATTTAAGATCGTATTAGGATATGTGAGCACCAGTTGAAAATATTTGATCTTTACTGCTGATGGACAAGTCCTGATTGCAATACTTGGGATTTTCCTTAAGGAATGCTGTAATAGCCTGCCCTCCATAAATGGCACTCAGCAGTAGGTCAGCTTTACAAATCCCCTTCCAATTTTCCAAACCCCTTTAAAATTTGGTTTTGTCAGGAAACATTTTTTAGTAGACTTTTTAGACTTTCGTATTGGCTAATACACATAAGTGTCGTAGCTTCTAACTCCAGAAAAGCCAAAAGCTAGAAACACATTTTTATGCAGATAATATCTATTTAAAAATAAGAATTCTGGAAAGAAAACACTAAATGTCAAAATTAATAAAGTCTATCAGCCTAGGAAAACAAATCATTTAGAAATTTTGAGAAATAAACTGTGTTTTTTAAAAAATTGAATTAAACACATTCCAAAACTAACACATTCCAAGTCTCAGAACCTCTGACTTGGGTGTAATCAAGTGAGTAGCCCATACTGGCTGCGCAGGAGGATAAACATTTAAAGACTTGAATGCTAAGGTCTACTTGAAATCATCATTTGTATTTATTTCAAAATAATAGTTAATTTATGCCAACTAGTCCACTGTTTAAAATAATGATTAAAATAATATATAATTATATAATATATAATTATATATTAATATATTATATAATATAATTAATTGATGTTAATCTTATTTTTATAGAAATCGAAGGCTCAGTGGAAGCTGAGGTAGGAGAACTGCTTGAGCTCAGAACTTTAAGGCTGCAGTGAGTTATGATTAAGTAACATACCCAAAGACACATACCAGGAAGGATCAGAGCTGAGTTAAAATTTGACCCAAATCTATCTGACCTATGTCTGGCTCTACATTCTAAACCACTTTCTGTTAATTGAACAGATGTTTTTCTTTTGATGGATGTTATACTTCAATATGCCTCAAATGTTTTTGACATATTAAATAAAATATATATAGTTTATCAATATAATTAGATTTTCAAAACTAATAAAATTATATACAAATCCTTGAAGAAATGATCTGGTAACCATTAAATAACTAATTCATAGTGCTTTTATGGTAGAGGGCTCACTCTATGTTGATAAGCTGTGTTTGTTTAAAAATTAAACTTTAACAAAAATTATCAATAATACTGAAATATTCTTTATTATATAGGTTACATTTAATGTTATACAAAAGAACCAGCTAATTCTGTCTAGAAATTAAAAACTAGAAGAAAATCAAAAGACTGTTTTGTAAATCCACATTTCTTAACCTGATAATTTAAACTACCTATAATGTTAGGCAATTTCTTGTGTAGTATGTTAGTAATCTATATGCAACACTTTCTCTACATTTGTTTATTAATTTCAACATTTATAAAATAAAATAGTCTGTAATCAAATTCTCTTTGAGACTTATCTTACATAAACCTGGAGATTGAAATCCTTAAAGGACTTAAGGGAATATATACAATGCCACAGCAACTAGAATCAGAGTCGATTGTATTAATATGTGTTGGCTACAAACCTCATTCTTTCCTCTAACTTTCTAAAATATAGTATGCAACTCCCATCTACCACTTTGATAGTTTCCTAAACCCAATAGACCTATGGTTCACAAATAGTTTAGACTTTTAACTTTGGGTAAGCATTGATCTTTCTATGGCTAAACATACCAGTTTAGATCTGGAACATAGTTTGCAGCTGTTCCCATAATTGTATTCAATTTACACAGTAGACAGAAAGAAGAATGACAGTCAACTAGGTATTTTATGGAAAGGTATTTTCAGCAATAAGTTACACTACTACAGAAATGGACAACATTTTGACTTCAGACTGCCAACAATTTTAGTTAAGCTATTTTATAGACCATACTTTTGTTTTAATTTCTTCAAACCATTTTTTAATACCTAAGTGACAGCACAAACAATACCTGGAGAAAACACCAGCTGGTAACATGTAAACCTCCTACTTGAAGAAACTCCTTTGCAGACATTTAAAAACATAGAATTACAGGCGCGGTGGCTCATGCCTATAATACGAGCACTTTGGGAGGCCGAGGCAGGGGAACACTAGATCAGGAGTTCAAGACCAGCCTGGCTGACATAGTAAAACCCCGTCTGTACTGAAAGTACAAAAAATTAGCCAGGCATGCCGGCGGGCACCTGTAATCCCAGCTACTGGAGAAGCTGAGGCAAATCGCTTGAACCTAGGAGGCGGAGGTTGCAGTAAGCCGAGATTGCACCATTGTACTCCAGCCAGGGCGACAGTGAGACCAGACTCCGTCTCAAACAAAAACAAAAACAAAAGCAAAAAATGAAAAAACAAGAATACAACAACAACAACGAAAATACAGAAGCTTGAATCTGAACCTTGATGAGCTGTGGGAGTACAAGGTTACTTTATAGGGCTCCACAGTTCATCCTACCTCTCACAAGAATTGAGACTCAGTATATTAGAAACACATTTTCTTTCTCTTTTTCTTCTTTCTTTCTTTCTTTTTTTTTTTTTTTTTGAGACGGAGTTTCACTCTTGTTACCCAGGCTGGAGTGCAATGGCGCGATCTCGGCTCACCGCAACCTCCGCCTCCTGGGTTCAGGCAATTCTCCTGCCTCAGCCTCCTGAGTAGCTGGGATTACAGGCACGCACCACCAGGCCCAGCTAATCTTTTGTATTTTTAGTAGAGACAGGGTTTCACCATGTTGACCAGGATGGTCTTGATCTCTTGACCTTGTGATCCACCCGCCTCGGCCTCCCAAAGTGCTGGGATTACAGGCTTGAGCCACCGCGCCCGGCCCAGAAACACATTTTCTTAGGTAATTTGGCGTCAGGAAGCAAAGTTAAAGGCCAAGCATCTGGGGCTTCTGATTTTAGTCTGAGCTTGACCACTCTTGAATTGTGTGACCAGAAGTTCCAGATGGGTCAGGAATGGTATATCCTCCTTATTCCCCTATCTTCGGGGTTGGCCTAGTGTCTTACTGGACACTCAATAAACGAATGAATCACATTCTCCTTCTTCATGAGAAGACATATTTAAAAAAAAAATAACAACCATTTGCTAGCACACTTTCCAGGGAAGGACACATATTTAATTGATTTAGTCAGGACCACTTTCTGAAGGTCAGAGTGTCCATTACATTCTGAATGAGAAGATGCATTTCGCGGTGGGGGATCAAATGTGAGTTTATTCAGGTTTCTGGTCAGCATTAAAAAGGAGGTCGTGGGAGGGATTGTAAGAAGATGATTACTTCTTCTGATGCCCTAGAAGAATTCAAAAGGAAATTGACTTTGATTCTCTTGATTTCTTGAGGAAATAGTGGAGGCCTATTTCCTCCTCTGGTGTGGTGAAATGAGGTTGCAGAGGTCAAGTACAACGAATTATGGACATGGTCATAGAAGCAGGTCGGTTGAATCGAAAAAAATAATTAAAAGTACTCTATTTCACGGTCTTTTCTGATAAACTACAGAAAGAAGTGTTACTGATGCAGCACAGTGCTTTCTGAAGGAGTGCTGCTGGGAAAAAATGTTCACAGCGACCATTCTGGCAGTAAGAAAGGTGTTTGAGAAATTGCCAGAATTCTTTTTCCGTTTGTTTGTTTTTGTTTCTGAGGCCATTTCTTTGGGATGAGATAATTAACATGAGAATGTTTTCCTTACTAGGTACAGCAAATTATGTAATGACATTTTGTTACCAAAGTATTAATGTTAAGTATATTTCTTCAAAAATGTAGATTTTTGTGGTAGGATTTAAAGATGAATTATTTTTTTTATTTGTATAAATTTAAGGGGTACAAGTGTAGATTTGTCACAGGGATGCACTACATAGTGGTGAAGTCTGGGCTGACAAGGAATTCAAATATTAATTTTAAAAACAAAGACTAACAGTCTAATTAAAAATGCTTTGCCGGTAATATAGACACATTCTGCTAACTTATAAATTCACAGCTCTGTGAGCATCTTATCTTCTTTGATGGCTTGGAGTCCTATGACGGGCTTATAAATAGAATGGTCTCCATTGACTTGAAAGATAATATGTTACATAGCTAAATATATTCTATAGGAATGACATTGGTGATTTCTACCATAAAACCTACATAAATTGAAGAACTATACTTAACATTAAGACTCAGTAACAAAATCTCATTATATAATTTGCTGTACCTCGTAAGAATACCTAATTCTTCAACACAGTTCTGGCTGTGTTGAGGAATTGGGCAGTCTACACATGGGAGAAAGTTCTGCAGTTTCGTTCTCTATGTGCGTCCAGCTGAAATTAAACTGTAGGTCATTGCTGTTCTAAGTGAGATCTGCAAAACCTATTAGAAAAGCCATATCTCAGGCCTGTTCTCAGATCCACTGAATCAGAATCATCATTTTAATAATGGCCCAGGTGAATAAATGGATGAAAGTTAAGGTTTGAAAGCAGACTTCTAGGCTTTTAAAAATGTAAAATAAAACATGCACTGCATATAAACAATCCAACTCACAGGAAAGACTATTTTTTACTATTGTAGCATTAGACACAAAGAAGCAATATCAGTCTCTGAGTTTCCCTATTCAAATTTTTAAATACATAATACAGATATTATGTGCATGTAATAGAATCAAATATACTACATTTGACATAATGTCATATATTTCATAATAGAAATGTGTCAGAGAACTTTAGAAAGTATAGGTCAATGTCTATATTTCAGAGATTAAAACTGGAGGCCTGGAGAGGTAAAATGATATACCCAAGCTTCCACAGGTAGTCAGTGGCAGAATTCTAACAACTAAGCTGCTCTCTGGAATCCAGTCTGGGGCTCAGCAAATAGACATACTGTCTTCTGTCTGCAAATTCACTAAACACATTAACCCAATCCTTTTATTTTGACTTCAAAGAATAATTGACTGCTATTAATATGCAAAAAGAACTGTGCATAAATATGCATACGTGAAATATAATGTACTAGCACTTAATGATGGCTATATAGAAGAAAATGATTAAAGTCTACTTCAGTTTGCAGGACAAGCAAATGTACATAAGAAATTATATGCAATTATTATATAATAAGGTATCAGCTCTGACTGATATTTTAAGGTTGTATGTGATATGTGGTGAGAGATGTGACTCCATTTTGAGTGTGTATGTTTTTGTTAAAAAGCTTAATTCTTATTTTTCATTGTCTGGTGTTAACAAGAAGTGGCTACTTCGAAAACAACAAAAGAGAGAGGAATGGAAGCATAAGCATGCTTATGCTTTTTTGTTGTTGTTGTTGTTGAAATAAGAAGGCAGATTTTTAAGAATATACCTAAAGGACTTGAACTCTCTTGCCTCTGGGAAGCAGGAATGACAGTTGGAAAAAATCAATCAATGGACTGTTTTGTTTTTGAAAACTCTATAATCCTAGAGGCTACCAAAAGGCTATAATTACATTTAAATTCATTTTTATACTGCTTTGACAAACATTCAATGTACAAAAGGAGAGAGTGAAAGAAAATACAACACTGGTTTACCTTACGGTTCAGAAACAATTCAAACCCTCTAGATAAGTTAACTTTAAAAATAGTGCTTTGCATTTAACTGGCAACTTCAGTTAGTTTCCAAAATTCTGCCTAAAGGTAGAATCTAAACTCACTTTCATTCACAACTTTACAAAGGTGAGGTTAATAAAACAATGCTTTTGGAGGATTTCCATGTTGCCATAATAGAAAATACTTCTCTATTATGAGAACCAGAAAATATTATTATTTCACATTTTTTGAGTATCAGTAGGGGGCACTAAGATTCCACTGAAATGAAAACAGTAGCCCTGTAGCAGTCATAAATTATTTGTCCTCTAACTTTAAAGGAAAAACATCATAAACTCTATGGTTTTTTAACTTTAGCTCGTGGAAATGCGTTTCTTTTTAACCCTCAAAGAGTAGATGTATTTGACTGTTTTCTTTAATAGAGATTTTTTTTCCCCTAATCTATTGGAGTCTGATTTGCTTCTTAATCTGCAGTTAACTGCAATGCTATCTTTCTCACTTTGTCAAAAATATAATAATTAGGATTTTTTACAGACAAGTGCTTACCTAATAAATGACCTTCTGCATAAAACTCCTTTAAAGTGAAGCAAAATTATGTTTACTACAAGTTGGAGCCAAGTCGGAAGTCACAGGGAAAATAGAAAAGCTTTGTATAACCAACCCACTTTGCCAGCTGCCAAAATAATGGAAACACTGCCAGACAAACAGAATCACATTAAATATAAAATCTAAGAGGAAACCAAAAATATACACATCAGTTTTGATTAGCTATTGAACATTGTTATAATCTCACAATTAAAGCAAAAATTTGGTATTCATATAGAACATTGGCAAGAAAGATAAAAATTCAAAACCAATATTATTTATTGCTTCATGGTTTATATTATTCAGATAACCCATGAAGCAATGCATAATACTGATGAATTTTCAGGTTTTATTTAATTCTCATTTCCTTAAGTGTTAAGAAAATGTGTAAACTCCTAGTATAATGTTTTGAAAGATATTACTAAAGGTTTTCAATGCAATATTTTAAACCTGCCTATATATTTTTGGTCTATACAATTATTTTTGTTTATAATAAAACACTATAGTTTAAAATTCAGGCTTTTCTTGTTGTTTTACTGACCATTGCTTTAGATAATTTGTGGTTTCCTAACGAATCACATTTAGGAATGTCACTCCTAATGGCTTTATGCTGGTTTTGCCTATTTTATAAATCAAATAAACCAGGTTAAATTCATAGAATTTAACTGCACTGTGAGAACTCTGTCAGTTTTCCCAAAGATCCTTTTATTTTACAGATGAGAAATTTGTAAGTACAGAAAGGTCACTCAGAAAGCTTTGCAAACAGAAGTGAATTATTCACCATGGTAGCAGGACCGGCAGGAAGTTCCAGGTCTCCTGATTCCAGTCCAGACTTACTTCTCAGTGCCGTGCTGCCTTTCTGTGTGAAGCATACATGATTTACTCTCAGTATAATAGATTTCTTTAGCAACAATCCAGAGAACAACCTGAACCCTAAGGAAAATCAGTGAGTGTTGATTCTATTCGCATCTGGAGAAGTAGCACTGGACTCAGAGGTGGAGGATGCTATAGACTGATATAGAAAAATGGATTTCTAAGACCATTAAGGGATGAGCCAATGTAATGAGCAGGTCACTTATTGAATTCTTTTATTGGTTTTCCTTGTAAGGACAATTGAAGTACCATTCCAAAGAAAGCCATTTCATAAATAAGGCATGATGTCCAGCAAGGGACATATACTTTTAAATAAGACTGGTTGGGATTGCTACCAGTTAGGATACCTGAGAAAGACATACAGATGAAAAGCACAGCACAGTGTTGACAGAATATCACTTCTCCACCAGTAACACAATTTGAGTTGTGTGCTTTGTTTGCATTTGGCTGACTGTGCTAGTTCGGTCCATTTTCACCCTCCTTCTCCTCAATATAATTAAATCAATTTTATATGCTGAGTGTGTGATGACTCAGTGTGGTTGTTTTTGCTACCAGTGGAAATGTTTTGCTCTCTATATTTCATGCTGATTCTTTCTATTAACAAAAATGGAATTTTCAGGCTTATTACAAGATTAAATTCTTGATAGAATTAAAGGTGATCGATCCTTTCTTACTATTTCCAAAACAATTTTTCTCTTGGGAGTTACCATCCTGAAAGTTAGAAATCCAAACCACAATTCCTCTCTGAATAAATTTTACTTATCCACTGAAAAAAGGTTTAGAAGTACCTTGACAATATTAACAGAGGGATGAAATAATGTAAAACTGAATTATTTGAAATGAATGAAAGAATCTTACATAATGGTGTATATAACTCCTTCAAAATACTAAAGAGATGTGAGGCACTGAATGACCTGTGACTTCAGGAACACTATTGTCTGAGATTTTAATTCAATGACCCCAGATGCTGTCTAACCTCATAAAACAATGATTTTTTTCTATTGCCTTTTGACCTTAAAGATGCAAAGTAAAGTTTTAAGGGACTGAGATATTGGTTCCTTTCTATCTCATAGCAAATATATTTCAAGTGTCAATTTTATTGTTCACACAAGAATTGAGTCTCTAGCCAATTTTTGTTATGGGATATAACAACAGTCCTTCAACAGCCTCTGAAACTAGTTAAAATAAATAAATAAATACTGCTAACTCTTACTTTATTTGTTTTGAAAAATCTGTTCTCCCTTTGAGGCAGGGTTGATTTTTCATTTTTCTGTTTCTGTGCATGACAAAAATCTCTTTTGTGAGAGAATATCGTAAAAGTTAATGTTTAAAACCACGTTTGAAGGGGCTGGACATGATGGCTCATGCCTGCAATCCCAGCACTTTGGGAAGCTAACATGGGTGAATTGCTTGAGTCTAGGAGTTCAAGACAAGCCTCAGTAACATGGCGAAACCTGATCTCTACAAAAAAAAAAAAAAAAAAAAAAAAAAAAAAATTTAGCTGGGTGTAGTAGTTGTCCCAGCTACTTGTGGGAATAAAGCAGAAGGCTCACTTGAGCTTAGGAGTTCCAGGCTGCAGTGAGCCGTGATCATGCCACTGCACTCCAGCGTGGGTAACAGAGTAAGACACTGCCTCAAAAATAAATAAATAAATAAATAGGTAAATAAATAAATAAATCATGTTTGCATAAGTTGTTCTCTATTTTATACAGCTGGAACAAGAAGAGCTCATCTAAAAAGAGAATATATATTTTGTACTTTTATTTTAATTGAGTCATTGTTTTTTTCTCAAAGAGCTTAACATTGGGCCTAAATTCTATTATATAAGAAAACTCTATTCACATAACTGAAAGGGTTTATTCCCAAATATCTTTGTCAGTTTGGGCTGCTATAACAAACACTAGGAAGTTTTAACAGCATATATTTGTTTTTCATAGTTCTAGGGGCAGGGAAGTCCAAGATTGTGGTGCTGGTCAATTAGGTGTGTGGTAAGTTTCCTCTTACTGGTTTTCAGAGGGCTGCCTTCTTGCTCTATCCTCATAAGATAAAGAGCATTCTGTTCTCTTCATCCCCTTATAAGGGCACCAGTTCCATCAGAGACTTTATCTGTATGACCTCATTCAAACTACCTCAAAAGCCACATTTCCAAATATCCTAATAAAGTTTCAACATACAGATACTGGGGGTAGTGGGGGAGCAGCAAAAACATTCAGTTCATAGTACCATCGAAGGGTAAAGTAGTCTCAAAGTAAAGAGAAAAGAAAATACTTGGATGATTATCTGTTATATGTATTCACTTTGTTAAAATCCACAATCTGCCTGTAAGATAAGTGAAAGTTAAGGTCGCAGTGAACATGGAGCTTAGCTAAGGCCCCAGAGTAGTAAATTGTAGAACTAAGTTTTGAATTCAAATTTTCCTGACTTTAAAGAACATTCTACTTCTACATTTCCTCCAACTGTCTCACAACTTCTTGTGTTTAATTCAATATACTAATGAACATTTTGACATAAAATAAAGATCGAGAAATCAACATATTTTATAAATTCATTTTTTAAATCTATATATTTTATTTGTAAATGTTTACCCCATTTAAGACACTGATGTGCAATTGTTGTAAAAAATATATATATTTCTCATTATCTATGGTTCAGTTAAAAAAAAAAATTGAAACTCGTTGTATTAGTCCATTTTCACACAGTTATGAAGAAATACCTGAGAGTAGGTAATTTATGAAGGAAAGAGAGGGTTAATGAACTCACAGTTCCACATGGCTGGGGAGGCCTCAGAATCTGCCTCATACATGGAAAAAGGTGAAGGTGAAGAAAAGGCAGTCTTACATGGTGGCAGGCAAGAGAGCATGTTCAGGAGAACTGCCCTTTTTAAAACCATTGGATCTCATAAGAGTTATTCACTATCATGAGAACAGGACAGGAAAAACCCAACCCCATTATTCAATTGCCTTCCACCAGGTCCCTCCTATATCATATAGGGGTTACAGGAGCTATAATTTAAGATGAGATTTGGGTGGGGACACAGCCAAATAATATCATACCTCCCCTGGCTTCTCCCAAGTCTAATATTTTCACATCTCAAAACACAATTACACCCTTTTAACAGTTCCCCAAATTCGTAACCTATTTTAGCATTAGCTCAAATGTTCAAGTCCAAAGTCTCATACGAGACAAGGCAAATGCCTTCCATCTATGAGCCTGTAAAATCAAAAGTAAGTTAGTTATTTTCTAAGCAAAATGGGGGTATAGGCATTGGGTAAATCCACCTTTCAAAATGGGAGAAATTGGCTAATACAAAGGGGCTACAGGCCTCATGCAACTCCAAAAACCAATAGGGCAGTTATTAAATTTGAAAGGTCCAAAATAACCTATTTTGACTTTACATCTCACATCTAGGTCACACTGATGCAAGAGGTGGGCTCCCACAGCCTTGAGCAGCTCCACCTTTGTGGCTTTTCAGAATACAGCCACCTTCCTGTCACTATCACGGACTGGTGTTGAATGTCTGCAGCTTTTCCAACTTCACAGAGCAAGCGGTTGGTGGATCTACCATTCAGAGATCTAGAGAGTGGTGGCCTTCTTCTCACAGCTTCACTAGGCAGTTCCCCAGTGCGGACTTTGTGTGGGGGCTCCACCCATCCCACACATTCCTCTTCCATACTGCCCTAGCAGAGGTTCTCCATATGGGACCCACCCCTGTAGCAAACTTCTGCCTGGACATCCAGGTATTTCTGTACATTCTCTGAAATCTAGGTGGAGGTTTTCTCACCTCAATTCCTGACTTTTGTGTACCTGCAGGGTCAACATACCCCATGTAGAAACTGAAAAAACTTGGAGATACCATCCCCTGAAGCCACAGCCAAGCTGTACTTTGGCCCTCTTAGCTACAGCTGAAGTGGCTGGGACACAGGATACTAAGTCCCTAGGCTGCACACAGCAGGGGTGCCTTGGACTTGACCCAGGAATCCACTATTCCCTCTTAGACCTCTGGGCCTGTGATGGGAGGGGTTGCCATGAAGGTTTCTGACATGGCCTGGAGACATTTTCCTCAATGTCATGGTGATTAACATTTGGCTCCTTGTTACTTACACAAATTTCTGCTGCAGTGTTGAATTTCTCCCCAGAAAATGGGGTTTTATTTTCTATTGGACTGTCATGATGCAAATTTTCCAAGCTTTTGTGCTCTGCTTCCTCGTGAATGCTTTGCTGCTTAGAAATTTGTTCCTCCAGATACCCTAATTCATCTCTTTCAAGTTCACAGATCTACAGATCACTAGGGCAGGAACAAAATGCCTCTGGTCTCCTTGCTAAAGCATAAAAAGAGTCACCTTTGCCCAAGTTTCCAAAAAGTTCCTCATCTCCATCTGAGATCACCTCAGTTCGGACGTTAGTGTCTGTATCACCATCAGCATTTTGGACAAAGCCATTGAGCAAATCTCTAGGAAGTTCCAAACTTTCCCACATCTCTCTGTTTTCTGAGCCTTCCAAGTCTCCAGGAATTTCCAAACTTTCCCACATTATACTATCTTCTCCTTAGCTCTCCAAACTGTTCAAACTTCTATCTGTTACCCAGGTTCAAAGTCTCTTCCACATTTTTGAGATTCTTATAGTAGCATCCCACTCTAATCCCACTCTACTCATACGAATTTACAGTATTAGTCTGTTCTCGAGTTGCTAATAAAGACATACTCAAGACTGGCTAATTTATAAAGAAAAAGAGGTTTAATGGACTCAGAATTCCACATGGTTGGGTGGCCACATCATGGCAGTAGGGGAAGGAAGAACAAAGCCATGTTTTACATGATGGCAGAAAAGAAAACATGTGCTGGGAAAATGCCCTTTATAAAATGATCAGATCTCATGAGAATTATTCACTATCACAAGAACAGTATTGAAAAAACCCTCTCCTATTATTCAATTACTTCCCAGCAGGTTCCTTCTGTGGCATGTGGGGATGATGAAAATACAATTCAAGATGAGATTTGAGTGGGGAAATAGGCAAACTATATCACTCACTTTGGGGCAAATAGCATGACAAGAGCTATCTTTTTGTTCTTCATTGACACTGAGATGTACAGCAAACCCTATTCAACACTTCAATCCTTTGGAACTCTATGAATGTTGGTGGAATTCATCTGTCAGATTTGGCAGCATTCCTGGTACCTTCCATCTAATGCAGGGTGTTTTTGCTTTTTCTTCCCTTTGGTTCCAGACCCTGATTTTTCTTTTTCTGTGAATCAGAAAAAGAACATTTTTTTGTATTAGAGGTGAAGAAACTGAAACAGGATGGAAGAAATTTGCATTGAAAATATTCCTGGACTCATGAGAAATTAAGTCAAACCAGTTTGTTGGAAATGTAATGGAAGAACAGGGAAGAGGGGTAGGGAATCCAGCACTGCTGCAAGCATCATGCAAATACTATATCCATATCTCTGGTTCTGAAGTTTAATAAGATAAAAATACTTTTCATTAAAATGCTGTCATTAAATAATACTATCAAGCCAAATGGTAACCATTCTTTCCTTTATAAAAATGATATTTCACTCATTGCATGTCATTATAATTTAGAAGGTCTGGTTTTTACATCTCCTAGCCATCAGTTGTCAGAAGTAGCTTTAAAAAGAAAATAATTTTGTTTTACTTTGATGGCTTTATGTGTTTACTCTCCTTTTAGCTGAACTGAACAGTAGAAGCTGTATTCTAAAAACATGCAATCCTGTTCCATGCAGCAGGTTAATTTTCAAGTTCATCAGATGTGTATTTATATGGTGATTATAAGTCACATAAACATTTTGCCAATCACTGCCTTCCTTCTGTTCTGATATGCTGTGAGTACCATCTAAAATGTGATGAATGTTTTGCTTGTTCTAAGTAAAAATTGATTGTGGCAATGATACCAAATGACACACATTCTATTATAACACTGCACTAACCAAAACTATTATTGAGGGTTGAAAGGAAAAAATAAAATCCTGGGTCAGGATTAAATTATCAAATGTTTTTACTGTTCTTTTTAGATTCACTTTTTTTTTGGAGGAAACATTTTCTAAACCTGCTTGAAAGACATAAACTGGTCCATGGACTTAAATCATAAAACCAATTAGAATGTGTGAAATAGCAATAGAGTGTAATGAATAAATCAGTTTATCTTACCTTTTGTTTGTACTGCTATTTTGTTTGGTTATACTGTGAATAAAATACATGTGATTATTTTCTCCTTTAAAAAACAATGGCATACAATTTTGCAGTCACCACAGTAATATTGTTCTTATTAAAAATTACCAGTGAATAATAAAACAGTGAGCAAAAATTTAAGGAAAATTAGAATACTTCTATCACTTTTAAATATCTCTACATTATTAACTACAAAGGTAAAATCATTAACTTTACAAGAAGGAACCTGGCAAACACCACTTCAACCAAGTGATGAAAGTTTACATCACTAGAAATGAGCCAAATTGGCAGTATGTTCCTCTTGACATGAGGCACTGACAAATATACACGTCATTTACCTGATATTATTGCCAAATACATATAACCTGAATTTAACTGTGAAAAAACATCAAACGGACCCAAATTGAGAAATGTTCTGCAAAGTAGCTCGCCTGTATTCTTCTAAGTATTTAGATCATGAAGGAAAAAGCACGACTAAGGACCTGTTCAGTATTTAAGAGACATGATCATTAAATGCAATGTTTGATGCTATATTGAATTTTAAACAGAAAAATGAATTGGTGTGCAATTTTCTGATTTCGATAATCATATTTATCTATATAGAAGATTATCCTTGTTTTAAGAAACATACAATGAGGTATTTAGGCCAACAGGTCTCCATGTCTGTGACTTCTGTTCATTTATATGAGAAAAGAAACATATATATTGAGAGATAGAAATAAAAAGAATAAAACTACCATGCAAAAATGTAAATATGTGTGAAATTTGGGAAAGACGTATGAGAATCATTTGTATTATTTTAGCAACTTTTAGTATAAGTCAGGTATTATTATTTTAAAATGTTTAAAGATAGAATGGTGGCACAAACATTATGTAGGAAGTTTGAAAAGATTCAAAAGGGAAGATAATTGAGTCTCAGATTTAATCTATATGGATTTATACAGCATAAATCCTATACCAAGATGTAAGATATTCTTGAAAGAAGTTATTTTATAAAAGCAACTCTAGGTTTTTATAGTTCCTTCGACTTATGGTACAGACCACTTATATGTACCCACCAGCAGATATTATCATAAGAGAGTATCAGCTGGCTTTGTTAATGTGGCTGTGTATAAATATATTAGAATAAATGATTTGAAAATGTTAAATATCCAAGCATGACATCTTAAAAACAAGCTTTCAATGAATAACAAGAAAAATTTGATTCTCCTTATTTGCTGTTGTTGTTAAATTCAGAAAATAAAATCATCAAACACACGATAAAGAATGCCAAATTTTACATCACCGTTTAGTTTAATGTGGCATTTCCACTCTGCTAGCTACTAGAAAAACTACAATAGAAGAAACTTAGATACAGGACATCAAACCCTATAAAGAGACAGCAATGTAGTATTTCAGATGTCTCCACTAATGATCATGAGAGTTAGCATATGCATTAAACCTTTAATTTCTAAGTATTAATATCATATATATATATGTGTGTGTATATATATATGTGTGTGTGTGCATATATGTGTGTATATATGTGTGTGTATATATGTGTATATATATGTGTGTGTGTGTGTATATATATATATATATATGAGAGAGAAAACATGCACAGGGATTTACATAGCATTCTATGATCTCATATGTATTTTGCATTTTTTATTTTCACAATTGGATATATAATTATTCATTCTCACCATGTCTTTCTGTTGTTTAAGATTAGACTCTCTCTCTCTCTCTCTCTCTCTCTCTCTCTCTCTCTCTCTCGTATGGAAGTTCCCTCTCCTCCTTTTTTTTTCTCTTTCTCTACCCAAATTAAAATCACTTTTCTGAAAAAAAAAAAAAAAAAAAAAAAGTTAGACTCACCACCTATTGTTAGAAACCTAAATTACAGTGGTTTAAAATAAAATGAAGAATGACATCAGCAAAACTGAAGTGGAAACTGTGAAAATTATCTCCCCCTTAAAAGCAACTAGAACACTAGCAAAGACTGTCAGAATCCACATTTTGGAGTCCAAGAAACTAAGCAAAGACTTGCATCAGTTCAGGAGTGTTTATTCAAGAGAATAAAGATGTAGTTTATTCAAGCTACATCTCAGTAAGAAAAGATAGTTTTGTATTGTTTTGTCCTAAATTCTACAATTCTTATTCTTGTCTCCCAGCTTCTGGATAGCCTTGAACACCAATAACCCACAATCACAGTGAAAGTCAATAGACTGGCAGCCAATGAAGAGAGTAGAGTGAATTGAAACTCTTTTTAATTATGATTCCCAGATTATTACCATTCTTTTATTTGTCCAGTGGCTCCTTTGTAGGAAAACAGCTCATTTCATGGCAAGAATGATACTATCTTGAAACAAAATCACTGCAATAAATGATGTGTTTCTGTAGCATCAATAACCCCTCATAAAGAAACAATGTATAGTATAGACAACCTCTCATAAAGTTGCTTGTCTAATCTGCCCTGTGGTTATGGCTTCATAAGAAAGTAGGAGACATGACCAGTTGCACATCTTTTACCAAAAACCTTTGCTACATAAAGGATAATCTCTGGAGAGAATTTTACAGAGATCCACTATCTCTTCACCACCAGAAATATTGCTTCTGTTTATAAGTCTCTATGAAGAGTTTTTTCAGAGAAATTGGATTTGTCAGTCTCTTTCTTTGATCTTTCAGTTCTCTCAATTTTAGGGCACAGGTTTGCATTTACCTGCTCACTTACCATGGAACATCCTTGTTAGACCACATCCACAACACTATCTTTATTTGACGTGACTCAAAGCTTGACTGGTGTAAACTGGCCTTTCCAGAATTAATCTTTTGAAAATACACAGACCCAAACATTTAACATCATAGCTCTTGATGATAGTGTTCAACAGTAAGGAATACATGGTAACCAAAAACTTAAAATAAACAAAATATATGCTAACCAAAAATATTAAAAATAAAAGGTAGAAATAAGATGTCCATAAGAAGTTTGAAAATCTCCAATATATTTTGAGGATTTGGAATGGCACCTGCATGCATAGGGCTATGCATGTGTCCAAGGCTGAAAGACCTAAGAAGTTCCTCTTGTCTTTGGCTAATCTTGAGGCTCTGTTAAAGAAAGAAGCAAAGGAAAAGGCAAAGATATAAACTACATGACTGAGTGTTGAGGCATTTCTCAACATGCACAAAGAATCTGACAGCAAAAACTGAGAGATTTATTGGTTCCTTAGGCATCTTAGGAAATCACTATGTGATTATTAGATGACCACTAAGCTAACTAAGCAGAGGCTAAGCTAACTGAGCCGACTTTCAGTGGCCACACACAACACGCAGATTTATACAGAATTAGTTCACAAAAGTTACTAAACAAAACAACAACCCAACAACAAATAGCAATAGCAGTAAATGCTGGGGCATTGGGGGAGAAGTATCTGATTCCAATCACTGCCACATTCAGTTATTTTAAATTTTTAGTTTTAAGCAACAGTGACAAAAAAAAATATCCCATGGTGACCACTAAAACAATTCTTCAAAAATATATAGTAAATAAAATGGGAAGGGATTAATAGAAATTACATTTAATCTGTAGACCAACTTGGAAAGTATTGCCATTTTAACAATCTTAAATATTCTAACTCATGAAAACAGCTATCTCATTATTTATATTGGAGAGCAATATAGCTACTACAATCAAGACTATATGATACTAGGATAAGGATACATGTATTAGATCATATAAATTGAGTGTCCAGAAATAAATCAATACTTCTTGTTTAACTTATTTTGACCCATGTCAAGACATTACAGTAGAAGAAGAATAATTTTGTAACCAATGGTACTGGAATGTCGAATACCTCCATGCAAAATAATGAAGTTAGACCTCTGTATTAGGATTCTTTAGAGAGACAGAATCAGTAGGAGTCACATATATATAGCAGAGGGGATTTATTATGGGAATTGGTTCCTGTGATTATGAAGGCTGAAAAGTCTAACCACATGCCATCTGTAAGCAGAAGAAATGCTGATGGTGTAATTCAATCTGCCTCTGGAGGCCCAAGAGCCAAGATTTCTGACATTCTGAGAGCAAGAGAAGATGATGTCTTCATTCA
Source organism: Saguinus oedipus (assembly GCA_031835075.1). Lineage (NCBI taxonomy): Eukaryota > Metazoa > Chordata > Mammalia > Primates > Cebidae > Saguinus > Saguinus oedipus. The sequence continues at coordinate 49,044,690 of CM063186.1, read as the reverse complement.
AGAGGAGAGAGAGTGAATTTGCCCTTCCTCTGCCTTTTGGTATTCCTTTATCCAGTAAAGTTAACACATGAAATCAATTATCACAACCTCTACCTCACAACATATAATAGAGTAAACCAAAATAAATAAATAAAGTAAATATAACACAGAAAATTATAAAACTTATAATAGAGTAAATCAAAATAAAGTAAATATAACACAGAAAATTATAAAACTTTTAAAATGGTGTAAACCTTTGTGTCATTGAATTAACCAATTGTTTCTTTGATATGACACCAAAGGCACAAACAACAAAAGAAAAAAAACATAAATTTTACTTCAAAATTAAAAATTTTTGTGCTTCAAAGAACACTGTCAAAAAACTGGAAAGACGAACTATAACTTCCGTATTTGCAAATCATATATCTAACCAGGGTCTCCTATTCAGAATATAAAAGATTTCTTACAACTTAACCACAAAGGGACAAATAGCCAAATTAATTATTTTATTGCTGAGTTGTAAGAGTTCTTTATGTATTTCTGGATACTTAGTAAGTAGTGATCTTGAGCTTATTGGTCATCTATATACTGTTTTGGGAGGATGTTTATTTAATTCCTATAATTGAGAAACAGGGAATTATCTTCAAAAGAAATTTCTCTAAAGAATAAATCCATGTGACCTATAAGCAAATTAAAAGATGCTCAGGATTATTTGTCATAAGGAAATGAAAATCAAAACTACTAGCAGACACTCTTTTACACCCATTAGGATAGCTGTAATTTAAAAAAATGGACAATGATGAGTGTGTGTATGACTGTGAACAAATAAAAATACTGATAAAATGTAGAATAAAATGGTACAACTACTACTATGGAAAATAGTCGGAGAGTTCCTCAGAAAACTAAACATGGAGTTACTCTACGACTGAGTAATTCTGCATCTAGTTTACATATCAGGAAAATTTGCCTAATTTATAGAAAAGATTGACTTCTAGAAGTGATGTTTGCTAATCTACCTCTTGGACTTAGGTGCATTTCTGTATTCAGTCACTGGGATGGTGGAGGAGAGAGAAGAGAATGAACAAATAGAAGTGCTCTTTACTAGTATCTCCATATCTAAAGACATTTTTACATTATAACTATAGTTCTACATGTGCATTTTTGTAAAGTACCTATGTCTGTTGTAAAAAAAAAAATTCTTTTTTCTGCAACATCTAAATTCTTTAGATGTTTCAATAGGATCATATAAAATTAGAAGTAGAGCTAGTAAATAAACCAATATGTAAGCAACTTTTTGTTATATTTAAGAGAAAAGTAGCATTTTGGACATGGAATTGTTAAACCACCTCTGAGCAATAGAGAAACTGGTTCATTGGTGCAGGAAGAAGTAAAAGTTAAGATGTGTGGAGATTGTTTGTATTTACATTTTGAGAGTAACCATCCACATATGTGTGTGTGTGTTTTGGTTATACTATAAAGATACATTGTTAAATAATTTAATAGGAACATACCTTTTCATTCATATTTTAATAGTATATACCCAAAAATAAATTATGTTAGAAGCATTCTACCCATTCTACTCTTACTCCATGTCTCATTTTAAATTGAATATTAAGGAAACAGGGGGTTTCAATAGTAAGTCTGCTGGCATCTTTATCCAGAGACTTCTTGCCATTTTTGTATTTTGGCAATATTTGTAAGCAGGATTACATTTTTTCTCATTTGAGTGAGTGTAGGATATTCTTGAATATCAAAACACTCATGGATTTGGGAATCTGAATTAGTAAATATGCTGTGTAAAAAGACATGACTATGCTGTGTGATACCAACCACATCAAAGTGTCCGCTTAGTTGTCCGTATATACACATGCAAGGAGTTAAAAGGACACATCAACTTGTAAACTGTTTATAATTTTGGAGGTTTTTCATGTTCTTTTCTTCCTGTATATGTTTACTTAATGCATATGTTAGCTTTTAAAAGTTTTTAAATGTGATCAAAAGGTAAAATGAACACAAAATAAAAGTGTGTTTCCTTTTCTCAGAAAGAAAGCCTAAAACAAGCAATGCATGGCTGGTATGGAGTTGCCTAATTATCAGGGAGACTTTTTCTCTATTGTGTATTCACAATATTTGTAACCTGTCACTCTTTAGTACAAAATTGCTGCTTGAATTCCAGTCATTGTGTCTGGTTTCCAGGTAGCTGGCATGAAGGAACATAAAGAATGTACGTGCCAATTCTGTTAGGTACTATTGATGGTTAATATTTAGTGTCAACTCGATTGGATTGAAGGATGCAAAGTATTATTCTTGGGTGTGTCTGTGAAAGTGTTGCTAAAAGAGATTAATGTTTGAGTCAGTGAACTGGGAGAGGCAGACCCATCCTCAATCTGGGTGGGCACCATCTAATCAGCTGCTAGCACAGCTAGAAGCCAGAAGAAAACAGGCAGAAGATGACTTGCTGAGTCTTCTGGCCTTCATCTTTCTCTCATGCTGGAGGCTTCCTGCCCTCAAAAGTAAGACTTCAAGTTCTTCAGCTTTTGGACTCTTGAACTTACACCAGTGGTTTGCTAGGAGCTCTGGAGCCTTTGGCCACACACTGAAGGCTGCACTGTTGGCTTCCCTACTTCTGAGGTTTTGGGGCTTGAACTGGCTTCTTTGCTCTTCATCTTGCAGATGGCCTATTGCAGGATTTCATCTTGTGATTATGTAAGTCAATACTCCTCCCCTTTATGTATGTATCTGTCCTATTAGTTCTGTCTCTCTAGAGAACACTGGCTAATACAAGTACACGTTCTGAAACACACACAAAGAAGTTTCACTTACATGCCCAGAATTTAGTCATGTGGCTATAGTTACTTCCAAGAGGCTGGAAAATGTGCTGTTTTTTCTGAGTAGCTATATAACCAACCCATTATTGGAGATTTTATTCCTATGAAAGAGGGAGAATATATGCACAGGGAATAACATGTAATCACATTTAAGGAAAGTCTATACTAGCTTAATATTAATGACATGTATATTTGAATGCATGTATATATATATGTGTGTATGTATGCAGAACATATTTATGTGACATATATAATATATATGAAGGTTGCCTCAAATTGCTTCAATATATAAAAATATAACTCCATGAAAAATAAATGAAACTCTGATGTTCTCTGCAAATCTAATTTTATATTTTTAGTTCTTGACCTATTATGAATACTTTAAAAAATTATGTTATTTTAATGCTGAATAAATATTTTGAGCTTTGAGAACTGACAACTGCAATAAAACAGTGACCCAGACAAACTATCCTATAAAAGGTAATCATACGCACTTTACTCTGATTGACCTAAAATCTTCTGGTCTATAGAAATGTTCTTCAATCAGCAACAATTGTGTTTAACAATTTATATAACTCCTGTCTAAATTTATGTTCAACAGAGAGCTCCACCCTTGCCCTATGTTGTGACAGACAGGTAGAGGAAATAGAATCTATGAAGCAGGTGATATAGAATATAATATCTCATATATAAATTTTAGAAAGCAATCAACTGACTTCTTTCTGAAAATATTCATCTATCACTTAGAGCTTTTAGAATTCCTGTTGATAAAGGGATAAAATTGTTTTCCCCAACCTCTATTAAATAACAGACATAAATTTAGAGCCAACAAAATAGAATAAGATATTTTAAAAATATATAATGTATGAAAAATATGCATACTTTGTAGACCTCGAGAATTTTTCTGTAATAAAACAAATAATTTTAACTTAACGTATGTGACATTGCTATATCTCAAGAATTTTGACATGTTAAAATGTATAATTCATGATGACACCAAAGAAATTGAAAGGAATGCTAATATAAATATGCAAAATATCCTTCTACAATGCCAATAATTAGTTGGTTAGTTGATAAACGCCAAAATCCTTTTGAAAGATGTTTAAATTACTGGGTTGTAAGAAATATGATGCACATTAAAAGAAAAATTGACAAAGCTAGACACTGCAAAGGTGTCAAATGGATTTTTGCACTTAGAATTTTGACTCTGGGAGAAAGATATTGAAGTAACAGCCACCTGATGATGTTGGTGAGATGATGTTTTTAAAGTAAGTCAGGCATAATCAGTAGGTAACCTATGTGTAAGGTATTGGCACAGATTGTATAAAGGCAAATAAAATCAGGATGATTGTCTCTAAACAGAGTATACAATTCCATCTCATTGCTTTATCACACCATGTGCATCACCAAATGTGTTGTATTTATAATTTTAATACATTTGTAGGAAAAGAGAAACAGATCTGCTTTGGTTCTTTTAGTTAAATAAAGTATCTGAAAGTTTCTTGAAAAGTAGACATATTATTTTATTATTCACAGGCAGCACACACATATAGATACAAAGAATTATTAATTTAAAAATACTTAAAAGTAATTAAGTATTCTAAAGCCTGAAATAAAGTATATTATCTAAGGCTTGATCTAATGAAAAGTACCCTACTATATGGACATTCAGTCTGGAAAAAAATGAGCAAAATCCCTTGTGTGAGCACCGAGAATCCCTGATACATTTGTCTTTCTCATGGGAAGTAAATGCTATTATTTGACACTGCCCATTGCTTTTTTAACTTAAAAAAAAAATAAGCTGAGAATGTTATGGCCTTTCTACAAAACAAGTTGTATATTTGAAAGGAAGAAGAAGAAAGGGTCTTATCTGCAGACCCTAATACTATTTATTTAGAAATCATGCTTGATTTATTTTCAGGAAAAGGTTATAGTGAAAACTGTACATATATGCATGCACCTACACACACATACACACACTCATTAGAGACACAAAAGAGGCAAGGGAATGGGATAACCAATAATTTCTGTTTTGAATAGAGTAAGAAAAGGCCAAAAAATGGTCTTGCCCTTTGCTAGAAGTTGCAGATGAAACCCTCTATTGTTTGTTTGTTAGCAAAGCCATCTTAGCAGTTTAAGGATGACATTTTCCCTAAAATGAGATCTAGGCATTTCCCAACACTGAATTTGGTGTGGAATAATGTACTTAAAATGCTTAGTCCCACCGATTTGCTTAGTATCTTGAAATCTCTAAGTGATTCTGAATTAAACAAGAACAACAACAAAATCAAAGTATGTTCTGGTTCTGAAAGTAGGCAAGCCCTAAGAACTTATTATTAACCAGTAGAACATTAGTTAATTTCAGGATATCTGTCAACATGTTAATGAGTATGCAAAATTTGTACAATCATAGAGGTATAACCTAAGAAACTATGGCTATATGAGAAATCTTCCTGAAGATTTTATTATTGTCAAGCAAATCCCATGAGCCATGAGATTAGCCTGTAAATGGAAAAGCAGACACTCTTGATCAAATCAGGGTCATGTCACTCATATAAAGCAAGGTCAATGCACAATTGAACAAGAAAATACCATCTTCTATGTCTAATAATTATCATTTTTAAACTAGCCTAATATTCTTCTGTATGTTCCATTTGATCAGGGTGAAATTTTTCAAAATAAGTCATGAAAATAGCAATAAGAAGAAATATTTTGCCATGCCCAATTACTACAGGCAAACTTGAAAAGACAGAAAGATCTTCATTGAAGATTCAGTTAAGAGCCCATGGCTCTGCATCAAGATGATCACTTAGTCAAATTCATTGTGAGTTTGAAAATTAAGCTTTACGATTTTTTTCACCAAAAATTCTAATATAATATGTTCTTTTTCAAAACTTTGAATATGGTATGATTTTAAAGGTATATGTCATCCATCCTATTTTTCATTCCTATGCTTCTATCTTCTTATGTCCTTGTTTATCAAGAGGATGCTTAAGGAATTCACAACTGAAATTTGCAAAAACCCTAGTGAGTAAAATGGTAAAAAAAAAATCACCCCAATTCTTTTCATATTATACAGTGCATTGTAAAAGAAAATTATTGCAGCTGGTTGGGAAATAGCAGAGTTTGGGTGCAGCATCCTAATGAGAGAAAAGGAAGGTATCACCCACAATGTGAACTCCTGTCAACAAAGGCTTGAAAATGTTTCTCTATATTTATAAAATCATAGTGGCATACCCTCAGAAGCTATGGCTATATGAGAAAGAAACCAAATATTTCACTTTGATCTAGGTTTTGAAGAGCCAGAACTCCAAAATATTTTGTTACATTGCACATAATGACATCCCATCACAGAGAAAGGAGACAGCACTGACATGGGATGTTCACATCATATCACACACAAGAGTGAAGAATTTGAAGGCCATTGAACACTGAATTTTTCCATTGTACTGCAATTACAAGAACACCTGTGCTACCTAGCTGTGCATGAGTCCCGTGAAATGCAATGTTCCATAGCTGTCAAAACATTTCATTTTTGCCTTTGATTCAGAGGTCTAATTGTGCCGGCTATGGCTCTGTGTTAGGCTAGATTTTTAACTATAAAGCATTAAACAGAAGGTTAAATAATTTTTAATTAACCCAAGAAACATTTATAAATATTCAGCTTTGTCTCATTCTTTAAATTTTATTTTTGGTATTTTTAGAGGAAAAGATATGGGAGTTGCCATACTATAAAATAATCCTTGAATCATGGGAATATTTTAGCAGAGCTATTGATCTATACCTAGATACATGGAATTTAATGCATCTCAGCTCTAACATTTGAGCCAGTTATGTAGTGTGAGCTTTGTTTACAAAAATCATGGTGGCTTAGAAATGGGACTCCTTTTACTCCCTGTTGCTCATGTTAATGCATCAGTGACTGATTTTACTGAGTCCCAAATCAGGGCAATGTATCTGAAAAGTAGATGAAACAAGCTAAAAGACTATAGAAATAAATATATTAGGTAGCTGACATTGGTTATTATAGTTTACATTTAATTAATTCATTTAACAAAAAAGAAAAAATGTATTTTATTTCTTAGGATAGACATTTCCTTAGAAATTCCCTATAAATAAAATGTGCAGTTTCCATATTTAATATGTATCGTGGAGATGACTACACAACAATAATAATAAAAGATATGAGTTGGTACATGAGGCAGAAATAAGTTTTGAAATGAGAAGTATTTCATTCTAGAGAAGTGAATTACCTGAGATTGATAGAGTTCCGTTCTTCAGATTTATGTAACACAAACTCTGCCTCTCTGCAGTCTTCTGCTTAATACTAAATTCTACTAGGATTTGAGCTCCTTGGAGATAAAAACTGTGTCTTAGTTGTATCAGTACTCAATGCTCTTCTGAATATCTCCTACACAGTGGGTTCTCAAATGTGTGTTAACTTTTTTTCTTTAAGTAAACTCATATGTGTTTTTGGATTTTCCAATAACATAGTTACTTCTGATTTTAGCCATATTATAAATATCTGACATAAATCTTGAAAATATGGGTTGCCAGCCGGGCGCGGTGGCTCAAGCCTGTAATCCCAGCACTTTGGGAGGCCGAGGCAGGTGGATCACGAGGTCCAGAAATCAAGACCATCCTGGTCAACATGGTGAAACCCCATCTCTACTAAAAAAAAAAAAAAAAATACAAAAAATTAGCTGGGCATGGTGGCGCGTGCCTGTAATCCCAGCTACTCAGGAGGTCGAGGCAGGAGAATTGCCTGAACCCAGGAGGCAGAGGTTGCGGTGAGCCGAGATCGCGCCATGTCACTCCAGCCTGGGTAACAAGAGCGAAACTCTGTCTCAAAAAAATAAAAATAAGAAAATATGGGTTGTCTAGATGGGTATCTAGTCAATTTAAACAACTTGAACTTAACTATTCGTGAACTCCAGGAGAGATGATCAGCAGTAGGTATAAATCAAATACAAAGGAATTAATAAGCTTTCACAACAATTGAAATGATATGATCTCATTTGTGAATATAGACGCCAATATACTAAACCAAAAGTTAATCAGTTAATTTATCAGCATTACAAAATAGAAATATAAAGCAGGCGAGTGCATTTATAATTCAAGGTGTTCCCGTATTAAACACACACACATACACACACACACACACACACAAAAACTATGTTGCAAACTGAGGATAAAATTGTTTCATTATATTAAATGAAACCATTACATAAAAATGGCATATTTATATTAATGCCCAAGGAAACACTGAACATAACTCAGAAATCATTATTACTTTTTAAGTTAACTTTGAAAGGTTTTGAACAGTCATTTGGTATGTATTTACTAGATGTCTACCACATTCTGTTAAATGTTCTAGGTCAGGGTTGGCAAACATGGTACAAGAGGGAAAATCTGCCCACCAGTTTTCTTTGTAAGTATAGTTGGAACATAGCCACACTCCTTTGCTTACACATTGTCTGTATTTGCTCTCATTATAGGTACAATGGCAAAGCTGAGAAGATGCCACAGAGACCATATGTCTTACAAGGTCTGAAATATTTACTCTCAGACTCTTTACAGAAAAAAATTTATAAATCATTAATCTAGGTAATGGATGATAAATTAGAGTAAGAGAACAATTAAAATGAGTATTTTCACCTCAGATATTGATAAATGGTATTTTATATACACATACACATACACACAAACACATATACACACAAATTAATAAATATAAATAAGATATAAATTTACAATTGATACTTCTAAATGCATGATTGCAAACAAAAAGCATTAATATAAATTTAGTTCTCTCTAAGGCAGAGGAAGTTCACTGAAGGTATCTGATATGGTTTGGCTTTTTCTCTACCCAATTCTCATCTTGAATTGTAGCTCCCATTATCCCCACCTGTCATGGGAGGTACCAGTGGGAGGTAGTTGAATCATGGGGACAAGTTTTTCCCATGCTGTTTTTTCTGATGGTGGATAAGTCTCATGAGATCTGATGGTTTAATAAAGGACATTTCTCCTACACATTCTCTCTTGCTTGCCACTGTGTAAGATGTGCATTGTCTCCTTCTTTTCCTTCTGCCATGATTGTGAGGCCTCTCCAGCCATGTGGAACTCTGAGTCCATTAAACCTCTCCTTCATTTATAAACTACCCAGTCTTGGGTATGTCTTATCAGTAGCATGAAAACAGAGAAATACAGTAAATTGGTACCAGGTGATGGGGTGCTGCTGTAAAAATACTCAAATATGTGGAATTGATTGTGGAACTGGGTAATAGTCAAAGGTTGAAACAGTTGATAGAGCTCAGAAGAAGATAGGAAGAGGTGGGAAAGTGTGGAACTTTCTGGAGACTTGTTGAATGGCTTTGACCAAAACACTAATAGTGATATGGACAATAAAGTCCTGGCTGAAGTGGTCTCAGATAAAGATGAGGAACTTGTTGGGATCTGGAGTAGAGGTCACTATTGCTATGTAAAGAGACTGGCAGCATTTTGTCCCTGCCCTAAAGAAATATAGAACTTTGAACTTGAGAGAGATGATTTAGGGTATTAAGTAAAATAAATTTCTAAGTGGTGAAGAATTTGACAGGAAGCAATACATAAAAGTTTGGAAAATTTACAGCCTGACAAAACAATATTAAAAAAAATTCTAGGGAGGAATTCAAGCCCACTGCAGAAATTTGAATAAGTAATGAAGACCCAAATGTTAATTGCCAAGACAATTGGGAAAATGCCTCCAGAGCATGTCAGAGGTCTTCATAGCAACTTCTACTATATCACAGGCCAGGAGACTTAGGAGCAAAATGTGGTTGCATGGGCCAGGATTAGGCCCCCCCTTGCTGTGTACAGCCTTAGGATTTGGTTCCCTATGTCCCACCCATGGCTAAAAGAGGCCAACAATGTATAGCTCAGGCCATTCTTTCAGAAGATGCAAGGGCCAAGCCTTGGCATCTTACACATGGTGTTGGGCCTGCAGGTACACAGAAATCAAGAATTGAAGTTTGGGAATCTCTGCCTAGATTTCAAAGGATGTATGAAAACACCTGGATGTCCAGGTAGAACTGCACTACAGGGGAAGAGCCCTCATGGAGAGCTTCTGCTAGGGTAGTGTGGAAGGAAAATGTTAGACAGGAGTCCACAAACAGGGTCCCTACTGGGACACTACCTAGTGCAACTGTGAGAAAGGGGCCACTATCCTCCAGACCCCAGAATGGCATATTGACTGAAAGCTTGCATGGTCTACCTGTAAAAGCCTCAGACACTCAACACCAGCCCAAGAAAGCAGCCAGAAGGAAAGCTTGTACCCTGTAAAGCCAAGGGGATGGAGCTGACAAAGACCCTGGGAACCCACCTCTTGCATCAGTGTGACCTGGATATGAGACATGGAGTCAAAGGAGATCATTTTGGAGCTTTAAGTTTTGACTGCCTTGCTGTATTTGAGACTTGCATGGAGCCTGTAGCCCCTTTGTTTTGACCAATTTTTCCTATTTTGAATGGCTGTATTTAACCAATACCTGTACCCCCATTCTACCTAGGAAATAACTAACTTGCTTTTGATTTTACAAACTCATAGGTGGAAGGGACTTGCCTTGCCTCAGATGAGACTTTGGAATGTTGACTTTTGAAATGCTGATATGAGTTAAGATTTGGGGGGATTGTTGGGAAGGCATTATTGGTTTTGAAATGTGAGGACATGAGATTTTGGAGAATAATATGTTTTGGCTGTGTCCTAACCCAAATCTCATCTTGAATTTTAGCTACCATAATCTGCACCTGTCATGGGAGGGACCCAGTGAGAGGTAAATGAATCATGAGGGCAGGTCTTTCCTTTGCTCTTCTCATGATAGTGAATAAGTCTTATGGGAGTTGATGGTTTTATAAAGGGCAGTTGCCCTGCAGATGCTCTTTTTCCTGCTACCATGTAAGCTGTGCCTTTGCTCCTCCTTCTTCCACCATGATTGTGAGGCATCCCCAGACATGTGAAACTGTGAATCCATTTAACCTTTCTTTCCTTTATATATTATCCAGTCTCAGGTATGTCTTTCTTAGCAGCATGAGAGCAGACTAATACAATATCTTTTCTGTAGATTACAACTAAAAACATTTGACAAAATACAAAAGCAACTCCTTGAGTTTTCTGAAGTGTAAATAATATCTGTGGATTGAAGAAGTTTAAACTTGAAGAACCGCTATACAATGATGGTCATCTTTCTTTGGGCTTTTTCCTATTTTATGTCCTGGATTTGCAGGGAAGACTGGGAACAGCTAAATGGATCAACTGCATAGCAGGCACACTTGAAAAATGTGTGGACTTCAGAATGCCATTCTTGGCTTCCAGAATGCCAAGAGGGAACCAGTATCTCTGGATTGGGAAACCAGTATAGGCAAGAGAAAATCCCTGTTATTATTTTGCCCTTGCTTTTTTCTTCTTCACAATTCTAATAAAGACATATCTGATACCAGGTAATTTATAAAGAAAGTAGTTTAATAGACTCGCAGTTCCACATGGCTGGGGAGAACTCATAATCATGGTGGAAGGCAAGGAGGAGCAAGTCATATCTTACATGGCAGCAGAGAAAAAGAATTTGTGCAGGCATGCTGTGGGTAAGTCTAAAAGACAAATATTCCATTATCCTTTCTTTCAACACCTTTCATATGGGTTTAGGTCAGATTGTCTTACTTCAAAATTCCCTAAACTGTAGACAATCTTTGTCACTGAGTATTTGCACTTGTAATTTTCTTTTTCTTTTCTTTTTCTTTTTTCTTTGAGATGGAGTTTCGCTCTTGTTACCCAGGCCAGAGTGCAGTGGCATGATCTTGGCTCACCACAACCTCCGCATCCTGGGTTCAGGCAATTCTCCTGCCTCAGCCTCCTGAGTAGCTGGGATTACAGGCACCCACCACCATGCCCAGCTAATTTTTTGTATTTTTAGTAGAGACGGGGTTTCACCATGTTGACCAGGATGGTCTCGATCTCTTGACCTCGTGATCCACCCGCCTCGCCCTCCCAAAGTGCTGGGATTACAGGCTTGAGCCACCACGCCCGCCCTGCACTTGTTATTTTCTATGCACAGTATCACTTCCCTTTCCCTACCACACCTGAAAACACACACAGACAGGGAAACACTGCCAGTCAGTGGAGCAATTAGAACACACACAACGTTTCTTGATTACATTTGTGGTCTTATATGGGCACAGTGTGTGGTGCCTCAAAACAATTGAAACAGTAACATCAAACATCACTGATCATAGATCACAGATCACCACAACATATCTAATAATAATGACAAAGTTTAACATACTGCAGTAATTTCCAAAATGTGACACAGAGGCAGGGAGTGAGCAAGCACACACTGTTGGAAAAATGATGCCAATAGACTTGCTTGAGAAATGGTCGCCAGAACCCTTCAATTTGTGAATAACACAATATATGCAAAGCCCAATAAATCAAAGTACAATCAAATGAGCTAAGCCTTTACAAGTACAACTGGGTTAGTCAGTATTTAATGACGCCTATAGCTGGGCTTATTTCAGAAGGGTTTACAAAGGCCTTACAAATCTCCTTCTCAGCTTTGCTTTATTTTTAAGTTGAAAATGAGTAACAATTATTAATGTAAACAAAAGGAATTCACTGAAATTCCGACTTGTCTACCCAATACATTCAGTATTGAGTATATAAAATGCAGGGAAACCTTTCCAAAATCTAGTAGAAGTTTGACTGTAACATTCAGAATCTGGTAACTGAAGAACCCAAAAGAACCTCCTATTGAATCATCCCCTCACATAAGGTGACCTGACAGGTAGGTTCCCCAGAGTATGATAAAGCAGTCATTAAAGTTAATTGTGGACTTTAAAATACTGAAAATGAATTGTTCTCTGCATATGCTTGGATTACACTGCCTCCAAAACTTACTGAATCTCATTAGAATATGTGTCCTCTAGAGTTCTAGAGAAAAAGACACTATATGCCTAATATGTAGCAAAAGCAATTGATTCCATATGTGAAGGTCAGAAGGAATCATGAATAATTATTGGGAACAAGTGACACAAATTAAAGGAGTTTTTATAGTTCGTCTATCTATAGCATATAGCAGAGCTATCCCATAAAATCACTGCGTTAGATTATAATGTAGTCTTACTAAGTATATCACAGTTTGTTATTCTTTAAAGGATCTACTGAATTTGAATAACCAAGAAAAAATAGTCGATGCCAGAAAATCAAAAAATAAATTTTTATTTAAGAATGAAATGAATGTCTAATAAATGAAAGAATTGTCACTTAAAGCCTGATTCTCATTGAAAATCATTAGTTAAAACATACAAAATTGGCCACATTGAAGAATAGTTAGAGGGTTAAGCATAATTTGTGACAAATGACATTTTTGAAAAATATATGCATTGCAGTAGTGTAGCCTAGGATATCAGCAAATTAAATGAATTCATTGAATACACAAGCGATTCCTGATTTATGCCTTAGGGAACACCGGAACCCTGACAATTGTTAGTAAGGATTTTGAGAGAAAAAATTTGTTCTCGGACAAATTAGATTGTTAAATGTTACAAGCTAAGTGACCACCATGATAATTCGTGTAAGCATCACCAATGTTAAGACCCTGAAAATTTCTAAGGTTAAAAAGAGCTGGTTTTATAATGTTTAACCTAACATTTTCCTAATTTATCTTCTTTATATTTAAATATTTTTGTTTAAATAAAAACTTTATAAATTATTAAAACACAGGTAAACTTTTAACAACCACTAAGTCAAGAAATAAAAATTCCCAGATATTACCAACTAGTTCTTTTCAAATCATATTTTGCCTTTTATAGTAATCTATTATTATTTTTTAAAGTTTTATTATTTTACAGTCCAGTTTTGCCTCTGTTTTGCATGTTTTTGAAGTTTCTTTTAATCCATGTGTTTACTTTCTATTTATTTTTTAACTTCTAATCTATTTGTTTGAGAAACTGGATGCTTTTCAGTAGTTTCCCACTTGTGGGTTTTGCTGATTGTATTGCTATGTTGTTGTTTAATATGTTTCTCTGCCATTTGTAATTTTTGTTAATTGGTAGTTGGATCTCTATGTTTAATGAGATTTAGGGTCAATGTTTTTGGCAAGACTTGACAGATAGTGTGACTGTTTCAATTAGGATGAATATGATATTTGATTGCCTCTCATTTTGTAATATTAGCAGCCAGGGATTCTCACTTCATTCATTAGTGGTTGCAAAATAGCATCATCCTAATTCCAAAGTTTCTTCTTCAATAAACTTAACAGAACTAAAATATATCATTTAAAAATATTGTATTTTGTCTATGTCTCATCCAGTGACACGGTTAATATAGGAAAAGTAGAATAAATGGTATTCTTTCCTTTATTTACCTACTTTGAAAACAAAAAGTTGATTTACTAGAATCCTCAATAACTAATCAATTATCTTTAAGTATCATTTTGGATTATTGAATTTAAATATATTTGATGGTTTTGTTTTGTTTGTTTGTTTGTTTGCTTTTGGGACAGAGTCTCACTGTGTCACCAGGCTGGAGTGCAGTGGCATGATCTTGGCTCACTGCAACCTCCACTTCCCAGGTTCAAGTGATTCTCCTGCCTGGGACTACAGGTGCCCACCAGCACAGCCAGCTAATATTTGTATTTTTTCATAGAGATGAGGATTCATCATGTTGACTAGGATGGTCTATATCTCTTGGCCTTCTGATCCACCCACCTTGGCCTCCCAAAGGGCTGGGATTACACGAATGAGCCACTGCACCTTACTGATGTGGTTTTATTATTACACTTATTACTCATCTCGGTTTCAATATTTTTCATCTGTGGCCAATCAATATCCAAACTGAAGCAGAGAATTTTTCAATTCATTTGTCTTAGTGGGAAACAAGATTCTGAGACCTTAATTTAGACACAAAGATGGGGTATTGCTTCACATATATCCAATTGACTAAGCTAGGAAATAGAAATATGAATATAAATCCTCATAAATTTCTTTTTTTTTTTTAAATTTTTATTGCATTATAGGTTTTGGGGTACATGTGCAGAACGTGCAAGATAGTTGCATAGGTACACATATGGCAGTGTGTTTTGCTGACTTCCACCCCTTCACCCACACTTGGCATTCATCCCCATGAATTTCTACTGACTGACATTTTCCTTTACTGACTGATATTTTACTTTTTAAAATTCAAGGCAATTTTTGTGAATTATCATTTTTAGTGTTTATTTTCTTCCCTTTCTTTGGTGCTTTTCAGCAGTACCTGTTTTACATGGACTGGATCTTCATTGACTAGGTTCAGTGTTTGTCTCAACATATTTGCACACTTATCTTCATTTCTTTTAGACAATTTTTCACATTAGCCATTTCTCATGGACATTATCTTTTGTTTATTCTTTGTTGTCTTTTTACTTATCTCTTCTTTTCTTTTTGTCTTCAATTCTGATTTAGAAAATGTTTGGTTTTGAGACAGGGTCTTGCTCTGTTGCCTAGGCTGGAGTACAGTAGTGTCATCATAACTCACTGCAGCCTTGAACTCCTGGCCTTAAGCTTTCTTCCTACCTCAGCCTCCCGAGTACCTTGGACTACAAGGGCATGCCACTATACTTAGCTAATTTTTGATATTTTTTGCAGAGATGGGGTCTTCTTATGCAGCCCGAACTGGCCTCAGTCTCCTGGGCTCAAGGTGTCCTCCTGCCTTGACCTCCCACCCTAAGTGCTGGGATTACAAGTGTGAGCCAACCTGCCTGGCCTTGACATTTTTGTAACTTTTAGTTTTTCTGAATTCTATTTTCTCATTTCTGGGTTGTAGAGTTTTGCCTTTTATATATGTTTTATTTGTGTAATTCGTTTCGGCAGTTTTAAAACATAGTTTTCATTTGTCTCTTGACATGTCTTTTTAGCATGCATTTGTCATCTGTAGGAATGTTATTCTGCGTTGATCTGTTATAATTACTTCACATAAAATGTATCTTGTCTCCTATTGTTACTCATTTTTATATAAAATGGTTTTCCTGTACATATAAAGAGGCGCAGTAGTTCAAATTTTCTTTAGTAACTTCACATCTCAAGATACCCCTTAGTTTGTCTTAAGGAAATTTAAAACGTATGGCATTTTGCTTCCTGTATATTCCCATAGCCCTTCATCATGTTGATTTTATTACTTTTAAAACATTTTTCTTGTTCTACTGCATTTTAATTCCATCCTTAGAAGTTTAACCTGTGTATCTAACTTTGTCCTGGTAGGGAGTTTGGTGTTCTATTCTTTCTTGATCTAAAAATGAAACTTTTTTTTTGAGACTGGGTCTTCCTCTGTCATCCAGTCTGCAGTGCAGTGGCATGATCTCAGTTCATTGCAAACTCCACCTCCAGGATTCAAGCAATTCTCCTGATTCAGCCCCCTGAATGACTGGAATTGCAGGCACCGGCACCACACTCAGCTAACTTTTATATTTTTAGTAGAAATGGGTTTTCACCCTGTTGGCCAGACTGGTGTTGAACTCCTGACTTCACGTGATCCACCTGCCTTGGCCTCCCAAAGTGCTGGAATTACAGGGGCAAGCTACCACACTTGGCCAAAACAAAACTTTGTTTTTCCTTCACCTGCTTTTGTAGCATGTAGAAGCACTATTCCCCTCCAATGTCAGCTGCTCTTCTCAAACTTTTCTGCTGAGCTTTCAAGACAGTATCTGCTGGCCATTCTGAGCTTCTTGGGTATAGATAGACACATCATTTACTTCTTATGTTACGCATAGTGTTATAGTCACCCAACCATGTAGTTGCCATTGGTTTGTCTGTTCCCACTCATATGTAAAGTTTTGAGAGAAAACCACGTCACCTATTTTCATTAAACATGTTGGTCTAGGGTTTTGTTTTTGCTACACTAGTTGTACTGCCCATCTTGATTGTAGAATGGGCAGGTTTGGGGAATGTTTCTATTTATTTCACCATATATTTTTCCCAGAATGTCTCTCCAAACTTTTTGACAATAGAAATTTCACCCTCTAACAACACAAATTATGTATTTATTTATAGTAAGAAGCTGATGAACACTTTATAAGCACCCTTAATTAGAGAGTATATTTCAAAGACATATATCTAATGTTGGATTAGAGTTAGGGTAATATCAATTAACTTATTTAATGAAGAATTATTCAATTCATGTAAACTGTTTTCTAAGTCAAAGTAACTAAATGATTGCTAAATAAATTTTTTTCTTTGTGTCCATGGACACAAGTAATAGAATAAAAAATGTTCTTATAACATATGTTAACCTGTATTAGGTGACACCATTTCAAAATTAGATGAAATCATTAGAGAATATATAAGAGTATGTTCATTCATTTATATATATATTCAGAGAAAAACGTATTGAGTCTGTCCACCACCTACAAAAGTCTGGCCTGCAGACCCTGACTCAATGATGGATGAATAAATGTGCTCTCACACCATTACAGTAATTCAAGTGGGCTAGGGATGGATGTTAGCTGCTTTTAGAGGGCAAAATGCATCCAATCAACTAAGACTCCCTTTCCACCCTTAGGTTTATTCAGTCAGATTTTACAACAGAGGTTGTAAGTTAACATACTTGTGGATAAGTGACAGGGTTAAAAGAATGATTTTAAGACTGATAAAAGCTTTAGGTTCTGGGCCCAAAGTAAACATTATTAACAGGTAATTCCTCTTTGATCTCCCCCTGAAAGGACCACCCAGCACAAAATTTACATGAGTAAACAGTTGAGTGGAGACAAAGGGATGTGGGGTAAACAGATTTAAACTGTGAAAGCCCTTTATCATCTCTGTCTCCTTCCTATGCTAATGCAAATGAGGTGGCTGCCATCAGCCTGCCTTAATAAAACCTTTTGGCCTTCAAAAAGGTTGGAGTACAGTCTATAACTTTTGCTAATATTTTGCCAGACATCCAAGTAATATCAACAATCAATTGCCTTTATGTTGATGTGCTTACTTCTATCAGTATCTATAATCTTTATTGTCAGGATAAAACACAATATGCATTGAAAATCAGGAATACATATTTCTATGCTAGGAAATTTTGCATGTCTTTCACATTTGACTGGACAGTGATGAAAGTAAATGAGCAAGTAGCTGGAGGATGAATAAGTAGAAAACATTTTCTAAAATATATCCAAACTAAGGCCAAAATTCGAGTGAATAGCAAGAATTTATTTGATAACACAGGAAAGACCAATTACAGATGCAGAATCCATCTGTGGATGAAAAGGGATGGATCCAGGGCATAAGTGAAGAGACTGAACTTAGATGTGAATATGAGCAGCTTATATGCAAAGAAAAGTGAAGGAGACATCTACATAACTACATGCAGGTAGGTTGATAGCATTTGATGTTGACACTATGTGAATTGTCTCTGATTCTATCAAGCAAAATCATCAACAGTGATTGAAGAGTGGGAAGACGACTTAGAACTTTAAGAGAGAATTAAAATGTGAAATTGTCTAGAAAAGTAAGATAATTGAATTAAGTAAAAATTAATAGATTTGTAAGACAAGTCTGAGATTTTATGACTGTGTATTTTCTACATTCATATTCAACTCAGGTGTAGGTAGAATATTGGATTTCAACAATATAATGCTTTTGCCAAGAGTGTAAACAGAGGGAGAAAAAGCACAAAGAAGAAGATGATGTGTGTGAAGAAGTATCATTGATAGTTATTTTTAGATTCAAAGCTAGACTGGAAGAGAAGAAGAAAATTGATATTTGAGCCTGTTAGGGAAGAGAGAGACATCAGTTTTCAGAGGCAGAGAAAGTGGATAGGACCGATTAATTGGAGTTCTGGATGGGTGGAGAGATTTTGAGGGTGTGAGAAGCAGAAAAGCTGAATTAAAGTATTAGGATGGTGTGTGTGAAAACCCAAATGGTAGAAATTAAGATTGTTGCACTTCTAGGTACTTTGATTTTGCTGTCTTCAGACTCCCTCTCCACCTAACTTCTGCTCTTCCTGCAATGCTTTATTTCTTTCTCTTTTTCTTTCCTAGTATAATTATGTTTCCCTGGAGGCCCAGTTCAAGTTTTCCCCAATTAAACTATCAATTATATGTACTCTACAGTGCTTTTCCTCTTCCTTAAAGCTGTGTGACGCTGGAAGTTGGTACCACACAATATGGTTCTACAACAAGTGAAGTGCGAGTAGTCCTAATGTTCTTTAGTAACTTTGTAATCAAAACATTGTTTCTTCATGCACTCTGTCTCCATCACTCTTATAAAATAGTTAACAAATAATTGCTCAAAGAATAAAAGGAACTAATAATAAAACTGCCCTCATTTGCTATCTCAAATAATGTCTTACTTAATAAACTCTTTATTTAAATGCCATTTCTTTATGTTAATTTGCTAAGTATATAATCTTTTATATATTTCTCAACTTCTGTAAGCTTACATTTCTTCACTTATGAAACTTTGTTAAAATTAATTTGTGGACTGAAATAATGTGTTTAAATCTCTTAGCACATTATGTAGGACTCAGTTTCTACAAAATAATTGGTAATTAACTAGATAAAATGTGAGATATGTTGTCAAAAACATCAGTATCAATCATTATATTAATATGCATCAAGTAATATCACAAAAGGTATGCTATTTTATTAGAGTTTTCAATACTACAGTACAAATATACTTATTGTAATGCTTAATGATTTAAAGGAACAAATTCCTGCATTTGCTAAGTTTATCTTCAGTATTTTATGAACTGTATAATACAGTGTATTTGAATATGATTACATAGTCTGTTAACATTTTTGTGGTTGTAATGATGGCTTATGTAATGATCAAGGTCAATAGAGAAATTTAGAGATTTTGTATTATGCATTATGGAAAAAAAACTGTGCAGAGAGTGAAAAATCACCCATGCTCAGTAACCATTTTGAAGCTCTATTCATTTATTGGGCATATGATAGCTTTCAATTAAAAATGGTTGATTGGGTTTAAGATTGCCTTTTATGGGACATGGCATAAATGATTCTTTTTTCTCTTCCTGATGCACTTATTGTTTCTCTTCAGTACAAAGAAGGATATTTAGGCTGTCACCATCATCTGTAA
Organism: Saguinus oedipus; assembly: GCA_031835075.1. NCBI lineage: Eukaryota > Metazoa > Chordata > Mammalia > Primates > Cebidae > Saguinus > Saguinus oedipus. Next base: position 49,024,795 of record CM063186.1, on the reverse strand, counting down.
AACTTAAGAAGTGTCCAGGATGTGAGACAGGTATTTATTCCTATGAAGCCTCCATGGTGTATTCTGGTATGTGGTTGTTTTATTGAATTGTCGACAATGTTAGGCACTGTAACTTCGAAAGTGGAATGATTTAGGAACCCTACAGTGTTTCTTCTAGTACTCAACAATTTTTTTCTTTAAAGGGGAGATCTGAGGAGTTCTGCTCTGACATTTTTGTTCTCCAATTCTCTTGCTGATATGGACATTAGCAACCAATGCCAAGACACATGTTTAAAATGGTTATAAACTAAAACACAGTCTATAATAGTAAAATATAGCTTAAACTTCAAAACCTGGCATTTGTATCCTCCTAATTTTCCACCTTCACGATATAGCATGGTAGCATAACATCTCTTATCTTCCAAGTGTTTGACCATAATTATTAGTTTGTTCTTGCTGTGCTAATTTCTACAAACCAAAAAGATGAAAAATAAAATATGCTGTGGACTAAATTATAATTTTTTTATCTTGCCCAAATTCCCATCTAAGGGCTCTGGGCAGTCGTATTCTACAAATCATGAATTCTCATCAGATGGGTTTTATTTAACATTATATATCACGGTTGTAGGAAATAAGAATAAATGAAGGATTCCTCTTCAAAGGTTTCCTCTTAGCTCATTACAAATAAATAATAGTTTCTTCAAAGGTTAATTTACTATAAAGCTTTTGTTAATAGTCTTAAAGGAGCTGTCAGTCATAATAAAGAAATAAGTGCATCCCGTGTTCTTAGTTCTAACATTCTAACCTAGACATTTACCCTGACATGCCCGGACAAGCCCAGGCAAGTCTTAGGTCATAGCTTACACCCCTGCCTTATTCGAAAATGTTATTGTTTCTCTAATCATTCCCCAAGTTACTTCCTCTTTTCCTTTGCTCTCTTCTGCCTTTACTTCTTTAGAAAATTTCCAAGGTTTTAGCCAATAGGGTCAAACATTGAATGTGAGGTCCCATTCTGGCCAATGAAAACTGGACACAGCAGTAGGGCAGTTGCATCAGGTTATAAAAGTTATAAATGTCCCTGTCTCCCTTGTTCAGGTGTGTATCATGGCAACACTGCCAGCAAGTTGCACCCTTCCTGCAGAAAGTGAACTAGCCTCGTTGAGTTAGGCATTGTCTCCATGTGGATTTTTCCCAACCTTATAAACCCATTTCCAACAATTATTTACTTTCCAGCACGACTTTGGTGTAACATTGTAAGACAAAGAAGAAAATCAAAGTATTTTACTCCAAAGCATGTTTCTTTGCCATGTTTTGAAATGGTCCTACCAAGCTGTTCTTTGTGGGGGAAAAATTTACATCTTTAAAGAATCTTTTTTAACATACCTAGATCTTTTTCTTCTAGACCATCCCAATCCTAAGGAGATTTACTAAGATCTGAATAGGAAACATTGGTCACCTATTGTCTCTAAGGGCAGCCACTATAAGATTTTAAAAAGAAGTTTGGTCACCACAATCATTATCTAAACCTGAACATTTCCTTTCTATGTATTCCAAGTCTTTAGACAAACTCAACCACTTGTCAACCAGAAAATGTTTAAATTCATCTACAGCCTGGAAGTCCCCTGCTTTGAGTTGTTCCCCCTTTCTAGAGCAAACCATTGTATTTCTTAAATGTATTTGCTCACTATCTCATGCCTTTCTAAAATGCATAAAACCAAGCTGTTCCCTGACCACCTTGGGCATATGTTCTCAGGACCTCCTGAGGGCTGTGTCATGGACACTCATATTTGGCTCAGAATAAGTCTCTACAAATATTTGAAAGAGTTTGACTTGATATGTTGACAATGCCATGGCTTATACCTTCAAAATACTTGACAAACAGGAAAACAAAATGTTAACACAATTATCATGTATCCCATATACGCAGGAATTCTTAAAAATAAAGATTTCTATTTAAGAGAAAGAGAAAGTTGAATCACTGAATAGCTAATGGTGAATTACTCAATTAAACATTCCTATTAAAATGGCTTTTGATGAAAAAAATGAAGGTAGTAGTCTTTTAAAAATAGCATTGATAGAAAGAAAAATGACAATTATAGGGTTTTAAATTTTATCTGTAAAGGTAAGATATTAATTCCAAGTGAATTATATAAATTTTAGTATGTATATTTCCGTACCAGTAGCAACCATTTAAATTTTATTCAACAATATATGGTTAAAAGACAATAAATAAACTAAAATATAATTTGAAAATATTTAAATAAGCAAAAACAATACAGAAGAGGGAAAGCAGAGGAATGAAAATCAGAAAGGAGAAGGAGAAACGGATAATAAACTAAATTCAGTTATATCAGTGATTGCATTAAATATAAATTGTCTAAACACATCCATTAAAAGAGAGATAGGAAGATTAGATAAAATACAAGACCTAATTATACATGGTGGATAACAAATCCACTTTAAACAATATGAAATAAATAGATTAATAGAAGAGAAAGATTAGTCACTCCTGTCTTTACATCGCGATAAAAAGCTCACCAGCCTCAATATCAACAATTTTTCTTGGACCCACCAGCAAATTGAGGTAACAGAGAAAAGAGCCACATCAAAATTCAGAAGAAAAAGATCTAAGTATGTTAATAAAGATTCTTTACAGATGCAAATATCCCTCCCCATTCCCTGCAAAGAACAGCTTTTCAAGGCTATTTCAAAATATTGCAAATAAACATGTTTTGGAGTAAAATATTTTTATTTTCTTCTTTGTCTTATAATGTTATGCCAGAGTCACGTTCGAAAGTAAATTATGCTATATCAGGTTAAATAGAACCCATGTGATGAGAATTTATGATTTGTGGGGCATGATTCCCCGGACCCTTTAGATAGGAATTTGGGCAAGATTAAAAAATCAAAATTAAGTCCCCAGCATATTCTATTTTTAATCTGTTTGATTTGTAGAAATCTTGGACCCATCAGTAAATTACGGTAACAGAGTAAAGAACCACATCAAAATTCAGAGAATCACTACCGAGATCAGCTTACATGAAACCGATTACCTCCAGCTGGCTAGAACCATAAACTTGTAGGAACATTTAAACAGAAATTGTGATAAATTTCAGGAGCTGAATGTTGACTAATTTGAGAGTCAGCAACTAATCAGAGTTACAGCCTTAGGTTTTACCTCCCCAAACTGTATCAGCTTCTCAAAGTGAAGAGCCATGATACATCACCTCTTGTCTTTGACAGAGAGAGGCGATTGGTAACAATTTCAAAATAGACTCAGTGTGTTATCCTCAATAAAGGTATACTATCCAGCAAAGAAGAATTTCCTGGAGATTTATCTCACAGAGAAAGGAAAAAAGTGACCCCAATCCAGTCACTTTTAACTTTCCTGTCTCACCTCAGTGGGGTACTAGTAAGAAACAATGTGAAGGTCATGTTCATAGGGATGCAATCCTATGAGAAGACTCACTTAATCATAAGATTATCACCTACTTCCCCTCCTTGATTGTTTATACTACATTAATGGATCTCAAAAAGACCAAAAATATCCTATGAAAATGCTTGACCAGTACTCATCAAAAGTGCCAGGCTCATCAAAAACAAAGAAACTGAGAAATTGTCACAGACATGAGGAGCCCAAGAAGACATGACAAGTAAATATAATGTGATTTTCTGGGTGAGACATTATGTGACATGGTAAAAGCCCCATAAAATTGCATACCTCAACCATACCTGAGCTTTCTATTGAAACTGCTCTCTGTAACCCTGATGTGACAAGCAAGCAGTCCAAACCCATGCCGTCTTGGCCCTTGTGACTTGTAATGAGTAATTAAGGACTGTAATTTCCACCCTACCCAGACAATCTGTAAACAAATGCTAATGTTGACTTTTGTGAACCACTTAAGTAACAATCAGAATGTCAAAAGTCAGGATCCCCTCACCTTCCTCTTTGCCCAGGAATCCACTGGGAATGTCCAGAGCCCCTCACCCTCATTGCTGCCCAGGAGGTGATTTACAGAATCCACTAGCCCTCAGAACGTCTGAAGCCCCTCACCCCCACCCCACCCCTCACCCTCACTCTCGAGGTGGTTTTAGGGTTTTAAAAGGTCTTGACACCCTCCTACCAGGGCCACGGGTTGGAAATATGTGAGTCCTCCATGGCTGCCGGCAATAAAGACCCTGTAATTTGGCATACTTTTGTCTTGGTGTTGACTTTCTGCAGGAATAATTTGGAAGAATAATGGGTTGGTCATCATTTAGGTTTATACCTTGTTAGAGTTCAGGGTCCTCTCACCCTCCTAACCTGGTGGTCTTTCATTAGCTTTACAAAGGTGGCTTAGTTTGGGGAAAGGGTTATTATCATTTAAACTATAGAAGTCTCCCAAAGTTAGCTTGGCCCAACCCCAGGAATAATTAAGGAAGGCAGTTTGGAGTTTAAATTTACAAAAAAAAAACAAACCCATCCAAAAGTGGGAGAAGGATATGAATGGACACTTTTCAAAAGAAGATGTATATGAGGCCAATAAACATATGAAATAATGCTCATCATCACTGATTATTAGAGAAATGCAAATCCAAACCACATTGAGATACTACCTCATGCCAGTTAGAATGACAATCATTAAAAAATATGGAGAAAACAGATACTGGAGAGGATGTGGAGAAATAGACACACTTTTACACTGTTGGTGGGAATGTAAACTAGTTCAACCATCATGGAAGACAGTGTGGTGCTTCATCAAGGACCTAGAAATAGAAACTCCTTTTGACTCAGCAATCTCATTACTGTGTATACACCCAAAGGATTATAATTTATTCTATTATAAAAAAACATGCACACGTATGTTCATAGTGGCACTGTTTAAAACAGCAAAGACCTGGAACCAACCCAAATGCCCATCAATGATAGACTGGACAAGGAAAATGTGGCACATATACACCATGGAACACTATGCAGCCATAGAAAACGATGAGTTCGTGTCCTTTGCAGGGACATGGATGAACCTGGAAACCATCATACTCAGCAAACTGACACAAGAACAGAAAATTAAACACAGCATGTTCTCACTCATAGGTGGGTGTTGAACATTGAGAACACGTGGACACAGGGAGGGGAGCATCACACACTGAAGTCTGTTGGGGGGGACTAGGGGAGGGACAGTGGGGGATAGGGAGTTGGAGAAGGATGGCATGGTGAGAAAGGCCAGATATAGCTGATGCAGATGGATGCAGCAAACCACATTGCCATGTATGTACCTATGCAACAATCCTGCATGTTCTTCACGTGTACCCCAGAACCTAAAGTGCAATAATATATATACATATATATATACATATATATGTATAATAATAAAATAAATTTTCTATTTATTCCAGTTTCATGTGTGTGTGTGTGTGTGTGTGTGTGTGTGTGTGTATAGAGAGACAGACAGACAGACACACACACACACACACACACACACACACAGTCTCCCAAAGTTATCTTGGCCCAAAGTTTCATATATATAAATATGAAACTAGAATAAATAGAAAAAAAAAGTCTGGGTTGTGATAAGAGGTTGTGAAGGAAAAAGTTTTATCATGAAGATAAAGCCTCCAGGTAGAAAGCTTCAGAGAAAATAGCTTATAAAATGTTTTTGATTTTTTTTAAAATTTATCAGAGCTAAAGTCTCTGTTGATGTTAATGCTGGAGACGTATAATAAGTCATGTCTGACTCCACTCCCTGTCATGCCTTGAACCAGTCTTTTAGGCTACATTTGAAGAGCCCTGAATGAGGAGGGCATTCATTAGGATTGTTGGGGGCCTTAGAGTTTTGTTTTTGGTTAATATGTTCTTATTGGGTGGGATGATCAGTGGATCCTTCTACTTGACCGTCTTGTTCTACCTTTGGGGCCAGTTTCTAAAGATTTATTTTCTTCCTTTGAATGGGTGACATACACCTGCTCTTTGTATATCTTGTGATATTTTATTAAAAATTAAACCTTGGAAAAAAAAACAAAAAAAAAAACCAAAATTGTGGTTTTGAGCCCTTCTTGTTGTAACTCAAGTTTGTTGGCATCGCCATCATTTTGTAACAATATTCTTTATATGTTGACGTGTGAAATTTGACAAACAATTTGTAACAGATGCAATTAATTTTAAGGAACCATATGGCAATATAACAACAATTTTATTTCCCATAAGTAGAATTTAAGTATGAAATAGAGCACCTTTTCTTCCAGATGTATTAATCTTTTTTAAATAACTTAATTTTATGTAAGTCTCCAATATATATTTGTTTATGCTTATTCTGGAGCCAACCTACAGCATTTTCTGTATGGTAGGAATTTTGATTAAAAAACCAAACTCGGGAGCACTAAAATTCTTTTATGTGAATGAAATGAAACACACATAAAAGAAACTACTTATGTTGGCTTCCAAAATAATTTTTTAGGCATTCTATTTCTTATAGAAATCTTTCATCAGATAGATAGCATCTAGCAAAATGAAATTTTGATATATTCTCATAAACATTTATTCCTCCCCACCCCCAACCCTACTATCATATACACTCCACTTTTGGAGAGAAATTAGGGTGTGCTATTCCTGTAGAGAGTAAATTTATAGATTAACTCAGGTATGTGCTGCATCCATTTGCAAGGTAATACTTTTAACCATGCAATGGACATCTCTGGTTTGAAGACAATGAAAGCAACATAATTTTATAGAGTTCTGAGTTAAGTCTTCAAAAATTGACCCTTTGAAATATTCTAAATTTTAGAAAATTTTAAGCCAGCCCCTATATTCCATCTCAACATGTAAATACAACTAAGCTTTAGGTAATCTTCTCTTTCTAATACTTCATACACTGCAGTAGATTCTGCATTGCTTAACTGCTGAACTTCATTATGACACTGAATATTATCTGATTAAGACCTAAAAAGTTTTAATATTTATACTATCGGGCAAAATAGTGTAAAAGTTTCCATTGATTTACATATTTATAACCACTCTAATATTCTTAGAATATTATAGGTCAACTAAAATGTTTCATTTCCTAAAGCATCTTCAGGAAACCATTTTTCATACAGATTTCAACAAACAATGCACATTCATACATATGAATAAGCAATAGCTGTGGGGAATTTGTGATTATTGCCTTTTTTAAAATAATTAAATCTCCTTATTTAATTTTGAGATATATTCTCTCTGAAAGCCTCAGACATCCATTTAACTATAATATATGTTTTAATTACAGTATGATATTTCTGGCCAAGCAAAGCTGGATTTATAATCATGGATGGTAATTCAAAAGTCTTTTGAGAACTCAAATTTGAATACACTTTATGCTTACATTGGTGAAATAATTCTATAATATCTGTATACTAATTTAGTATTTATAATAAAAATAACTCTCCTGTAACCAAGACGATACTCTTTTAAAAAAAATATAGTTTGAATTGTTGAAAAGATAAAATGATTTACAATATAGTATATATTATATATCTAATATAGAATGTTTTAGTTCAGTTTATTGTATCCACGTGGTCAAGTTCAGGACATTTTCATTTGTGAGTGCTCTAAATATAAGAGCAAACATACCTAGTTAGGTGGTAGTAAAATTATTATACTTTTATATAGCAGCCCTTCCAGAGATGTGAAAGAAACTACATACTGAAACTTATAATTTCACTACTACTTTCATCTGTCTTCTAATTATAATCCATTTACAGCATAAAAAAGACTGGACTATAGATGATGCTGAATAGACATTGCACCTTTTGCAGACCAACATTTTCCTTGGGCAAAATATTTTACAGGAGTACATGAGCTGGAAAAGTACAAATATGCACAATTAATTCCACTGAGATAATCATATATAACTATTGTTTTTTTAACATATTTGAATTCACAAATGTAAATCTTCTTTTTCTGTTTTTTAAAATTATTTTTAATGTTGGAATTGTTAAATTGAAAAGTAGATTATCTGTATATTTACTTTTAGTCTGAAATACAATTGCAAAACTAATTATAGATTCTGTAGTTTTATATGATGCAAAACTACTAATTTTATGGTCTTCATAATAAGAGTAACAATGAAGACAACATTTATTAGATTATACAATTGCCATATGGCAGACAATGGGTAACACTATTTGCATTTTTCTTTTATTATCCTAACAAATTCCTATGAGTAAATTTTGATTATTCCAATTTCACACAGAAGGAAGTTGAAGTTCAGAGACTTTAAGTAACTTCAACAAGTTACAAACCAGTAAAGAGTGGAAATAGAGCTAATATTTGAACCATGTCTATATTGCCAAAGCTCATGTCCTTAAGCTGCACAGGCTTTCTGATAGAAATCTTTTTTCTTTGTTTTGTTTTTGTGTTTTTGATGGAGTTTTGCTCTTGTTGCCCAGGTTGGAGTGCAATGGTGCAATCACGGCTTAGTACAATCTCTGCCTCCTGGGTTCAAGCAGGTCTCCTGCCTCAGCCTCCTGAGTAGCTGGGACTACAGGCACCCACCACCATGCCTGGCTAATTTTTGTAGAGATGGGCTTTCACCATGTTGGCCAGGCTGATCTTGAACTCCTGACCTCAGGTGAACCACCAGCCTCAGCCTCCCAATCTGATAGGAATTTTTAAAAGGCAATAGTGAACAAATATGATGAAATACAATTTTATGGAACATAGTAGAACAAAGTAGAAAACAGAAGGGAGAACTTCAGGCATTTTGGGCAAATAAGATCGTATCCCCTGTTGGGGAAGAAAATCAATAGCTAGTCACTGTCTTGTGCACCGGTGATGGAGCACCCCTGCGAGTATTGCTGATTTAGTATCTCCATAGTGAATTACATTAAAATAACGTTCTACAGTCTTTGCAAAACCAATACACACTTGCCTCTTGCAAAGAGTGCTACCCACTGCCTGCCACATGGTAATTATATAATCTAATAAATGTTGTCTTCACTGTTACTCTTATTATGATGCGCTAGCAAAAATGTTGTAGTAAAACATGTATTTTAAAATATTAGAAAGAAATACATAACCATGCTGTATTCTAAAATTGCTTAGAAAAATGTAACCCAGTGAGTGCCTTTTATTTTCTAAGCACCGTATATTAAATTACCAGACATTTCTTTTTCTGTGATATCTAGAAATACTTCCAAGCCAAGTAACATAAATTATGTTTTCTGACATAATCATAAAGTGAAAAACTAAAGGTTATATTTTTCATGTGTTAATAATGCAATTTTAGTTCCTCTAATAAAATAAGGAAACTAAAATTTAAAAAGGCATGATTTGGAGAAGAAATGCAGTAATGCCATGTTACCATCAATAATAATAATACAGCAAAACCAAAATAAAATAAAATAAAATTCTCCATGACTGGCAGGGTGCGGTGGCTCACACCTGTAATCCCATCACTTTGGAAGATGGAGGCAGGTGAATCACCTGAGGTCAGAAGTTCAAGACCGATATGGTGAAACCCCATCTTTACTGAAAATACAAAAAAAAAAAAATTAGCTAGGCTTGGTGGCTGGCACTTAATAATCACAGCTACTCAGGAGGCTGAGACAGGAGATTTGCTTGAACCCGGGAGGCAGAGATTGAAGTGAGTGGAGATCATGCCACTGCACTCCAGCCTGGGTGACAGAGCGAGACTCCCTCTCAAAAAATAATCTCCATGACCTAATCCTTAAGGTGATGGTATTCAGAGGTAGGACCTTTGGGAGGGTATTACGTTCAGATGAGGTCATGATGGTAAAGTCCCCAAAATGAAATTAGTGACCTTATAAGAAGAGAGTCTCTCTTTACCATGTGAGGACAAAAAAAGAAATGTCCATCTTCAATCCAGGAGGAGAGCCCTCATGAGGCAAGGTGAGATCCTGTAACCTTAGACTTAGCAGTGTCAGAACTGTGAGGAATAAGTATTTGTTTTTTAAGCCACCTAGTTAGGGTATTTTGTTATATCATCCCAAGCTGACTGAGACAGCTCCCTTCTCTATTCTCTATGACATTATTCTTAGCTCTATGTATAAATCTCTTTACCACTAGACATGCAGGAGCTTTGAAGATATAAAGCACTAGTACATATATAAATGGAATCCACTGAAAATATCCTTACATGTAGTCTACTACATGACAAAACATTTTAACACATTTATACAGTATATAAAATTTTTCAAAGTACTTTTGCAGATTTTACTTCATTTTGCACTTTTACATTACCTTTGCAAGAACATAAATTGTATTCATTTCCCAGATAAAAACCACTGAGTCTGGAGAATACGAGAAGCTTCCTAAAATCATAAAACTATGTACATTTGCATTTTATGCACACTACTATTCACATACACTTCTGATACCTTTAACCTGACATGGATTTCTCTAGCCAATGGAGTTATTCATTAGTAACATGACCATTTCAAGATGTGTCCTCAAATTATTATGCAGGCTATTATTTGTACACTTAGCATTTATTGTAACTGAGTGGTGATGATTGATTAATTTAAAATTGTTCAGTGCTGCCTGTTTCTCCTTTTGTTCAGTTTATGCTTCTGAACAATTAATGGCAAATGGAACTCTCGTTATGTCTGTTTTGACTGAGGAGCCAATAGAAGAGTTATCAATTGCCAGAGGGAGGGAGAAACAGACTTCACCATATGAAGAAATTACAAAACTAATTTAGAGAAAGCTGGAAGGCTTTTTGTTTTTTCTTAACCTTGGATTCCTGTTTATTCTCATCTCTGGGAAGATCTGAAAACAGCATCAACACAGGCCTCAGATCCCACCACTGATACTTAAGCTACAGAAACTGTAGGGAAGTGTATTAGTCTGTTTCAAGGTGCTGATAAAGACTTACTAGACTTGGTAATTAATAAGGAAAAGAGATTTAATTGAATCACAGTTCCACAGGGCTGAGGAGGCCTCACATCATGGAAGAAGGCAAGGTGGAGCAAAGTCACATCTTCCATGGATAGCAGCATTCAAGAGAGAATGAGAGCCAAGAAGAAGGGATAAACCCTATGAAATTATCAGATCTTATGAGACTTACCAAAAGAACAGTATGGGGGAAACTGTCCCCATGATTCAATTATCTCCCAGTGGGTTCTTCCTGCAACACATGGGAACTATGGAAACTAAAATTAAAGATGACATTTGGGTGAACACAGTCAAACCATATCATTCTGCCTCTGGCCCTTCTCAGATCTCATAACCTCACATTTCAAAACCAATATGCCTTCCCAACAGTACCCCAAAGTTTTAACTCATTTCAACATTAACTCAAAAGTCCACAGTCCAAAGTCTCATCTGAGTTAAGGCAAGTCCTCTCTGCCTGTGAGCCTGTAAAATCAAATGCAAGTTAGTTACTTCTTAGTTATAATGTAGGTATAGGCATTGAGCAAATACAGCCATTCCAAATGGGAAAAATTGGCCATAACAAATGGAATACAGGTCCTGTGCAAGTCTGAAATCCAGTGAGGCAGTCAAATCTTAAAGCTCCAAAATGATCTTCTTTGACTCCATGTCTCACATCCAGGTCATGCTGATACAAGAGGTAGGTTCCTATAGTCTTGGGCAGCTCCACCTCTGTGGCTTTGCAGGGTATAACCTCCCTCTTGCCTGCTTTCACAGGCTGGCATTGAGTGACTGCAGCTTTTCAGGCACATGGTGCAAGCTATCAGTGGATCTACCAATCTGGGGTCTTGAGGACTGTGGTTCTCTTCTCATAGCCCCACTAGGCAGTGGTCCATTGGATATTCTGTGTGGGGTCTTCAACCCCACATTTCCCTTCCACACTGCCCTAGCAGAGGTTCTGCATGAGGACCCCATTCCAGCAGCACACTTCTGTCTGGACATCCAGGATTTTCCATACATCCTCTGAAATCTAGGCGGAGGTTCCCAAACCTCAATTCTTGACTTCTGTGCACCTGTAGGGTCCACATCACATGGAACCTGCCAAGGCTTGGGGCTTAAAACCTCTGAAGCCATGACTCAAGCTGTACCTTGACCCCTCTTAGCCATGGCTATTGTATCTGGGATGCAAGACACCAAGTCCCTAGAGTGGACACAGCAGGGGACCCTAGGCCCAGTCTACAAAACCATGTTTTCTTCCTAGGCCTTCATGCCAGTAATTGGAGGGTCTGCCACAAAGGTCTCTGGCATGCCCTGAAGACATTTTTTCCCACTGTCTTGGCAATTCACATTTGGTTCCTTGTTACTTATGCTAATTTTTGCAGCAGGCTTGAATTTCTCTCCAGAAAATGTTTTTTTTTCTATTGCATCATCAGTATAAAAATTTTCCAAACTTTTATGCTCTGCTTCACTTTTAAGTGTAAGATCGAATTTGAAATCATCTCCTATGAATGCATAAAATTGAATGCCTTTAAGAGTACCCAAGTCACACCTTGATTGCTTTGCTGCTTAGAGATTTCTTCTGACAGATACCCTAAATCATCTCCCTCAAGTTCAAAGTTCCACAAATCTCTAGGTCAGGGGCAAAATGCTGCCAGTCTCTGTGCCAAAACACAGCAAGAAACACCTTTGCTCCAGTTCCCAACAAGGTTCTCATCTCAATCTGAGCCCACCCCAGCCCGAACTTCATTACTATCAGCATTTTGGTCAAAGCCATTTAACAAGTTTCTAAAAAGTTCCGAACTTTCCCACATTTTCCTTTCTTCTTCTGAGCCCTCCAAACTGTTCTTACCTTTGCCTATTTCATAATTCCAAAGATGCGTTCATATTTTTGGTTATCTTTACAGCAGCACCCCACTTTACCAGTAGCAATTTACTGTATTGGTCCGTTTTCACACTGCTGATAAAGACACACCTCTGACTGGATAATTTAAGAAGGAATGAGATTTAATTGACTCACAGTTCCACATGTCTGAGGAGACCTCAGAATCATGGCATAAAAAGAATTATTGTTGCAAATCAGCTAATTTTAAAATGAAGCTTCACCCTGGATTATATTGTTAAACTCAATATTATCTCAGAAGTGGTTTAATGTGGAAAAAGGTAGAATAAAATCGATGTCAGAGAGAGACAGAGTACGAAAGACTTGGCAAGCCATAGCTGCCTTTGAAGATGGAAGAAGCCATAAGCCACGGAATGCAGGCTGCCTCTGGAGGTTGGAAAAGCAAGAAAATCTATTCTACTTTAGAGCTTCCAGAAAGAAATAAAGTACTGGAAACTCGATTTAGGCCCAGAGAGACTGATTTTAGCTTCTGAATTTCAGAACTGTAATGTAATGAATTTGCATTGTTTTAAGCTACTAAATTTGCCATAAATTTGTGGTATCAAATGAGCAAATAATGTAACCCTCATGGTTGTTTCGCTTGCTATCTAATGACACATGCGCCTTGGATATGGTGATGTCCACTGGATGAGTACAAAGTCTCAGAGGTGCCTGCACTCTCCTGGAAAACTCAGCATGCATTTGTGTGAACACCGAATATTGACATTACCTGCACCAACTTAGGCCCCTACTAAGCGCAACTAGCAGCAGTGTCTGGGTCGAGGGTATGGGTTGGGCAGCCAAGAAACCATCCTGGGGGAGTCAGGGAAGTGTCAGGATAGCCATCTGCATTTGAGTTAAGGCCCTTTAGTCTTCTGTAAGTGCTCAATTTTCCCAAAATACAAAGGTCAAACAAATTGAGCAAAATACAAGTGCAAACAGAACATTAAGAATTTTAAGGCAGCAAATGGAGAGCATTAAGCACCAAGCATGAGGGCAGTTTCTGAGTGTAGGAGCCTGTGCTATTGCACTGGATGCAGATACATGGAGCTAGTCCTGTTATTTACAGAGAGAGCAAACCACAAGGGCAATGGGACCCTGAACCCAGAGAGGAATCCTGGATTCCCTGGGACTGTGAAAGAGTCACAGTATTCCATAGAGAAGAGACTAGCATTTGTCTCAATTCAGGAAATTGTGGATATACAAACCAGCTTCATCCAGCAGCAGAGTTAGTGGTAAGAGATGAGACTTTATGTGGATGAAACTTTATATGGAAGATGATCTCAAAAAGCACTGGCAGTGTAGTGAGGAAGTAAGTCAGTGCAACGGAGTAACCTAAGGAGGCTATGTTAATAGCAGGTAATGGCTATTACCAATTAGGCATCTGTCCTGCTAGAGATCTTCAGGAGGTTGTCTGCATACATCAGAGATGTCCCTCATGGGCGTAAAACAAAACATGGGATATTTAGTTCCCTACTTTGTCATTGATTAAATGTTATTCTTAGAAGCATTAGTTTCTGATACTTCCTTCATGCTTCTCATAGAGTTGATGCTTGTTTAATTCTTCTTTATTTCTTATTGGATTCCTTTCTGAGCCATGCCAACCACCTGTCATGACAGTGATTGGAGAGGAAGCTGTTGAATAATGAACATGAAAAAACTATTTTGTATTAAAATATAGAACATATGTTAAGCATGAGAACTGTTGGATCTAATACTTGCCTTTCACACTGGATAAGAAGAGATATGGAAGTACCCATTCTGATTATCTGGAGCTTACACACCTGTCAAAGGTGTTGTCAGAGAATAAGCTGGATTCTTGCTGGCTCTCTCCTCCTGACCATCTGGTGGCACTTGACAAGTAACAGAAAATTTTCCACAATTATTTAAAGTGTATGATTATAGAAAGTTTAGTGAAAAGTTACTTACATTTTCTAAGCTCCTTCTGTTTTTTTGCCCTGTCATATGTTTGAGTTTTGTGTAAACTCGTGGGATAATGATACAGTAAATAAAGAAATACGGAATGCAGTAAAAATGTCTTAAATAATGTTATATTTCTTTTTTTTACTGAATGAAGAATGGAAGGACACATAGTATCCTTAAGAATAAACTTAAATTATTAGAAATAAAAAGTACCCTAATCTCACTTATAACTTGCTTTATTCTCTCTTTCAAATGGCTTTCTTGGAACTCTCTGGGTATAAGTAAGAGATAATGAATATGTTGTTTAAAGCTACAGTGTTTACAAATCTCAGTCCATAAATTTGCTGTAAAAGTAATGTAATGGATATTTTTCTGTAACTGGACATAGTACTTCCAGTTCCTCTTTTGCATGGTGGTGAAAACATATTTCCAGTTAATTAACATCTACTTTTCCCTTAGGGTTGTATCTACTATCCAACAACTATGGGCAATGGGGACAAGCAAGGGGTGCCCCACCTAGTTCTCTGTTATCTCTTCTTGCTGGAATTATCTGAGACATCTACTAACTCATTCAGATTTTGGTCATTGATTCATTAAGGTTCCTGTTTTGTTGTTCTTTTCTACCTCTATGGACTTCCCATGCCACTCACGATATATGGACTTAATTCTTCTGTCTCCTCACTACAATGAGATACAGAAAATTCTTAGGCATTATTTTTAAGGCATCTACCACATCAGCAGTCTGATGCAACACCCCACTCCCAGTACCAATTTACTTTATTAGTGTCTTTCATGTTGTTCATAAAGTTATACCAAAGACTGGGAAATAGAAGAGGTTTAATTGGACATACAGTTTTACATGGCTGGGGAGGCCCCAGAATCATGGCGAGAGGCAAAAGGCACTTCTTACGTGTTGGTGGCAAGATAAAATAAGAATGAAGCAAAAGGAGAAGACCCTGATAAACCCATCAGATATCATGAGACTTATTCACTATCATGAGAATAGCATGGGAAAGATTCAATTACCTCCTATGATTCAATTACCTCCTCCTGAGTCCCTCTCCACAACACATGGAAATTCTGGGAGATACAACTGAAGTTAAGATTTCAGTGGGGACAACATTGAATCATATCATCATAATAAAGTATTTCCAGGAATCTTAAAAAGAATCTTGTACATGCCACATAGTCTTTGTTTAAGTCAGGCAGTCATAAATATACGTTCAATTTTTGTGAAAATTCAACCCTATTTTTAGTTGCTTTGGTGTTTGATTTCAATATCTTCAAATTGTTCCCTTACCAGTATTTTTTTTGCCTTGTTGACAATATTTAAAATCAGATAAGATCAAAGCCTAAAATAGTATATTAAATATTTATTTTATATTTTTCAATACAAGTGGGTCATTTTTGTTCTAAAATTAATTTTTAGATTTTCAAATTTCTGCAAAATTTACATGTGATCATGTAATGATTTATTAAATATTTTCTCTACCATTTGTTTTAGATTTTTTTATTCTTATTTTAGTTTCCTTCTTTTATTTTTATATGGTTAACCATATTTACATATATATCCATTTTTCTAAAATACTTTGGATAAATCTTTTTCTTGCCATTTTATTTTGTTTTATATTTTAGAAAAATTGTATCTTTACTAGTTTTTCACCTTTATATACTTGCGATTATCTATTTCATATATGTTTTAGCTTAGTTTTTAATTATAATGGTATAAAAGCATTTATTACTAAAGACACTTTGTAATTTTTTTTTTTTTTTTTTTTTTTTGAGATGGAGTTTCACTCTTGTTACCCAGGCTGGAGTACAATGGTGCAATCTTGGCTCACTGCAACCTCCACCTCCTGGGTTCAGGCAATTCTCCTGCCTCAGCCTCCTGAGTAGCTGGGATTACAGGCACGCGCCACCATGCCCAGCTAATTTTTTGTATTTTTAGTAGACACGGCATTTCACCATGTTGACCAGGATGGTCTCGATCTCTTGACCTCGTGATCCACCCGCCTCGGCCTCCCAAAGGGCTGGGATTACAGGCTTGAGCCATGGCTCCCGGCCCTTGAGCCATTGTGCCTGGCCGTAATATTTTAAATGATACTACTTTAAAGACTCATTTGTCATCTTAATTTTTTTTTGTAATCCATGTGTTATTTGTATATATATTTCTTTTTTGTAACTTTTTATTTTGTTATAACTTCAAAAACATATGAAAGTTGCAAGAATATAAAAGAACACTACCAGAAATGTCACTATACCCGTTATCCAAATTCAACAGCTGTTTACATTTTGCCTCATTACTTTCCTGTACTTTTTCCACTATGATACATCTTCTGATGGATTTTTATTTCATGTCCTGCAGAGAGAAGGAAATGGAAAATTACATTTGAAAGCTGAAGAAGCAAGTGCAGACCTGTTAGTAAAAGTGCAGTTCTTAAATACAAATCCAGAATGTAGAGAAAAGTTTGAAATCCATAAAGATGTAAGCAATGTTGCTTTTAAAAGAAGTGAACAACAGTATGCAGTTTTATTACTCAAAATTCTTACGGTATGTATTCCTTCAACAGTCATTGACTCATTTATTTTCAGCTGTGTATCAGCTATGCATTCAAATTAAAATAAATAATGTCTGAAGTTTTCAACATAGGTTCATTTAATGAAATTATTTTCATTGAGTTTATGTTAGTGTTCAAGTAATCACCCACAGGGAAAGGGGCTGTGCTGCAGCCAAGCAGGCATAGGCCCACGTAAACATCCTGCATGACTCAGCAGGACTGGAGCACAGGCACACGATTCTGTGCATCATATAATTGTAGCTATGTAGCCATAACACGGGAGGGCTTACCACCTGGCTCAGAGTCACTGTTGTTTGTGAGGTGAATAAATGCAGCACCCACAGTGTGAGTGAGCTGCTCAATAAAGCCATGTACCATCTACTTGCTTTCTCTCAGGTGTTCTTCCAACTCTGTCTCCTGTCCACTCACTCCCCTTGGAACTCAGCTGGGGTTCAAACCTGACATTTGCCATAGTCAGCAGAATAAGCTGAGTGGGTCTTCAGCTCCTGAGGCTCCCAGGTCAGCTACGTGGCTGCAGCATAGGTTAAGGTAACTGCTGGGAGTGGTGCCACTAGGATGGGCTCCAGTGGAAATGTGGGAGGCAGTGGATGGGTTCCTTGTGAGTTTGGAGAAAGCGCTGAAGCAGTTGGAAGCACACAGCACTGAGAAGGAATGCACCATCACAGAAAGATGGGCTTTTCTGACTGCACTGTGGGATGTACCTGCTCCGTTCCTAAGGGATGCTGCCCATGTAAGAGATCTTCAAATGTAAGCTGTGTGCCTGGGGACCCAAATGCACATCTTGGAGCAAAATTGGGGGTAAGGGACCTCCAGGTGCTAACAGGGCATTTAGAGGCCCAGATAAACAGGCTGGAAGAGGAGTTAGAGACAGCCATCAGTTTGACCTTGTCCTCCTGACTGGAAACCCACATTTAGTCTGATGCAGAGGAGTAGAAAGCTCCCTCACTTCAGGCTCACCCTGTGATCTGTCAGGAGGTAGAACATGATGAGCAGCGATGGAACCTCAGGGGCAAGCTCAGGGATGCTTTTCTGTGGTGAAACACACTGAGACCAGAGTGTCTAAACCCTCACTGAGCTGTGGGAGTTAGGCAAGTAATGTGGGCAGTGTTTGGAGGAGCCCCTCCCTGCCTGGTTACTCCATCTGTGGGATGTAGGAGCTGATAGCATTTCCTGCTCCACCTCCAACGTTGATAAGCTGGCTTCAATTACAACTCACCCCTCCCTTTGTCAGCGGCTGCAGCTGAGCCAAAGGTTAGCACAGGGCCAAAGTGACCACACTCTGATTGAGTGGCTGATGGCAGTCATATGGACTGTGTAGACTGATGCTAGTGAAATACCAGGAGCGGTCAGTAGATGACAGTGGCATACTGATTTGGTGTGGGTACTCCAGGAGATGGGTATACAGCAGGCCATGTTTGATCTGAATATCTGGGAACCAGATTATGAATGCTTTATCTCTTATATGAGGAATTCTATGCTGGCCTCAGTGCCCCCAAGGGCTTTTGGCTCTCTGGCCTCTGTCCTCACCCCACATGTGGGGTGTCACATAAATGAAATGCCTACTGCTATGGTAGCCCTCAAGGAAGCAGAAGGCCATCCATGAGACCCGGGAATTGTGCCATAAAGAAGGGGAAGATGCTCCATCCACAGGTACCCACCCACCCTCAAGATAAAAATGGGCTCCAGTGGGTGATCCACATAGCAATAGCAGTCCAAACTAGTACTCACACTCTGTGGTATGATATGGGGTGTGAACAAAGCAGCCAATGGGCTAAACTCAAGACAGTGTGTGTGGATGGTGATTACCAAAGAGGAGGCACCTATGGTAAACTGCACCGATAACTGAGCAGTCTGTTGAGGCTTAACCTTATGGCTGACTACCTGGAAGTTACAGAACTGGCTTCTAGGCCATTGGCCCATTTGAGGCCAAACCATGTGGCAAGACCTCTGGGAAATAGATTATCAGAAAGATGTAACTACCTATCATGTGTCAAGTCACATGCCTTTGAACACCCCCAGTAATGATGAGGCAGATGTCTTGGCCAAGGTCCATTGGGTACAGTCGGCACCTACACGAGGTGTGGGCTGTGGCTACATAGGTAACTGGGACATGCAGTGGGTAAGCTGATGTAACAGGTCAGTAGGTGCAGGGGTCTGTCTTTGCCCACACAGGGCATTTGGGAGGCCTGCCTGAAGTGCCCAATGTGTGCTCAGGCATACTGCAAATGGAGATAACGGCTCAGTGTAACACAACAAGTGACTGTAAGACAGAGGCCCTTGACCAGATGGCAAGTAGATTACATTGGATCACTGCCAAAATCACAGGACTACATGCATGCACTGACAGCTGTAGACATGGCCACCAGCCTCCTGTTTGCTTACCCTAGCAGGGCAGCTGACCAGCAACACACCATTCGAGTCTTGCAACACATGTGCCTTATACTGCCATTCCTGGCCGTTGAAAGTGATATGGGACACATTTCACTGGACAGCAGGTATGACAGTCAGCACAGCTGATGGATATACAATGGGGGTTCCATGTTGCTTATAACTCACAAGTCACCGGCATGATTGAGAGATACAGTGAACTGCTGAAGAATGGGTTACATCTGCATGTTACTCTTACTCCCCAGTCTTTTGGGGGGCTGGAGTTTCAGGTTGGACCTGGTGCTTCAAATCTTGAATCAGCAGTCATAGAAAGGTGGCCCAGCCCCAGTGGAGGCACTGTTACACTGGGCCACTGCCCCATCCAGCTACAGATACAAACCAAGAATGACCTCCACTAACCGGATATGGGGACAAATGGTAATCTGTTGTTGCTTGCTCCAAAGCCCCTGAAGGCAGCAGAACAGAAAACCTGGCGTTGGCCATGGACCCTCCAAGCACCCCCATTACTGATGGTTGGCTATTTTAGCCCCCTGCAGGGAGGGCCTACAGTATGACTTACATGTTACCCCTTGGATATTTAATGTGTGGCCTCCACGATTAACTGTTCATAGGGGAATGGTCAGGGAAGTGACCCTCCTCTGGGGGACATATGTACTGTGTGTGTGGCCTGTCATGAGCTCCCCTGTGACTTTGGCACACTTACAGGACCCAAAAGAACCATGGGGAGCTGATAAGATTAGTAGATGCTGGGGTCTGTACCATTGCCACTGCAGAAGCCCTTGGAGGCTCCATTGTTTCCCAGAGATGAAAAATTGGCCTATATTCTGCCGGAGGGATATGACTTACCCCTGTTAACCTGTGCCTCCTTGGCTGTTCCAGCCATAAGTTGGCATGCTTCATCTGCATTGTGGAATGGGCCCACACCTATGTAGAGATGACCAGTGTCTCCAACTGTTGGATCTGCACTGCGCTTCCAGCAACAGCTGTGGACCACTGGCCCTGGCACATACATCCACCTTCTGAAAAGAACTACTAGACATGGGTAGAGACTTGAGGTCCCTTAGACAATGGCTGGAATGCAACACAATGAGTTGTGGATGGAGGCATCGCAAAACCCATGGCTGGCAGGCCTGCCCCCTGGCTGCCTTATAGTGTCCATGATGGTTGGTGTTGGCTAATGAGAGAACACATGGTGCCCCCATTGCAGGTACCAGGATGCATCGAGCAACACTGGGGTCAGGTCAGTGTGGGATGGTTGCTTACTGTGGCCTGTGCAAACATAATATGTGTCACCACACCAAAGGTGCGGTGAGACAAGTCACCTTACCAAGATGGAGCCCCAGTGGACTTTGTGCCCCCTGGGAGTTTATGGATCTTTGGGGACACAGGATGGCCATGTCTGCCTGCCAACTGGACTGGATGTTATAGCTGGAGTGGCCCATGTGCCTGCCACTGTGCTTCCCACATTGTCTTGTCACCCACATAACTGGGAGGTGCTGTTTCCGGTTTTTGCAAGTACAGCAGCTTCCCCGGTGGCTCTACGTCTTAGCGGTAACTATCCCTGGAGCAGGGGTTATTACTATAGAAATGCAGGTTACGGCCCTTGTAGTCACACAACTCAGGCCTTGAATTACACCCGAGTTGCCCTCCTTTTGTTAACTGCTGAGGTTGAGCAGATCAGGAAGGTGGTGCTGTAGAACAAGATGGCCTTAGACATAGTAACAGCTGCCCAAGGTTACTATGTCGTAGGTTCATTCCCAACAACCACCAGAACATAGCAGCAGATTTAAAAGGAATGTCACCAGAAATTAAGGCATTTGAGTGCCTTATTGACAACCCCCTGTAGAGATGGTGAATGTCTCTGGGCTCTGGCCTATGTTGGGCTCTCATAATCATAGGTAGTACAGCAGGAATATTAGTAGTAGGTTGTTGGTCCCTGTACTATTGCTGTGGCTTATGGGTCCAGGGTGCTGCTCTATGTTCATCGGTCCCTGCTAAAAGGACCCCCTTGTCCTAGTGGGGGTGGAGTGTGAGGAACATGGCTGCACTGCAGCCAGCCAGGCATAGTCCAAGATAAACATCCTGTGTGACTCAGCAGGATTGGAGTGCAGGCACACAATTCTGTGCATCATATAATCACAGCTATGTAGCCATAACATGGGAGAGCTCATCACCTGGCTCAGAGCCACTACTGTTTGTGAGATGCATAAATGCAATACCCACAGTGTGTGTGAACTGCTGAATAAAGTCATGTTCCATCTACCTGCTGTCTCCTGAGTGTATTTCCAGCTCCCTACTCCTCATCCACCCGCTCCCCTCAGACCTCAGCTGGTGCTCTAACCTGATACCTTGCTTTGATGAAAATTACCTTAATTACAATTGCTAATTATAATAATAATAATTTGACTGCTCCCTTAAGAAGAAATATCTCGGGGACTCCACAGAACATAAATTCAATTTAAATTTTCTCTGTATATGTTTGGCTCAATAGTGCATGCATTTTTAGTATTAATATATTTGATACTCATTACAACCATCTATAGAAAGCAATTCCCAATAGGTGTTCACAATCTTATTCAAACACAGACTTGCACAATCCCTGAACATTAAAGGTTGATCACCCAGTGCTATCATTTTGAAAAGATTCTCAAGGTATTTGGCACTGGTTGTGATAAACAGTCATGATTAGGTCAATTCAGTTGGATGACAAGACAGCTGTATGCAGTTCTATCAATTACTTTTTGGGAATGGAACAGTTCAAAACAGTCAGTGAAAAGCATTAATACAACTTGACAGTGGATAATGAATTATTTGATTGTTAATGGTTGAAAGTGCTATATAGAAGGCTAAATCTGCTAGAACAAATCAGTTACCATTCTTAATACCAACAGATAAGTTTTCTGCAAAACCTGGCATATATGACTGTGTTTAAAATTCTAAACAGCCGTGTAAAAGTGAAGTAAGATGATCATAAGAAACACACTATTAACTTTAGGAAAATCAAACATTATATTGACTCTTTCATTATATAAAGTTAACTAGCCACATCCTCAGTGGTCATTTACTTAAACACTCTGCGGGCTTGTGTATTTGTGAAGGTACGAGTATGTGTGTGGAAGGCATACAAACCTTAAATATTGAATGTTGCCTCTGTTGCTTAAACAAAATAACAGCAGAGGGTGAAAAAACAATGAAAAGTCCTATGCGTATGTAAGTTTAGCTAAATTGTCATCTTGATTTTCAAAAACTACTGAGAAATAAGTTATATCTGTAATAGCATTTATTTTTCTCTCTCTCTTTTAAAGTGTTACTGAAATGGCTATGCATCAACAGAAATTAGAAATTTATCACAGAAAACTTAAGCTCACGTTCTTTACTACCTATTCTAATTGATATTACAATGCATACTTAGTTTAGTCAATATTTTAGTTGTTTAGAAATACTTATTAAGCACTTGATCTGAGCCAGGAATTTTAGTAGATGTGAAGGATATCTCATATGTTGCTGTATCCTCACATGGTAGAGAGAGGTAAAGTGTGGCTTCTTTTTTTGTTAATTTAATTTTATTTTAAGTTCTGGGTTACATGTGCAGGATGTGCAGGTTTGTTACACAGGTAAGCTTGTGCCATGGTGGTTTGCTGTACCTATCAACCCATCATCTAGGTATTAAGCCCTGCATGGATTAACTATTTATCCTCATGTTCCCCTTTCCTCTGCCACCACCCCGCGACAGGACAGGCCCCAGTGTGTGTTGTTCCTCTCCCTGTGTCCAAGTGTTCTCATTGTTCAGCTCCCACTAATAAGTGAGAACATGCAGTGTTTGGTTTTCTGTTGCTGTGTTAGTTTGCTGAGGCTGTCTTTTATATGAGCACTAAGTTTATTAAGGGGGATTCCACTCCTATGACATCACCTAAACCTAATTAATTCTCAAAGGCCCCACCTGAAAATACTATCACATTGGGAGTCAGGGATTCAACATATGAATTTTAGAGGACCACGAACCTATAGTTCATAACTAAGGATGTGTTAAACCCTGTCTGTAAACACAAATGAGAGAGAGAGAGAGAGAAAGAGAGAAAATGCACTTTCACCAAATGAAGCAAGAGTCTGTGTTTTCCGTGCAGCACATTGATTAATCTAGCCTGGAGCTTTCCTGAAAGGTACTGCAAGTAACTTAGCCTAAGGGACAAAATGAACAAGCATAAAGTAAACACATTCACATCATTCACATAATGAAGCCCATGGACTGAAGGTAACAGAAGGCGGTCAGTGGAGGGGGACCACCAACCTCATGCAAATTGCAAATGGAAGATGTCACTAAGAAAACCCGGGGAAAACTCACAAAGGCGTTCTAGAGCACTGCTTCCTAAATGTTATTGTGCATACAAACTACCCAAGTATCTTGCTGCAACACAGGATGTTCAGTAAGCTCTAGCAAACTCCAAGGTGATGCTGATGTTTCTGGTCC
Source organism: Saguinus oedipus (assembly GCA_031835075.1). Lineage (NCBI taxonomy): Eukaryota > Metazoa > Chordata > Mammalia > Primates > Cebidae > Saguinus > Saguinus oedipus. The sequence continues at coordinate 49,000,736 of CM063186.1, read as the reverse complement.
AAAGACTACACTTTGTATCAAAGGTTTAATGAAAAAGACTTGGCCTCAAGTGCTCACCATACCAAGAGGTGGCCTACACCAGATTCACCTGCATTACCTTTATAAAGACTGTGATCCCCTTTCTGTTGTTGTCTCTCTCCCAGTGCTAGATCCCTACAGAGTGCAAAATTCAAGTTGATAAAGGATAGATACAAGGTAGGGAAAATAACCACCAAAGACTGAATATACAAAGAGGCAATGGCCAGACCACTTACAGTAACAGAACTCTGATGACCCACATTAGATGCCCAAGAAACCAAGCCACAACCTCTGCAACAATCAGTCCGGGAAGTCGACACCCTTTGCACTAACCAGCTCAGATGGTCAGGACTAAGTCAATGCTGCCAACTTCCCTATATTTGTTCTCACATTCAACTCAGGACCAACAAAAAGAAAGCCAAATATCCAATCAATTGCCTCAAATGCCATGTGTCCAGGTAACCTGCCTCAGTCATTCCATGACAACAATCTGCCATCACTGTCCCTATATATTGCCTCTTTTTCTTTTTTCATTACTAAAAAGCTTTTCCACTCTCTGTCAGTCTTTGAGTCTCCACCAAACACCAATAACATTAATAGATAATGGTAGCCAGTTCCCTTATTACGGTCCTTCTAAATAAATAGCTTCACTTGTTTGTTGTTAGGTGGGTAGTCTTTGTTTATTCTCATAACACAAACATTTGCCATACTGAAGTCTTTCAAATCAGAATTGACCTTGAACTTGGTGCTAGGAAAAGTTCTGGTTTTTAAACAGATATGCAGTTATTTGTATAAATTCAGGTTTAAGTTTGCTATTTTGTGGAGAAAGAAAAAAAATGTTTTTTGTTTTTTTTTTTTGGGGGGATGGAGTCTTGCTCTGTCACCCAGGCTGGAGTGCAGTGGCATGATCTTGGCTCACTGCAGCCTCTCCCTCTTGGAGTCAAGCAATTCTCTGCCTCAGCCTCCCAGGTAGCTGGGATTACAGGTGCCCGTCACCATGCCAGGATAATTTTTGTATTTTTAGTAGAGATGGAGTTTCATCATGTTGGCCAGGCTGGTATCAAACTCTGACCTCAAGTTATTCGCCCACCTTGGCCTCCCAAAGTGCTGGGATTATAGGCATGAGCCACTGCACCTGGTCAAGAATGCTTTCTTTCAGGTACCTTGTAAATGTGGTATTTATTGAATGAGGGAATGGATTAGCAGCGTTATAAAAATTCTAAGAAGAAACAAGAAAAAGGTTTGTATAAAGTATTGCAGCAAACTAACGAGGATAAAGGGTAAGGGGGGTTAGTACCCACTATAGAGTACAGTGATTAACTCTCTTAATTCAGGATTGGACAGAGTTGAATCTGAGCTTCAAGTCTTTCAAGCACATCTTGCCCTTTTCTAGGCACAGTGCTGCATTTCTCTGAGCTATTGTTTATAAGAAAATGGGGTAAATAACAGATGTATCTCAGGGGGCTATTAATTTAGAATTAAATAAGAGAATTGTTGCAAAGTCGCTAGCACATAGTGAATGCACAAAAATGTTTGCTTTTCTTATTAAAACATTGAATGACTTTGAGTTTGGATTAATAGTAATTTAAATTAATTAATAGTAAAATTAAAATTTTAAGAAAAAACAAATAACTTACAGTTTTAGGCTGGAGTCTATCTCAAATATTAGTAAGTTAATATTATTGAATACAGTAATTTATTAATTACATATAAATTATTTTCTTTTTCTAAAGAAATGTTATTAAACAGGAGAAACTGGATCAAAAACAAGATTTTTATTACATGTTTCACAAATCAAAAGGCACATGGCCGGGCACAGTGGCTTTTACCTGTAATCCCAGCACTCTGGGAAGCCAAGGAGGGTGGATCACAATCAGCCATCCTGGTTAACATGATGAAACCCCATCTCTACTAAAAATACAAAAAGTTAGACAGGTGTGGTGGTATGTGACTCTAGTCCCAGCTACTCAGGAGGCTGAGGCAAGAGAGGCACTTGAACCCAGGAGTTGGAGGCTGCAGTGAGCCGAGATCGTGCCAATGTGCCAGTGGACTCCAGTCTGGGTGGCAGAGTGAGGTTCTGTCTCCAAAAAAAAAAAAAGAAGGCACATAACACATAACTAATGGAATCATATAATGACCAAAGAGTTCTTATTTGAACAAATAGCTCTTGTATAAAAAAAAAACAACAAAAACTACAAATACAAGAGTAGTCTAATGACTAAAGTAAAAGAAAAAATGTAACTATGCCACCAGATTTTTATTCAGGATACAAAATCTTAAAGTATGGAAATTACATGTTCATTAATGGCAGTTTTTTTGTTTGGTAGGTGATTTCTAACAAGAATAAAATTAATTTACTTTGCTTTTATAATCTTTGTTATTTACAATATTTTCATTTATTTTAAATATTTTTAGAAGTTTAACATTGTACCATAGTTTTTAGTCAAGATCATATCCCAGACTTTTTCTATATTTTGACATATGTTAAAAATTGTCATTTTAATTATTTAAAAAGACTTACAGGAGTTAGAAAACAAAGCAAAAATATCATATTTCTATAGTTCAACAACTATTGTAACCACTTAATGTTTTTACTTCTAATAAAACTTCTAGTCTTTGCTCATACGCTTGTTTGTGCCTACTTATTTTGTGTTAGCAAAATTACCTTCTTAGAGAAACTGCAGTACATCTTACTTTATGCACTTGACATAATAGTAAATTTATTCATTTTTAAAAGCCTGTTTTCTTGCAGTACATTATTTTTACTATAGCTCTACTAGAATAAAATATTTTCCTATTTTTTCAGGGAAAAGAGAGGACCAAATAAGCAGATAAATAAATGATTATCCATTCTTACTCTCTATATTTTTAATTAAAGGTGATATGATATTAGTATTAACCCATACATTTTCTTACTTAAATTTATATTTATTACTCTGTATATATATATATATATATCATTTACCCAATTTTGTATTATCAACTAAGAAATCTCTAAGGTTTTCAAAATCTCATTTTTAAAAAATATTTTACATAGAATAATAATCTAATGATAACATTTACATATTAAATATTTCTCCTTTAGATAGCTTAGCTACAATTCTAGAAAAACGGTATCTTAAAACATTTGCAATAAAAGCTTTTCTAGAATTAGTATACAAAATAGATGGATATACTATGACTCCCCTCAAATAATGACTCAATTTATTATAGGATTTCTATCTATAATGAATATTAATGTTAAGGAAACTGCATTTAGATACTTTGTTTGCCTTCTTATATAGCGGGGTTTTAAATATCAGATGGGTAAAAGTTACTCATGAGATTATTTCACAAGATGAAGCCCTCATCGTGCATAAAGCTGCTGCAGGTGTCGGCTTGACAGTTTTTATCCGAGTTTGAAATTCTTAGGAAAACTCAAGTCTATTTCTGACTTGAAAAGGAAAATGAGAAATTGCAAAACCTTTACATTCTCAATGTGCCTGGGGCAAAGATGAAATTTAATTCAGCAGGTCCTATTACTCATGGTAGACAAAGCCAAAAATTGTTTTATTTTTATAACAGCACATTAACCTTTTTTGGGAAAATAGAAGGTAAAACTGGAGAAACAAACTTCATCCACTTTAAACTACTATAGGATGATAAAATATATATGATGAAACACATTTTAAAGGAAATATGTTACAAAGTTGTCAGTTTTGCATGAAATATTTAAATATGTTTCATTTTATTAACGTCTTTGAATATATAAGTAATGATAGTTGAACTTTAAACTTGCATAATTCAGTAAAAAATTTACATGTAAAAGCTAAAGAGAAAACAAGAATTTTAAAGATATTAAATGACAATAAATTTTTTTCACTTAAATAATAGTGTAAAATCAGGTGAAACAATTAGAAGTATATCTTTGATGTCTTAGAATATAAGAGTTCAAACAAAGTAGTGTCTGAAAATAAGGACCTTTAATATGGCAAAAAGAATTGTTTTCAGGAGATCAGGATGTCAAAAAATTACTTTTATTCCCAAGTTTTTCATTTTTACACATAAAAACAGAAACACAGTGTACTTTGGATGTGGTTGGTTTACTGCTTTCTTATGGTGATGGGTTCACCATTGGTTACAGAGCCTGGTGTTCTGGGGCCTTCTGTGCTCCGCATCAGTCAGGCTTGGCACCATCTCACCACTGTGTTCACAGTTTGTTCCACCACTCGTTCCTCTGAACTGCTAAACTCTGCAATGCCCGGTCTACAAAAATACACCTCAGGTTGTCAGAGACACTCTCATTTGTCCTTATCTTGTCAATTCATCTGTACCATTTATCAGTGAATTCCTGGTGCCCTGTAACCAGTAAACCTCCCAATGGGCTTCTTACTGATAGTCCTTTCTCTTCCCAAGAACACCAGTTTAATTAAACACAGTTGGTCTAAAGGTGGGAAACTCCAAATCCCATCAGGAATCTTTCTTTACCATGTAAACTGCATGTAGTTTGATTTTTGCTGCTTCCTAAATTGTGTCTGTGTCACTACATTATTCCCTGTAAAGATCATTTTTCTCCAAGAAGCAAGTTACATTTTTGTAGTTCTCTTTTATGAAAAAGGGATACTTTCAAAAGACCCCCTGTGTATGCCTAAAACTGGGAATAGTACCAAATCCTATATACACTATTTTTTCCTATACACACATTACCTATGACAAAGTTTAATTAATTAAACTTCAGGCACAGTAAGAGATTAAAAACAATAACAAAGATCAAAACAGAACAACTATGACAAAGCACAATAATAAAAGTTATCACATTCTATGGCTGGCATTTTTTGCAGTTTGAGATACAACAGCAAAAGCACACCTTTATTTCCTTTTACAATTTCACAAATAGATTCATTCTTACTATGGATCTCAGCAACATTGATAGACATTGTTTTCTTTCCTTATTAAGTCAAGAACCTTCACATAAAGGAAGCACTTTGTGGCTTCTCTTCGGCATCTCTGAAATGTCAGCATCACTACTTCTGTGCTTTGGGTCATTATTAAGTAAAATAAAGGACTTGAACACAAGCACTACAGAAAGTGTGACAGTCAATCTAATAATGGATATGGCTCCTAAGTAACTAATGAGCCGGTAGCATAGACAGTTTGAATCTGCTGGACAGAGATGATTAATGGCCAGAGTGGGATGGAGCAAGACAGCACTAGATTTTATCTCACTACTCAGAAAAGCACCCAATTTAGAACTACGGAATCTTCTATTTCTAGAATTTTTCATTAATATTTTTGGGTGCAGTTAGCTGCAGGTAGCTGAAACCTTGGAAAGCTAAACCAAGAATAAGGGGGACTACTGTACAGATAAAAGGCCAAGGCGGGTGGATCACGAGGTCAAGAGATCAAGAGCATTCTGGTCAACATGGTGAAACCCCGTCTCTACTAAAAATACAAAAAATTAGATGGGCATGGTGGCGCGTGCCTGTAATCCCAGCTACTCAGGAGGCTGAGGCAGGAGAATTGCCTGAACCCAGGAGGTGGAGGTTGCGGTGAGCCGAGGTCGCGCCATTGTACTCCAGCCTGGGTAACAAGAGTGAAACTCCGTCTCAAAAAAAAAAAAAAAAAAAAAAAAAAAAAGTGCGCTTTAATTTCGTAGGCATGTATTACATCTCTTTTTTCGTTTTTGTTGAGACAAAGTTTCTCTCTTGTTGCCCAGGCTGCAGTGCACAACTTCTGCCTCCCAGGGTCAAGCGATTCTCCTGCCTCAGCCTTCTGAGTGGCTGAGGTTACAGGCATGCGCCACCACAGCTGGCCAATTTGTATGTTTAGTAGAGACAAACATAGTTTCACCATGTTGGTCAGGCTGGTCTCAAATTCCTGACCCTGGGTGATCCGACCACCTCCCTCCCAAAATGCTGGGATCACAGGCATGAGCCACCATGCTTGGCCTTACATCTCTTTTAGATAGCAGATTTCTACATTGATTCATCTACTTGGAGCTGAAATATAATGGTATTGCACAGGAAAACATGTGTGCTACAGTAATAAACAATTCCAAAGTTACATGTACTTGTATCTGTATTTTCACTGCAATATTGAAACTATATTTTTGACACTTTGCAAACATTTATTGAGCTTTAACAAGCACTGTGAAAGGTGTGTGAAATACAAAAATTATGATTAAATATCCACCCCACAGAAAAACTGTTTATTGAAATACAAAAATTATGATTGGACACTTACCCCACAGAAACACTTTATTGATCTCATTAATGACCTTTCCTTCAACATTGACTTCTGTAGAACATAACCAGAGGTTAAATGAATTGTGATATATTAAATCATGTTGTGGCTTGACATATGTCTGCTAGTACATTTTCTAAAAGACAATCCGTTGGGCTACTTTAGGTCACACATTTGTTCATGCATTTTTTATGTATTCATTTATTTGTACATGTATTCATTCAAGTATACATTCAACGAATGGTTTCTGAGCACCTACTATGTATCAGGCCATGTTCTAGGCACTGTGACTACATCATTGAACAAGACAACTGAACCCTGATAATGGGATAATTTCATATTGTGTTAACAAGGAGTGAGCTGTTTGGAAAACAATTTGAGCTTAGGTTATGTTGAATATCACGATGTAGTAGGTCTTATGTATTTTGATTGCAATGCAGTGAGATTGCAAATAGTGATTTGATTCTTTTGGAAGTCATTGGTAGCTTATTTGAGAATATTTTTGGTCATAATGGTGGGAAAAAAAAGCCTATTTGGGGGTAGAGAAGAGAGACTAGAAAAAGAATAAAAGCTATGATAGACAACGTTTTCTAGGCATGTTGTTGCAAAGGAGAGAAAGAGAGTTGAGGAAATATCCGGGTGGGTGGTGGGGTGAAGATAGCTGTTAGTTTTGTTTTATTTGGTTTTGTTTTGTATTGCTTTGCTTTTAAATGGTGAGGCAAAATAATAGTGTATTTTCTGATTGTGAAAATGTTCTAATAGAGAAGAAAATGATGATGCAAAAGAGAAAATGGAAAATTGCTAGGACAGTAACCTTAAAAAATAGAAGAGGACCTGGTGTCTAACAGAGGAAGTGGTTTTCTGTAGAAGCCTGGGTAGTTTTATCAATAGAATGTGTGAGTAAAGATGCTGGTACATAGGTAGGTGTGTAGTGGAAATCCACAGAATTCCTCTTAAATTTTCTTAGTAAAGTATGAAGTTTTCTTTTTGAAAAATTTAAGTTAACATCCTATTGCATATGCTATCTTTGATCCCACATACATTTTTTTTAGCTTAATGATCTTGTATTAATATTATTTTTATTTGTATTCCTTCCAGGAGCTCACATGTCAAATCGAAATGTAGAAGAATATAATGGTTAAATACAGTAGATTCAGGCTACTTGGTTTTGAAAAATTGTTATCCTGTAAATAACCTCATGATTTTGAGCAAGTTATTTAAACTGTCTAAGCCTGATCACTTCATCTGTAAAATGGCAAAATAAAATGAGTAAAAATAAAAATAAATGTTTCATAAGGTTGTTGTGAGGATTTAATAAGATATTGCCCAGTAAATATCTTTTACACGATGTCTAAAAATAATATGATGCATTATCATTAATCAAAATGCAGAGATATTGACATATAGATATCATTTCCTAAATAAAAATAAATAAATGACACGTTCTTCAGCTTTTTTTTTTCCTATTTATCCATGTCTCTGTTTTAGTGACATAAGTGCTATCACTTCATGACAAGTTCTGTATATTCAATTTGTGATATTCTCCTCCTTCTTTCCCTCTATTGTCTTATTTCCCTCTATTGTCTTATTTGACATGACCACACAGTATGAAAAACAATTTTTCTTCATTGGTTTCAGGAGATTGCTTCTTTGCTTGAGTTTATAAATTATAACTACTTAATTATGTATGTGTGTGTGCACATGTGTGTGTGCATATATATGTGTGTGTGTATATATACACACATATATTTGTATATATACACTTATATATGTGTGTATACATATATATGTATACACACACACACACACACACACACACATATATATATATATGTATATATTTGCCTTATGTGCTCAGTGTCAAAGTCCTCTCTCTGACTGTTGTCTGCTTCATTAAAATTGACTTTTTCTACCTTACCAAATTTTTATGAGTCCAGGTAGCAAGAAAAACTAATTAAGGAGATGGGAAAGAGACTTGGAATTTCTCTTTCTATTCTCTTGTTCTAAGATTCCTTTGCTTTATCTCTTCATGAGAGAAGATAAAAAATATCCCACTACTTTGGAATGTAGGGTCTAACTCTCTCTCTCTCTCTCTCTCTCTCTCTCTCTCTCTCTCTCTCTCTATATATATATATATATATATATATATATATATATCCTAAACTAAAACAGGTAAATTTTATCTTTAACCAAACAAGTCTTTAAAATTAAAGTTTCAATAAGAAATGTTGAGGTATTTCTTCTTAAAGAATTGTTATCTCTCTTATCATTTAAAGTCCTCATTTTTAGGTTAAAATACTAGACTCAATTACCTTCCTAACTTTTGGATTTTGCCTGATGTGCTCAGTGTCAAAGTCCTCTCTCTGGCTGTTGTTCCACTTCATTAAAATTGACTTTTTCTATCTTACCAAACTTTTATGACTTCAGGTAGCAAGACAAACTAATTAAGGAGATGGGAAAGAGACTTGGCATTTCTCTTTCAATTCTCTTGTTCTAACATTTCTTTGCTTTATCTCTTCTTGAGAGAAGATAAAAAATACCCCACTACTTTGGAACATAGAATCTAACTCAATTTCTTTTCGTTTTAAAAGTTTTTCCTACTTCATTCTATCTTTGTATCTTTGCTCATTTTTTTCCTCCCAAGAAGCAACCTTTTTTATACTTACTGTATTTGATTTAAGATGACTTTTCATTTTGAAAAGGTCTCTTAGCCAGCTTCCTATTCCTTAAGTAAAACCCTTGGCAACTCCAGATGAAAACTGCATTGCCAGTTTTGTTGGAGAATCTTCAGAACCTCATTTAAAAGCATAGAATTTAGATGTGAAACAGTTTGCACAATAAGTAAATATTCAATTAAGCAGTTATCATTATAGTGAAGTAAGTAATGGTGTGTTTACCTTAAGTATAGGTCCAATGTAAGAACTGATTAAGCTTATACTGGATGGCTAAATCAATTTTTGCTGGTAAAAATCAGGAAAACATTGTATGCAAGTTTTATACTCAAACTCAGAATTATGTAGGGAGGCAGTAAACTCTTTACAAATAAGTTCAAAGACTTAATTGAGGAAGGATATTTTCATGAATGCTTGCAACAATAGAAGTAATCCAGGTTGCAGGCAGTCAAGTTGGGGGCAATGTTTCCTTCCACATTCAGTATTTTAAGGAAGTCATGAAGGTCAGAATAGAATGAGCTGTGATGGGGGCTTTGTTTACAATGAACAATTTCTAACAAAGAGGCAAAACTGATATAGAAATACAGAAATGTACAAGATATACATATGCACACACAAACATGTACACATATATGTGCGTGCATAAATATACAAAAATGATATAGATACATAGCAATGAATAAGCAGTATATTATTTTATAAATCAGAATTGATGTGTCATATTGTGAATCATTTTGAAATTGCTCACGAATTAGATTAAATGCATAATTCCATCATTCTCAGCCAACTGACACAAGAACAGAAAATCAAACATGGCCCGTTCTCACTCATAGGTGGGTGTTGAGCAATGAGAACACATGGACACAGAGAGGAGAGCATCACACACTGGAGTCTGTTGGGGCTAGGGGAGGGATAGTGGGAGGGAAGGTGGGGAGGGATAATGTGGGGAGAAATTTCAGATATAGGTGATGGGGGATGGAGGCAGCAAACCACCTTGCCATGAATATACCTATGCAACAATCTTGCATGATTTGCACATGTACCCCAGAATCTAAAGTAGAATAAAAAAAAAATTAAATTAATTAATTAAAAGGAGCTAAAAATTAAAAGAATCATGTTTTGCTCTGGTGAAAAATGAGAAACCAAATAATGTTGGAGGAAAGCCATAAGAAATAAGGAAAAGTATGATACAACAAATCATATTAAAGAAACCACAAAGCCTGTGATCACCAGCTCTTTGTGTAATGTAGGAAAATGCTGGACTGGGAGTGACAAATTTCCAAATGAAAATTTCAACATTTTTACAAGAGGCAGGAAGAAAGATGTGTGAAATGAGACAAGTGTGCAATGAAGTGAAAATCAATATGTGATAAGCCCTGCAGATGTAAAAATGGAAACCAAGACCGAGACTAAAGAAAGCCCAAGCACTGTCAAGTCTCGCCATACTTAAAGATGAACTGGAGTGAGCGTCAGCAGCAGATTTTTCTATTCTAAGACTTTCATGTGCAGAAAACAGCCAGCCTGTCAAAGCAGGTTCAGATATCAATCACTGCGCCGTTTTCCCCAAAACAGAGCAGCTCTTGTTGGTTTGAACCCAGCTCCAGTCAGTGGATTGCCCTCTGCCCCACTGTTTTACAGACACCCTAGCTACAAAATATGGCAAACCTGATGGATACATAGCAGGTGGAGACATGGCCAAAACATCCAAAGCTTTGCTTGCTTCTGTGTTAACAGAGGAAGGAAAATGAACGAATGCCAGCAACAAACAGTTCTCATTCAGGAAAAATAAACACTGAAGAAAAACTGCATCTTGCCAGAACAGATGATGAAGAAATTAAAACATCTGATGATAAAATGCTGTGTCCAGATGGCATTTATCTCTGGCTTCTCAAGGAAAATAATATGGATGGGTAGAAAAAAATTACCATTTCCATAGATAATTTAATTCTGGCTGAAATCTTGAGAGGTAGACATTGCAGAAAAATTAAAACAAAAAACCTGAAAAAATTACCTTAGTAGGTAAGTGAACCATTTAAGGATTATAGAACGTTTTTGTCTAAATTGTGAAAACATTGCTGTGCATATTTACTTACTACGTATTGCTAACAGATTGTGATAATGATCCAAATTTAATTATGTCTATTTAATTTTGTTTTACTCCACAGTAAATTAATGGCCAATATCAGTGTTTTACACCAGCTACTTCTGGTTGTGAATCTAGACGAAAGAAAGACTTGTTTTCTATCCTGTCACCTTAAACTTAGGAGTTTTTTAGTAGAAAATAATTCATGCCTGTCACAAACTTATTGATTAAGAAATTAAGCACATCTTGTGTGACTGTCCTGGGAGAGGACTTGTGGAAGTTTGTGCACAGTTTTCCTCTGGGTTTTGACCCGTGCACCTTTTCCTTTGTTGATTTTGCTTTGCATCTTTTTGTTGTAGTAAATCATGCCCATGTGTACAATGATATGCTGAGTCCTATGAGTTCTCCTAGCAATGATTGAACTTTGGGGTTTGTCTTGTAAACTCACACATGATGTCACTTCCAGATTGACAGCATTAAAAGTAAGTTCATGACTACGTATGCCCCCTTTTCTGTTCTGTAAATGAATGCATGAGTTGATGCCTTCTTCAGCATGACAATTTGAGCATTTTGTAAAGCACAGTGGCATCTTTGCAAGGAGCAAGGATACTTTTGTTGTTTTAAATCATAGAGATTTTGTTGTTATTAATTATGTGTAAATGTTCTATCTCATTCAAACATTGATTAATGAAATCAAGATAGTCTTAGTATGCCTTTTGGTGTCTTCAAGTCAATTGGTTTTAGAGCATAGTAAACAAATTGTGTAGAATATTGTACAAAACAATTGGACAGTTGCAAATCACCTAGAAGTCATATGTCTTGTTTAGAAGGGCTACATATGCTAATAAAGACTAGAGGATATCATTTTCTCTTCTAGTATCATTAGATGTGATCTTTGCTAAAAGATCTAACAATTTTCTGCGGCCAATGCATCACATTTCATAACATCGAGCTTGGGATGGATTTAGTTTAAGGTTAGTGGACTAACCAAGGAACTCACAGATGTGAATAAAGCCTGAATCTAGATAATAATTTGGGCCTGAGGCCTACATGTGGGGATCTGAGCCCAGAGATTTGATGCTAAGCCAGGAAAGCCAGCCATGAGGATTAGAGAGAGAAAGAGAGAACTTTCAGAATGAAGCCTCATAAAATTGTCAACAGAGTCAAACTTACTCATCTAATGGGAGTTAAAGCAACAGAAAAGTAAACACCAACATTACAGTAGACCTGCAGGAATCCTCCAGGAAGCCTAGAGCTGGTGTCAGTAGCATAACAAGAGAAGAGTTTGAGGACAGGAAAACCACACAGCACAGAATGAGGGAGGTGTTACTCCACTGTAAAGCTTTGTTGTATAGGGCTGTGCTCTGCATTGTAAGATGTTTAGCATTTCTCGACTCTATCCAGTAGATGCCATTAGTATCCTTGAGTTCTGACATCAATAACAACACCCAAAGTTGTCAAATATCCTCTGGGGGAAAAGGTTAGTCCCAGTTGCAAACCACTGGACTAGATCATAAGGCAGAAAACTCATATCTTAAGAAAGAAGCAAGACAAATAAGATCTGCTCAGAAGTTAGGGTACCTGGGCACAAGGGCAAAACTCTAGCACAAAGGAAATGGATGGTGGAAAAATCTTACTCATTAGAGTACAAATATAAGGCTGGAGTATAAGATTCATTTTCACCAACAGAGACCCAAATCCAGAAACAGCAGTCACTATACTGCCCTGAGATAGATATTGTCTTTAATTTAAATTTAAAACTTTTAATTAAAAAAATAAAGATAGTAATTTTTAAACTATAGAGCAACGAGGTAGTCTGCTATACTTTCTGTCCTTTACTGTGTGTCTCTGTGTGTGTTGTATGTCTGTGTGTGCACATGCATGTGCTCACATGCATGGAGGGAAGGACAGGTCTAGAGGCCTCCAGGAAGAAAATTCTCTTTGCTGATCTCATGACCAGTTCTTCCAAAACTTCTGGGATTTGAGGTCTTGGTCACGTTCAGAGACGTCTTATGCCACTCCCTTGTTAGAACATGGATTAGTGGCTGCAACAATCAATACTCTAGTTCTTTCTTCATTTCCTTCTCTTTGCTACTGTTCCACACAGGTAAGGAGAAACAGATGTTCCAGAGCAGTGCGATATTATTCAGATCTCGGCTTCTTGCTCTCTCCCTCTCCCCTGCACTGAGGCAGCATACAGAGACGGGATCTCCCCTGGACTCAGAATTTGTTAATACTCCCCAATGGTGGAACCCATCACTCTTTCCCAATATTGTCAAATCTAGGTAACTTGGGAATTGAAATTCTACCTTTCTAACCTCCATCACCAATCAGCCACTTGGTAGATAGTTTGTGCTCAATAATGCTTATTAAATAAATGATTACATTGTATTCAACCATGCAATTTACTGACGTTATCTTGCGCCCTCACAACAACGCTTTGTGTTTTGAAGTCATGCCCATACTGCAGATGAGACAAGGAGGCTTGCTCAGGTTATATCAGCTCCCTAATGTTACAGAACTACTTTATAACCTTTAGATATGTGTTCAAAGTCATGCTCATCTGATGCTGAAGCTTATGATTTTTATTGCTACCATTGCTTGTACCATAAAGAACAGTGCGGTGGCTCAAGCCTGTAATCCCAGCACTTTGGGAGGTTGAGGCGGGTGGATCACGAGGTCAAGAGATCGAGACCATCCTGGTCAACATGGTGAAACCCCGTCTCTACTAAAGATACAAAAAATGAGCTGGGCATGGTGGCGCCTGCCTGTAATCCCAGCTACTTAGGAGGCTGAGGCGGGAGAATTGCCTGAACTCAGGAGGCGGAGGTTGCAGTGAGCCGAGATCGGGCCATTGCACTCCAGCCTGGGTAACAAGAGCAAAACTCTGTCTCAAAAAACAAACAAACAAACAAACAAACAAAAAAACAGTCACATTTGGTTCTCACACTTAAGGATGCATCAACATTATTTGCAGTCTTGATACGAAAGGATTTCTGGGATCCACCTCAAATTCTGAATCAGTAGGACTGGTAGAAGATTAGGAATTTGCATTTTCAACAAATCCACAGGTGTTGTGGATTATAGTGCTGAGGAGGCCCTGCTTTGGAAACTCTTGATCTAATGAGTGAATAAATTAATAATTTTAAATGAAAATTTACTGTTATATAAGACATAATCGTGTATTTAAAAGGATCCATAAGAAGGAGATATCCCACGTTTTTTAAGCAGGACGTAATATCCACAGTGATATATCCAGAAAAGTTGAGGTAAACAAAAAGGGTAATAAGAACAGAAATGGAAATTGCCTGTGGTGGCTACATAAACAAGAAAATAAAAAATGAGAAAACACCAAACATGAGGAGCTGAAAATAAAAACACAGCTTATTTCTTGCTTATATTTTTCTTTCTTCCTAGCATCGTAATTCAATGTGGCATGTGAAAAAATATTAAAATTTAAAACTATGAATAAATGTAGAAGCAAACAGTGTTTCTATTAAGTGTATCTCTTTAAAAACATTCTTGCTCAAGTCATTCATTTAATCATTGACTACATTATTTATTCAGCAAATATTTGTTCAGTGCCTACTATGCAGTAGATTATATTTTCAATGAGAGAAGATGAGAGAATACAAAGAACACTAATTTCCAGGCCCCAGGTAGAAAGCTCTAGAAGTTTGCTTTTCAATTTCATTTTGATCTCTTTTTAAATTCTTCTTACTAGTAATTTAACTTGCTGTCTTTTTCTCATGAATTTGTCGGTTTACCTCCCTTAATAGTTTGGTCCAAAAAACCCATCTTTAAGTTATCATTAATCTCTATTGTTATTTTATTTTATAATCCTTAATTTCGATTCCACATTTCATTATTTCTGTCTTTGGCATTATTTGGATTTACTGTGTTGTTTTTTCTCTATTATTTAAATAGTGAAAGATAATTGGCTGTTATTAGAAAACTATTCTAACAATAGTTAAATAGAAGACTATTATTTGAATACTTCATAAATATACAAGGGATCATAACTTTTAATATTTGCATTAAGTAGCATACATGTTAATATGTAGAAATTTTACTTTTACTCAAATATATATTACATGATATTTCATTCAAATATATTTCCATATTATTTTATAACAAGTTCAAAATCTATTTTAAGATCAAATATGATTATTAGATCTTCCTAGTGTATTGTTCTTTTTACCATTAATATATAATCCTCTTCATCCATAAAATAATTGTTTTAATTTATTATTTTAAACATAGATTATGTCAACAAAATTATAACACTGGCTGCCTTTTGATTGTCTTGACATATATGTATATATGAGTATATGTGTTTTACACACACATACACGTACATAGATAAGAGAGATATTGCAGAAAAAGACACTATATCTTTTCAAGACTGTTTTCTACAAACATTCTTAAAAGGGTAGTAAGCATATGTACAAAACTTTTGAGAATTATTTCTCAAAGTTGGATAGATATAGAATGGTAGTTTTCAGCTATAGCACTTTAAGGATGATGTTTTGGCTTTGTTGTTGTTAATAAGAGCATTTTAGACAGTGAGATAGTTTGGATGTGTGCCCCTCCAAATCTCATGTTGAAATGTAATCCTCTGGGTTGGAGGTGGGGCCCAATGGGAGGTGTTTGGGTTATGGAGGCAGATATCTCATGAATGACTTGGTGTCATCCTTGATGTCATAGGCGAGTTCTCACTCTATCAGTTCATGTAAGAGCTGGTTGATAAAGAGTATGGCAGCTCCCTTACCACCTCTCTCTTCCTCTCTCTCACACAATGTGACATGCCTGCTCCCCACTTGCTTTCTGCTATGATGGAAAGCTTCTTGAAGACTTTACTAGAAGTAGATGCTGGCACTGTGTTTCTTGTATAGCCTGTAGATCGTGAGCTAAAATAATTTTTCTTTATAAATTGCCCAGCCTCAGGTATTCATTTATAGTAACACAAAGTGGACTGAGATGAACAGTCTGCATGATCTGAACTTTGCTACACTACTGACCTCATATGCTAATACGTTTCCCCTTGCTAATTTTGTTCTGGCTTCGCTGGCTTCCTTGCTGTGCCTGGAAAACACTTGTTTCTTTCTCAAGGTCTTTGCACTGGCTGTTCCCATTTCTTGGAATATCTTTTTTTTTTTTTTTTTTTTTAAATTTTTATTACATTATAGGTTTGGGGGTACATGTGCAGAACGAGCAAGATAGTTGCATAGGTACACACATGGCAGTGTGCTTTGCTGCTTTCCTCCCCTTCACCCACACTTGGTATTCATCCCCAGGCTATCCCCCCCAGCCCCCCCCGCTGTCCCTCCCCCATTCCCCCCAACAGTTCCCAGTGTATAGTAGACCGCCTCTCTGTGTCCACGTGTTCTCATTTTTCTCACCCACCTATGAGTGAGTATATGCGGTATTTCTTTTTCTGTTCTTGTGTCAGTTTGCTGAGAATGATGTTCTCCAGATTCATCCATGTCCCTACAAAGGACACAAACTCATCATTTTTGATTGCTGCATAATATTCCATGGTGTATATGTGCCACGTTTTCCCAGTCCAGTCTATCATCGTTGGGCATTTGGGTTGGTTCCAGGTCTTTGCTATTGTAAACAGTGCTGCAATGAACATTCGTGTGCATGTGTCCTTATAGTAGAACGATTTATAGTCCTTTGGATAGATACCCAGTATTGGGATTGCTGGGTCAAATGGAATTTCTATTTCTAGGTCCCTGAGGAATCGCCACACTGTCTTCCACAATGGTTGAACTAATTTACACTCCCACCAACAGTGTAAGAGTGTTCCTATTTCTCCACATCCTCTCCAGCATCTGCTGTTTCCAGATTTTTTAATGATCGCCATTCTAACTGGTGTGAGATGGTATCTCAATGTGGTTTTGATTTGCATCTCTCTAATGACCAATGACGATGAGCACTTTTTCATATGTTTGCTGGCCTCATGTATGTCTGCTTTCGTAAAGTTTCTGTTCATATCCTTTGCCCATTTTTGAATGGGCTTGTTTGTTTTTTTCCTGTAAATCTGTTTGAGTTCTTTGTAAATTCTGGATATCAGCCCTTTGTCAGATGCATAAACTGCAAAGATTTTTTCCCATTCTGATGGTTGCCGATTCACTCTAGTGACTGTTTGTTTTGCTGTGCAGAAGCTGTGGAGTTTGATTAGGTCCCATTTGTCTATTTTGGCTTTTGTTGCCAATGCTTTTGATGTTTTGTTCATGAAGTCCTTGCCTACTCCTATGTCCTGAATGGTTTTGCCTAGATTTTCTTCTAGGGTTTTTATGGTGTCAGGTCTTACGTTTAAGTCTTTAATCCATCTGGAGTTAATTTTAGTGTAAGGTGTCAGGAAGGGGTCCAGTTTCTGCTTTCTGCACATGGCTAGCCAGTTTTCCCAACACCATTTATTAAATAGGGAATCCTTTCCCCATTGCCTGTTTTTGTCTGGTTTATCAAAGATAATATGGTTGTAGATGTGTTGTGTTGCCTCCGATGCCTCTGTTCTGTTCCATTGGTCTATATCTCTGTTTTGGTACCAGTACCATGCTGTTTTGATTACTGTAGCCTTGTAGTATAGTTTGAAGTCTGGTAGCGTGATGCCTCCTGCTGTGTTCTTTTTGCTTAGAATTGACTTGGCTATGCGGGCTCTTTTTTGGTTCCATATGAAATTCATGGTGGTTTTTTCCAGTTCTGTGAAGAAATTCAATGGTAGTTTGATGGGGATAGCATTGATTGTGTAAATTACTTTGGGCAGTATAACCATTTTCACGATATTGATTCTTCCTAACCACGAACATGGAATGTTTCTCTATCTGTTTGTGTCCTCTCTTATTTCGTTGAGCAGTTGTTTGTAGTTTTCCTTAAAGAGGTCCCTTACATTCCTAGTGAGTTGTATTCCTAGGTATTTTATTTTCTTTGTAGCAATTGTGAATGGCAGTTCGTTCTTGATTTGGTTCTCTTTAAGTCTGTTATTGGTGTATAGGAATGCTTGTGATTTTTGAACATTGATTTTATATCCTGAGACTTTGCTGAAGTTGCTTATCAGTTGCAGTAGCTTTTTGGCTGAGGTGATGGGGTCTTCTAGGTATACTATCATGTCGTCTGCAAATAGAGACAATTTGGCTTCCACCTTTCCTATTTGAATACCCTTTATTTCTTTTTCTTGCCTGATTGCTCTGGCTAGAACTTCCAGTACTATATTGAATAGAAGTGGTGAGAGAGGGCATCCTTGTCTAGTGCCAGATTTCAAAGGGAATGCTTCCAGTTTTTGCCCATTAAGTATGATATTGGCTGTTGGTTTGTCATAAATAGCTTTTATTACTTTGAGATATGTTCCATCAATACCAAGTTTATTGAGGGTTTTTAGTATAAAGGGCTGTTGAATTTTGTCAAATGCCTTCTCTGCATCAATTGAGATAATCATGTGGTTTTTGTTTTTGCTTCCGTTTATGTGGTGAATTACATTTATAGACTTGCGTATGTTGAACCAGCCTTGCATCCCCGGGATGAATCCTACTTGATCATGATGGATAAGTTTTTTAATGTGCTGTTGCAATCGGTTTGCCAGTATTTTATTGAAGATTTTTTGCATCTATGTTCATCATGGATATTGGCCTGAAGTTTTCTTTTCTTGTTGAGTCTCTGCCAGGTTTTGGTATCAGGATGATGTTGGTCTCATAAAATGATTTGGGAAGGGTTCCCTCTTTTTGTATTATTTGGAGTAGTTTCAGAAGGAATGGTACCAGCTCCTCTTTGTGTGTCTGGTAGAATTCGGCTGTGAACCCATCTGGACCTGGGCTTTTTTTGTGTGGTAGGCTCTTAATTGCTGCCTCAACTTCAGACCTTGTTATTGGTCTATTCATAGTTTCGGCTTCCTCCTGGTTTAGGCTTGGGAGGACACAGGCGTCCAGGAATTTATCCATTTCTTCCTGATTTACTGGTTTATGTGCATAGAGTTGTTTGTAGTATTCTCTGATGATGGTTTGAATTTCTGTGGAATCTGTGGTGATTTCCCCTTTATCGTTTTTTATTGCATCTATTTGGTTGTTCTCTCTCTTCTTTTTTATCAGTCTGGCTAGTGGTCTGTCTATTTTGTTGATCTTTTCGAAAAATCAGCTCTTAGATTTATTGATTTTTTGAAGGGTTTTTCTTGTCTCTATCTCCTTCAGTTCTGCTCTGATCTTAGTTATTTCTTGTCTTCGGCTAGGTTTTGAGCTTTTTTGATCTTGCTCCTCTAGCTCTTTCAATTTTGACGATAGGGTGTCAATTTTGGATCTCTCCACTCTTCTCATGTGGGCACTTATTGCTATATATTTTCCTCTACCGACTGCTTTAAATGTGTCCCAGAGATTCTGGTACGTTGTGTCTTCATTCTCGTTGGTTTCAAAGAACTTCTTTATTTCTGCCTTCATTTCATTGTTTATCCAATCAACATTCAAGAGCCAATTGTTCAGTTTCCATGAAGCTGTGCGGTTCTGAGTTATTTTCTGAATTCTGAGTTCCAACTTGATTGCACTATGGTCTGAGAGACTGTTTGTTATGATTTCAGTTGTTTTGCATTTGCTGAGGAGTGCTTTACTTCCAATTATGTGGTCAATTTTGGAGTAGGTGTGATGTGGTGCTGAGAAGAATATATATTCTGTGGATTTGGGGTGGAGAGTTCTGTAAATGTCTATCAGGTTTGCTTGTTCCAGGTCTGAGTTCAAGTCCTGGATATCCTTGTTAATTTTCTGTCTGGTTGATCTGTCTGCTATTGACAGTGGAGTGTTAAAGTCTCCCACTATTATTGTGTGGGAGTCTAAGTCTCTTTGTAAGTCATTAAGAACTTGCCTTATATATCTGGGTGCTCCTACATTGGGTCCATATATATTTAGAATCGTTATCTCTTCTTGTTGTATCGATCCTTTTACCATTATGTAATGACCTTCTTTGTCCCTTTTGATCTTTGTTATTTTAAAGTCTATTTTATCAGAGATGAGAATTGCAACTCCTGCTTTTTTTTGCTCTCCATTTGCTTGGTAAATCTTCCTCCATCCCTTTATTTTGAGCCTTTGTGTATCTTTGCACGTGAGGTGGGTTTCCTGGATACAGCACACCGATGGGTTTTGGTTTTTTATCCAATTTGCCAGTCTGTGTCTTTTGATTGGTGCGTTTAGCCCATTTACATTCAGGGTTAATATTGTTATGTGTGAATTTGATACTGCCATTTTGATGCTAGCTGGCTGTTTTTCCCGTTGGTTCATGTACATTCTTCATTTTGTTGATGGTCTTTAGCATTTGGTATGCTTTTAGGATGGCTGGAACTGGTTGTTTCTGTCTATGTGTAGTGCCTCTTTCAGGAGCTCTTGTAAAGCAGGCCTAGTGGTGACAAAATCTCTGAGTACTTGCTTGTTCATGAAGGATTTTATTTTTCCTTCACTTATGAAGCTCAGTTTCGCTGGATATGAAATTCTGGGTTGAAAGCTCTTTTCTTTAAGGATGTTGAATATTGGCCCCCACTCTCTTCTGGCTTGTAGAGTCTCTGCCGAGAGATCTGCTGTGAGTCTGATGGGCTTCCCTTTGTGGGTGACCTGACCTTTCTCTCTGGCTGCCCTTAGTATTTTCTCCTTCATTTCAACCCTGGTGAATCTGATGATTATGTGCCTTGGGGTTGCTCTTCTTGCAGAGTATCTTTGTGGTGTTCTCTGTATTTCCTGGAGTTGAGTATTGACCTGTCTTGCTAGGTTGGGGAAATTTTCCTGGATAATATCCTGAAGAGTGTTTTCCAGCTTGGATTCATTCTCTTCATCACATTCTGGTACACCTATCAAACGTAGGTTGGGTCTCTTCACATAGTCCCACGTTTCTTGGAGATTTTGTTCATTCCTTTTTGTGCTTTTTTCTTTAATCTTGGTTTCTCATTTTATTTCATTGAGTTGATCTTCAACTTCTGATATTCTTTCTTCTGCTTGGTCAATTCGGCTGTTGAAACTTGTGCATGCTTCGTGAAGTTCTCGTGTTGTGTTTTTCAGCTCCTTCAATTCATTCATATTCCTCTCTAAGTTGTCCATTCTTGTTATCAATTCCTCGAATCCTTTTTCAAATCTTTTTTCAAGGTTCTTAGTTTCTTTGCACTGGTTTAGAACATGTTCCTTTAGCTCACTGAAGTTTCTCATTATCCACTTTCTGAAGTCTGATTCCGTCATTTCGTCACATTCATTCTCCGTCCAGCTTTGTTCCCTTGCTGGTGAGGAGTTTTGGTTCTTTTTTGGAGGTGAGGTGTTTTGGTTTCGGGTGCTTTCCTCCTTTTTGCGCTGGTTTCTTCCCATCTTTATGGATTTATCCGCCTGTTGTCTTAGTAGTGGCTGATTTTTCAATTGGGTCTCTGTGTGGACACTGAGATTGTTGATGATGAAGTATTTCTGTTACTTAGTTTTCCCTCTAATGATCTATCCTCTCTGCTGTATGAGTGCTGAGGTCCACTCCAGGCCCTGCTTGTCTGGGGTATACCTGCAGCAGCTGCAGAACAGTGAGGGATGATATCAGTTTCTTTTTCTGCTGCCCTAGTTCCAGAATGATGCCAGCCAAATGTCAGTCTGATTAGTCCTTTTCTGGGGTGACTCCTTGGATATACAGGGGTCAGGGAGCTGCTTGAGGAGACAGTCTGTGCTTTATAGGAGCTCCAGTGCTGAGCTGTGAGCTCCGTTGTTCATCAGGGTTGTTGGGAGGTTATGTCTGCTGCAATAGAACTCATAAAACACCACTCTTTTTTTTTTTTTTTTCACCCTTAGATGCTCTGTCTCAGGGAGTTGGGGCTTTCTTTATGAGTATCTGTTGCACTGTCCTGCCCCACTAGGTGGCAGTCTATTCATTATTTGCCTGCCGGGGCTCTGACCTGCTAACGCGGGTCCGCCCTGTTGCTGCCTGGCGGACTCTCTCTGTTATGGCAGGTTGCCTCGGCAACGGCAGGCTGCGTCAGTCCTGGGCGGTACTTAAGTGGGGGTGAACTTCGTCAGGAATGGTGGACGCCCCTCCCTGACCGGGCTGCACTGTCCTAAATGCCGGCAACAAAACTCTCAGCCCCAAGCGCCTCCAGTCGCCGCCCTGCTTGTCCCCGTGAGCGTGGGACCCGCCGAGCCCGATCACCCAGCTCCCTGCCTCAGAGTCCGTCCTCTCTCTCTCTCTCTCTTCCTCTCCCCAAGCTGAAAGGTCGACTCTCTCACTGGCGCACCATGAGCCTGCCGATAGGGCACTGGGATCCGTGCGATCTCCCGTGCCGCTGCCCACTACCCCGGCTCAGATCACGCTTCCCAGGAAACTCCTGGTCTGGCTCATTGTCCAAGTCCCGTTCAATCAGATGGACATGCCAATCTGCCCTTCCAAATCTCAGATTGCCGGTTTAACAGGGCACCCAGACCAGTGAGTTCTGAGCCGGGTCCCGCTGCGGCGCCGGCCGAAGAGGCGGCGGAAGCCGGTTGCGTTAGCTGGCTGCTAGCGTCCCGTGTCTCTCCCACACCTGGGACTTTCAAGGCTCCGTGGGCATAAAAGGAACATCCGAGAATGTGGCTAGGACTCACCCTCTGCACCTTCACCGAGAGCTGCAATCCTGAGTCACCTCTATGACGCCATCTTGCCTCCAAGACCGGAATATCTTTTAACCTCAATTCCTTGCTCAAATGTCGCTTCTCAATAAGGTATACCATGTTCACTGCATTTAAATGTCAACCCTGCTGGTAATAAACTTCATATGCTTTTTTGGACATCAAATTTTCCCCATTGTACCACTGATATACCTTCTAATTTGCTGTTTAAAATACGTATTTATTGTAGAGCTCAAGTTCCTTAATTTCAGACATTTATTGTTGGTTTTGCAGAATACAGGTCTCTTATTTGAATACTTTCTTCTTGTGGAACTGCTAATCCAACTTCTATTTTTACAAGTAACTGGGGTTACTAGGCCTTGAATAGTTGGGCAGGGGAGAACAGATTAAAGGAATAATTATTAGGGTATAGTGACATAATAAAAACCCTGTTCCAACTGTTATTTTTCTTCTTTGCTCATGGAATTTGTCAAAGAAAAAATAACTTTGAAAAGGAAAATTCCTTTTCTCAAAATAATTTTCTTGCTCCATTCTTGGAAACCCCTGTGGGCATTAGAGTCAGAATCAAGTGCCAAAGAAGTTGGTACTATTAAGGATTATTTGTTGGCCATGTTTTTCTCCCTTTGGTGACACATAAGTCTTATGAAATAAAGTCTGATGTGAGTTTCATCTCTAGGGTCTTTTCTTATTATACAAAGCTTCATGGTTTAAATTGTGTGTCAGTGGTGAAGATTCTGTGACTACGGTGGAGAAGTTTCATTTTCATAAAGAGGTTAAATTTTATGTAGACAGCAGCTGGTACAATAAATCGAACATAACTAGGGCAAATTATTTTCTATTTTTCTAGAAACCATAATCAGGTTTGGCTTTATTCTTGAAGATAGCATACACAATTATAACTTTATAAATAATTCACCAGAAAGCTTTTCTAGGTGCTTCCCAATGAATGGGACTTTTCTTAGACTGTTTGGCCAGTTATAACAGAATATCACAGATTGGATAATTTATATGGAAGACATATTTATTGGCTCCTGGTTCTGGAGATTGGGAAGTAAAAGATCAAGGCGCCAGTACGTGGTGAAGCCCTTTTTACTGCATTATCCTGTGACAGAAGGCAGAAGGGCAAGACAGAGGAAGAGGGAGGTGCAGAAAGAGGGACCAAACTCCCCCTTTTACTACTAATCTACTCCCCAAGAAAGACATTCATCTATTCAGGAGAATGGAGCTCTCATGGACTAATCACTTCTAGGGAATAATGGAGCCCTCACAGGCTCCCACCTCCTAACACTGTTACACTGGGGATTAAGCTTTCAAACTACTCTTTTTGGAGGACACATTCAAGGTGTAGAAAAGTTATAAATAGGCAACTATTATTTTAAGAATTTATTGAAAATAAACCCTAAGAATAATTTTGCAGATTAAATATTTATATATTTATCTTTATAATAATTTATCTTTTATATTATTTCAGTAGAATTACATAGACTTTTTATATTTTTAAATAACTCAGGAAAAGGTATGTGTGTGTATTTTTGTATATATGAATGTTACTTCAAAAGATCTATTTCATTACATGACGTTTGTTTGAAATAATTTATAGCTTTCATATTTATGAACACATTGCCATGGGACACGTTTTTCAAATTACAATCTAAGGTCATATTTGTATGATCTTAGGTTTATTTTTTAATAAACTGGAAATATTTATTTTAAGTAAAGGCCACTAAAAGGGCAGAAACCTTTGAATTCAATATATTCCAAGTATTTTCGTTCATCTGACTGAGGTGTACCCTTTTAGCAAGAAATAATTTTGAATATAGATTTTACCCATAGAAAATGCATTCTTATGTAGTTTTTAACAATGTGAATCAAATTTGTGATATTTGGGCATCCACAGATGCTTTTTCTGTGTATATATTTTTTATTATGAAGTGGTTGTTTGTGAAGTAGAGGTACTTTTGCAAACAAAGAAAATTTTGCCTATTGAGAGTTCAAAGAGAGGAGAACTGAGCATCCCATTTTATCACTGATTGAGTAATTGACACAGCCAATTTGTTGAAACCCTTCTATTCACATAGTACCATATTAAGTTCCAGGAGTTTTTTAATGAAAAAAGAAAAAATTCTAGAAGCCAAGGAGAATACATAGTAAAATAAATAATGTCAAATTGTACGTAGTTTGCTCACTTAATTATGCTGTTGTAAACAAGTTTTTGCATTAGCTTTACTTTTCTGATGTAGAAAAAGCATGATAAACTACCCTCAGCAAGCTTCCTGATATTGTACTACCTGTGACCTAAGAATGCCTTTTATATTTGACAATAGCTTAGTATTAAATGATTATGTAAATACTCAAACAATGTCCTAGATTTTGCCATTTGGCCAATAAAGCATAAACTATTTACTATTGTACCCCATTAGACAAAACTTGCCCATCCTAATATGGTTTAAAAATATCTCAGGCAACCAATGAAGAGATTATACATTGTCTTTAACTCCGTCTTTCATATTATTTGAAAATATAAATATATAGAGAGAAATCATACACACACATAAATAAAAGGCAACAAAGCAATGCACAGAACTTTAGCAGTCCAGACTTACGTTAATCATCCCCCCACATATATATCACATATACTTGCTTTGCTGCATGCTTTTTACTTAATATGATATTGTGCATATTTTCTTATTTATCTAAGCATTCTTAAAATAATTTGGTCATTAGTTGATCTATGGTTATATGGAAATGACCAATATCTTAATGTTGAACATTTATGTTGTTTTGTGAAAGAAAAATAAATCTGGGGACTCCAAAATCACTGAGCTAAGGAAAAAGTTAACCCAAGAACTAAGTCAGTCAAACCTGCTTACCATTTTACTTCTAAATAAGATAGCTACAAACATGAGAAGCTACAGACCTGTGTCCCAATTTGCTTACAGGGAAATTCCTTGTGCACAAAGGACAGACAGAACTCACTCAACCCTCTGAGGCTCATATGAAACAAATGAATATCTGATTGTTTCCTCTGCCCTATTGTTTATGTAAAAATTTAGATTCGGGGAGTTGGACTAAATTGTATATTCAGTGGAATGCTGATCAAGGACTCAAAAGAATGCAACCTTTTGTCTCTTGTCTATTTCTAACCTGGAAGCCCCAACTTCTAATTTTCCCACGTTACAGGACCAACCAATGTATATCTTACACATATTGATTGATTTTTCATGTCTCCCTAAAATGTGTACCTCAACCACCTGGGGCACATATCATCAGGACTTCTGAGGGTATGTCACTGGTGTGCCTTTAATCTTGGCAAAATAAACTTTCTATATTGACTGTGACTGTCTCAGATATTTTGGGTTCATACTTTCAAATTTCTTGCTTTTATAAATACCATTTAAATACCTTCTTTCAACCAATTGTTTTTAGGTGAAACAATTGTTTTACTTTTAGAATAAATTTTCAAAGTGGTATTTCTTTTTAGAATCATAGGAATATGGCTAAGACTATTGATGAAAAGAGTCAAAGTTTTGGAAAATATTTCAAGGAGTTTTTATTCTCAGCCAAATATGAGTAACCAATGGCCTGTAACACAGCCCCAGGAGATCCTGAGAACATAATGACCAACGTGGTTGGGCTACACATTGGTCTGATACATTTCAGGTAGATACAAGACATCAATCAGTACCTGTTATCAATTTGTATGGAATCAATCAAGACATACACTGGTTCCATCTAGAAAGGCAGAACAACTTGAAGCTGAGTTGATGGTGGTGGGAGGGTGAGGGTATTTCAGTTCATAGATAGACTCAAAGACTTTTGGATTAGCAATTGATTGAAAGAGTTATGTTATTAAGTTCTTGCCTAAAGACCTGGAATCAACAGAAGGAAGTGTCTGGATTAAGACAAGGGATTGTGGAGATGAGGCTCCAGGTAGCAGGCTTGAGAGTTCTTATCAGACCTAAAATAATGCCAGACTCAGTTAATATTCCCCTGGATGATGGAAAAGACCTGGAAACGGAAGGAAATTCTCTATGGTATGTAGATTTTCCCCACAGAAGTCAGCTTTGCAGGGCCATCCCCAATGTCAAATAAATATATTTTAGGGTTTAATACTTCATTTTCTTTCAGGGCTTGCTGTCATATGAAGCTACATTGGAGGCAGGCTGGAACTTGGTGTCTTATTGCTGCAAACGGTCTGTCTTATCAGTCTCAAGACCTATGTTTTAATGTTAATGATGGTCAATTGTATCTGAATTACAAAAGTGGGGGCAGGTATAATGAGGCATGCCTGCTCTCCCACTCCTACTCCCCTATTTCCATCATGGCTTGAACTAGACTTTTTCAGGTTTACTTTGGAATGTTCCCAGCAGAAAAGAAGGTTTGTTCAGTTGGATAAGGTCTTAGAATTTCATTTTTAGTTTATGAGACTTTTGATAGTATTTTTAGTCATCCCCCCAAAAGTTGTTTTAACTTGTGGGAGTGATAATTATTTTAAAAGGATTACTTTTGATTCTTAAGTCATTGAAAAATTTTATTTTTTTTCTTTTTATCTTGGTATTTGGTAATTCATTAGATATAATTTATTGTGAGCTTATGACCATTGCTATAAAAGGAAAACAATTTTCTCAGATATTCTCAACTAGAACTTGTTTATTTAAATGAGTTATGTTTCTTTGAATAAGTTGTGCATGGCAGTGGATTATAAAGCAGTACTGAGTGGTAATTTTGTCTTGTGATAACAAACATCTTTAATCTATCTGTATCAAACAGGTGAATTAAATTGGAATGTGATAGGCACCACTATCTTTGCATCTTTTAAGTCTTTGATGGTGAGGTACCTTTGCCTTTCTCCCCAAATACAGTATCACTTTTGACACACATTCTTGGTAGGGAAAGGAAGTTCCAAGAATTTTCACTAGCTCATTCTATCATTGCAGGTAAGAAAAGTTTATATAAATTCTGCATATTGCTGAGTAAATCTATTTTAATTTTACACTGAGGAATTAGGGAAATCAACATAAAATGTATTCTTTGACTTAATAGACCTATTGTCCTAAATTTGATTTATCATCTGGCTGCCATAAATGCCTACTTTGACTGGTGTACCACAACATGCTTGGGATCCCCAGAAATGTTCATTCATTCAGACAAAATTTCTAGAAACACTTGAAAGATGTACGTTTTTTCCTTGCCTCAGGGAATAATCACCCTGGGATATTTCAGTAGAGAATTAAAAGAACACTTATGACATATGCTTATGAATCTGTTTCGGGATCTTTATTTAATATAATCTGGCCTCTTCTTTAGCCAAAGGGCTCCGGGGCTGGGAAGTGGTTTAGGTCTGAAAACTTAGTGAAAGATAATGAGTAACCATTGAGATTGTCTCAAGTCAAGATTTTGAACATTCACCCAAATTCGAGGTTTCCTATCAATATGTTAGTAAATTTTTCATGTATTGAATTCTGAGGAATATCATAATCAATTAACTACCACCAATGTCTGCCTACTATGATAAATCATCGCACATGGTCTCTGCTAGGAAAGCCCTGCTATTACCCTCTGTCACTCTATATGCATCAATTTAGGTATTTAAAATGTAGAAGCCAACATATAATTAGTGTGCAAGATATTTGCTGAGGAAAACACCTGTGAAACATAAAGAGGCAGGTAGCCAGAGTAGGCAGAGGTAGCTTTTAGACTTCGGGGTACGACAGGTAGAAGGAACCAGAATTCGTAACAAGAGCCCTAGACCATAATGCAGCTCTAAGTAAATCTGGCCAGAATAATGGGTAGAACCAGAGAAAAGACTATTCATTAGAGGATTTCCACCTAATGCAGAAATAGTTGCTTTCTACTGTGACAGCACCTTGCTTTGTCATTGGCTGGAAAGATTGTGCAAAGACCGTGTCCCTGGTGTGAAATCTGCAGTGGATTACCAAAGTGTGGAATGTGGAGGCTAACCACACTCCTCACATGGATTCTCTTTTGAAGTGAGATTTGAGTGGTAGCCTCCTCTGGAGCCACCTCTGTAACCACAGAGCCTATTTCGATGGCGGCACCTCCCACTTTCATACCTAGGCTAAAGAAGAAAGCCAGCACAAGCTGTTCAGAGATGCTAGTGCTGCCCTCACTAATGTATTACTTAACACAGAACTGAGGAAAAGTGTCTTACCAGTGGATATAGTTGGCGGGGTGGGAGGAAGGAGTTTGGTGGTTTATAAACTACATGTGATAAACTGACTCTAACATTTCTATTTTAGTAAGTCTTTGTATTGTTGTTTCTACTTTATCCCAGTAAAGATCTAGTGTGGAGACCTACTGAATATAGTTGCAACTGCATCCAAGTTTCAGACAACCAACTAAACTGGATGGGTGCACATCAGACTTCCTGAGCCAATATACCAAGTTTAGAATTTTTGCTGTATACCCATATCAATACATCCAACTCAAACCAGTAAATGATAAATTCTATCTTTCTGAATCTAACACTGTAGAATCCATTCACACACATATGTAAACCAAAAAGTGATCGAAGCAGATCTCAATCTACAGAGGTTTATTTAAGGTTGAGGGAAAAATGCAAATCACAAGAGCATTTGCTGTGCTTTGTTCAAATGGACTTCTGGGAACTTCCGTCTTTAAAGGGGAAAGAGGAAGCAAGAAGAAAACAAAGGAGGAAGGGGAGGCAGTGTGGCAGATGCTCACATTCCTGTGAGGCTCTAATTAGTTTCAGTGAATCCACATTTTACATGTAAAATGAGGATGTTGAGGAAAAATTCAATTATACATTGTCCTGTGCTAAGTAAATCTATACTTTACAAAAGATAAATTAAACATGTAAAAAGTGAGTAGAGAAAACAAGGCTATGACATGGAAATGTGAAATTATAACTATTTGGGGGAAAAAAAAGGAAAGCAGTTTTTGCATGATTCATTTCCCAAGCTTAACTTTCCCTTTGGCATGGGGAGTTTGGAGGCTAGAGGTTCTATTTTTGTTCACACATAATTCTCAAATTTCTGACAACATAAATTAGAAAACGTCTTATGATTCTTGTGGAGTATAAACTATTTCCTTTAGGGTTAGACTTCCCATGGCACATGATCATAGCTGACCGTGGTTGGTGATCTACAGGTAATAAGGGGTGCTTAGGAAGTATCTTGAGAAAAAGAGGCATGCCCTTATAAGGCAATTGCCTCAGGTAGGTTTATTTGTTTCTTTGCTTATTTCTTTTTAAGTAAGATGATGTGAGTGTCTTCAGACAGGGGAAGGTGGGTTCTTAACTGGCAAAGGAGACTTAGTGTAACTTCAGGGTTCAAGTCCTCATTTTTTATGAGGGCATCCATATATCCAATCTCAGAGTCTATGATGATGATTTTTAAGTGCTTAGTTGGCTAGGCTATTGTTCCAAGCTATAAAATCAAATATGAATCTAGGTATTATGTGAAGGTATTTGTAGATACTATGTAAATTCATAATCAGTGGACATTGTGTAAAGACCATCCTAGGTAACCTGGGTGGACCTGATTTAAACAGTGAAAAGGCCATAAAAGGAGAACTGAGATTCCCAGAAGAACAAGAAATTTCACTGAATTGTATCTTCTAATCGAGAGTTCTGGCCTCTTTTTCCTGACAGACTGCTCTGTGAATTTTGGACTTGCAATTGGATCTCCATAACCACATTAGCCAATTATTTTTTGTCACTTCTTCTTTTTCTTTGATTGAGCCTTGGCCAGCACATGGTTACATTCCTACCCTGACAACACCGTAACTTTCACAAGAGACATTTGGCAAGACAATTTAATATACATTTGTAAAGCTGCAATCAATACAATTAAATTACTTGTCTGTTTTTCTATGAAATTGAATGCATTGCTTCAAGAAATAAAAGATTGTTTTATAGATGCCATGGAACGTCTCTGATTATCCAACAGTGACTTCAGATAAAAATTTGCAGACCTGAAATTGTCATTTTCTAAGTATTGTACTATAAAACAATCAAGTGCATGGATGTCATCCTACCATCCTTAGGTAGTGTTACTGCCATAATGGTCAAATGAAGTAGGCAGCTGTTCATCCAGATATGTCACAATCAACCAGGTAATAATTTGATTAATTTGATGCCACTACATGCCAAAGATTACTAACACCACATTATTCTTGGGCAAGGAGCTCATCACTATGTTCTAACCCAAAGACATAAATCAATCCCCAAATCACTATTTGGAGGTCTGTTTCCTAGGACCACTATTTATACTGTATGAATTTCTGTATTAATCAGGAAAGAGAACCTTCACTAGTTATCTAAAATTTGTTAACCAGATTTTCGAGAACTGAAAAGGCAAACAGGAAGCACAGACATATCAGGAGAAATAGTAAAAGAAGGCAGAAAGCACCTGGTATTAATCTGTTTTCACATTTCTATAAAGAACTACCCTAGACTGGTAAATTTTTAAAGAGAATAATTTTAATTGACTCATAGTTCCATATGGCTGGTGAGGCCTCAGGAAATTTACAATCATGTCGGAAGGTGAAGAGGAAGCAAGGCATGTTTTACCATGGAAAAGCAGGAGAGAGAGAGAGAGAGAGAGAGAGAGAGAGAGAGAGAGAGAGAGAGAGAGAGAGAGAGAGAGAGAGAAAGTGGGAACTGCCAGTACACGTTTAAACCATCAGATTTCATGAGAATTCACTCACTGTCTCAAGAAAAGCATGGCGAAAACCACCTCCATAATTCAATCACCTCCCACCTCCCTTAATTCATTCCTCCCTCAATATGAGGGGATTACAATTGGAAATGAGATTTGGGTGGGGACAGAGAACCAAACCATATCAGCCCCAATGGATTAAAACAAACAAACAAAAAAAGACAGAGCCCAAGATTATTATAATTTATTAGCTTGGAGAAACCCACCACCACCCCTGAAAATCATACTGTCCACCTTGGCTGTGCCTCCGGAGCTTGGAGGAGGGATTTTCTGGACTCTGGGACTGAGATCTCTGAGGATGGTGTGCTGCCTGACTATCACAGATGCCTTGGGAATCTAGAGGGGCCCCAGTGGAATTATGACCAAGTTCTCTAAGAAGGAGGATCAGGGCGACTGGTGCATCATTTCTTAGAAGAAAAATTAGACTAGTTTTGAAATGTGGAAAATACCAGCAAAAGGGTTGCTATTGGAGCCAACGTCCCCTGCTCCGGTGAAGAACTTTGGGAAAATGCTGTTATGAACAAGAGGCAACGAGAATCTTTGTCTTCCCCTCGTGCCACCTATTGTTAGAGCTCAACAGGGACTCCACTGGCAGAAAAGAAATATTTGGTTTTGCAGAATTAGATCCCCAGCATTACAGAACTGAGTAATGAAGGGTTAGTCAGAAGCTGGGAATGAATAACTAATAGACACATTGGCTATTGTTTTACAATGTTACCCAAAAGGCTTCAAACTGGTTTCCTGAAGAAAAAGAATCCTACAGAAAACAGTGGGATTTATTCCAAGGTTTGGTAGTTATAAATACTGTTGTTTTTTTTTTTTTTTTTTTTTTTTTTTAATTAGTGGAATCACTGCCATAGCTAACTTGTAGCTTTATTTTAGCTAAACATGTACTTGTCAATTTTTATCAATATGAGTCCTATTAAATGCTAGTACTATACCTTATGAGAAGAGGAACAGGCAGTTTCAGGCATAGGCCATTGGCTATATTTCTAACCAGCACAAAGAAAATCCCAGTACTTGAAACTGTGACATGTGATCTCCAACTACTTGTTCTCATGGATGAATATATAAACTCATGATCTTTTCATAAAAGCTATCATGAACAAATGGTGCTGAAAATTTCAAGAAAATCTTCATGATTTCCAGATGAGAATAAATTAGAAATCACATTAATTATCTGTCTTTAATAATGAGTAAAAGTAGTCAATATGTGGAAGGCTTTTGCTAGAATCACTTTGAATCACCATAAAAGATGATGGCTGTAGCTCTGTGAAAATATAATGAATATTCAATGCACAGTAAACTTAAGAAAGAAACTCAATACTTGATTTAAGAGATAGCAATGAAATGTAATATCAAAAATATAAATCAAAGGCATGTATTTTGAGATATATATTGGAGGTGAATTGGGATGTTCTATAGCTTATTTAATAGAATTGAAAACATAAAGATATAAATTCTGAGATGTATGTGTAGTCTTATCAGATATTGAAGTACTCCAGTCTCATTCATCGTAGTGATAGCTGGTTATAATGAAATATACTATTTATTTAAAAATAATAGTATGGAAGCCTCACCACATCAGACTTCTGTTCAGAGAACTCCTGGCAAGGGAGAAAAGGCAAACACAAAGCAGACTGTATTGAATTATCTATGCCATTATTGCTGTGAAAAATAATGAGCCAGCAGCTAAAAAGGACCATGAGCTAATTGTCTTTTCTTTCTCTTGCAGCTTTTTTTTTTTTTTTTTGCTACTAGGAAATATTATTTACCTTCAAATTTTGCTGAACTTCAAATAATCTCCTTTTCCAAAAGAATACTTTGAAAAGATTTCATTTGTCTCCTATCAGACAGGAGATTTCCTAATTCAAGAGGTTTAGATGGAAATTACATACACATGACATATTTTAAAGAGCATATTTCTCAATACTATCTCATGGAAATAAATACACTAAATTTAAACTATCCTTTATGATACGAAGAGACTTTTTATGTTTACGTTGGATAATTTTTATCATTGTCTTTTTTGTAGAAGCATTATATCTAGATGTAATAGGAATCTGATTAATAACTGTAATATGCCATAAGTTAATATATTAATTTTTGAAAATAATTCCTAGAAACTCTGGAAGAGGATAAAAATAATCATCCTATATCTTTATTTAGTCCCTTATGTATTTTCTATGTCAATACATAATTGCCAAAATCACAGGTAATTGTATGTTATAACCAGGAACTGTTAATGAGTATGCCAAGGAAGGCATTCTTTCTTCTGGCATTTTGTGTGTGTGTGTTTCTATGTATGTGTAGAAATGATTTCTCCTTTTAATTCCATGACTGAAGAACATTACACGATTTAAAAATATTGTGCAACTGTATAATAAATTAATTTATTTAAGAATAAATGAAATTTATATCACAAAGAAGTTGGAGTGGAGTAGAAACCTTACAGTGACTCCTGGAAGAATGATATGAAAATAAAGGTGATAAATTCAAATTATCCTGTTAAATAGAAACCATTGTTTCTTTTTTTTTCATAGATACTTTAGCATCATATCACGCTATCCTATGTTTTACATGGAGTTAGAATGACCTTCCTTTGCACAAAATTATGCCACTTTGGCAAGTTACAAAATATCTCTGAGCTTGGCTTTCCTCAGCTTGAAGAAATAAGGATAATGATGAATCAGATACAGTTAGTTTGAGAATTAAGTGAGATACACATGTGAATTTTGCCTTATTAGGCTTAATATATGTAGATTGTTTTTCTACATATATTTAAGTTTTTATTTTAGTTTATTTTAGCATTTAAGTTTTTATTTTACCTTCATTTAAGACAGAACAAAAGAAAGAAGGAATGAGGAAGGAATGGAGAATGGAAGGAAGGAAATTTATTTCATAAAGTGAGGAGGTTAATGACATTCAGTTTCTTGTATTATTCAAAGAGCTCATTTTCTTTTCTACTGCAAAGCTCACAATAAAGCATCAAAATAAAGCGGTGGAGTGAATGCAGGGACTTGCAGGGTTATTCAGTCATGAGTGTTTCCACAATGATACAATTTCATCTTGTGCTTCCATGTTTCACGTCCTGGGGGCAAGTTAGGTTTCTGCTACTGGAAAGAGGTTAAATTATTGTCCGCATTCTATAAAGAATATAACACTTGAGATGAAGGACAAGTCCTCTGTTTTCAGTGGTGTATGCCTCTTCTACCTGTTCTTCAATTCATTCAGATGGATAAAGGGCGGGAAATAAAGTAGGTCAATGAGAATGGGTATAAGGTTGTCATTTTTCTGTGTGAAGAGCATCAAGTAAACAAGTATCAATGTTCAACTTGAAAACTGGCTTAAATGTACATCATTATACTCCCTGTCCAAAAAACCAGGCAATGAAAGGGCTCGCTACTCTTAATTGTAGACATGCCTAAGCATTCAGCTCTGCCAGTTTCCAACTCACACAGCAACTCTTGAGCTATAATAGAAAAATGCAGGTGTATCTTTCTATGTGCCTAAATTCAATCCCAGCTTGTGCTATAGGTTTCCAAGTAAGTATGAAAAACGATTTTCTTTCCTTCTAGTTTTATTCACCATATTAAAAATTGAACACTGACATCAATATAGTTTTTCATGCAGAGTTTGAAAAAAGAAACCTCAGAATTAACTGTAATTAGATAGCATGTAACGAATTAATCAGGGTACTTCGGAATATTTCCATAAAAAGTATCAGAGCACACTTGTTGCCGTAACTCTTGGATGATTCTCTACAATCCCTACAGATTTCCATTAATGGTTGCCTTATTACAGCAAGTGTGAGTGTTCTCAGTCTACGTCTCTCTCCTACTTTGTATTTGATGCTCGTCTACTTCTGGTTTCAATGTCAGAAGAAACAGCAAGACATTTTCATGTTACAACACTGTTATACACTGTATATGTTGTAGCAGAGTCGACAATATAAGTTTTTATTATTTTAATATTTTGGAATTAAAGGTAAGTCTCTGATGACTCTACTTGGTCACTTTCAATGTTGTGTTTGCAGTGAGCAGTCTATAGGGTGAAGTAACATCTCCTTCTCCTTCTTTGACAAAGAGGCTTACTTACTCACTGCTGGAAAGTGGCAGATTCCTGAAGATTAGCGTTTCTTCCTGTCTGACAGCACACTGTGTGTGTAGATGTCTTGGCTGAATTTCGTTCTGTTTGTGGAAACTGGGTCTCAGAGAATAGACGTGAGCATGTTTCTACTACGGTTACTGTTTTTGCTGTGAATAATAAAACTTTTTGTCGCAGACCCAGGAATCTCATGGCTTCTGTCAGCTTCCATGAAACTGTAGCAATGTGGCAGGGTAACTTAGTTTGAAAGTAAGTAGGTTACTTACAGTTTTCAGAATTTTTTTTTTTTTTTTTTTTTTTTTTAAGGCAGAATCTCACTCTGTCTCCCAGGCTGGAGTGCAGTGGTGCCATTTCGGCTCACTGCAACCTCTGCCTCCCCGGGTTCAAATGATTTTCTTTCCTTTCTTTTCTTTCTTTCTTTCTTTCTTTCTTTCTTTCTTTCTTTCTTTCTTTCTTTCTTTCTTTCTTTCTTTCTTTCTTTCTTTCTTTCTCTCTCTCTCTCTTTCTTTCTTTCTTTCTTTCTTTTCTTTCTTTCTTTTCTTTCTTTCGAGTTTCGCTCGTCACCCAGGCTGGAGTGCAATGGCTCGATCTCGGCTCACCGCAACTTCCGCCTCCTGGGTTCAGGCAATTCTCCTGCCTCAGCCTCCTGAGTAGCTGGGATTACAGGCACGCGCCACCGTGCCCAGCTAATTTTTTGTATTTTTAGTAGAGACGGGGTTTCACCATGTTGACCAGGATGGTCTCGATCTCTTGACCTTGTGATCCACCTGCCTCGGCCTCCCAAAGTGTGGGATTACAGGCTTGAGCCACCGCGCCCGGCCCCAAATGATTTTCATGCCTCGTCCTCCCAAGTAGCTGGAATTACAAGAGTGTGCCGCCACACCCAGCTAATCTTTGTACTTTTAGTAGA
This sequence comes from Saguinus oedipus, assembly GCA_031835075.1. NCBI lineage: Eukaryota > Metazoa > Chordata > Mammalia > Primates > Cebidae > Saguinus > Saguinus oedipus. Next base: position 48,964,425 of record CM063186.1, on the reverse strand, counting down.
ACTGGGTTACACCATGTTGGCCAGACTGGTCTCAAATTCCTGCCCTCAAATGATCCGCCCACCTCAGCCTCCAAAAGTGCTAGGATTACAGGTGCGAGCTACATTGCCTGACCAAATCTTCAGAATTCTTAACTATTTGAATCAAAAGACACTTAACAGAATATATATTCTGTTTTATAAACACTTTTAAAGCCGAAAAACGCCATATATAATGGCAAATAATAGTTCCATAAAAATATATTCTAGTATGCACTTTTTAATGTCGGAGGGAAGAAAACTGTTTCAAAACTAATTATTCTCAGAGAATTACAAAGAGAACCCTTACTAACCAGCTGATAATTTTGGCAGAAAATTGTTAATAAATTATGGCCATTAGCTTTTAAACTATACTTTTTGGCTTAAGATTTGGAGAAGCAGAAATTTTTGGTGTGTTTTAGACAAAGTAAAGTTAATTTTCAAACAAATGTTGGCTGTATATTCATAAAGTTAGGCCCATCTTCTATTCCGTCCACCTTATCAAGTGGAATGTGATATAGTTTTGTTAGGTAATCAAAATCCAAAATGATACACAGACCTAAAAATAATATTCGTTTGGGTAGCTCTAATGATCTGCAAACAACAGGAAAGGTAGTGTAAGTATATATATTTCGTCACAATGCAGTTGTATTGACTAAAGATACAAGGGTAATCTGATTGAAAGATAATGGTATACGACAGTTTCACTCCATGGGAGTGGAAGTATGCGATAGAAAAAAAGGATTTTTTCTTTTTTTGAACATGGAGTAACTGATTCTCTATCTAAAATTACATCTATATCTATATCTTCAACAATAAATATCTTCCTTTACATACATCTATCCATTTTACTTTCTATCCTTTTTTCTGTCCCTTCTTCCTTCACGCCTTCATTTCCCTTTTCCCTCCTTCTCATTTCTCCCTTCCTGTTCTCCCCATTTCTTTCTCTTTCATTCTTTTTTCCCTTTTTCTTTTACAATATCCATGAAAAAATGTTCCTCCTGCTGTACTTTTACCTCTGAATACACTAAGCATTATTATACTTCCAAGTTACTTGAATGTCTTTGGAAAACTAGGAGATTAAACTTTACGAAATTAATTGAAATTATACAGAAAATGTTAAGGCTATCTTCTTTAAGGCAATTTAGAACCAACATTTTTCAAATTGATAGCAGAAGTATAAGATGATTCTGCATCTAAACCTATACATCAATTTGAGGAAAAGTAGATTTTGAATAAGATTTAGATCATTAGCTTGAAAAAAACAATTGTTGCTTGGATGATTTTAATGTTAATAAATAGAAACTAATTTGTTATGTTTCGATACTACCAGAATTAAAGTAGATGACTGGAAACTATTTGTAAATAAGAAAGTGATATTTATTAATTATGACAAAAAAACTATGTTTGCTCAATGATCTTATACTCTCTTTAATGAGAAATAAGTGAGTGCATTCAAAAATTTAAATCTTAAAACTAGCATTTATTTTTTCATCACAATAAACTTTTTCAGAAGGAACACCCTAATTGACATGAATAGAAATTACTACTCTATATGAAGTAGTGAATTGGCTATTACACTACCTACAGCTTGTAAAGCAATTGGAAAACTTTAGTGTGCATTTCCTGAATTAATGCATGGGTAAGGCAAAAGTTCACTAGTGCTGCTGACTTATCTGCATATAAAATGTTGAGTGTTATCCAGGAGAGAGTGCTAAATGTTCCACAGCATTGCAAATTTGCATAATGAAGAAGAGCATGCATTTAATTTACCATTAACTTGTTAAACCTCTCTGTAATATTTTCTCTCTGTAATTTATTTTTATATGCATTACAAGGTAATTGAAATCAAAACTGCAATAGGTTAATAGAGTAAAAGGAAAAAAAAAAGAAAACTATGAACTATATTTACCCTTAGAATATTATCATAAAGACATAAAGAGCCAGGATATTAGAGTCAGTAAGTGTTAAAAGCTACTCATTGAAGCCTGATATTGGACTTCCAGATGGTAAGTAAAACCCTTCCTAATCAATTTTTATTTATACCTTCTGTAGATATTGTGTATAGCAAGCATAAAGTACTATACACTGTGGGGCACTATCTTCACATTTTGTGTGATGTGTATAATAATCGAAAATTCTGAAAAGAAAGATGGGATGAGCCAGACTAATTGGAAATAAGCATGTGGGCAAATGCTTACCCTCTTCAGCATTTCAACTATGTTAATTTGAAAATATTAAGAAAGCATGTTGGTAATAATGATAAAGATGACTGAGAAATATTAGAACTGTAGTAGGATTCATGTGATATGTTTAACAATCTTTATTATAAAAATAATTCTCATCAAATCTATCCCTGTAAATTGGATGACTCTAATACTTTTCTCTACCCTCTGTACATGATATTAAAAATCATCTTCAAAAATATACCTCCCAGAAAGTGAATTTAAATAGCAGCTCAACAGAAATCAGAAATATATCCATACATTTTAGTTGGAAGATAAAGTAGTTCTGGGGCAGCTGAGTGTGAAAGGTGAAGGCAGATTCAACTTGTACCCAACACTTCCACATCTTAAATTCATATTTAAAGGATTATATTTTTAGCATTTGCAGGTATTATCTGGAAAATTTACACACTTTGACAAGTGTCATCCTACCAATCTTCTTTTTTTTTAATTCTTCAATAAATTTTGTTTTTTTTACTTTAATTTTTTTCAGTACATTTTAAGTTCTGGGTTACATATGTAGAACATGCAGGTTTGTTACTTAGGTATACACGTGCCACGGTGGTTTGCTGCACCCATCAACCCATCATCTACATTAGGTATTTCTCCTAATGGTATCCCTTCCATAGGGTTCCACCCCCCAACAGGCCCCAGTGTGTGATATTCCCTCCCTGTGTCCATGTGTTCTGATTGTTCAACACCCACTTTTGAGTGAGAACATGTGGTGTTTGGTTTTCTGTTTCTGTGTTAGTTTGCTAAGAATGATCATTTCCAGCTTCATCCATGTCCCTGAAAAGGACATGAACTCATTCTTTTTTATGGCTGCATAGTATTTCATGGTGTATATGTACCACATTTTCTTTATCCAGTCTATCACTTATAGGCATTTGGGTTGTTTCCAAGTCTGCTGTTGTGAATAGTGCTGCAATAAACATACATGTGCATGTGCCCTTATAGTAGAATGATTTATAATCCTTTGGATTTATGCCCAGTAATGGAATTGCAGGGTCAAATGACATTTCTGGTTCTAGATCCTTGAGGAATAACCACACTGTCTTCCACAATGGTTGAACTAATTTACATTCCCACAGTGTAAAAGCGTTACTATTCTCCACATCCTCTCCATCATCTGTTGTTTCTGACTTTTTAATGATTGCCATTCTAAGCTCATCATCACTCTTAATTAGAGAAATGCCAATGAAAACCACAATGAAATACAAAATGCATCATTTACTGATAATTAAAGTAACCAAAACAATCGTTGTTGAATAAGCCCTGTTGTCTGGGCTTCTTAAATACACACCCATACCATTCCTTCTCCCATCTATTTCCAAATATAATGCCTCCTGTGTCTTAATTCAATAGTTGGTAATTAAAAATACTTTGTAAATATCTAATTTTAGGTGACATATTTTCTTTCCCGTATCTGTCCATTACCCCTCACCCTCCTCCCTATCCTGTTGCTCCCACTGAATTTCTCTCTATGAGATTTCAATTCCCCAAAGCATATTGGAAATTCTTGTGTAAAAATTGGTTTCTACCTTCTAGAAACTATTTTACATAAGTTGATTTAAAAGTATTTATTAATGTAAAGTAATTATTTGTTTACAAGGCTCCCACCAGTTTATGTTGTGCCTTTGTACAAATTATCAAAAATCACTTCTCCCCTTTAGCTCCCTGGGTAGATGCAGACCTGTGGTTTGATAGGTGGATGAAGGGCAGGGTATTGTTGTAAGGTAAACAATATATTGAATCACACATAGCCTCTCTGTCTGTCTAACCTCATATAAATCACAGTCTCTAATTTTGAAAAGATTTAGGAGCAATTTCTAAAATGAAATATGTGAATATGGCAGACCCATTTGGAATGAAACTATCGTGGGAATTTTTTAGAAAGTACATTGATAGGTTTTTCTTTTACTATAGCAAACACAAGATCATCATTTTAAACCTAGTTCATTATGGTAAAATTAGAAGAGATAGAAAAAGGAAAGGAAAGAAGAACAATTCTATCTATTTCCAGGGTTAGCTGTTGTTAAAATTTCATTCTGTACTCTCGTTTTCTCATTAACATTAAGTAATGAGCATGTCTCATATCATTCAAAATATATTAGATTATAACTTAATTAAATACTCATTTAATTTGCTAATTATTAGTTATTACACATATATTTAATTTAAATAAAGTGCCTCTAAACAAACTGAATCTTGAATTATATGTTTTGTACTGATACAGTTTCCTTCCAAAAGGAAGAAGATAAAAGCACTGGGAAACAATCTTTCTAGGTTAAAAATGCTTTCTTATTACCAGTATGCCACGCTACTGAAAAGGATATTTTATTATGAAATTTAGTGTCTGATCGTGAGGATTTTAATTTTTATACTCTAATATTACAATTTTAATGATATAATATATCCAGGATATATTTACTACTATACATAAAACTCAGAAGTTAAAAAAAATAATAAAAATCTCAAGTAAAGATTGTAGAACTGAGAATAACTTTAAAATGTACTGCATGTTACAATATAATTATTAGGATTAAGTTTAAATTGAAGAATACTTGAAAGGAACTCACAAAATTATTACTTGATTGAAAATATTCCTACACAGAAATCCATGAAAGCAGAACACTATTGCAATACTACTTTCATTGTAGTATTTTTGTGTTTGAAAAGACTTCTTTCTGAAAGATTATTTACACTACTGTCTGAATTTTTTATTCATAGCCTATATAAAATACTGAGTCACTTTATGAAAGAAAATGAAATCTAATTCATTTCCTGCTGACCAGTAAATTTTGTAGTCAAAATACAATTTACAATGTTTTTTTGTGGTAGATAATGTTTTTAATAAAAAATTTCTTCTTTTGGCTTTTCAAGATCCTTCTACCCAAATCCAGGTTCAGTGACAATTCTCAGTGAAAATTATCTCTAGCTGTAACCAATTGAAATCATTATTCAACAGAAACTCTCTAACAGTTAACCAGATTTTCTCAAAGTTGGCTGACATATTTCCACAGAATTAGCAAGTACAGCGTGACTGATGAAGCTCAATTTATTCTCAGTCCTTATGACCTAAAAAAAACTAGTGTCAATCAGGTTCCAGCAAAGGTCACCACTAATGACACAAATGTCCATGAAGTCAAGACTATCAGATTTGACCATAAAGTGTCCAGCCTTTTATTAAAACACACAAACAAACAATAACCACTTTCACTGTATGGTCCTCCACCCTGTGACTAATTGAGACATATTCATTATTCTGCAAAATGACAAAAGAATCTCTTCCATGCTCTAAGCTGTAGCCTTTTATTTTGTTACCCAGAGTTTAAACAAGGATGTGAGCTGGGTGCTCATCAAAAACTGCTTTCTGAGAAAAGTCTTCTTTCCCTTCAGGCATTCCCTCTGATGTCTACATGGATAAGTCCAACCCACACACCTGGAAACTTTAGTCCTAATAACCATGTCACTTACTTTTCCCAGAACACTAACTGAAGCAATATTCAAATTATGAGTAGTGATCTCAGAAAGATACTTGATCCTTGTCATTTGATAACTGTAGTGAACAAGTAAGCATTTCCTTCATGATCCCCATCATGTCAGTATTTCAATAAAGGACAATTTATGAAAAAGCTGCATGCTGATCATTTCTTTAAAAATTCAGAAAAATTCATAAATTTCTAAGACCAAGTCTTGTTAATGACAATATTATTGTTTACTTTGATCAGTATTTTTGGTGACTAACCCCAACGTTGTTAAAAAAAAGTGCTGCTTTCACCAAGCTTTTGTACCTTGTAGACAATCTGTATCATTTAACTGACTTGATTTTTCCTAGTACTGTGATTGCAGGGACATTCAGATTTGTTCTACTCATCTGTTACTGCTTTGCTTAGCTAAGTGATCCTAGTATCACTGCCCACTTTTCTTCAACTGCCTTTTATTGTCTGATTTTGACTTAACGTCTTGTGGGAGTATAGGTCTTATCTATGCTTTCATTGTATGCCAACTCAAATTTTATTTGTAATAAACATATTCCCCACAATTCTCTTCTGTTTTCTGTATCTTTGTGTATTAAATAAAAAAATATATGAAGAGTAAACATTCATATTAACTTCAGTACATTGGACATAATAAAATATCAATAATGTCTTTAAATAAAAACACTTTATTAGGCTAGAAACATAATAAAGTAATACTTAAGAATTCTTACAACGTTGACTTTTAGGAAACTCACTCTTGTTTAATCGTAACAACAGTGAACTGAGTCAGATAGAATGTCTACTAACAGTAGGACCTTGTAAAATTTCTTCTTTGTAGTAAAATGATGGAATTAGACTTAACGTTCTTTCATTCGGATTGTGAAAAGGTTTTGGGTTTCTATGAGAATTCTGTCTTTGACAATGCACAGAAAAATTGCATTTAATTTTCCTATGTGTTCAAATATGGTAAATGAAAACTTATTCACATCTTTACAATCTTTAAAAAGCACCAACACGTTAATATACAGCCTTTGCTGATTCCATAGGATGCGAATGACTTAGCAGCCACACCAGGTTTTCCAGTTTTCTGGTCACTTCTAAAATGCCTGTGAGAGATGTTCGGTGATATCTGGAACTAAGATTCCAGAGTCAGCATCCAAGATGGGAGCTGTCAGGATCCTGGGCTGTGTCTCCCACGTAGCTCTTAGACCATATCCTGAAAAGCAAGGTGATCCATTAACCATTCCTGGTACAGGTAACTCAGAGCTCTAGTTTCAGGTGGAGATTGAACAGAGTTAAAAAATGTGTCAAGCAAAATGTATGTAACAGGGAAGGGCCATATCAAAACTTTTCAGTGATTAACATAAAAATATAAAGATGATTTAAACCAATAGCATGCATTAACCTCAAAAAGATAAGGAAGGTATCAAAATAAGAATGAATCTCGTAAGCAAGGTAATGAGCATATTTACAATAAACTCATCACTCTGAAGTCTAAGTAGAGGAGTAGGAAAGAGAGAGAAGAATGTTTGGTGCCACAGATGTCAGAGGGAAAGAGTTTCAGAAATGACAGTTGAGTCCACAATGACATATGTCACTGACATGAAAGGATAAGAGACAAGGAAACTCATATATGCATGTACTCATGACACACACTCATGCATACACACACACAAACACCTATACACACAAATGGTCTTTTCTAATAGGTTTTTAACAGCTGTCTAGTGTTACTGAAATAGAAATCAGATTTTTGTTACTGAAATAGAAATCGCATTTCAACATGTCAAATAATTTGAAGGCATAGAAAGGTGAATAAACTATCCTATTGAAAAATACAGTGGTAAAATGTCACCTGGAGAGAAATTACTCTTAAGGAGGTATTCTTAGCTTGGGTAATCTTGATAAGTTTTGTGATCTGATTGTTACTGAAATGAAACAGCAGACATGAAGTTCATAAATGAGAATTTATATGTGAAAGAAAGTGACAATTGGGGAAAGTAAGCTCGAGGAACATATAAGAAAAGTGAAAAAATAGGTGTTATTATTATTATTTTTTACTCTTGTGGGGTGATCCTGGAGGACATGACAGTGTGACAATCCTTCCAGCTGGCCTAGGAAACTTTATTATGTTGCTTATGGCCATAATGAAGACACAGCAATTTGCAAGTGCAAAGACTGAACAGAGGAAGAAAATATATTTAATATATTTGAGATTCATAAGGAGGCAGGAAGCTGGAAGCTGAATAACATGGTAACCATGTGACACAGCTGCATAGGCTTCAGTGTGTAATCAGAGGATAATATACCATCAAATGGGAATATTGATATAATATGGTGAGGCTCAAATACCTGTATGCCAAATTGTTAGTGGTAGGGAAACAGGATATAAAATGGTGATGGAAAATTTACTATTAATGATAATAGCTAACAAATTTAGTTAGAAGATGCAATTCACAGTGAAATTTGGTATATTCTGTGCCAGACACTTATAAATTTTATGCAGTGTGTGGATGTTACAGTCTCCTTACTCCTTAGTTTAGTGAGGTCCGAGTTATTGTCCTATAACTAAGAAGAATAAGGTACATGGACACCAAAGAGTGAGTAGAGTAGGATTTGTTAAGTGACAGAAAAGCTCTCAGCAATGAGAGGGGATTGAAAGTGGGTTGCCAGAAATGGGACTGAGTTCTGGGTATATTATGTGGCAGAAGCAAGGAAGCCTTCTGTGGGTTCCACTCAAATGGGAAGCGTAAAGTTCCCCACTGGGGTTGTTGCATTTGCACATGCCTGGGGTTGGCCATAGCTACTCCATCTTGGTTATTACCCATGCCTAAGCAAAACCGATGGAGAGGGGCTAAAGCTGCAATAGTAATGATACAATAATTAGCTCTGGGTCAAGGCAGGGATATTTAGTTGATTTATTGCACCTGTGCCAAAGTTGGGACAGTTCCTTCTAAGCAAACTTTCTGACATAAGGTGTTTAGTTGATTTATTTGCACCTACACCTAAACAGTCTGTTTTCAGAAAAAATTCTGATGTAAGAGGAAATTCTTAACCACACATCCACCTGCTAGATACAGGGGTGATGGAGGTAGTATCCCATGGGTGTTTTTCTCTCCTGATACCTTTCCTCTCTACCTGCTGAGCCAGGCTTTCACAGCCTCTTCTGTCATTATTTTGTTTAATATTTTTTAAAAAAACAGACATGAAGTTCATAAATGAGAGTTTATATGTGAAAGAAAGTGACAATAGGGGAAAGTAAGCTTGAGGAACATTTAAGAAAAGTGAAAAATGGGTGTTATTTTTTTTTGGAGAAAGATTTACCAACCAAATGGAGAGCAAAAATAAATAAATAAATAAATAAATAAAAAGCAGGAGTTGCAATTCTTGCCTCTGATAAAATGGATTTTAAAGCAACAAAGATATAGTGGTAAAAGGATCAATGCAACAAGAAGAGCTGATGATCCTAACACCCAGATACATAAGACCTATAAAGAGACTTAGACTCCCTAGATTCCCACACAATAATAGTGGGAGACTTCAACATCAATATTAGATAGATCAACGAGACAGAAAATTAATAAGGATATCCAGAACTTGAACTCAGATCCGGAACAAGTAAACTTAATAAACATTTATAGAGCTCTCCACTTTAAATAAATAAATTATACATTCTTGTCAGTACCACATCACACCTATTCATAGGTGTAAATGAAATATTGGTTGGCCATTATTAACCACAATTATTGGCATAAAAGAGGTTTTCAATACCCATTTTCAGAATAAAGCAACATTCCCGTTCTCTCTCCCTCTTTTTCTTCTTTCTTCCTCTCCTTCACTCATGTTTTTTCTTTCTTTCCTTCTCTCTTTTCTTTTTTTCCTAAAAAATAAAAAATAAAAATAAATAAATCTCCTCTTTTAACCTGGAAACCTGAAACCCTGAAAGGCCTTTAACCAGCTAAAGCAAGCCTTGCTCAAGTTACCAGCTCTCAGCCTTCCTGCAGGGAAGGGCTTCAGTCTGTATGTATCAGAGAGAGAGGATAGTCCTGAGAGTTTTAACATAGGACCGGTGGGTTATCTAAGTAAGGAACTTGATTTGGTGGCTTAAGGGTGGCCACCATGCCTCCTAGCCATTGCCTTGGTGGCTCTGCTGGTCCCAGAAGCCACCAAATTAACCCTGGGGAATAATTTAACTGTTTATGTCTCATATAATGTGGCAGGACTACTGTACTCTAGAGGAAGCCTTTGGCTAACAGATATCCAACTCCTTAGACACCAGGCCCTACTGTTAAAGGGTTCCAACATCCAATTAAAGACTTGTTCTAGAGCCTAAATCCAGCCACCTTCCTCCCTGAGGAAACGGGAAACTAAAAAATAAAAATAAAAAAAATAAAGAGAGTATTATTATTTTCATTTTGCAGAGGTACACAGAACTTAAGAACACTAACCATGCTTTTACACATTAGTAGTGGCAGAGCCAGAATTAAAATGCAGAAGGTCTGTCTCTAAGGGACATATTCTTAATTTCTGATGCAATAAATGAATTTTCAACTTGGATAAAATTCCTGCAGGGAGGCTTCTTGTTTCTCTGAGAATCACCATGTGTTTCTCTGAGAACTGACCATATCTCAATACTGTGGCTTTGTAACAGTTAAAATTAAATTCTGTAGTTTGGTGTTATGTGTTTCTTTCTGACTATCTTCTCATATTCCACTGTTCTATTGCATGATAATTTCAGTGAAGGATCTATATCTTTTATTTCCAGAAATCATTACCCTCAAGAACTTTATGAGTTTACGTATTTCACAGGGGAAGACGATAATGTAGGGAAATGGTCCAATACCATAGCCTGAAGGCTTCTGCCATCCAACGGGCTTTATGTCCCTGGCTTTGGTTTATCCTCTCTCTTCTCTTCTCTCTGGAAAAAAAACTGTTTGTTCATATTTCTAATGTAGAAAAGATCTTACATTCTGCATCAAACGTGGACCATTTTAAAATAAATGTAAATAATAAACTGCTCTTCTTTAATTGCATTTGTTTCATTGACCTCCCTGTGGGTGATTTCTAGCATTTATGTGTAGTCACGTTTTTCTACCTAGACTTGCATATGAAGGTGTTTTGAATTTATATTTGCTTTCTTCTTACAGTGTTTAACCTATAAAATATAATGGAATGAATTCTAAATTTAAGCAATCTATATCCTGAAACTGAGGTTTTTAAAAAAATTTTGTATTTGTGTATATTTAGTAGGTACAAGTGCAGTTTTGATACATGAATATATTTCATAGTGGTGAAGTCCATGGTTTTAGTTTAGTTTAGTGCAGTTTTAACACATGAATATATTACACAGTGGTGAAGTCCACAGTTTTAGTGTAACCATCACACAAATAATGCACATTGTACCTACTAATTTCTTATCCCACACCCCCACAAACACACACCCTTCCACGCTTTCAAGTCTCCAAGATCTATTATTCTACATTCTATGTCCATGTGTATACATTGTTTTGCTCCCTTTTATAAGTAAGAACATGAGATGTCTGATGCTCTGTTTCTGTGGGTTTAAGTTAAGAAAATGGCCTCCAGTTGCATCCATGTTGCTGCAAAAGACACAATTTTATTATTCCTTTATGGCTGATTAGTGTTTCACGGTATATTGATATATAAATATATACCACATTTTCTTTATCTGATCATCTGCTGATGGACAGTTAAGTTGATTCTATATTTTTTCTTTTGTGAATAATGCTATGATAAGCATATAAGGGCTGGTGTCTTTTATTTTTTTCCTTTGGATAGACACCCAGTGGTGAGATTGCTAGGTGAAATGGTAGTTCTATTTTTAGTTCTTTGAGAAATCTCCATACACTTTTCCATAGAATGTGTACTAATTTACATTCCCATCAACAGTGTATATAACTGTTCCCTTTTCTTAATCTTTGCCAGTGTGTTAGTTTTTTCTACTTTTCATTAATGGCCATTCTAAATGGTGTGAGATGATATTTCATTGTGGTTTTAATTTGTGTTTCCCTGATAAATAGAAATGTTGAACATTTTTTTCAAATATTTGTTGGCCTTTGTATTTCTTCTTTTGAAAATATCTGTTCATCTTATTTGCCTCCTTTTTATAGGAGTACTTGGTTTTCTTAGTTGAGTTATTTGAGTTCCTTGTAGATTCTGGATATTAGTCCTCTGTCAGATGTATAATTTGCAATTGTTTTCTTTCATTCTGCAGCTTGTCTGTTCTGTCTGCTGATTGTTTCTTTTGCTGTGCAGAAGCTTTTTAGTTTAAAGTCCCATTTGCCTATTTTTGTTCATGCTGCACTTGTTTTCAAGGTTTTAGTAATGAATACTGGACAATATCCAGAAGAGGTTTTCCTAGAAATCTTACATTTAAGTCATTAATTCATCTTAAAGTAACCTTTTATATGGTGAGAGATAGGGATCTAGTTTCATTGTGACAGTTACTTTAAAATGTATTTGCTCACCTATATTGTGGATCTTTGAGAAACCATGGGTTGTTTCTAGATCTGAATTGGGGCTACATGTTTAAGGCTCGACATATAAAGATGTGTCTATTAAACAATCTTGAAGAGGATGTCACTTTGTTTATGGTTGTTAGTGAGGGGAGGACAGCTTTGTGGAAAAAAAAAAAAAAAGAAAAAGGAAACTCAGATTCATTCCAGAAGTCAAAAATTTACTTTGGTTTTGGAGTGACTTTAATTCTACCTTGAGTCATGTTCTACGAGAATCCACAAAAGCAAAAAATTGCTTTCCATAGAAATAGAAAAAGTTTATGCTAGGGGTAGGGTAAAAGGAAATTATTAGAATATGTAAATAAGAAGACAGAATATATATTTTAATTTTGCTTCTATTACTAATTAGGTAGGTGACCCTGTACAACTGGCTCAATTTTTCCTACCTTTATGTCCTATTTAACCAAATTAAAAGTTGAGAATCATATGATTCATTACGTTTTGGTCAAATCTAAATCCTATGATTTTAATAGGAATTTTACAATGTTTTAGTCAAATAAATCCCTCACATTAGACATTGTTTTACATTTTCAGGGATTTCCCTTATCTGTGAAAATGGCTCTTAGCAATAAAAACTTTGAAACCTCATCAAGGCTTAGATGTGTCCATGGTACAGATTTGATTGTGGGCAAGTTACTTATCCTTCCTAAACTCCACTCTCTTATTTGATAAATAGCAATAGTATACACCTCACAAGTTCATTCTGAGCATCAGTTGTGAAATTATCATAATGGACACGATGCCTAAGACCAGTAAGATATCTATTATTGCCACTACTATCACTAGTGCTACTAACACTCATGCACAATAAGGTATTAGTGAAACTGTACCTTCCTTCTTATTGGCATTCTGAAGTGTGAACCTATAGTGAATCTCAGATTTGCTTCCCTAGGCAACTATAGAAAATGTTTAATGTATTGGTGTGACAGAGTACTCTAGGAAGAGAATTGGACCACACATAAAGATACTTGGTCTCATTTTCTCCATTTGGAAACTCTAGTCACTTGGACAAATCATAGTTTTTTGAATTCTCTGAGAATGAAATGCTTATTTTGGTCAATAGGTCAATATTCATGATACTCAATTTTTCATAGTTTTATAGTAATCTGATCACTGATATTTGCTAGATGCGTCAACCAGGGTCAAACACAAAACTGTCAATATCGAATGTTGATTGAAATCATTCTTACTTTGGTATTGTTTGAAACACCTTACATTTATTAAATCACCTAGGAGGCTGGTAACATTTTAACTCTTATTTTACTATTGGTGACCCTGAAGCACAGAGAAAGTTGGGAACTTTACCAAAGCCAGATGCAGAATTTGGCAATGGATAAGGTTTTCAGAGTGAAAATATGTCAGAAATCTAAAATAAATAGGGGCAGGGACGAAAGAATGCTGGATATTTGGGTAAGATACAATTTAAAAGGCTGCAATGTGACTTTTGTCTCTGACTGAGTATACTTTAGTTCTTTGTAGCTCTAAACATGGGTGGTTCCTTTGCCTCAACATTTTCTGCTTAGTACTATACCCTTCACTAATATGTTTTCAAAGCAATAATAGAGAAACATTTGTCTAATAGGTTTAGTAGTGAAATGGGAGAGTTCCCTAATCCCAGTCCTAGGAAATTTGACAGGGGTACAGCTTGTTTGTTAGGCCACCACTGCTCAAACTCCTTACAGAAGGGGTAGCATGCAGATGTGCAGGAACAGGAGCTGGAGCGAGTGCTTCTGGGATCTGGTCCTACAGTAGCATCTAGGAGTGTGCGCCTGCAACCCTGAAGTGCAAGTGGGCAGTGTGACAGTGTGGTCTTTTAGTTTTGCTGTCCACAGATGGCATAAGTGTTAAACAACTCAGTGGACCCTCTGCTTTTTCACAAGAGCAGAGGCCCAGTGTGACAGCTATCCATATCTCTGAGGGCCAGTGTGACAGCTTTCTGTATTCTAGAGCTCTTGTCCAGTATCCTGGAAGAATCAGATGTGGCTCTCAGTGGGATGAATGGGGAGCTGGAAGAGTATGGAGTGGGAAGATAATCTTCTCCTAAAGTTTGGCCTTCCAGGGGAAGATCTCTTTGACTGCCCCCAGCTGAACTCCTCTTGGCATTCAGATACTCCTTCTTTCTGCTGTGCCATTTTGCCATTATTCTGCTTTTCTGTTCATCTTACCTCCTTCTGGAGCTGGGGTTTGGGGTTTATATGGGTATAGGACAGAGAGTCATGGTGGTCCAACTGGCAGCTTTTTCTGTACAAAAACAGGAATGCCTGTTTCCATTTAGGGTCATGGGTGTCCAGGCTTAAAGTTGGGGTCTTTGTCAGGGAATGGCCCTCTTCTACCCAGTATTTGCCTGTTTCTTGTCCATATCAGTGGGAAGCAGCATATCAAGTTTTCAAGCTATTTTTGTGGTCTGCAATGCACAAGAATAGCATTCTCTTCTGGAAAAGATGTGAAGCAAAATGTTTACCAAAATAAGCAGAGGAAGGACAAAAAAAGTGAAGGAAGGAGAAGGTTTTGCCTAAATGTTCTGGGTGCCCTGTCAGAGACATTGTTTCTGGTTGACTACATGTTTTTCAATTTTTTCCAGCTTCATTGAGGATAATAAAAAAATTAAAAAATACATATATTCAAAATGTACCACAGGATGATTTGACATAGGTATAGATTGTGTAATAATTGCCACAATCAAATTAATTAATATACCTAATGCCACATATGATTTTCTTTTGTGTATGTGTATTTTGAATACTTGAACTCTAGTCTCTTAGTAAATTTCAAGTAAACAATAAAACCTTATTAACTATAATTATCATGGCTGTGTATTAGATCCAGAACTTATTTATCTTATAACTGAAAGTGTGTAATTGGCTAACAGTGAAAGAAGCTGCTCATATGTCTATGCTAACAACCCTAAATTTAAAGATACCCTTACTATATGGGGAATGAGATTTTGGGGACAACCAACATACTGAATTCTCAATATGCTCAATTCTTAAAATATTAGAAGTAGCCCCAAACCATTTTAGAATAGAAATAGCATTAGGCTGAACAAAACATTTCTATTTGAAGGCACTGCCAATTCGTATAAGCAAAGGAACTTCTGAACACTCTTTACTCACTTGGATCTAGCTTGGATGACAGAGGTGCTTTTTATAAACCATCTTTGCAAGGAAAGGGTGCTGGAATGTCCTTGATTGGATGTCGTGGTCGGAATTCCACAAAATACGGTGATGGATGACACTTAAACTAGTGATTCACTTTCAGAAATGTCTTTGATCCTCATATTTCTCCTAAGAAATTTTGCTGAAGTTCATTTGCACTTTATTCTTTAATTCTTGTAGATGGATTTGCAAGATTCTCATTTTCAAAGTAGTATGGCACCCCATCACAGAACAATAAAATTAAGTTAGAAAACAATGTTATTCATATATTTTTTTAAAAGGTATGATGAAATGTTTCAGAAATAGAATTCAGTTCATTTCCCCACTATATTTTAAAATGTAAGTTCAAAACCACCACTAACTTTTAACTACTTCCCTAGTGGAAGGTAATTACTTAATTGATTTTAAATCATTCAAATTGTCCCTAATTCAGTGATTAACCATAAAGATTAGATATAGAGTGGTATTCAGTCCAGTGTTTTAAAATGTTGTGGAACTTACTGGTTTATTGAAAAGAAAGCAGTTCCTAACAAACAAACAAAAAATGTATTACTATTTATTGAACTTGAAAGAGGTGACAAAATCGTTGATGTTCCTGCAGCTGCAGAGCTTGTAATAAAGCTTGCAAGACTCTTAGAATTTTAGACAAGAAAGCACACACTTTGCTTCCTGAATTTGGGCCAAATGAGCCTGCCAGAAATCAATGTTTTCAGTACAATTTTATTTTATCTTGTTTCTGATTTGATATTATTTGACATTTGGTAATTTGTACTTTAAAAAAAATATGATTTTCTGCAGAAACATATTTTAAAACAAAGTATGTATTATACTGTTTTCTCTCATGCACTTTGTTATTTGTAAACATTTGGGAAGAAATGCTGTTTAGAAAATTGATCCGTTGATACAAACGTGGGGCAATCCAGTTCATAGAAAAAGAAAGTAGTTCCATCTTTTATTTGACAAAGGGTCAACTCAGCTCTCAAAACTCATGGACCTTTGGTGTTTAAGTAATCAAAGTTCAATTCCTTTCAGATCTTTGTTTTGATAGATTTTTTATTGTGTGTTTTGATTAAGTGTCTGGCTGATTGATTGATGGGTCTTTTCTCATTGGGCTGAATTGATTGTGAAGGTAACTGCAATAGAACCACCATGTTGACTATTTTGTGAATGGATTCTGTTGTTAGTCCCTTTAAAGTAATGTGTAGAAGATTATAAATCATTTTGGCATTGGAATTTCAAGGCCATGTTTCAGTTTCATCGTTTTCAATAGTAATTTAAACTATATATTGCATGTTAAGATGGCTTGTGAAGAAGTGCATTATTATTCTAAAAACCAAAAGTAATTATTAACTATAATAATTTTATTAATGAAAATAAACAATTACTTCCACAACCATGTTAATAATTTTTTTAATTGAACAACTCAAAAAATAGTAACCCAACAAATTTCCAGCTCTGATTGTAGGCAACAAAATAATTCCAGACTGGCAGAATTGTAAACTTGACTTTCCAACTAGAATCTTTGTGAATTCCAGAATAAGAGTGTCAAATTTAAATCTGGACCCCTGCTTAATGACCAAATGACCTTGGGTAGTTTACGGAGCCATTCTGAGCCTCTGTTTCCTCATTGGGAGAATGGAAATGGTAATAGTATCTACATCACATGGATATAAAGATAAAATATGTGTATAAATGATCAGAACAAAATAGCACTGGATATTTGTGTTTTATATCCATCAAATCTCAAGGCAGAAGAGGAATATTGGCTATGTGATAGCAGAAGTTTTCAATTTTCTTTGTTTATAATAATTGTATAATAAGAATTAAAATATTTTATGTAATAATCACTCAGTAGAAAGTTATTGCAAAGTATACAAAGAGGAAAGACAACTTCATTTTCCTAGTAACTCAGTTAAGGGGAACGAGTATGAGAATTTGTGGCATTAATAAACGAGGACGTTGCTGGAGATGATATGAGGGTGGGACCAACTGAATCAGTTTAGGATCCACCCCCCATAATCCTATTTTCAAATTGCATGAGCACTTTGAAATATCATTAAAGAAAAAGTCTCCTAATTAAATTCTAATGATAGGAAGAGAAGAACAGTGAGGTTCAGCATTTCCCACCCTCCCGGTCATGGAGCCCAGAGTAATCAATAATTGTTCTATTTAGGAGACTAATCTGCCTGTTTATGAACAATCTTAGTTGAACATGTTTTTCTGTGTGTGTCGATGCATTGTTTTTTTGAAGGGGGAAAATCTCAGGGAATTTTTTAATTTCTTAAAAAGTGATTGTTATAATGCTAAAGGATCTAGGTTGACATTTTAGCAAGCAAGCAGTTACAATTTAGTGGAATTTGGATGTTATATCTTCTATGTGGAGATTTTAAAGATCTATGACAATCATAAGAAAATGATGCGTGTTGAAAAAAAATCCCTAACAATAAATCTACTTTAACATCATCACCTAGAACTATCCTCAGACAAGTGTCTGTCTATTCTGAACAGGCCTTCTAAATTGTCTTTGTAGGTTGCCACAAGCTTGTCTTGAATTGGAGGCACTGAAATCTGGCAGAAGAAATGTAGATTTGCAAGAGTTGGGTGGGCTAGGGGTGATTTGTTCTTATTTTTTGTCACCAGGCTGGAGTACAGTGGCACAATCTCAGCCCACTGCAAACTCCGCCTCCCAGGTTCAAAGGATTCCTGTGTCAGCCTCTGGAATAGCTAGCATTATAGGCTCAAGCCAACATACCCAGCTAATTTTTGTATTTTTATTAGAGATGGGGTTTTCCCGTGTTGACTAGAATGATCTGGATCTCTTAACCTTGTGATCCCCCTGCTTCAGCCTCCCAAAGTGCTCGGATTACAGGCGTGAGCCACCATGCCTGGCTGGAGTGATGGGTTTTTAACACTGACTTTTATTTCTAGATGTGTAATTTTGGCAGTTGATCTAGTTTTGTTTTTTTTGAGACTGAGTCTCATTCTGTGTCTTGCCCAGGCTGGAGTGCAGTGGCTCAATCTCTGCCCACTGCAACCTTTCTTTGCCTTCTGGATTCAAGTGATTTTCCTGCCTCATCCTCCTGAGTTGCTGGGATTACAGGCACCCACCACCATGCCCAGCTAATTTTTGTATTTTTAGTAGAGACAGGGTTTCACCATGTTGGCCAGTCTAGTCTCAAACTTCTGACTTCGGATGATCTGCCTGCCTTGGCCTCACAAAGTGCTTACTGGCGTGAGCCACTGTGCCGTAATGTAGTTTTTAATTCTTTAAGCCTTCACGTCTGTAAACTGAAAAGTACCTTGTACATCAAAAATAAGAGTTTCTAAATAAATAGTCATTTTTTTAGTATCCCCTGAAATTAAAGGGCCAATGAATTCTACCTAGAGTACAATAGGTTTTGTTTCCTTCCACACTATCTTCTTTCAGAAGTAATGCCTGTACTTCCACTTTTGGTTAGGTATCCATTTGCTTATGTCATCCCACCTGGAATGTAAGCTTCTTCACGAAGAGTGGATAATTACTCAGTCCAGTGTTTATCAAACTTCATTGTTTCTCTGAATCACTTGCAGGGATGATGGAAACACACATTGCTGCTTCCACCATCAGAGTTTCTAATTCAGTAGGTCTAGGGTAGGCTTTGAGATTCAGCAGCTCTCATAAGCTCCAGGTGAGGCTGATGTACAAGGTGACAGATAATAATAAAAACAAGAAAGCAGACGCCCAACCAATATCTTTCTTTAGTGTCATGGACTGAAATAAAACATGTACTTTATCTTGATTTAAGTGCCTTTGGTACATGTACATAATTAGCATATACAATTCTTATTTGTCAATTAAAATAAATAAATTAATTTATAAAAATATTAATAGCCTCAAAGCCACTAAAATGTAACCTTAAAAATGGTTAAATGCAAATTGTTGTGTACATTTCACCATTATAAAAAAGCCATTTTCAAAATAGCGTATCTCTTTACATTTTTTAAAAAAGTACTTATTTGGAGGTCTTTATATGAAGGATAATTTGTAATGAGTTTTAGTGGTAACATAGTGTAATTTTCAGGTCAGAGGAAAACTTATTGAGGGGAAGGGTTTCTTTAATGCATAGTAGATTCATTATTTTTTGAAGATTGAGCCCTTTGATAGTATGTAGTTCATTCTTCTGGCTACAAAAAAGGCAGCTTAAGAGATGGCTATTGGTAGGACGAGTTGGCTTACACCTGTAATCTCAGTACTTTGGCAGACAGAGGTGGGTTGATCACAAGGTGTAGAGTTCGAGACCAGCCTGGCCAACATGGTGAAACCCTGTCTCTATGAAAAATACAAAAATTATCCAGGTATGATGGTGGGCACCTGTAATTCCAGCTACTCAGGAGGCTGAGGCGGAAAAATTGCCAGAATCCAGGAGGCGGAGGTTGGAGTGAGTAGAGACCTTGCCATTGCATTCCAGCCTGAATGACAGAGCAAGACTCATCTCAAAAGAGAGAGAGAGAGAGAGAGAGAGAGAGAAAGAGAGAGAGAGAGACAGAGAGAGAGCTATCTACCCCTATAAGTATTTGCAATTTACAAGGAACTAATAATTAAATGAATTTACAGTAACAATAAACACATCAAGCCTCTAACAGATTGGAATTAGTCTTTTAGATGATTTTGGAAATTAAAGTAATTTTCAGTCCCAAATGGGGCAAAATCCAATCAGTTAGCTTTCTTTCTCCACAAAATTCAAATGACACTTAGAAATAAACTCTAATTTTTAAAAAATGTTGAACTACAAAATGTGGAGTGGCTACATTTCAAATTTTAGAGACATTACTAATATTTCAATTCATTCACTTACCTTACCATCTCTTGATTATTTACATAACAGGAACACATTTACCAACTCTTTGGAGTAAGAATGATTTACACTGAGGTGATTGGCTAATAGGTGTACAAAGAGCAGAAAGGGCTTTGCACATGAGCTCATGTCTTTCTGCTTTTCTCCAAATCGCTATTCTATTCTTTGTTGTTTTCAAAGAATAGACATTCTATTCTTTGTATAGAATAGACATTGTATTCTTATTCAAAGGAAGAATAAGAACTAGAAAGATATGCTATATTAACATATGGACATATATACATTTATGAAGCAGACAAATTTAAGTTCCTTGCAATATTTCATACATAATAGCATTTAATTGAAACAAGGTCACATCTGGGGTAACGCTTCCTAAATGATGTAGAGAAGAATAAGGGGCTGTAGGTACTCTATGCCCTTAAGTGAAATCTGGTAAACATGACATTTCCCTCATATATCCTTTTTTAAAAAAATAAATTATGACTTTGGGACAAAATGCCTTAGTAATTAGAGATTTATCAAAATTAAACTTGATAACCAAATTTTCTCAAATATATTTATCAGTTGCAGTACAATTTTGCTTCCCTTTGGAATTCTTATTTGCCTTTTTAGGTTGTTTTTTTAAAATTCTCACAATTTTCATGTAATATCTACAAAAACATTAAATGGCCGCAATAGTAGCTCTTATAAATTAGTTTAGCCACTAACTCAGATGCAATATCAGTGTCAAAAAACATTATTGCATCCCAAAAAAAAGTCGCAAAAAACTATATATATTTATAGATCCTATTCACTGAAAAAAATGATAATGTTTGTAGAAATAGGTTTAATATGAAATCTTTAAGTGATATATGTATCTAATAAATAACAACAATAAATTGACCTTTGGGAAGGAGAGATAGGCCATGTCTGTGACTAGAAATACTTTAATTTCACCAGTCAACCTTCTTCCTATCAAACTGTGTGTTCAATTAAATCACACTAAAAATCCCAACAGAAATTACATAGACTGTGCTATGATGTTGATGTTTATAGAAGAGAAAAATGGACAAAAAAACCCAAAGTTACTTTTTTCTTTTAAGCTTCCAAATAAAAAGTTTCTAAGTTTTTTATTGCTATATAATAGTTGTACATATTGTGGGGCTACATGTGTATTTTTATAACTGTACACAATATATAATGATTAAATCAGGAAATTGGAATATCCATCATCTTAAGCATTTATCTTTTCCTTGTAGTGGAGGTATTGCTAAAAATAATGAAGAACATTCTTGATCAGATATAAAAATATACTAAAACCCTATGATTAATTGTCATATAGATACAAAATAATAACCAATTAAGGGTAGCATTTGAACCAATTAATCAATGGAGCAAAATAGTAGTTTAGAATCCGTTATCTATGTATAGAATAAAATTTAATGATAAAACTTTAATTTCCAATCACAGCAACATGTGATCCATTCAATTTTTTCTAAATTTGGCTATTTGTTCCAATAAAAGAAATATGTATTTATTTCATGCTTTACACAAATTTCAGAATGGTTAAAGTATACTCATATATAAATATATAAAAGTAGGTTAAAATTAGCATAACAAAAATTATATTAAAATATGTACCTTATGCAGTCTGCCTTACCAATAAGAGGCCAAAAAGAAGAAATGTAGGCCAGGCACGGTGGCTCATTCCTGTAATCCCAGCACGTTGGGAGGTCAAGGCTGGAGGGTCATGAGGTCAGGAGTTCGAGACCAGCCTGGCCAACATGGTGAAACCCTGTCACTATTAAAACTACAAAAATTAGCTGGGTGTTGTGTCGGACACCTGTAATCACAACTATTCAGCAGGCTGATGCAGGAGAATCGCTTGAACCCAGGAGGTGGAGGTAGCAGTGAGCTTAGATGGTGCCGTTGCACTCCAGCCTGGGTGACAGAGCGAGACTGTCTCAAAAAAAAAAAAAAAAAAAAAGAGAAGAAATGCAAGGTAACAGTAAAGTCTGAGAGGCTCAAAAGATGAGGATAGACTCTCCTAAAGAAACAAAATAACACCACTTTCTAAGTAGAAAGGGTAAGAGAGATTCAAACATAACCCAATATTCTACTGCAAGAATATCCTGGTTTATGTTTATCTAAACACATACAAAATATTAAGACAAAAAATCTACCTCTAACAAGAAAAACACATTCTGATAACTTAAAAATAATTTCTCCCTGCTACATAAATGGTCTTGAAACTAAGCTGTCCTTCAAAGGATACATGTTAGTAGCTGTTCAGTCAATATATAGCCTATCTTAATGATATTCTACTTTTCAAAAAGTCCTATCAGCTGTAAAGTTGCCTAAAGTCAACGATGCTCTTCATTTTCACATTTGGTTTTTACTTTAATATATATCTCTGGGGATTATATAGATAGCAGCTAAGTTTTGAAATAGCATTAATAAGAATGATGAAACTGATAGAGAAAATGTATTTTTGTAGGTATGAAGATTAAAATAAAAAAAACTACTTGCATATATTCTTTGGAGACTTCAAGCAAACAACTAGCAAGTGTTACTGAGAAGAAGTCACATTCCAGACCTTGCCCTGTGCTATGCATTATATGTGAAATATCATTTGAACTGGAGAAGCTTCTGATATCAGAAAATTTCAATCATAATTTTGGAGATTGTCATATTCCTCACAAACCTGAATGTGCATTTCTAAAAATTAAGAATTTATTAGTATTCAGGAAGAAGGTTAATTTGTTTCAACATCTACTTCCTGAATGATACATATCCTGTAGCAATTTCTTGGTAAGCAAAGGTTATTTTATTTGCTTCCTGCAGTAGAAAATATAAATGTGTCATATGTTTGATAAAATAGTTTTAAAGTCTTCTTGTGTCACATTAATCTCATTTGTTTACACTAGCTCATGATATATATATATGTATAATATATATGTATAATATACATATATATATACACATACCAGTTTATTAGTTTATTAAGTATTAACTTATATGATCACAGTTTATTAAGTATTAACTTACATGATCACAAGGTTCCACACAAGCTGCCTGCAAGCTGAGAAGCAAGGAGAGCCAGTCCAATTTGCAAATCTGAAGAATTTGGAGTCAGATGTTCAAGATCAGAGAGCATGCAGAACAGCAGAAAACATCCAGAAGAGGGAGGCTCGTACTATCTCTCTTTTTCATGTTCCTCTTCGTACTTCATATTTGCTGGAAGCTGATTAGATTGTGCCCATCAGATTAAGGATGGATCTGCCTTCCCCAGCCCACTGACTCAAATGTTAATCTCTTTTTGCAACACCTACACAGACACACCCAGGATTAATACTTTGTATGCTTCAATCCAACCACATCATCAGTATTAACCATCACACTCATGTTAGTTCCTTTATTGTATTTTAGTAGACTACAAAATCATACTCAATTTATTTCTTTCATATCCCAATCAGGTCTGATCTGACCATTTCCACCAAACTGGAGTCACTGTAAATTGCTTTTCCTCTGCATTTGTTACAGTTACATGTTTGCCTTTGGCATGTTTTGCCTGGAGGGATAACTGTTCTCTACTTTCAGAAAAGTATGTATCAGAGTGGCCCTGCATCATGGCCTGTCCTGTGAGAGCCATTCAAGAAAAATTGCTGATTGAAAGCAATGTGCTGAACCACTGCTGATCATTGCTCAGGTAAATCTTTCTTTTTAATAGCAAAGGGCCACTTGGTAGCAGTGTAATAGTACACGTTTCTGCACAACTGTAGTTTGGAATGTAACTTTCAAAAAATGGTCCCTTTGAGGTCTCACACCATGTTTTGAAAATATTTTTTAAGAGCTCATGGAAATATAACATTAAATATACTCATGATTGTGTACAAATGTTGAAAACTCACAGACTATTTTATGGTGCTTTACCAGGGCCTTTTAAATGTTACTTTTAAAAATAATTTTTATTTGAACTTTGAAAAATGTGACTTCATCTCAACAACACTCAGATCAAGGAACTTCACTTTTAATAACATTGTAACTGGTAATTGGACTGGAATTGTTTTCATAGTTACGGCCTCTTAATTCTGAGAGTTAATGTTCTTCTGAACAAATTATTTTCTCTTTTCCCATTTTTCTTTCAAATTACAGTTTTACTATTAATATTTGGGTGTAAAGACTCATATATTTCAATTGTATGGTAGGATGGCATACAGTTGAATTAGATAAAGGAATGGCATGAAGTGAAGATACTTAGGAATTGTGATATTAGTCAAATTTTCTGGTTAACTTTCTGTTAATGTGCTCTTTCTTATTCAAAGTCTTTTAAACTCAATAATGATTTTCTCATTTGCCTTGATTAATTTCATCTTTTCTTTCCAGAGCTTCTGGCTTTCTGTTCAACCATTTATTATATTATTACACATAGTGCATAATAGCAGAAACGTCCGTGCATCTAGAGAAAGAAAAAGCAGCAGACATAGGTTGAAACTCCAGGATAGCACAATGGCAGCTTCAATACTGAGCATCTAGTTTAGAATTGTGATGTGTAAAGCTATGACTTCTGAAAAGAGGCAGCGATTGTGGCTGCAAGAAGTTATGTGAACTGCTTTCGAAGTGGCTACTTCCTAGAGTGGCTAGAACGGTGTGGAGTGGAGATGTTTAGGAATTGGAATATTGATTAAATTTTCCAGTTATTCCATATAGACAGACGGCTTCTTTCTGTATGCTCACAAAGTGGAATAGACGAGGGATTTTTCTGGAGTATCTTTTATAGGGGCATTGATTCCATTCAAGAAGAGCCTTGATCACCTCTCAAAGGCCTCACTCTCAAATGCCATCACCATGGGGGTTAGGATTTCAACATATGAATTTTGAGAGGACATAAACACTCAGTTTATTGCACCTGGCAAGTTGAGGAGGCATTTTGTTTTATTTTTAACTAAGCTTTGATATGTTTGTGTATGTGTGACTGTGTGTGTGTGTGTGTGTGTGTGTATGAGATGTATGACTGAGAAAGAGAGAGGAGTCCTTCTTTTCTTAGGAATGAAGTGAAACAATATGATTTGCAGTTCTAGTTTATTGAGACTTCATAGGTTTATCAGATTTTATACCACAAATCTGATAGTGAATCCATTTTCACTTGCTAGAAGAAAAAACAAAGTTGTGAAATGCATGTGTGGTATGTTACTTAGAGAAATGCTCTATATTGCTCTTTGAAAAATACAAAAATAAGAAATTAATAGGGCCAAGCCCTTTATAATATAGCATTTATATTATAATTACTATTGCCTTGTAGGTTTCTGTGACAACCTCATTTTGAGAGCAGTTCTTCTATAAGGGACTAATCCATGTGCCTTAAAAGAAATTAGGATTCAGAACTTACAAGACAATTTGCATATTAGTAAGTATTCCTACATAAAGAAGTAAAATTAAGAAATTCTAGTCTCAGATACTTTTTGTTAACGTCTAATTTTAGTGAAATTACTGAATGTTGAAGCTGAAAAGAGTCATAAATATCTATAAATTATGTGATTTAATAAGGATTAAACGGGAGATGGAAACATCCTAATGTATGTAACAATAGCCCCTTAGAAAGTAGTTTACGTAAATTCTTGCAGCCACATCTGCTTCCTTTTTTGAGAAGATGTGACTTTAATCCTCACAATCCTAAATTATATACTCAGCAAATAAGCTGCAAGTGTCCTATCCTGGATGGCTTCAACCTATGTCTGTTTTTCCTTTTCTTTCTCCAGGTGCATCACTGTTTCTGCTATTATGTACTGGCCTGATGTGTAATAATGTAAGGAATAGTTGCACAGAAAAGCTAGAGGCGAGAGGCAGAGATACAGTTAATTAAGGCAAAAGAGAAAATCAGTATTGAGTTTTCAAGCCTTTGGAAGTAGTACTGAATGTGAAAGTGAAATGGGAAAGTTTCCCTTATCTGTCTTGCAGGGCACGCGATGGGGGCGTGGCTCGCTTCTTCAGTGCCTTACTGCTCAAACCTCTAGGGGAGCACACAGATGGGCAGGCTGAGGAGCTCCAAACCCATGGCAGTGTCTAGGGGTCAATGTTTACAGCTTCTGAAGCCCCAGTGGGTGTGTGTTACATGTGCTCTTTTAGTTTTGTTCTTTTCATTTTGCCGTCAAGAGGTGGCTTGTGTTAACCAGCTCAATTAGACCCTCGACCTTGTCTCAAGGACAGAGGGCTTTCTGTATCCTGGGGTTACTGCCTTGGTGTACCAGAAGAATCGGATCACACCTAGGCTTGGAGAATGAGTGCAAGGTTTTGTCGAGTGGAAGTAGCTCTCAGCAGATTGGGGAGCCAGAAGGAAGATGGTTTCTCCTTGGAGTTGGGCTGCTCAGTGGCTCTCCTCCAACTGCCCTGGCCAAACCCCACATCGTTTTTCTGGTCCATGGCCTCCCTGCACGCTAGCTTCTGGCAGTGTACTCTTTCACTGGCATGCTGTCCTCCACGTCGTCTCAATGTCCAGCTGCTCATCTTCTTCCACCAATGTATTCTTCTAGCTCACCTGCAGCTTCTATCTCTGCCTTGCTAAGGTCTTGGAATTTTATAGGCCCTGGATGGTGGTATGACAGGCCAGGGTGGTCTTGGAAAATGCAACATTTGGGCATGAAGACCTTGGCCCCTGCGGGTTCCTACAGCCTCCTCTACCCAGCTTTTCCTTACCCATTTCCATATCATTCAAAGGGAACACACTCTTCCCTTCCCAGCACTTCCATATCAAAAGTTTGTGTCCATGTATGTGCATCTCTGGTAAATATGGTCACTAAACCCAAGGCTTCATCACCATCACCACCACCCCATCAGTGCAAAATAAGAAGCCATTGCTTGGATTCTGGATATGGTTGCAGTTGGCACACATTGAGGAGAGTGAACATCTTCATACACTTTCTCAGGTACTCTGGAACGCAAACTTCATCAAGATATTTTGTTTCCTTTGTTCCCAAGTACCTTATGCAGAGTGGCACATAAAAGAAACTCAGTAAGTATTCATTAATTTAATAAATAGTTTAAAAATGGAAATAAAAGTAATTTATTAAAAAATATGTATTTAAAGTTCTGAACCTTGAGGAATTGAAGACAGAAAGACAGAATTTTCTGTTGATAGAATTTTCATTTTGATAAAAAAGAAAAGATTAGACCAGTAGCAATTAATGTATCCACTCAAAAATCTAAAACAAGGCAACAAAACTAAGAGCATGGCATAAAACTAAAGATCAAGTAAGAGGCAGAGTGGATTTAAAGGAAGCACATAAATGTCCCTAAATTAGAGGTGACTCACACACACTCACACATATACCTTGATATTACATTTAACTACGTAGTAAACACATTCTTTATATTGTGGTCAGTCATTCTCAACTAAACCTTTATTGTTCTTCAAGGAATTCTTATAAAGATTGATACTCAAAGGAGAGCAAATTTACTCCCCTGGGAATATTCAGCAATTTCCTGAAAGTTTTCTGATTGTCACAACCAGAATGTTGCTACTGTCATCTAGTGGGTAGAAGCCAAGGATGCTATAATACAGAGGAATTCACCCACAGCAAAGAGTCATCTAGTGCAAACATCCTTAGTGCTGAGCCTGAGAAACCCAGCTATGAAGGAACAATTATGGTTCTCCTGGGGAGAGCTCTCAGCTGGAACAGAAGAGACAGCTAAACAAGACTGTGCTACTGGGTGAGTCAGCCCAAGTAAATGAAAGCTGAATAGGGCATAGTCCAGTTGAAGCATCTTAATGTTATACCTGAATGAACTACACATCTTTGTTTGTATATGGAAACAAAAACAAAGAATATAATAAATTTTAAAAGATCTCTGAGCTTTTATTTTATTCTCACAAAAATAAAAGTTGAAAATTCCTATCATGCTAGTAATTCCAACTCTGTGACCATATGAGTTATGAAGGTAGTATTTGAGAGACAAAACTGTCTCTACATCTATACATAGCAAGTCCTCAATAATCATTGAGTGTTTGAATAACTGAATAAATTAAATGCAATGCTTGATTTTCTCTGATTCACAGAGTAATGTTAAGGTATGAGTAGAAAGTGTCTTGAGCATAAACACAGTTAAAAGAAAGGTTTGATCAAGCCCATGAGGAATCCTCAAGCTCAGGTCTCCCATTTGAAGAGATTGCATCTTGCAGAATTGGGTCTTAGCATCCCCACTCTGCAGTCATCAACTGGAAGCTGCCCACAGAAACCTGTCCGTGGCGTGCATGCAGTGGTAGTTCTGGAGAAGCTGCAGCTGTCAGTCTGCTCCCTATGGTGGGAGGTGTGAATGGTGCATTTTTAAACTTGTTACATCATCCAAAACAAGAAGATAGCATGCTCTCCAACCTATTTTCACACATGATACATCTGAAATTTTGAGAATCCTAGCAAACGGGAAATAAAGGCAGTAATAAGAATCTGCACCTTCTTTCCTCATTTGCAGTAATGTTTTATAACTATCAAACCTTTAGACACATAAATATGTTATGGGTTTTATATCTGTGAAAGGAAAATAAATCTTAGGGCCCCAAAATCACTAAGCTAAAATGAAAAGTCAAGCTGGGAACTACTTAGGGCCAACCTGCCTACCATTCTATCCAAAGTCACCCCTCTGCTCATTGAGAAAAATGCATATCTGATTGCCTCCTTTGGAGAAGCTAATCCGAAATTCCAAAGAATGCAACCATTTGTCTTTTATCTACCTGTGACCTTGAAGCATCCTCCTCACTTTGACTTGTCCTGCCTTTACTTCCAGTTGTCCCAGCTTTCCTGATCTAACCAATGTTCATCTTCCATATGTTGATTGGAGTCTCATGTCTCCCTAAAATGTACAAAACCAAGCTGTGCTCTGACCACCTTGGGCACATCTTCAGGAACTCCTGAGGCTGTGTCATGGGCATACGTCCTTAACCTTGGCAAAATAAGCTTTCTAAATTAACTGAGACTTGCCTCAGATATCTGGGGTTCACATATTAATGGTAGATAATTCATATTTGCAAAGCCACAAATTAGTATTAGGAACTATAGATACATAAGAGAGAATTTATTATGGGAAAAGGCTTATATGCTTACGGAGGCATTAATAATATAGAATCTTGACTAAACTTTTGAGAGGATAGCTAAGAAGAGTAACTGGCAGCTGGGTGCAGTGGCTCATGCCTGTAATCCCAGCACTTTGGGAGGCCAAGGTGGGCAGATCACAAGGTCAGGAGTTCAAGACCAGCCTGTCCAACATAGTGAAACCCCATCTCTACTAAAAATACAATTACCTGGGTTTGGTGGCATGCCTGTAATCCTAGCTGCTTAAGACACTGAGGCAGGAGAATTGCTTGAACAAGGTAGACAGAGATTGCAGTGACCTGAGATCATGCCACTGTACTCCAGCCTGAGTGAGAGCGAGACTCCAGCTCAGAAAAAAAAAAAAAAAAGGATACCTTGCAAGAGTAGGCAGATGGACAACATATCTACTCATGCTAAGATATCCTAATATGTAAAAATTTGCGTATACCCATAGTTTTCAATAAAAGAAGTTTAAAATGTTCTTCAACTTTTAATATTATATATCTTAGTATTAGATTTTAATATAACAATAATGGCATTTCTATCTCTTGGCTCTATGGTGGTCTAAAAATTTACTAATCAAGTTATATATAAAGCTACAGGTTTTATATGGTGATTTTGACACATGTTGAGGTCAGCTCAAATTTTACAATAGAAACAAGTTCTCATATTTCTCGTTTTTCTATTGCACGCCTCTTAATTCTTTCCATGATTGCTCTTTTCAACAGTACCACACATATTCATGTGTGCTAACCTGAATCAAAATGAATCATCACTTAGAGTAAATCAAGCTTGATATATGTTCTTTTGACATTAATCTCCAGATTACCCTAATTTTGCTTTATGTTTTGAATCAGTGCTTCCTACATTTGGAGAGGGCATGTGATTATTTCCACTGAGAAACAGATTTATGCTAGATCAAAATGAAGTGGACCAGTACTGTAGGGTATACTGAAAATAGCACCCTCATGACCAACTAGCAAGATTAACTTCCATATTTACCATTCACAGTAGATTGCCATAGTTTGCACTCTTTTGAATTTAAGCTGTTTTAAATGCCACATTTTTCTTGCCTTTTTTCTAACTTACGTAATAATAGGCATATTTAAGAAGTAGAATACACACAGCTCAGAAATTAAATGTGCACTATTTTAAGACTGCAGCTGCATTTATTACCCTATTCCTCTAAAATATTCAGGTTATTTTTATCTAACTTTCCTGAGAAAGTACTGGCCACATGCTTTCACAACTTACTTTGTATAAAATTTATTTCTACCAAAGTGCAAAGGAAAAAAAAAAGATAACCAAAGCAGTCACAAGATTAAAGGTGTCTGACTAATCCTAATTTATTAAAAAAATCTATATGCTTAAGAATGCAGTAAACACCACACTTTCCCTTCCCTTCTGCCTGTCTTTTATTACCATTTTTTCTTTTTTCCTAACATTTATTTATTTATTTACTTTGAGAAAAGACCTCACTCAGTCACCCAGGCTGCAGTGTAGTGGCACAATTTCAGCTCACTGCAACCTCCACCTCCCAAGCTCAAAAGATCCTCCCAATTCAGCTTTCCAAGTTACTGGGACTATAGATGTCCCACCACCATGTCCAGCTAATTCCTGTGTGTATCCTTCCTATAATTACAGACACACACACACACACACACACACACACACACACACACACACACTTTTTTTTTCTTTTTGAGAGGAGTCTCACACTGTCACCCAGGCTGTAGTGCAGTGGTGCGATCTCGGCTCACTGCAATCTCTGCCTCCTGGGTTTAAGCAATTCTCCTGCCTCAGCCTCCCTAGGAGCTGGGACTATAGGCGTGAGCCATCACGCCCAGCTAATATTTTTGTATTTTTAGTATAGATGGGTTTTCACCATGTTGGCCAGGATGGTCTTGATCTCCTGACCTCATGATCCACCCTTCTTGGCCTCCCAAAGTGCTGGGATTACAGGCATGAGCCACTGCACCCAGCCTTTATTTTCTTCTGAGATGGTGTCTCGCTCTGTCACCCAGGCTGGAGTGCAGTGGCAAGATTTCAGTTGACTGCCACCTTCACCTCCCAGGTTCAAGAGATTCTCCTTCCTCAGCCTGGGACTACTGGCATGGGCTGCCATGCCTGGCTAATTTTTTTGTTTTTGTTTTTAGTAGAGATGGGGTTTCACCATGTTGGCCAGGCTACTCTAACTCTTTACCTCAGATGATCCACCCTCCTTGGCCTTCCAAAGTGCTGGGATTACAGGTGTGAGCCACCACACCCAGCCTATAATTATATTATTATCTTACCTTTTTGCCCCCAAATAATAAGAGGTTGTAGGCAATAAATATACTGACATACCAAAAAATGAATTTTGAAATCTTATCTTGATATTTGTGTCCAGCACTATTCAAATATTTTCTGTAAATTATCTTTTTAAATCTTTACAAGGATCCTCTGATATAAAAAGCACTGTTATCCTCACTTTGCAGTTGGTAAAATCTAATTTCCAGTGTGACGGTTACATGTCTACTTCTTTGGGTTAAGTGATACACAGATAGCTGTTGTATTAGGGGTGTGTCTCCGAGGGTACTTCCAGGAGAGATTAGCATTTGAATCAGCAGACTTAAGTAAAGAAGATCCACCCTCACCAGTGTGGATGGGCATCATCAAACTGTTGAAGGCAGATACGGACAAAAAAGTGGAGGAAAGCTAAATTCATTCTGTCTCTTCTGGAAATGGGACATACATTTCCTGCCATTGGACATTGGAGCCATTGGTTTGGAACTCTGTAATCCAGGATTTACATCAGCAGCCCCCAGGTTTTTAGCCTTTGGCTTTATACTGGATGTTACATCAACAGCTCCCCTGGTTCTAAGGCCTTCAGACTTGGACTTAAATTACACCACCGGCTTTTTTGGTTTTTCAGCTTGCAGAAGCAGCTTATGTGACTTCTAGGCCTCCATAAGCATATGAGCCAATTCCTGTAATAAATTCTCTCTTATGTATCTATATCTATCTATCTATATTTATACATACTATTGGTTCTGTTTCTATAGAGAATCATGACTAATGCACTCAGATAAATTAAGGGACCTGTCCAAGATCTAATGGTTAGTAAGTCATAGATAGTAAGGATTAGATTTAAGTAATTAAGATTTAAATTCTGACATTTAAACCCTTATACACTATCGACTCTCTGAAATGAAAGCCTGCTAATGGTATGGATTAATATAGCAAATTTATTTATTAAAATAAATAAAACATAACATTATTTAGATAAACCTGAAGATCTAATAGCTTATTTAAAACCAAAGCTGGCTTAAAAATACCTGAAGAATAGGTAGAATAACTTTGCCTGTTTCCTCAGATAAAATGTTTCCAAGCCAGTTATTAGCAAGTCTTTTAAATCAGTCATAGCAAGTTAAATTTATAAGTAATCATAGTATCATGATTGGGATTCAGAAATATTCTCTGATTTTTTTTTTTTTTTTTTTTTTTGAGACAGGGTTTCACCTTGTTACCCAGGCTGGAGTCTAGCAGCACAATAATGCCTCACTGCAGCCTTGACCTCCAGGGCTCAAGTGATCCTCTCACCTCAGCCTCCTGAGTAACTGGAATTACAGGCACATACCACCACATCCAGCTAATTTTTGTATTTTTTGTAGAGACGGGATATCACCCTGACTCAAGCAATCCTCCTGCCTCTGCCTCCCAAAGTGCTGCGATTGCAGGCATAAGCCACCACACCCAGCAACATTCTCTGAATTTTTCACCAGCAGAAATAAGGTTAAGGTTCCCTCATGAAAGCTGAGATAACCTACTTGTGTTCTCACTCTAATTCAATATACCCCTTCTTGGCATATATGAATCAGTAGGGAATTCTAAGCATTTATTCATATAGCAGTTTTTGCAATTTTCTTAAACATTGAAAAATATTTGTTTGAAACATAAAAGTCCTGTGCTGGAGAACAAGAAAAAGATGATTATTGCTGGACATTTCAAATTCTTTTGACCCAGTGAAAATGTGTGATCACGTTGATTACAGAAAAAAAACCTGAAGAATAAAATATTTGTGTAAGTAAGTCGTTGTTTTGGTTTCAAAGATTAGTTATCATTCAAGTAATGGAAGGTCACATGCAGAAATATGGAAAATAAACTCAGGACTAGCTTTACACTGGAATAACACTGAATCCAGAATGTTATATGCAAATTGGAAGGATATGATGCAATTTGAGGGATGGAATATCAAGCTATTGCTCCATTTATTGCTCCAATAAGTGGAATTTACTAACTTACATTCTGGTTTTCCATTATGAGCATGAATAAACTCTTCTGCCTCTTGGCTTCTCTTTGCATATCTTCTTTTAATAATAAATACCTTGATTCTCTCTATTTCACATCCAGTCTCTCAGAGACAACCTAATTGATATGTCAGCCATCATTATCTCTTATGGCCCAAGAATTTAGAGCTTCAAACCACTGGGCAATCTATGGGTTGAATGTCTTCATGTCAGATGCCTCACCATTTTCCAAACACCAGCTAGATAAGGCCGGTGCAATCCACAATCAGTCATGCTGAAAGAAAATCTCAGAGTTACTGCTTCTATATGAAGACTAGGGCAAGACCAGCATTGTTAATCCTGGGAAACAGCATGTTTGGTTTTCCCAACTTATTGACTATAATTAATGGAGCCTTGAAGTGAGCCTATTAGTATCCCATATTTGCATATTGCATTTGCAGAATTTTAATCAGATTTGCTCCTTAATGGATATGAATTTTTGCTATTGATGATTTCAATTTGGAAGGAAATCTACCAAAATTTGGCAAAAATTAATAATGTTTTCAATTAGACCAATTAGAAAATAAGTAATCAAAACAGCATGGTACTGGTACCAAAACAGAGATATAGACCAATGGAACAGAATAGAGGCATTGGAGGCAACACAACATATCTACAACCATACAATCTTTGATAAACCTGACAAAAACAAGCAATGGGGAAAGGATTTCCTGTTTAATAAATGGTGTTGGGAAAACTGGCTAGCCATGTGCAGAAAGCAGAAACTGGACCCCTTTCTGACACCTTACACTAAAATTAACTCCAGATGGATTAAAGACTGAAACATAAGACCTGGCACCATAAAAACCCTAGAAGAAAATCGAGGCAAAACCATTCAGGACATAGGAGTAGGCAAGGACTTCATGACCAAAACACCAAAAGCATTGGCAATAAAAGCCAAAATAGACAAATGGGACCTAATCAAACTCCACAGCTTCTGCATGGCAAAAGTAACAGTCACTAGAGTGAATCGGCAACCAACAGAATGGGAAAACATTTTTGCAGTTTACCCATCTGACAAAGGGCTGATATCCAGAATTTACAAAGAACTCAAACAGATTTACAGGAAAAAAACAAACGAGCCCATTCAAAAATGGGCAAAGGATATGAACAGATACTTTACAAAAGAAGACATACGTGAGGCCAACAAACATATGAAAAAATACTCATCATCACTGGTCATTAGAGAGATGCAAATCAAACTTACATTGAGATACCATCTCATACCAGTTAGAATGGCGATCATTAAAAAATCTGGAGACAATGGATGCTAGAGAGGATGTGGAGAAATAGGAACACTTTTACACTGCTGGTGGGAGTGTAAATTAGTTCAACCATTGTGGAAGACAGTGTGGCAAGTCCTCAAGGACCTAGAAATAGAAATTCCATTTGACCCAGCAATCCTATTACTGGGTATATATCCAAAGGACTACAAATCGTTCTATTATAAGGACACATGCACATGAATGTTCATTGCAGCACTGTTTACAATAGCAAATACCTGGAACCAACTCAAATGCCTATCGATGATAGACTGGACAGGGAAAATGTGGCACATATACACCATGGAATATTATGCAGCAATCAAAAATGATGAGTTTGTGTCCTTTGTAGGGACATGGATGAATTTGGAGAACATCATTCTCAGCAAACTGACACAAGAACAGAAAATGAAATACCACATATTCTCATTCATAGGCGGGTGATGAACAATGAGAACACATGGACACCGAGAAAGGAGTACTACACACTGGGGTCTATTGGAGGGAATAGGGGAGGGACAGTGCGGGGTGTGGAGCTGGGGAGGGATAGCATGGGGAGAAATGCCAGATGTGGGTGAAGGGGAGGAAGGCAGCAAAACACACTGCCATGTGTGTACCTATGCAACTATCTTGCATGTTCTGCACATGTACCCCAAAACCTAAAATCCAATTTAAAAAAAAAGAAAATAAGGAAATTTGTACTTTGAAAGCACTCTTCTTTCTGACAGCAAAGATGTAGGGTTGATACATGGGAATTTTTGACAAGAAGTTGAGCACCTAGCTAACTGAAAATGTGTGTCAATGTATTTCAGTATAAGTTACAGTACAGTGAAGGCTGAGAAAACACCTTTTATGTTACTTGAGACAAAATTGTGGTTTTTTCAGTGCTTGTTTACCTAGTTTGTTTCTGTCAGGGAAATACAGTCCTTGGAAGATTCATTAATAGCTTAGGATGTTGAACTGGTGTTGCTTAACCCAGAAGGGATTCCCATCAGAGACTTACAAACTGCTGATTTCTCAGTGAGTGCTATAAAATATCTGATGTTCAAGGGGGGGAAAAAACATAGAGGAGAAGAACTTAATACATTTCTGCGTATTTATTCTGGATTCTATAGGAATGTTGCTTTGGTAAACTCACCAACTTATTTGCTTGTTTTTACATGCCTCTAAGTAATCTTAATTGAATGAAGAAATAAAATACTCAGACTTTCAATTTAATTAAGCATGGAAGAGAAACTCCATCTGGTAGTATAAATGTCATAATACAAAAAAGAAACATCTTTAAAAATCAGCTGGCAAGGCACAGTGGCTCATGCCTGTAATCCTAGCCCTCTGGGAGGCTGAGTCAGGATGAAGTCAAGAGATTGAGACCCCTATCTCTACTAAAAATAGAAGAATTAGCTGGGTGTGGTGGAGTGCACCTGTAGTTCCAGCTACTTGGGAGGCTGAAGCAGGAGAACCTCTTGAAGCTGAGAAGCAGAGGTTGCAGTGAGCTGAGATCGCACCACTGCATGCCAGCCTGCCGACAGAGCAAATCACCATCTCAAAAAAAAAAAAAATTCAACTTGACCCCTTTCCACCTTGACAGTAGGCTATACTGAGCAGCTTGATTCCAAAGCCTTGTATAAGGAAAGGGAGACAAGAGTAACTTGACAGTGGTGAAACCTGGCAGCGGCCACATGACCTTTGCCAAATAATAAAGGCTGACCTCACCATTGAGAAGTCATGGTGACAGCAAACAGGCCTCATAAGATGTGACAGGAAGGGCACTTTTCACCTCTGCAGAATTGGTCTCCCAAACCCATAACAGCAGTCTGACCACGGGAGAAACATCAGAAGAAACCACATTGAGGGTTACTCTATAAAATATCTGACCAGGAATCCTCAAAACTGTAGAAGTCAAGAGAGTCAGAGAAACAGTCACAAACCAGAAGAAAATATGAATATATTAAATATAAGGGTGATGTGGGTTCTGAGAGGAACCAAAAAAAGAAAACAGTCATTAGGGGAAAACTATTTAAATGGTGAAATCCAAAGTAAGTGTAGACGACATTAATATTATCGTACTAATATTGACCTTTTAGTCATGACAAATGTTCTATAATAAGTTATGTAAGACTTTCACAATATGAGACCCTGTATGGTAAAACTCTCCACATTATCCTTGAAAACTTTCCTGTAAATCTAAGCAACTCTAAGTTCAAGTAATCAGTACCATCACTTTAAGATTATAACTGGTGTTATGGGCTGAATTTTACCTTCCTAAAAATCACATGTTGAAGTCCTAGCCCCCAATACCTCAAAGTGTGACCTCATGTGGAGACAGTGTCTTTATAGAGATAGTCAAATTAAAATGAGATCATTAGTGTGGACCCTAATCCAACATGTCCTTATAAAAAGGAAGAATATAGATATTAAACCACACATAGGGAGATGATGTAAAGACATAGAGAGGAGATGACCACAGGCAGACATAGAGCAAAGATGTGCTTAGAGGAGCCTGGCTAACATTTGGTCAAAGAGAGAGTATTTGTCACCAAGTAAATAGTACAATATAAGTAAATGTTTTAATAGTGCAAAGATTATTAGTTCAAAATAAATGTTAAGATATCCATCAACAAAAGAAAGAAGAAAGCTTAGGGCAGATCCTTCCTTCGCAGGCCACAGAAGGGACAGGCTCTGCTAACGTCTTGATTTCAGAGTTCTAGCCCAACAAATTGCTGTTTTTCAAGCAATGGGGTCTGTGGAATGTGCTTAGAGCATCCCTCGAAAATACAGCCAGTGATTAATCATTGAAAAGAACATATTGAGTATAACAGTGGAGACAGCTTCAAACGCTCAGCAATGTCGAGGCACAGCCAAGGAAGTGCATGCAGTGCTGAACTCCGGGATGTGTGCAGAAAAGTTCTAAGGACGGAAAAAGCTAAATGTTAAGTTCCATGGAGAGAGTAATAAGACAGTATTAGAAATTTCTAGGCTTGTAGTTTCACAGTTATACAGAAATAAAATGCATCAAATCTGTGAGGAGGAATCCATACCAGCCTCAACCTTAGCAATCCAAATGGCTCATTAATGGAGAGCTGGACCATGTTAACTGGGGCACCTAACCAGTAGACCATGGCTAAGCTTTGTGTTTCAAACAAACCCAAGGTAGTCAAGAATCAAACAGTCAAAAAGTATTTCAGATACACACATTAAGCTGAAGGGAAAAAATGGATTCAAAATATTAAAGGAAGTCAAGGGTTTGAACGGTTATACCATTGAAAATGAAGTGAGGGAAAGATGGGTTTTGGGAAAGGTGACACCTCCACTATCTTCTACATTGGAAACGTGATTTATAAAAAAGGGTCCATAGTTCTTATCTGCTTGATTCCTGGCTGTGTCATCAGCTTTCAGGTATTTATACATTCAAGGAACATTCGTGATTAAATTCATTCTACATTCATAGCCCTGATAAATTATATGGAGAATAAAACCAAATGAGAAATCAGAGTCCTTTCCCTCATGTTTCCTTTCAAATTAATTCATCCGGGAAGCAAACACTGGTTGAGCTTCAAGTATGCATAATAAATTCTGGGAGGAACTATAGTGCATAGTAATATGATTAAAGAAATTCTTGGTTGTAAATTAGTAGTGAAAAAATAACCCATAAAGTTCTATAACCCAACCTAGTATCATTCAAACATTGATTTCAGTAGTTTGTTTTCTAAATCTTGCTAAATAATAAATAATTTAACTTCTACTTTTGGTATGTGTATATGTTTGTGTGCTTGTGTGTGCTTTTAGCTAAAGGAGGCTAATTGATACATAGAAAAGATCTGTTGACCGAGTAACATTTCTGTATATTTAAAAAGGGATTAGTATGCATTTCGCACATTTTAAGTAATATATTCTAAGTCATGCTATAGAAATAACTTTAGATAAGTACATATAATGACTTTTAGATTACATTAAAAGAAAGAAGCTTAATTAGATGACAATAAACATCTACCTAAAAGTGTAACACAGCAAAAGCCACATCCCGGATGAGAAGCATAAATGACTCCAGTAGTAGCTGCCTATACCATGTAAAAAAATGCCCTGGAATTCAGTGGCTAGATAACAGTTAATGCTCAGAAGTCCACAGGCGTGCTGGATATTTCTTCTGAGCTAGATGAGGCTTGTCTAATCTTAGATGGACTTTCTGATTTTTGTCTGCAAAGTTCATGGATGGGGAGGGAACTGGGAAGTCAACATAGTTTAATTCAGGTCTGTGGCAGCTGGTAGTTGGTTGACTCATGTAAAGAGAGGATGACTAAGCCATGTCTCATCATCCAGGTTTCTGCTCATGGAGAGGATGACTTTCATGCCAAAGAGAGAAGTGCAGAGGGCTTCTGAAAGTTTACACTGGGTACTCACCTACTCTTCTCTCTGCTGTATTTTACCTGACAAGGCAAGTCATCGTCCTGCCTGGGTTCAAATGTGGAGAAATACAGATTCCATGTCTTAGTGGAAGGAAACACGGAGTGTGAATTCAAGAAGGAATTCAAGATTATGCCTAATTTTGCATCCTACCACAGCTGTTAACCAAGTGATATTCTGACAACATTTCAACAAGTTACCCTGAAATGTCTGTTATTGAAATCCTTAACTTTAAGAAACATTTTCTAAAATGCCACATACATATTGGGTATAAACAAAAAACATATCAAAATCAATACAAATACTTCACCTCATTTAAACATTGTTATTCAATTGTTCCCAGGAAAGGTAGATCTGAAGATTTTACTGTGAAACTTGAGAAAAGATAAGAAACTCCCTTCTGTGTGAGCTGGATCCCAGACTAGCGGCTTAAACCAAAATTTTCTTTCTTTTCTTTTCTTTTCTTTCTCCTTCCTTCCTTCCTTCCTTTCCCTCTCTCTCTTTCTTCTTTCTTTCTTTCTCTTTCTTTCTTTCTTTCTTTCTTTCTTTCTTTCTTTCTTTCTTTCTTTCTTTCTTTCTTTCTTTCTTTCTTTCTTTCTTTCTTTCTTTCTTTCTTTCTTTCTTTCTTTTCTCTTTCCTCTCTCTCTCTTTCTCTCTTTCTTTTTTTCGAGGCAGAGTCTTGCTCTGTCCCCCAGACTGAAGTGCAATGGCATGATCTCAGCTCACTGGAACCTCTGTCTCCTGAGTTCCAGTGAATCTTCTGCCTCAGCCACCCAAATAGCTGGGACTACAGATGTGAGCCACCATGCCTGGCTACTTTTGTATTTTTAGTAGATACAGGATTTCACCATGTTGGCCAGGCTGGTCTCAAACCCCTGACCTCAAGTAATTCACCTGCCTTGGCTTCCCAAAATGCTGGGATTACTGGTGTGAACCACTGCACCCAACCACAATAATTTATTTCTTCCAATATTGGAGATCAAGGTGTCAACAGGGTTGATTTCATTCTAAGTCCTGTCATTGGCTTGTAGATGGTCATCTTATTGCTGTATCCTCACATGACCAACTCTACATTGGGTTGCCTGTGTCCTATCGTGTTCTTATAAGGACAAAGGTCACCTTTGAATTAGCCCCCGCACATGACTTCATTTTACTCCCCTTAACCTCTTTAAAGGTCCCATCTCCAAATACAATCACATTCTGAGTTACTGGGAATTAAGAGTTCAACACAGGAGTTCCAGGTTGCAATGTGGGGATAATCTAGCCAATAAAACATTCCATACAAATAAAACCAGACAGTCTATTTGTTGCTTTATATATTATATAGTGCTCTATAAATAGTTCAAACTAAAATGCAAACTAACTATGGGAGAGGGACTCTGTACTTCTATATTCCAGTCCCTGTGGACAAAGTGCAACCTAGCTTAATTGGTAGACAAAATTGAAACTGTAACTTAGGAGCATGCACCTGCATCAATAGCTGAGTCTTGGCCAATCCCAGTGGCCGTACTTCAATCACGCATACACTGCTGAGTTCAAATTGTTCAAATAAGGCAAATGCCAGGTCTAACCAATCCAGCTGTTTCTGAACTTCACTTCTGATTCTGTATGCCATTTTCCTTTTATGTCTATAAATCTTTTTCCACCACATGGCTGTGCTGGAGGCTCTGCAAATTGCTGTGGTCTAGGGCTACCCAATTTGTGAATCGTTCATAGCTCAATTAAACTCCTTTAAATTTAATTTGGCTAAAGTTTTTCTTTTATCAGTCTCTATAAATAGACTGTTTCCATCGTATTGTGTTAATTCCACAGTTGTTTGTTCACACCACCCTGAGTGGAGACTACTAAGAATGACTATTCTCTGCTGGCTTTTTCTTTGAGAATCATCTATATGATCTACAGGTTTTCCTTGTTATGCTTCTGGAATAAGTTTTTATGATTTGGCCAATACATATATGAATAAACTTCAGTGAGTAGAATTCAAAACTTTTAGAAAAACTCAAGCCTTTTTGAATAGATATTTGTATCAATCTTTTGCATTAATTCCAGCTCAATTTCAGGTGAGTGTGAGACAGATGAAGACCTTTATACTTTTTATATATGCAAATGTATATATACACAGCTTTTTATATATACACATGTGTACACAGTACTATGCATTTAGATGTACTATGAGTTATAATCACTCTAGTTTCTGAAAAGAAGGTAAGAAGAATATAATTGTTATTTTCTTATAATCTAAGTACAAATAGACGTTGATGATTTCAGAGATATATTTAGTACAGGGAATGAAACAAAAGCCAGAACACCAGCCTGCCTTTCACTCACATTTTTATTCCATAACTAGGAATCTGCAGGTACCTGGCTCCGCACGAATCTATGTTCATCTGAGAAGAAAAGTTTTTATTTGAACAGAAAAATCATTTTGCCTACACCAAGACACATTCACAGACTTCACTTGAATTGTGTGGAAACATATTAAATACCCTAGATGCAACTCTTATTCTCAATGACTAAATATTGCTTCTTTCTCCATGCGGCTATTATTGCTATTTAACTGAAGAATAAAAGCATTTCCTAAAAGACAACTACATCTTAGATAAGTGATTGGGTAAATATGGTTGGGTGTGGTATTTACACTCACACCTGTGATCCCAGCACTTGGGGAGGCCAAGGCAGGTGGATCATGAGGTCAAGAGGCCAAGATCATCCTGGCCAACATGGTGAAAGCCCATCTCTACTAAAAACACAAAAATTAGCCAGGCGTGGTGGTGGGTCCCTATAGTCCCAGCTACTCTGGAGGCTGAGGCAGGAGAATTGATTGAACTCAGTAGGCAGAGGGTGCAGTGAGCCGAGATCATGCCACTGCACTCCAGCCTGGCCACAGAGTGAGACTCCATTTAAAAAAAAAAGAGTTTGGGTAAATAAAACAAAATACTTAAGAACTATTGTATTGACAAGTACATGCCTGTTTTGTTTTGTTTGTTTGTGTTTGCTTCCATAGCTACTCAGGAATTGAAAGCATTTTTATATCTACTGTTCTATCAAGAACACATGCCCTTCCATCACACTATTTTTTAAATGTAATCTCACAGTATAGAAACGATAACAAAATAATATGCAAGCATGTCTTAACTAGTTACAAAAGAGGCATAAAGCATTTCCAAATTTTCAAAGAAGGGATCTTGAATTGCCTTTTTTTTTTTTTTTTCCCTGTAAAGCTCAGCATATTTGCTGACAGTTTTGGAGCATGAATTTCAAATCATGGCCGTAAAGCACCCAAACGTGATTTTTGCTATGCTCAATTGCAAGAAGAGTTAGGCTTGTTCATGTTACTTTCTTGTCTTTACTCTATCAGCCTCAAGAGCAGATAACTGTCCTCCCTTAGATGCAGAGAGCAAAACTTTCTAGTCATATAAAAGTGAGAGTCCTTAAGCTCAATGTAATGAATATTTGGATGTTGTCTTAAAGTACCTACAACATTTCCTAAAATTATTAATAGAAGACCTCCACCTAAGGCCCAAGAATCTTTTGCACAACCTTCAGCAAGAACTCTCCATGATGCTCTGACCACAAATATTATGAACTGATGGATCTTGACCATTCTTACCATGTGAAAAATTGGCATTGTGGATTCCTATTTATTGATGTATCATTATTATTTATTCATTATCTTGCTCAATTTCAACTTTGACATTCTCTTCTAAGTACTATTTATCTCTCAACCTAAACTCTAATGACATTGATTGAATTTTTTTTCATGATTGATTCACAATCTTTTTCACTAATTCACTGATTAGAATTATCTAATATCTGGAATTCCATTATTAATATTTTGGTCTGTAGAGTCTGGAACACCTGATACTAGGATAGCATGATTCTAATGAGCTGTCAATTTTGAATGGTATTTTTTTTTAAGTTATCCACACACCAATATTATGAGGAAGTCTTAGATATTGAACAAAAAGATTAAGGTAGTGCTATGTAGATAACATATTTATTTTATTTTTACTCTAATTGTGTCTCTGATTATCTTTCTCCCACCTCTGAGGCATTGTATTTTATGGTAAAATTATCTGTATTTTCTTTCAGGATCATATAGGATATAAGAGATTTTGCTGCATTATGAACAACCCCCAAATCTAACTGGTTTATAAAACAAGGTTTATTCTTTGCAAGTGAAGCATGTTTAACTATGTCCAGCAAAGGGCTCTGCTTAACATTGTTGTTCAGAGATGATTATTAATAGATGTCTAACTTTGATACTCTAGGGGGAGAAAAACATATTTTCCTCACTCATGCTAGTTTCATGGCCGAGGCTTCTTAAAACACAGGATTGACAGGATACACCAAACATACACATTTATTTAATATAATTTTTAAATGACATGGAAGCCTCCATAAGGAAATGAACAGAAGAAAAAGTTAAATTTGTGTATTTTTATGCTAGGTTTGTGAAGTGGCCTGTTGGTTTAGACTCTTCTCTTTGATTCTGTGTCTTAATAGATAAGGATGTTACTTTCCTCTCGGT
Source organism: Saguinus oedipus (assembly GCA_031835075.1). Classification (NCBI taxonomy): domain Eukaryota; kingdom Metazoa; phylum Chordata; class Mammalia; order Primates; family Cebidae; genus Saguinus; species Saguinus oedipus. Next base: position 48,920,593 of record CM063186.1, on the reverse strand, counting down.
ATAGGGAAAGAGGTTTGGCATAAGTGTCTTAAGACATTCTTTAGGGGAATGTCAGAAAATCTTTCCTAACTTATAACCTCCTTCAGGGAAGAAAAGTGAGGTAACATTCCTGCTTCTGCTGTTTTCTTAAATGCCAAGGTGCTGTGTTTTGGAGTAGTGTGTCCTGAACTCCATCAACATACCTGCTTCCATGCCCTATAGCCAGTGGAAGAAAGTCATGGCAAGCTACACACTGGCTCTTCACCATCTGGAAGAGGTGGTACATTTTGCTCACCTTTCACCAGGCAAAACAAGACATAGAACCAGAAATGGGTACAGCAGGAAGAAAAGTACAATTATTCCCCAGCGATGAGAAGTCAGAATTTACATACAAAATGTAATCTGTGTAGACTACCACGAGTCTACTCTTCTGGGCTCAAATGTCCAATGTAGTCTCATTACATGCGAAAATCACATTACGTTCTGTTCATCTCTCTTACTCCCCAAGAAAAACCCAATTCAGTTACAGCGCTAGGCTGTAAATCTAGGATCTCATGATAGTCTCCACACAGTTTATTTTATTCTGTGGAGCCAACAAATTAAATGTTCGTTATTTGCTCTCTAGCCATGTCCCCCTCACCACCTTCTACCCTCACATGCTTAGTATCCACATATAGAAAAAGGTCATCATAACTGCAATAAACACTCCCATTAAGAATGAGGAAAATGGAATTTGCACATTTTCATGACAATTCTGAAATCCTGCCAGGCAGACATTTTGAAGGTCTTTTTTTCAACACCTCGCTAGAAACATAGTCTCCATGTTAATGAAAAAAATTATTCAGACAGTAATTAAACCAGTATGTAAGACTTCATTCAAGACTACTGCAATAGGGGAAAGATATGGGGCTCAACTTTGAATACAGCAAAAGCAGCTGGAGATTTATAGCTAAAGAGGAAAGTGGGGGGGTCGTCAGTGGATGGAAAGTTACTAGGAGGAGGGATCAAAGATAGAGGGAGTCTTACTAAACCAACTCAATTTCAACTTTGCTGAAGGCACACTAAAGACTTAGACAGCAAAGATGGGAGATGAGAAACTTGATCAAATATGGAGAGTTATCAGGTATCAGAGATGAGGGATTCTTTCTACACCAAGGAGAATTCTTGCTAAGATTGGACTGTGCATACCAGGCAAGGATGTGGGGGGCCAAGGTCAAGACCTACTTCATAAGTTTGCGTAGAGGAGACTGGCTACAGCTTGGTCAGAGAGTCTTTGTCATCAAGTATTACAATATTAGTAAATGTTTTAATAGTGCGAAGATTAATAGTGCAAAATAAATGTTACTGTGGAGGTCAAAGCATCGTATTTTTCTCATCTTGGATCTAACTGAATTGATAACTGGTCTGGAAAACATTTTATTCTCTTCTATGCCTTTCAGTACACTGCTTGTCAGAAAAGTTGCTTTAGAGAGTCTATTTTTAAAAAAGAAACAGGAAAAAGTATTGTTGCAAGTTATTCTGATTTTCATCACTTGCTCCTGCCATCCTGCCTCAATGAGGGTTTTCTTTTCTTCCTTCTTGCATGGAACTCCAGAAGCTGCCCTTCCTCTGTCAGGAGCTCTCCCACAGTAGGAACTTGGAACTGTTTAGCCTTTGCTGTCTTGTAGTCAGTCCATAGACATGTTGTTCACTCACACTCCTGCTTAACTTCAAGATTGTTTTCATACAGCTTACACCCTTGATCTGCACATCTCCACATACATTGGCCTTTATGTATGTATTTATTTGCATGTAAAAAGCATGTTCTTTTATTGTCCTGGTTAAAATTTGAGGTATTTACCTTCCAATTTGTTTTATGAGTCTTTTTTTTTCTTCTATCTCTGTTCTGTTTTACTGGCATATGCTTCTGGTGGATTTGCTGGAGATGGTATTCTATAGGTGTTAAGAAGTGTGGCTAGAGGCCTGGTGTGGTGGCTCAAGCCTGTAATCCCAGCACTTTGGGAGGCCGAGGTGGGTGGATCACAAGGTCAAGAGATCGAGACCATCCTGGTCAACACACTGAAACCCTGTCTCTACTAAAAAAAAAAAAAAAAAAATACAAAAAATTAGCTGGGCATGGTGGCACGTGCCTGTAATCCCAGCTACTCAGGAGGCTGAGGCAGGAGAATTGCCTGAACCCAGGAGACGGAGGTTGCAGTGAGCCGAGATCACGCCATGGCACTCCAGCCTGGGTAACAAGTGCGAAACTCAGTCTCAAAAAAATAAAAATAAATAAAAAAGAAGTGTGGCTAGGAAGGTTTATCTCCCTTTTCATTAGGCATCTTTCAATTGGAAAAATCCGCCTTGATTTCATAGAAAACTTGAGATGGTGGCTGTTTCAAGGGCAGCTCAGGGAAAACTTATGTTGCAGCATAGATACGCTTAACAAATGCTGAGTCTGGGGGTCTTGTCTTTTCAGGAGCTTTCTAAGTATTCCCTCCCCTTTCTAAACATACACCTTGATTTTCCTTTAAATGGATCTGAAACTCTAGACAATGTAAAGGACTCTTCTACTATACTGCATTCTGCAGCCCAGGAGAGTAAGGAATATTTTCTGGAATTATGTTTTGGCTACACTGTAAAATACCTTTAAGATTATTCATGTATAAGGCATCCTGCATCAGTGTGGTTGCCCATATGTTGGCCTGCTTAATACATCTAAATAACCACACAAATGCTTTAACACAGTTGCTTCTGGAAATGGGGAAGTCACTGTGGCTATTTGAAATCTAGATTTAAAATACTTCTCAATATTTCTTTTATTTTCACTTATGCTACAAATTCAACTAGAATCTGCTAGGAAAAACTAGATATAAAGAGATGAAAGCAAGGTGCCAAAAGTCAGTCATAACATTTTCTTATCCCATTTAATAATTTATTGAAGCATATGGATTTGAAACATTTATCTTAAAGCATCTGCCAATATATCATCTCATTTACTTACACCTTCATCCCTACTTCTCTTTGCTGTCTTCCTATCTCATTCTTAGGAGCAATGAGAACATTTCAAGAGACTCTAAAGCAATTTCTTCTTAAAGAGATGTTGATGTGCATGGTACAAGCTTGAGTAGATGGATATGGATTATTTTCTTCAATTGGGTAATATAAGGAGGCTTATATCCTGGAAGTCTCAGATTCATTCAGCCTAAGTAGTATTACCATTGAGACTTGACCCCATTTTGCATATGAATATTCTGCCTTTTTCTTTCTGGTAATTTAAAAGCCCAAGTTGTGTGAAAATGAAGGGTTATGAAGCTATGTCTATTAAATACAAAGTATAAAGTTTTTTTTTTTATTGCTCTTTAGGCACAGATTATTAATGCTGTAATGACACTAAAGAGTATTAAATGCAAATTTGCAAAGCTCTAAAGAGCTTTATTAAGATAAGCAACATTTTATTGAGTCAATTCAGTTGCTATTTTAATGAAAATCTGGCTAAATAAATTTCAGTGGAAGCCACCACAGATGTCCTTTCGTGTATTCTGGGGAATAAGCAACTGAACTTAGGAGGATGGAGAGATAGACCTGTGAGGCAGCAGAAGGTTGGAAAAGATGAAGTACAGAACTGCAATGAGCATCTCAGAACAATTTCCTCCATTTCTGTTATCACTATAACTGACTGTCATAGCAACCAATTGTCTGACTTTTGATACTAAGACAATTGGTTTGTGTGACAGTCAACTATAGTGATAGTAACATAAATTATCTTTAGCTAATATAAGAGTACCTTCCCTTTCTTTCTAAATAAATGAAAGGTATCTCTTATGTTTGGTAAATTTTAAAAAAGTGTTTTGTGTAGTGTAAATTTGAAATTGAAGGAAGAAAGAAAAAAAGGAAAGAAAATAAGAAAGAAACTGAGGAATTAAAAATGAGGAGACAGGAAAGCAGAAAGATAGGGAAAGAGGAAAGCAAGGAAGGAAGGAAGGAAAGAAGGAATGAAGGAATGAAGGAAGGAAAGAAGGAAGGAAGGAATGGAGGGAGGAAGGAAGGAGGTGGGGAGGAAGGGGAGGGAGGCAGAGAGAAAAACCAATTAATAAAAGCAGTATTTTTTAACATTCATAAGCTAGGCAGGAACATCAAGTTCTCATATTGAAGTGTGTAACTCAGTCGCTGACCTGGACAAATTCCTTAACATCTGGGGAAAATAGCTTTTTCATTTTTCAATAGAAATGGTCTGTCTATAGGTGTGTTTCAACATGTGTACTATCAGCACTTTCAATGGAATAAGTCTTCATTGGTTGGTTCTGATCTCACACATTGAAGGGAAATCAGCAACTCTGGTTCCGGCCTCAGAAAATGCTGATAATGTCTGAGGGATTAGAATAAAAACTCTACCACCTTGATGTCATTGTATGAGATGCTGAATGCCAACCTTTAGGAACTCGACTACAATCATACATTACAACAATGAGAAGACATATTAAAGATTATGTATTGAATTTTTTTTTCAAGTATAGAGAGTATTCTGTTTCATGATAAATGATAATGAGCATTAGCTGGATTTTTATATTGAAATGGCTTTGGTGAATGAATGAATAAAAAATGAATTATTAGGTAAATATTATGTATCCTATTTATCAATTTTATATATTTTATATTAATACAGAAGTAACGTTAAAAATTATAATTTCTAAATTTTAAGATAAAAAAATAAAGTGAAGAGAGTATTATTGACTTGTTCCAGAAATTAAACATATTTTCTGACTTCAAAGACAGCAGATTTTCAAATGTTTTCTGTGCAGGTATAGATGGCAGGATCAGAAATGCAAGTGAAGTGTCTTTATGATGTCTCATCTCCACTAGTAACAGCCATGGGAGATACTGCAAAAATGAAAAACATGCCATTTTTTAAAATATAGATAAGAGTATAACAGTGTATTGTAATATAGATGCAGATGTAATATTGTATTGAATTCCCAGGCAAATATGGTCTAATTGCTTCTCGCAGTGGTCAAGCCAATTTATATTATCTTCAGCAGCTTACAGAAATTTCTATTTCCCTACCTAGATACCTGCTCCCTGCCTCCCCACAACCACGCAAAAAATTATCAAACTATTTCTGATATTTGCAATGTAAGAAGTAAAAATCACTTTTACTCAAAACATGTATGTGAAAATACACATTTTAAAAATATATTTGCATATTGTTTTCGATGAACTGTTTATATACTTTCCATTATATTAAGATTTTATTTGTATGGAGGAATTCTTTGTGTGTTAAATATACTGTAAGTCTTTTTGATATATTAGGTAAAAATATTTTACTCTATTGGTTGTTTGTCTTTTGCTTTTGTGATAAAATTATTTAAGTGTAGTCTTTCACAGCTTTTAATTTTGTTTTTTGAAGTACTAACTACTCTGACATTTTAATAAATATTTCTCAGTCTTTGTTCCAGTACTTTAAAGATCTCTCTCTCTCTCTCTCTTTTTTTTTTGCAGGTATAATAAACTTGTCAATCTACAATTATTTTGGTGCAAAACTAAAACACAAAATAATTCTGTTCCAAATGCCTTTCCAATTGTGTCAACACCATTAAATGAATCATTTATCTTTTTTTTTTTTTTTTTTTCTGAGACAGAGTTCCGCTCTTGTTACTCAGGCTGGAGTGCCATGGCACGATCTCGGCTCACTGCAACCTCCGCCTCCTGGGTTCAGGCAATTCTCCTGTCTCAGCCTCCTGAGTAGCTGGGATTACAGGCACGCGCCACCATGCCCAGCTGATTTTTTGTATCTTTAGTAGAGACGGGGTTTCACCATGTTGACCAGGATGGTCTCGATCTCTTGACCTCGTGATCCACCCGCCTCAGCCTCCCAAAGTGCTGGGATTACAGGCTTGAGCCACCGCGCCTGGCCCAATCATTCATCTTCTTATCAACCATTGGAAATGAGCGGTTTATTGTATTCCGTGGCCTTTTTTCTTCTGCGATTCCATCTTCTAAAGAATCAATGTACATGGACATCTCTCCTTGTAACCAAAATTCATGACTAACACACTAAAATATCCATTTAAACTTTCATTTGAATCCAATTATGTGGTTTCCCTTCTTTTTGAAAATTTAGATTCAAGAGCTATTTTTACTATTTTTTATTTATAACCTAACTATCCACTTAAAGAAAGTTCACACATTAAATATGTACTGTTTTGTATAATTAAAATAAGAATGTCAAAATATAATTTCATAAGTGAAACAGTTTAGTACCATACAAAAATAATTTTTTCTTAGCTTCATAATGCTTAAAGAGGGGAGAGTGATGTGAACAAATCTAACGGGTAGTACACTGAATAGACAAGGTACATTAGTCACATAGTGAGTTTCAAGATTATTAAGGCCTAGTTACTTAGTTAGGATGAAAGGAGGGCTCTGTTGTCATAGATTGGATGGCTTAAACCACAAACATTGGTTCCTCACAGTTCTGGAGGCTAGAAAGGCTAAGATTAAGGTGCCAGCAAATCCAGTGTCTTAGGAGAGCTCTCTTCCTAGTCTACACATAGTGATCTTATTGTATCCTCATATGACAGAGGGCAGAGAATATGGAAGCAAGCTCTCTGGCATCTCATGTTACAGGGAAGTAATTCCATCATGAGGGCTCCACTCTCATGACTTAAGTATCTCCCACTGGCCCCACTCCCTAATACTATCATATTGAGAATTAGGGTTTCAACATATGAATTTTGATGGGACACAAACATTCAGTACACAGCAGAAAGGGAAGAATTGGAGTTAAATATGTATACATATATATATATTTAATATAAAATAATTACATATATTTCCATTTTGTGTTTTTAACTCATGCAGATTCATTTGGAAGGAAAAGGCTGTTGAGGTGAAAGATGTATTTGTGAGTAAATTTATATTCACACGTTTTGTATTAGGTCATGAACCCAAAGAGATGTGTTAAAAGTTTGAGGCTAAACTTAAGAGACTTGTTTTTTTTTTTTTCCATTGGTTTTTGTCATGGCAGTGATAGAAGCACTGATGAAGGAAATATGGTTTTTGTTGCTGTTAATGTAAATTCAGAGAAATCAGATTACAGCTGAGGTAATTTCAATGTTTGAAGGTGGGGGGTTTTCTGATAGAAAAATAATCTATGCATAGCTCCCCCCATTAAAAAAAAAAGTGCTTTCATTGTGGAGGTGACCTGCATCAGGGTACTTATTTTTCAATGTAGTAATGCTGGCACCAACTTTAAAACTGAGTTTTTGAGTGTGTGTTTTGATTGGAGATGACTCAGATTTTGTACTTAGCCTTAGCTAGCAATGGGATCTGGGAAAGGAAACACCCTTCCTTTCTGCACCCCACTGCCTTTAGACTGAATTAATGTCTTCGACACTCTTATGTATTGCTTCAGTTTCTATTTGTTAATGGTTAACATGTGAAGTACCCATAAAAGGCACTTCAATACTTACTTCACTTACTGGTACCCTATCTAATGGAAGTAAGTGTTATCCTGCTTATTTTATAGACGAGCAAAGCTGAGGTTTAGGATGAATAAATATTTTACCTGAAGTCACACAGTTTATAGAGGGTAACACCAACTAGCTATACCTAATTCTGAAGTTCATGTTTTAATCACTAATTTGTAGTTCTTTATTCTGGTTGTAGTTGTCTGTTATACAGTTGACCCTTGAACAACATGGGTTTTAACTTTGAGGGTCAGCTTATGTGTGGATTTTCTTCTTCTGCCACCCTTGAGCCAATAAAATCAGCCTCTTCTCTTTCTCCTACTTAGACTACTCAATGTTAAGATGACAAGGATGAAGCCCTTTTAATGATGATCCACGTCCCTGTAATAAGTAGTAAATATACTTCCTCTTCCTTAGGATTTTCTTAATAACATGTTCCGTTCTGTAGCTTACATTATTGAAATAATACAATATATAACACCTATAGCTTAAAACATATTGTTAATCAACTGTTTATGTCATCAGTAAGGCTTCTGGTCAACAGCAGGCTATTAGTAGTTAAATTTTTGCAAAGTCAAAGTTATACATGGACTTTGGCTGCATGGAGCTCAGTGCCCCTAAACCCTGCATTGTTCAGAAATCATGTGCATATAATTGGCTGTCTCCAGAATTTCATAATTTGCTTCGTTGTGGTTTGCCATCTTTGTGGCTCCATAGCACTGAACAGGTGTCTAAATGATTGTTGATTTCAGTTTGTGACAGATAGAATGCAGGTTTAAATTTTAGTGTTTGGCTTCTTAAGGAAAAGAGCTGTTTGTTATTTTAAAAACCGCATAATAATGGCTTTTCTTCAAGCCCTGGGCTTGCATTCCCTTGCACAATGTGAACGTTGGTAAAGGAAAGATAGGTGTGAGCATGACTAGGCAGTAACTTTGTGTTCCTGTCAAAGTTTATGCAAACGTATAAGCCTTTTACAAACATAACATAATTCTTGGTTAATATCGTGCAGAAGTCATCAAACTTCCTGCAATTCAACTAGTGCAAATTTGGTGTGGATATTCATTTTCTTTTCCTTTTTACATGTGCCATGAAAACAACCCACCATGACAGCTACAATTGAATGTAAGAATCAACCCCTGTAATTGAAAAGCCATAAGTCCCGATATATGATGTGTGTTTCAAAGCAGTTTCTAGCTTCTGGGGTTTGATGTGAGTTACATATTTTGTAAGTGTTTAAGATTCATCCTGAGGAAATGCCTTTCGGATCTGGCCTATATTCTTCTTCATTACTTACGCCTAATCCTGTAAAACTATATCATCTTTTTTACAGTTATCATGAAAATCTTTTATATGTTGTTTCATTTGAAACGCCGTATTCTCAGTACACTTCTTTTTTATCCTTTAAGAAGCAGAAAAAGCTTGTAATAAAATTCTAAATATACCTACTACTTATTTTAGACACCCTCTACCCTTTGGGGGATTTATTTCTCTAATTGGCTCTCTCTCTCAGTCTCCACACAGCTATTTCTAAATTCATGACTTCTCCTTAAATTTAGGATCTTTTTTTTCACCCACCTCATTCTTACCTGGGGAGTTTATCTAATTCTTAGGGGTGAAAAGGAATAAAAGAAAACCAGCCAGAAGACCACTCTCTCAGACTCTTTCTACCAAAGTTACACATGTTTATGGACCTTCATCTGCTCTGTTTTAATCTCGTTTTCTGTTAAAATAAAACTATTTTTTCCTTGAACTGCAGAAAGCTCATTTTAAAAAATATGTGCCCTTCCTTACTTGCTTTCCACATTTTCTGAAGAAAACCAATTATTTCCTGTCTGTATATTTAACCTACCACTCTCCACAAACAGGTCTGCTTTCCTGTAAGCTTTTACATTTAATTTTTGTCTTCTAAAGAACTACGTTAAAAATAAAATGAACAAATTAAAAAAAAAAATCTTTTCTGAACATGACAGTTTGTTCTGGCTATCAAGTTCCTCCCTCTCTGGTACTCTTGAACTCTCAAGGTGAAAGAGTGCATGCCTACTCTTTCTATTTCCTCCTTTCTCTGATCTCAGAAATCAGATTTGCTCTTCATAATTCAACTCATACTGATACCAGGTTAAAATCATCTGCCCGTTGCTACGCTTAGTTTAACCATCCCAAGCTTTATCATATTTGACCCTGAAAAATATCGAACAGTGTTGGTCCCTTGTTCCTTGAAAATATCGCCTCTTTTGTCTTCCAGGAGACCATGTCCTCCTGGTTTTAGTCCTACGTTTCTGATTTTCTGTTTTCTGTGTCTTTGTATTAACAATGTATTTTTATTCTGACACTGTGTTAGTCTGTTTTGCATTGTTCTAAAAGAATACCTGATACTGGGTAATTTATAAAGAAAAGAGGTTTCTTTTGTTCACATTCTTCGGACTGTACAAGAAGGGTGAAGCCATCATCCACTTCTGGTCAGGGCCTCAGGAAGTTTACAGTCATAACAGAAGATGAAGGCAGAAGATTTTGTGATTTTTTTCTTTTGAACTGTAACAAACTCTTCAATAAGGGTCATCTCCTGATCTCTTGGCTCCACCATGCCTGAGTAATAATGAAACCGACATCTAAAAAAATACTCTTTAAAATACCTATACGTTCTCTAAATTAATAGCTGGATATCTCCCTGCAGAGCCTTTTGGAAATTGTTGGGAGTATATTTATTTATTATAAGAATTATGGTGTTGGGCAACCAGCATTAACTGAGAGAGTGGGTTGAGGAAACGAGGTATCCTGCAAAACAATGGTAGTATTGTAGAAAGAAAATGAATTAAAGATAAACAATATAAATTAAATGTATCTTTTCATATGCAAATGCTATGAAAAGTCTACACACAGCAAACAATAATGAGGAATCCAGATTTTACCCTTCTATGTAGAAACAGAGTGAATGCAGCACCTATAAACACAGACCAATACAGCTATGTTCCATTAGTGATTTGGTGCCACTAACAGTGTTACCACTGGTGATATGATTTTTCCAAAATGATGGAACTACACATATTGACATTTGGAATTAAATAATTTTCCTCACATTGCCACACAATTCTTGTTTATTATGTTGTTTTTGTAGAGACATGCTCTCAGTATGTTGCTCAGACTGCTCTCGGACTCCTGGTCTCAAGCAATCCTCCTGCCTCAGCTCCCAAAGTGCTGGAATGACAGCAATGAGCCACCATACTGAGTCAAGTTTGTATACCTGGAAAATTCAATTTATCTTAAAACTATGCAGAAAAAACATAATGTATATGTGCAGTATACATAAATCAGTTGGATTCTATAATCAGGTAATTGTTTAAAGTTTTATTACTTAAGTATATGCCAGGCAGGACATTTGAAAGTTACATTATTTAGGTTTGTAGATTATATTAACTATGTATTTCACTTTTATAAAGTAAAGAAAAGCATTTTAATAGGTTTAGTACAAAAAACCCACAAGGATTGGGTCTGATAATATCAAAAAACAACATCTAAAATTCTAATTATTCTTGAGATTTGGGCTAAGACTTATTTTTTTTCCTTTTTTCCACATTTCTCAGACAATTTATATATACATATGTATGTATGTATGTGTGTGTGTGTGTGTATGTATATGTGTGTGTGTATATATATATGTATATATACACACACATACATACATTTATTTCTCCCATTGACAGCTAATATTTCCCTACCATAGTGCTTAGCACACCATATTGCGATTGCTTGCTTAAAGTGGATAACTTTACCCTTAGACTCAAAGCCAGAGAACAGTTATGGTTTGAATATAATATATGTATGGTTTGAATATATATATTATATTCAAACCATAACTGTTCTCAAGACTGTTTACTCATTGAAAGCTCATGCATAACTTTATCCTCTGTCTGAACAACTCCGCAGAGCCCGACCCATTACTCATCTGCCTTGCCAGCATCTCCCATCCATGTCTGTTTTGCCACAAAAGCCTGCTCTTGCAGCATTGACAATCTCAATGAGCAAGCATCGGGGGACCCTTGTGCGAGTGTGTACTTGAATGATAAGATTCCAAATATGGGAGCTATCAAGAGCCCTCTTCCACCTCCTTTGTCATGCTCTTACACTCAGAGTTGATATTCTGCTGCCCTAATCACTCCAGGGCCTAATAACAGACAAGTAGAGACAGCCAGGAAATTCACAGCCCACTGAAATCATTACACTAGCCACTTCTTGACGAAACCACAAAAAAGCCTTTTGTTAGAGGTTTGCTCCTGCTCTTTGCCTCCTTTGCCCTCTGCCTTCAACCAATTACAAAGGCAAATGGCATGTTTTTAATCCTCATAGTTGGTACCTTCAAAAAGATTGGTGTTGTTTTCCTCTAATCCATTTTCTGGTTTACTGCCGGAATGATCTTTCTAAGCAGGAAATTTGGTAATATCTTATCCTGATTGGAATCCTTCACTGAGTTTTCATTGATCTTATTACAAAAACCAGTCTTTTTACTGGTTTCTAGAAATCACTGATGCTCCAGCCCTTGCTTACCTTTCCTGCCTCACCGGTCCCTACCAGTCTCATGCATTATCCTTTAAATTCATTATATTTATTTTAGTTTTTCAAATGCAGGTGTTTTCCCTCTTGCTTCTTGTTTCTCTCCTTTTGAGTATGTACTGCCCTAGCTTTTGTCCTGGCCCATTCTTATTCATTTATTTAAGGATGTATTTAAACATTCCACCTCTTGAAAAGCTTTTTTTTAAACTATTTTAAATGAGATGATGTGTTTCTCCCATTGACAGATTATATTTCCCTTCTGTAGTACTTAGTACACTGTATTGCAATGCTTGCTTAACTATCTGTTTTACCCCTGGACCCAAAGCCAGTGCTATCCAGCAGAAATATAATGCAAACCACAAATGACGCCATGTATTTCATACAAAATTTTCTAGCCAGACTATTTTTAAAATGGAAACAGATGAAATGAGTTAATGTGTTACTTCGCCCAATATAGCCAAAATATTGTTACTCAACCATGTAATCAATTTAAAGTTACTAATTAAATATTGTATGTCCTTTTTTTTTTTTCTTTGACAGTCTTGCTCTGTTTCCCAGGTTGGGGTGCAGTGGCATGATTTCGGCTCACTGCAACCTCTGCCTAGCAATCCTCCTGCCTCAGCCCCCCTTGTAGCTGAGATTACAGGCACACACCACGATGCCTGGCTAATTTTTGTATTTTTAGTAGAGATGGGGTTTTACCATGTTGGCCGGGCTCGTCTCGAACTTCTGACCTCAGGTGATCCACCCGCCTTGGCCTCTCAAAGTTCTGGGATTACAGGTGGGAGTCGCATCTAGTTCTTTATGTCTTTCTTCATGCTATCATTGAAAAACTGACCGTATCTTATGACATCAGCAAGTCTCAGTTTGGACCACCCATATTTCCAGAGCTCAGTAGCCACTTGTGACTAAGGGTGATCATACCGGATACTGCAGCTTTCAGCTCTGTAAAGGAAGTATACTTACCAGGTTCAGCCTTCTACTGCCAACTACATCATAGCATTTGGCACTTAGAGCAGGCACTCAATACATGAGGGTGGATAACCGAATAAGTGGATGAATGCTGAAATTTCTCCTTTTTTTTTTTTTGTCTTGCTCTGACACCAGGCTGGAGCACAGTGGCACAATCTCGGCTTGCTGCAACCTCCGCTTCCTGGTTCAAGTGATTCTTCTGCCTCAGCCTCCCGAGTAGCTGGGACTACAAACACACACCACCAAGCCTGCCTAATTTTTGTATTTTTTAGTAGAGATGGGGTTTCACCATGTCAGTCAGGATGGTCTCGATATCCTGACCTTGTGATCTGCCTGCCTCAGCCTCCCAAAGTGCTGGGATTACAGGCGTGAGCCACCGCGCCCGGCCTAAAATGTCTCTTTAAACATCATTTTAACTCTATGATTGTTATAAATGTAAACATCTGCTCATGACTCACAAGATTTATTTTAAGACTTCATTATTACATTAGTATTTACATTTTGAAAAACATTGTTATAGATATTCACCTAGGGAGAATATAAGTCAAAATAACGATTTTTCTTAGTTACTTCAGCAATTATTTTGTTATGTGCTTCTGGATTTAAAAATATTCAAATATGAAATCCTAGTGGGACTCTGTGTTATTTCATAACCTAAATGCAGTTATTATTAATCACAAAATCAATAGTTATAAACAGCTCCACAATAATTCTTTGCAAATATATATATAATATATATCACATTTTACCCTTTCCCATTTTCTTAAATACTGAGCAATTGAAATTTAATTACCCAAATTATTATGATAGACTCAAAATTTTGAAAGAAAATTAAAAATCCATCTAATACCTTCTCTTTTCCAGAGCTCTACAATCTTCCTATGAAGTCATTTTCTAGGGCCTGTTATTACTGGAAAAACTAATTTTTTTTTTTTTTAGATGGAGTCTTCTCTGTTGCCCAGGCTGGAGTGCAGTGGCCTGATCTGGGCTTGTTGCAACCTCTACCTCCCGGGTTCAAGGGATTCTCCTGTCTCAGCCTCCCAGGTAGCTGGGACTACAGGTGCATGCCACCACACCTAGCTAATTTTTGTGTTTTTGGTAGAGATGGGGTTTTATCATGTTGGCCAGTATGGTCTCGATCTCTTGACCTTACGATCTACCTGCCTCAGGCTCCCAAAGAGCTGGGATTAGAGGCACTAGCCCCTATGCCCAGCCAAACTATGATTTTTTTTAAGGCTATTTCATTTATCCTTGAGAAGATCTAGCTGATAGAAATAATACCGCATAATTCATAAATTTAACCAGTATTTGTTGGGTGTACATATTGCCCCAGTGCTGTGCAAGGCAGTGGTAATGGAGGTGACAAAGCAGTCATGGCTCCTGTGTTAGTTAGTCTTGTAGTTCATCCTCTTTGCTTCTAGATTTTTTCCCTCACTGAAATCCGCTTCTTCTGCCTAGAATAATGAATGCTTATTTTCCCATTCCCTGCTGAGGATAGGACTCAAAAGTAGTGTCAGCTTCCTTTTCCTAGCCTCTTGTAAAGATTCCATGTACATTTTAACCTAAACTTCTCCATACTTCGGCTGTGTCATCCCTTCCTGCCTATTATCACCCTTTACTGAGCCCCAACATTTCTCTTCAACTGTCAAAGTCTTTTGCTCTCACTTCACCAGGTCCTCTCCACTTAAACTCTTGTTCTCACCTTGAAGACTTGAATGTCTGATACTAGATTCATCTGGAGACCTAGGTTCATGCAGGTTCTTCACATATATATGAAGATATAAATATAAACACACACACACACGCATATATACACATTTTTCCAATGATTCAAATATATGTATATTTCAATGATTCAATGAAATATAGAGTTTAATGATTCAATCTCTTAAGCACACATGCCTTACATCTCCTGTAAACATAAATGTCCTACCTATTGAATTTTCAACCCCAGTGTTCTACATTGAAATCACTAATGATCTTAATCCTCATCATACTGATATTACCCATTGGACCCAGAAAAGAGGGTCTTCTTTCCTTGGTCTTCCTTTTTATGGTACACCCCTTCTGATGGGGTGGAGAGTTTGTGGGGCCAAGTGTAAGTCTCCACTTGGAGAACCTGTCTCTTCTTCTCAGATTATATGGTGAGTAACAGGATGCTGGCATTCCTGGCCTAAATGGCCTTGTTCCTGCCTCTGCAACCTGCACAATTTTTTAATGAAGCTCTTTTCTCCTCAGGGGACACATTTGTGGTATCCACATCACTAGACACAAGGCATTTGTGAAGGTTGTAAAGGATGTTGGGCACTAGAACCTGCAGGACACACTGGTAGTCAGGTGTCTCTCTGCGTGGGGTGGAGATGAGGCTGGGATGAGAGGAGTGGACATCAGTGTCTAAGAAACAGCTCTTCCTGAGCCACCACATTTTGAATTGGGACTTCCCTTCTTCATGCTTTTATAAAGATAAATTGTCAAAGTAGCATCAATCACATTACATTAATAATTTGTTTATCTTGATTTACTACTTTTAAATATTTAGGTAAGTAATAGAAAGATCTCCAATAACATTCTTTTCCTGGACAACTAAAATATTAGGGGTGGGTCTGCCAATCAAGCTTACACATCAGCCTCCACTCTAATCAATACTCTCATGACTTTGTTCCGTTAATGTCTATCAGCTTTTCTTTTGCTTAAGAACTTTGTTTATCCAAACCACCTGGAGTTTATAATGCAGTTCCACAGTAATCACATGTACCCTCCCTTCTGACGGTGCTGTTCTTGTGATGTCCTTGCTATACAAAGCCCAAATGTGATAGACTTTGCCAGCTGCATTTATCACTCCTATGCCCATCTTCTGAAAGCTGTTGAGAAAAATGTATAATTTTGTGGATTTCTGCCACTTCAAATTTATTATATTTAATTTTAGTTTTGTTCTACAAATCCTATAATATCACCCTTGTCAGATGTATTTCCCATCTGCCTGGCTATTTCAAAATCTTATCACTCTTCTCAAGTAGATAATTTTTGGCCTCCTGATCTTCAAGAGATTACTTTTACTCTGTTTCACAGTGAAAATCAAGAGTTGAATGTGGAAAGAACCTAAACTCTTAGATATCAAATTATACACACCTGTAAGTGTTTTGAGACGGAGTCTCGCTCTGTCGCCCAGTGCAGTGTCATGATCTCAGCGCACTGCAAACTCTGCCTCCTGGGTTCAAGTGAATCACTTTCCTCAGGCTCCCGAGTAGCTGGAATTACAAGCCCGCAGCAACACACCTGGCTAATTTTTGTGTTTTTAGTGAAGATGAGGTTTCACCATGTTGGTCAGGCTGGTCTCAAACTTCTGACCTCGTGCTCTGCCCACATCGGCTTCCCAAAGTGCTGGGATTATGGAAGTGAGCCACCGTGCCCAGCCTCTTCCTTCCTTTTTAAAATTGATTTTCAAACTTAATGGGGGGTCACTGTTACCTTTACTGCCACCTGCAGGATGGCCTCATCTACTGTTACTTTCTCCACACCATACTGCATTATCTCCTTTCTTTCCCACACTTTCAGCTTCTCTTCTCTCCTCTTTCTCTCTCTCTTTCTTTCCTTTCCCCTCTCTCTGCCTGCTGACTTCAAATTGCTCTCAGATAGCAATAACAGAAAAAAAACAAGTATTTCTTCATTGATAATGTTATTTAAAGTGAAATCATCTTTTCTACTCAGAGACATGCTCTTTAGGAATTTAAGCAGCCACTGTCATTACCTTTTCACTATACACTGGTGGGTCAGCATCCTTCATCCCAGAGCCAGCTCTTACTATTTCACTGAAATTATCTTTTATATAGTCACCACTGTCTTTACATGCACTAATCCAAAGGGTGCACTTCAGGCCTTATTTTATCTGACTTCTCTGCAATTCTTGATGCTATTGATCAAGTTTTTGATTCTTGACACTTTTTTTCTTGTCGTTATTTTTCTACTCCTGCTTCTTCCCTTATATTTTCGACCTTTCCAAATCTCCAGCCCGGGGAAGAAAACACTTCTTTTGGTGCATTTGGTGTGCAGCAGAACTTGGTCTTCTTCCCAGTTTTCTTTTCACTTCACAAATCTATTTGAGTTATCTCATTTATACTGCAAGCCTCAACTACCTGCTGACAAATGGTCACTTACCTTTTTTCTTTTTTCTGGATAGAAAAGATCAGCCTTTCTAGACAGTTCTGGATCACCTACTTACTGAGAGTGTACATATTCCACAGAGTCCTCAAGCTGAATTCAGTCTTTTCATTCTACCTCATCAAAGCTTGTACTGTTTTACATATTTATTTTGGAAATTGGTGAAAGCCGTTGACATCTTCCAAATTGTCTCAGACTCTATGTGGACAGTCTTTTTCTAGTTTCATTGTTTCTACCCTAGCAACGTTTCTACATCCACCAATTCCTTCTACTTCTGGGGCTCTATTCTGTTCTACTTCAGACACCTATCATCAATCAAGTGGAATTCTCTCATAGGCTACTTTTATTTTTTTTATTATTTATTTATTTTTTTTTGCTGGCATTGCCTTCCTTCCAACTATATGATATAGATGCATGAGTTACTTTTCCAACAGCTAAGATAGGGCATATGCCTTCCCTCTTTAAAAGTGTTTAAGGTTCTACAGTTCTCTATTGCATATAAAAGTTTTATTTGTATCATGCATAAAATGACATTGAGAGCAAATCCGTGTTTGGTTCCTATCATCCCAAGCTCCAACTTCTCATTCTTCTCCACCCATCTGTTATACTCAAGCCATGCCAAAAACTATCTGCTTCCATATACCTATTACCTTCATGCCTCTACACTTCGTCAGGTCATTTTATCTTTCTGAAATGTTCTGCCTTTTCCTTGTCTACATGACATAGTTGTATATATTTGTCAATTTTAGTTGAAGCATTATCTATAAAAACTTGACTTCTCCAAGCAGACATAGGGTCATTTCTCATGATCCAATAATCCTTGTCCTGATTCCAATTTAACAGGAATTACTATGTAATACAGAGCAATTTGTACATTGTATGTCAAATGCAGTTGACCAAAATGCCAAATGTTGTAAGGGGCCCAGTATCTGTTTCCTTATTGCAAATAATTCTTGGAAACAATAGAGATTATGCTTCTACCAGTTACCTCAGCTGCTACTCTTGATTTTCAAAGAACTGTTTTAGGTGTGTGGGTTATCACAATGTTCCATATACACTGTTTGTTAATCACTACATTCTAGACACTGTGAAAATTCTTTCACTTTCCTCCAAAATTATGTGTTAGGTCCATTGATGGAATAGGATGATTAATAAGTTTACATCATGTCATCATTAAGAAATTCAAGTTGAATATTAGTTAACACAGCTCTTAAAAGCACTTTGCCTAAACTGTTATCAAAACATCGTACTGTCTCCCTTATTTAGAAGCTTCAATTTTCTGCTCCATTCCCTGGAATCTACTCTTTTTAAAAATTTTCTGTTGCCATTATTCTTAGATTCTTGATATTAGCCCTTTATCAGATGAATAGGTTGCAAAAATTTTTTCCCATTCTGTTGGTTGCTGGTTTACTCTAATGATTGTTTCTTTTGCTGTGCAGAAGCTCTTAAGTTTAATTAGATCCCATTTGTCTATTTTGGCTTTTGTTGCCATTGCTTTTGGTGTTTTAGTCATGAAGTCCTTGTTTATGCCTATGTCCTGAACAGTATTGCTTACGTTTTCTTCTAACGTTTTTATGGTATTAGGTCTTATGTATAAATCTTTAATCCATCTGGAGTTAATTTTTGTATAAGGTGTAAGGAAGGAGTCCAATTTCTGCAGTTTTCCCAACATCATTTATTAAATAGGGACTGATTGCTTGTTTCTGTTAGGTTTGTCAAAGATCAGATGGTGGTAGATGTGTGGCATTATTTCTGAGGCCTCTGTTCTGTTTGATTGGTCTATATCTCTGTTTTGGTACCCTGCTGTTTTGATTACTGTAACCTTGTAGTATAGTTTGAAGTCAGGTAGTGTGATGCCTCCAGATATTATTTGTTTATTTATTTATTTTTCATAGGATTGTCTTGGTTATGAAGGCTCATTTTGGTTCCATATATAGTTTAAGGTGGTTTTTTCCAGTTCTGTGAAGAAAGTCAATGGTAGCTGGATGGGAATAGCATTGAATCTATAAATTACGTTGGTCAGTATGGCCATTTTCACATTATTCATTCTTCCTAACCGTGAAGCATGAAATGTTTTTCCATCTGTTTGTGTCCTCCCTTATTTCCTTAAGGAGTGGTTTGTAGTTCTCCTTGAAGAGGTCCTTCACATCCCTTGTCAGTTGTATGTCTAGGTATTTTATTCTCTTTATAGCAATTGTGAATGGGAGTTTATTCATTATTTGGCTCTCTGTCTGTTATTGGTGTATAGAAATGCTTGTGATTTTTGCACTTTGATTTTTGTATCCTGATACTTTGCTAAAGTTGCTTACCATCTTAAGGAGATTGTGGGCTAAGATAAGGGGGGTCTTCTAAATATACAATCATGTTGTCTGCAAATAGAGACAATTTAATTCCTATTTTCCTTATTGAATACCCTTTATTTCTTTTTCTTACCTGATTGTCTTGGCCAGTGTGGTGATTCCTTAAGGATCTAAAAATAGAAACACCATTTGACCCAGCAATCCCATTATTGGGTATATATCCAAAGGATCATAAATCATTCTATTATAAAGACACATGCACAGGTATGTTTATTGCATCACTGTTCCCAATAGCAAAGATTTGGAAGTAGCCCAATTGCCCATCAATGGTAGACTGGATAAAGAAAATGTGGCACATATATACCATGAAATACTATGCAGCCATAAAAAAGAATGAGTTCACATCCTTTGCAGAGACATACATAGAGCTGGAAACCATCATTCTCAGCAAACTGACACAAGAACAGAAAGCCAAACACTGCATGTTCTCACTTATAAGTGGGTGTTGAACAATGAGAACACATGGACACTGGGAGGGGAACATCACACACTGGGTCCTTTCAAAGGGCAGGGGCCTAGGGGAGGGATAGCAGGGGGTGGGTGAATAGGGGAGGGATAGCATTAGAATTACCTAATTAGATGACGGAGTGATGGATGCAGCAAACCACCATGTAATGTGTATACCTATGTAACAAACCTGCAGGTTCTGCACATGTACCCCAGAACTTAAAGTATAATAAAAAGAAAGTAAAAGAAAATCTAAAGGAAGAAACATTTTTTAAAAAAATTCTGTTGCCTCTCTCACAGCTGTTTTTTCTTTTTCCTTTTTGTTTTTATCTTAGGCAACAATGGGTGTTTTATCCAATCACAAATATTTAAATTAAGGCATAATATATCTGGATATAATTGCGTACAATCTTTTTTTTTAGCATTACAGTCTTTATTTTACTTCATTTTATAACTGACTGATATAAAATGAAGACAAGAAGACTCGTACAGAAAAGTCCAGCTGTGTCTTTGTTTCAACAGCTTTTCCAGACTCTCTACTTAAGGCTTCTTGTAATATATCTAAAGGTTTCAAGGTATATTTTGCACAAAGACTGTTGTTTTTCTAAAGTGGGCTCTTGGACCATTTTTAGCCTACTTCACAGTGACTGTGATCTTCTTGGTGTCACAGATAAATCTTTTCAAGTCTTTACTCATAGAAATTTATACTATTTCTGATAACCATTTCTGAAATAAAAATGTATATGAATACAATAAATAAAACAAAATGTTTGTATGACAGTTTTATTTCATAATTCAGCTTCAAGTGAAGCATAATTAAAGAATAAATATTAATTCTTCTTAATTGTTTTATGGAAACTACAATTTGCTCTAAGTTTTTCAGAATATTTCAAAAGTTTAGGAACTTCAAATATTTTAATTTATACTGTTATTTTTAGTATCGCTTGAAAGACAACAGGTAAGATTTATGTGCTTCTCTCTGTTCCTGTTGTGTTACCATTAAATTAGACTCTTTTGGTATGTACTTTAATACTAATGTTTTATTTTATTTTATTTTTTTGAGATGGAGTCTCACTCTGTTGCTCAGACTGGAGTGCAGTGGCACGATTTTGCCTCACTGCCGCCTCTGCCTCCCAAGTTCAAATGACTCTTCTACCTTAGTTTCCTGAGTAGCTAAGACTAAAGGTGCCCACCACCCCACCCAGCTAATTTTGGTATTTTCAGTAAAGGCAGGGTTTCACCATGTTGGACAGGCTGGTTTTGAATTCCTGACCTCAAGTGATTCACTTACCCTGACCTCTCAAAAGTACTGGGATTACAGGCATGAGCCACTGTGCCTGGCCAATATTAATGTTTTATAATTATACTTTGTCAAAAGATCTAGAATTCTATGGATGGTTTCAATAAATTTTAATAATATATGGATAATAATGATAAAATGACAACAATAGTTATAATAACATCATAATGATAATAAAAGCTACCACTTTAGGTATTGTTTTATGTGATCATAAAACCAACATTTTATGTAAATATTATTTTCAGTTTTAAGGATACTACCAGCAGCTGTGGTCTTTTGGGGTCCTTGTGTAATTTAAAAGAAGATAAAGTTATTTCTTGTCCAGATAATATAGGATAGGCCTCTTTATTCCTGATCCTCTCAACTAAGTACAACCACAAACACTGGAAGTAGTGTAAGACACACACACACACACACACACACACACACACAAACACAAAAGAGAACTTGGAAAAATAAGCAGATATTAGAGGTCTCAGGATTAAAGAAACAGGTCTTTTGATGCTCACCCAGCAGAACAAAGTAAGCCAGGCCATTGTTCCCCTGTCTTCAATTTTGCATCAGAATGCAGATCAGGTAGGCTCATTCCTCTGCCAGAGTGAGTAAGAGTCCTTTAAATACCCCAAGTCAACCCGGAAGTATCAGGAATGGAGACTACCAAAGCAGACATGGCTAGTTAGCAAGGACTAAGGTTGTGTCCCACTCTTCCCTCACCCATGCTACACACAAACGCAAGGGATACCTAGGGTGCCTCAAAGCACTGGGAGGGGGATCTTGCCATCATAAGCTGGCTGGCCCAGGAAGCCATCCATCCTTGTGGGTCAGAGGCTCCCTTCTTTACCAAGAGACACTGGTCAACTGGGCAGAAGCAGCAAGGAAAATTCTGCCACAACAAATGTTTGTTGTTGTGTTCCTGAGACTCCCTCTCGACCCAAAATCGCCAGGCACTGGTCTGCACCCACAAGGGAAAACCTGCCACAGTGAGTGGCACTGCCAGGGAAAGACTTTCTAAAGGCTGGAGGCTCCCTTTCATAGATTGAGGCATTATGAAGCCAGGCCCGGGAAAGAATCTTCTAGCCACCAGGCAGTACCAGTAGAGACCACTCAGAGCCCAGTGGCAGCATATGGGACCTGATAAGCAGACCAAAATAAAGCTCCAAAAATGAAGTTGTCCTTGGGACCACAGTCCATATAAGTAGGCCAGGCTTGCTTGCTAAACTTAGACAAGGTGGCTACCTGCTAAAATAAAGACTTCAGTAGGACTTGTAATCTTCTAACAAAAGGCTGAATGTTATACCAGGAATCAGAAAAGTCACAACTTGAATGAGAAAACACTATCAAGTGACATCACTGAGAGGAATCAGATGTTGCAATTATCTGTCAAGGATTTAGGAGCAATCATCACAAAAATGACTTAATTGCAAAAAGCAACTAAA
Source organism: Saguinus oedipus (assembly GCA_031835075.1). Classification (NCBI taxonomy): domain Eukaryota; kingdom Metazoa; phylum Chordata; class Mammalia; order Primates; family Cebidae; genus Saguinus; species Saguinus oedipus. The sequence goes on along the minus strand of CM063186.1, from coordinate 48,897,948 downwards.
AATTCTTTTGAAACAGATGACAAAATAGAAAATATCAAATAATTCCACCAATTATTAAAGAGAATCAAATGGAAGTTATAGAACAAATCAATATAATCACAGGAAGGGAAAATAGCTTGTTAGATAGGATAAATACAGACTAGAGATGAAAGGCAACAGAATTACTGAGTTTGAGAACAGATCAATAATTGATAGAATTGCTCCACTGTTCTTATAATAAGAGTTCAATATGGATGCAAAATGCATAGTGTTTCTGTGTGTCTGCAAAAATAATGGTTGAAGATCATTAATCAACTAGAGCACATCAATTTGTTTGTTTTTTAAATTCTCTATGAATTACTCCATGAAGAGAAAGGAAAGACAAGGTACAGACTGAGAGAAAATTTTGCAGGCAGCATATTCTATGAAAGGTCAGAGTGTAGAATGTATAAAGGATTTGAAACAATGAACAGTAAAAATAATTCAATTAGAAAAATACATGAACATGTGTTTCACTGAAGAGGACAGATACCAATAAAACATCGCATGAAACATTGTTCAACGTCGTTTGTCATTAGGGAATGTAAAGTTAAACCAATCATGATATATTACTACACTTATCACAACAGTTATAATTTCAAAAGATAAAAACAGTAAAAATCACCCCAATCTTGTTTTCTGAGTTTGAAAGTAAACCGAATCACTCATTCGCTGCTAATGGGAATGTTTAATTCCACAGCCATTTTAGAAAATAGTTTGGCGATTTCATATAAAACTAAGCATACTATTTCCATATGATCTAGCAGTTTCACTCCTTAGACTTTTATTCTAATGAAATAAAAAGATATTTTCACACACAAAAAACATACAGGAATGTTGATAGCAGCTTTATTACTTAACAGCTGGTGGCTAGAAACAGCCCAAATGTCCTTCAACAGGTGAATGCTAAAGAAATTGGCATATACTGTGTTAGTGTATTTTCACACTGCTGATAAAGACATACCTCAGACTGAGCAATTTACAAAAAAAAAAAAAAAGGTTATTGGACTCACGGTTTCACATGGCTGGGGCGGCCTCACAATCATGGTAGAAAGTGAAAGGCGCTTTGTACATGGCTGCAGCAAGAGAGGAAAGAGCATGTACAGCAAGAGACAAAAGAGCTTGAAATGCCCCTTTGTAAAACTGTCAGATGTTGTGAGACTCATTTGCTATCAGGAGAACAGCATGGAAAAGACCTGGCCACATGATTCAATTATCTCCCACCAGGTCCCTCCCACAACATGTGGGAATTATGGGAGCTATACAGTGAGATTTGGGTGGGAAGACAGAGCCAAACCATATCTTATACTCATGCCATGGAATCCTACCCCACAACAAAATAGGAAAAATCTATTGATGCTTGAAGCAACTTGAAATCAATTCAAGGAAATTATGCTAAGTTAAGAAAAAACAGCTTGCAAAGTAACATATATAACATTCTTGAAGTGAAAAGTTTATAAAGATACAAAACAAATTAATGCTTGCTAGGGCTTAGGGATAGGACTATGTGTGTGGGTATGGCTATCAAAGAATAGCCTGGGGGCTCCTTGTAATAGAACTGTTCTGTATCTTGTCTATTTTAGGATTATACAAATCTACAGACGTGGTAAAACTTTATAGACCAAAACACACACTCATACCCACTCCTCCCCCACACAAATGCACACACATTTTGTCAACCTAAATAACAGATATATAATGATTCTCCAAAGATAATACGTTTATCTGGGAGTGAGCATTGCAATGTGGAATATGATGCCAGAGTAAGCTATGGACATATTCAAGGAGGTAAAGGAAGGAAAGTTTGGCCACAGGGATCAGTAACAAAGGTAGTGTGAGCCCAAGGTTGGACAGGCGTTATTGGGCAGATGTTGTCACAGAAGTGTTTTTATGGGTAAAGTTTTTGTGGTCTTTGTGAAAAGTTATTGATCGGGTTTGGCTCTGTGTCCCCACCCAAATCTGATGTCAAATTATAATCTTTATGTGCTGAATGAGGGACCTGATGGGAGTGACTGAATCATGGGTGTATTTTCCCCCATGCAGTTCTCATGATAATGAGTGAGTTCTCATGAGACCTGATGGTTTTAAAGTGTCTGGCAGCTCCCCGCTAGCTCTCTCTCTTCCCTGTTCCACCGTGATAAGACATGCTTGCTTCCACTTTACCTTCTGCCATGATTGTAAGTTTCCCAAGGCCTCCTAACCATGTTTTTTGTTTTGCTTGTGGCTCCATGAGTCAATTAAACCTCTTTTCTTTATAAATTATCCAGTCTCAAGTAGTTAATTATAGCAGTGTGAAAATAGACTAATATAGAAAATTGGCACAGTGAGAGCGGGGCACTCCTATGAAGATACCTGAAAATGTGATAGCAATTTTGGAACTGCATGACAGGCAGAGGTTGGAAAAGTTTAGAGGGCTCAGAAGAAGACAGAAAGATGTGGGAACATTTGGAACTTCCCAGAGACTTATTGAGTGGATTTGACCATAATGCTGATAGTGATATGGACAATGAAATTGAGGCTGAGGTGGTCTCAGATGAAGATGAGAACTTATTGGGAACTACAGTAAAAATCATTCTTGCTATGCTTTAGCAAAAAGATTGGGGCATTTTTTTCTCTCTCTTATTCAGTAGGAATAAGCTATCCAGGGCTCACTGATGCAAGGGGTGGGTTCTCTAGGCCTTGGGCAACTTTGGCCCTGTGGCTCTGCAGTGTACAGCCCCCTTGGCTGCTTTCAAAGCCTGGCATTGAGTGTCTGCAGCTTTTCTAGGTATATCGTACAAACTGTCAGTGATTCTACCATTCTGGGGTCTGGAGGATAGTGGCCCTCTTTTCACAGCACCACTAGGCAGTGCTCCAGTGGAGACTGTGTTGGGGCTCCAACCCCATATCTCCCCTCTGCACTGTCCTTGTAGCATTTCTCCATGTGGGCTCAGCCATGTAGCAGACTTCTTCCTGGACATCCAAGCATTTTCATACAGCTTCTGAAATCTAGGCAGAGGTTTCCAAACCCTTGCCTCAGCACACCTGCAGGCCCAACACCACATGGAAGCCACTGAGGTTTGGGGCTTGTACCCTATGAATAAGTGGCCCAAGCCATACCGTGATCATTTTTAGCCACAGCTGCAGCTGGAGCAGCTCTGATGCAGGGTGCCATGTCCTGAGGCTGAATGGAGAAGTTGGGCCCTTGGCTCAGTCCAGAAAACCATTTATTCCTCCTAAGCCTCCAGATCTGTGACTGGAGAAGCTTCCATGAAGCTATCTTTGTCTCTCTTATTCAGTAGGAAAATATTGAAAAGATCTATACAGTACCTTCCTTCATACTAGAAAGAGAACCCTCACCAGACACTGTATCATCTGCCAATGCCTTGATCTTGTACTTACCAGCCTCCAGAACTGTGAGAAATAAATGTCTGTTCTCTAAACCACCTTGCCTATCGTGTTATTTATCTCTATGTGCCTATCTATCTACCCATCTATATATCAATCTATCTTTTTATAGCAACACAAAATAAGACTATATCTATTATATTTTTAAAAGTCAGTATTACTATTTCTAGAAAGCATGTATCTTTGAGTGTAGAGTAACAATTAAAAGATTTCTTCCTATGGAATAGACATTATTACTTTAAATCTCACCCTCATGTGAAGTTTTAAATTAAAAGAAGAAAGGATAGGAAAAAAGTAAAATATCTTGGGAGATCAAATATAATCATTATTGTAACTTTGAAAAAGAAAAATTAGTAGATTCGTTAAATTGAAATGGTACAAATGAACGTAAACATATAGTTAATATTGACTTCAGAAAAACAAATGAGGGATTGATAGCTAAAGTAATTAAAAGGCAAGAATTTACAAAACACAGTTATCAGAATAAGAGAAGATATTCAGGAGCTAGACTTGGTAGTTACTGGGAGACATTGTGCATGTTCCAAGGTAAGTGAAGTGTCAGGTAGGCAGAACAATAACAGAATGATGAAGATTGGGCACAGTTTTCTTAGTTTTCACCAAGAACTGTGACATGGAGAATCTTCACTTTATGACAAAGCAAAATAAATATTTGCTTTGACATTTTACCTTAACTTGAAATAAGAATGATGAATGTTTTGTCCATGAAGTGAGGACAAAACAGCAGATGATTTTCACACTACTATTGACATCATATGATGAGGTTGAGTGTTTTAAGCACCCATAGGATATATGAAGTTATATATAATGTAATTCTGGGACTACTCCCTATATTCAGACATTAAAATCTTTATTACAAAGTGTGTCTTTATAGATTTAAAACACATTTAGATCATATTTAAATTATAATGGAAATAAGAAAATATGCAAGTTAAATCATCAAATTAAGAATCTTTGGAAATTTATTAATATAAAAGAAATAACCACAAAATCAGTGGGCATTAAGTACATATTTCTTGAAAATTTACAGAATAGTTGAGATAAGAAAAGCCTTAGGAAATTTTTATAAATAAATCCCAAGAGAGTAAAGAAAACTGGCTGGTAAACAAATTAGGAATCACGTAAAGATGTGGAGTGGAAGAGAACCAGCTATAAAAGGCAAGAATAAAAATCAAGCAAAACTAGGACAGGATAATATACAGTCAGCACTGGGCTTACAAAAATCAGGAACAGATTATGTGACTATTCATTATCCTCTCACTAATCAAATAAAATATTCATTAAATGTACTTTCAGGCTGAAGTATGTTTTAGAATACAGAGGAGATTGCATATTATTTTAGTAGTTGGCAGTAGGATGAGGAAAAAGTTCAAACCATATGTAAAAGAGAAAATAATCAAGAGATTTTAGAATCCAGAAATGATGTGCCAGTTGTAGCAAGACAAGAAGAACAGGTCATTGAGGCAGAATACTACCTCATTGGTCACTCTGTAGAGACAATGTTAATTTTAATTACCATAAGCAATATTTAGATTTATTTATTAGGTTGGTGCAAAAGTAACTGTGTTTTTTTCCATTGAAAGTAAATTACTTTTGGTCCAGACACGGTAGCTCATGCCTGTAATCCCAGCACTTTGTGAGGCCAAAAGTGGATCACGTGAGGTCAGGAGTTTAAGACCAGCCTGATTAACACAGTGAAACCCCATCTGTACTAAAAATACAAAAATTAGCTGAGCATGGTGGCACAGGCCTATAATTCCAGCTACTTTGGAGGCTAAGGCAGGAGAATCACTGAAACCTGGGAGGTGGAGGTTGCAGTGAGCCAAGATCACACGACTGCACTCCAGCCTGGGTATCAGAGCGAGAATTAGTCAGACGGCTCACTGCAACCTCTGCCTCCCTGGATCCAGCACTTCTCCTGCCTCAGCCTCCCAAATAGTTGGGATTGCAGTAGCCCACCACCACACCTGGCTAATTTTTGTATTTTTAGTGAAGACAGGGTTTTCACCAGGTTGACCAGCTTGTCTCAAACTCCTGACCTCAGGTGATCCACCCACCATGGCCTCCCAAAGCAGTGGGATAACAGGAGTGAGCCACTGTGCCCAGCCGTAAAGTACTTTTATAAGGTTTTACACCAACCTGATGTTTTTCAATTCATAGTCATCAAATCTTAGGGCTTTTCCAATTTTCCAAAAGAAGTTCAGAAACTACCCTGTTTCTCTAGCAATTTTCCAAACATTGGCAGTCAACTTAAATCTTTATTAAAGGTGTTGATTCATTCTTCTAATAATATTTACAGGATACCTCAGTGTGCCAGACCTGGTACAGGGATTTAAATATACATTGAAAAAAAGAGACATAAAAATTAGACATGAATAGCAGAGTAATCAAATGGTCACAGAAATATATAACATTAAAACTGTGGTAAAGGTTATGAAAAAATGTATATGGTACAATGAGGTCAGTGAAGAGAAAAATATAAATTCATCTCAGGGTGAATGTCAAAAGGCTTTCTTGAGAATGTAACATTTGAGCTGGATTCAGGAAGATGAGTATAAAATAATAAAGAAAATATGGGAAGAGTAAAAAGTTCCAGGAAAAGAGAAGTGTATCACTAAGGGTGCAATGAGAAGACAGAACTGCAGAGCAATTTGAACAGCTAAGAAAAAAGATGTTGACTATACTAGGAGATTTGATTAATGAGGAATTGGCTGGTAAGAAGTAAATATAACTCTAACAATGTAGGATAGAAACTATAATGTGCAATCACTACCCCTAGGGCATAGATAGGGCACTTGAGTCAAGTCCCCTTCTCTCTCCTTATTAGAGAGACCGTCCCTAACAAGGTCTCTCCTAACAAAGGCAGACCTTGTTATGGAGAGCAAAGATGCTGAATGGCAGAGAAGTTGCTGAGGCACCACATAAGTAGAACTTGCTAGAAAGTGACCTCTAGAGTGTCAAGTAAAGCCATTCACTCAAAGTTGTCTCAATAGAGTAAATCCTCTACAAAACAACCTACGGATGCTTTTGGTTAATCTGCAGGCTTTGGGCTACTGGTTTCTGTCCATTGCAGGATCCATTAGCTGGAGAAGTTGTGTGTGTACCATGACAGTACTAGAGAAGTCATCTGAACTCCAGAGCTGGATACTGGGGTACCCTATGTACTATGAGATAATGCCAGGAGGAGCATCTTAGACCAAGAATAAAAGCCCTTTCTTTCTACAAAGTATTTCAACATCCTCTATTCAGAAAAGTTAACATTGTGTCAGCTGGCTGAAAAAAAATGTTTAGTGGGCTCAGGTTCATTCCCAGAGCAGACAGTAAGAGGGTTCATTCAGATATGGCAGAAAACAGATAACTGGCCAAGAAATTGACTGTGCATGTGTTGCACTGGAGTGAGTGGAAATTCAACACCAAGACAAAAATATGCCAGTTGCAGGGTCTTTATTGCTGGTGGCCACAGAGGACTTAATTCTCTCCAACCCATGGCCCCGAGCTCAGGGGGAGCAAGGCATTTAAGCTGCAAAACCACATCCTTGTTCAGGGGGGCCCAGTGGTGTGCAAGGCAAGCTGTCTGTATAGAAGCTAAAGTTAGTGGTTTATTGCAAGGGGAGCGGGGTAGCAATGGACATTTTTACCCTTAACACCTCTGAGAACTGCAGTACAATAACAGTTCCTAGAATTATACCTCTGCCCAGGGCCCAGGTGGCTTCTCTATAAGATGGCAGTGCTTGGGCTTCTGTTTGCCCCTATCTCACAGGGGCCCTAGGTGGGTAGAACAAAACACAGTCAAGGACATTGCTCAGGGTTTATTAAATGTTGTTGAAAGCACCCCGGTTGTCCCATAGAACCAATGTTTAATGGTTTCCTTTGAATATACATAGAAACAGTTCCTCCCACTCTTGAAACATGAGAAAGTTACATCTGTTTTATCTGAGTTCCTTTCTCAGGAAACCAACCATCAAGACTTAAGATAGAATCAAGGAACTGAAACTCACCAGATCACCACATCTGGACAAGGAGATAGCAGACCTCTCATCCATCATGATCACCTAACTGACCGCATATTGACCAATTTCTCTTCTTTACTTTTCCCTAGTTCCTGTTTTCCCATATATGGTTACATTTCTTCCCTGCCTTATAAATCCCAAATTTTAGTCAGGGAGATGGATTTGAGACTGATCTTCAATTTCCTCAGCTGAAGCCCCAGCAATATTCTGGGGCTTCTTTTATTCTTTAAGAGGCTTTTATTCTTTAAGCCTTTTCCCTGGCAATACTTCTTGTCTCCATGACTGGCTTTCTGTGTGGTGAGTAGCAGGACCTAGACAAAACTCCTGATGTTTCAGTAACATAATTTTCTTCTTTAATTTAAACCTGAATATAATTCAGCCTTTCATACTTTGCAGAAGTAGTTAATGTACAAAAGTGCAAATATGCAGAAGTCAGTATACTGATGCACAGTCTTGGGTTACATTGCTCTCTAACAAGTCTTTCTGGGCTTCAGGTTCTTTATAAAATGAGGAAAATGAAGCTAATGATATTTAAAATCTCTCTGTACTTTGAGTCACACAAAAAAGTACTTGAATGAGTATAACTAGTATGAATTGTTATTTTAAGAATCATATTTCCTGTATTCAGTGCTAGGCAAAAATATGACTTTGCTACTGCAGGCTTCCCACGCTCTCTCAGTGTGACACAGTGCCAGCAATGTCACTGCAGATGAAGGCTGATTAATACTCTCACAGACATGGACTTGTACCTGGAACTGCGGTTGGACAAATACTTTTAAATGACTACCATTGGCAAGGCAAGAGACTATGAGCAGAAGGACCTGTTCCTTTAGTTTATACTCCAGAGAGTAAATTAGAGTAATTCCCCTCAATGTAAAAGAAAGAATTTCAGCACAAATATTGGCTCACAATAGTGGTAGTTAAGTCAAAGACGTAGTCATTGCAGTATTAAGTGACATTCAAGGGAAAATGCATATTGCCAGTTTAATTTCATGATTTTCAGACAATGGCACCTGCCAGTTCCAGGTACTATGAAGACTGTGATTAGCATTCAAAAACAGCATCAGTTTGCAAGCTTATTCTTAATGATATTTTAACATATATTTGATTAGCAAGAGGATATTGAATCTGAACAGTTTTTTTTTTTTTAAATCCTGAAATGTCTCTTCAAATGCATATGCTGATACTGATGAAGAAATCTAGTTAAAAGTAAAGGTTAACCTTTATTCAAGTCCCAGATTTTTAACGTGCTGTTCTGTGCAGTGTTTATCAAGAATTTTTTCCTCCAACCTCATTATTTTCTGGTTTTCAAATGACCTAGGAGAGCGGTGCCAAAGGACCAAAATAAACACCATTTTGCATAAAATTCTGGCTCATAAAGTAGAGTTTTGGACAGTATACAGAAAACACTTTTAAAAGAGTTTGTGTCTTAGGCCACATATGAAGATGTGAATCCTTATATGTTGGATCTTTTAGGGAAACAAAAAAGGAAAGAAAGAATTTTCCATATAGCAGTAGCCTTTTCTAATGGCAGCAGCCTTTTCTGGAACAGCTGCTTGTAATGCCCATTTAATTGGCTTAAAGTTGTTCTTTCCTCTCCTGCTTTGATACAAGGTAACATCATAATTGAACTATTTTTAGAGATGTTACAAAACAACTTCCTGAACATCCAGCTGTATCTTTATTATGTGCCAAACATGTGTGGGCTTTTTGTATTTAAATGATAGATTGTTTTAAGTAGCTATTTTCTGTGACATTTTAAGATGAGTACCCTGTTAATATTTTTGTTTGTCTTACGGACTCAAATATTTTTGTAAGGTAACTCCAGTAAGAGTATCTAACCACTGGAAATTATTTATGCACAGCTTTTTCATAGCAGTACAGCATCTGCCAGTATAGTGTACAAATAACATCATTAACCCACGTGTTAAGTAAATATTCAGCATGTGCTCACTTTGTCAGATACACAACAGAAACCCAAAAACACAGAACAGCATGAAGCTTATGGTCCAACAGACAACTTTTAATTGCCTAGATTTTAACAATAAAAATGTGAAGAAGATAAATGCAACATAACTGAGACAATCAAGTTTTTCTGAGACAATCTGAAAAAAAATCCTTAGATTATAATTATGATTTTGTCTTGGTTATGTGGTTGACACTTGAGAGCAAACAATCATGCACTTTAGAATGTAATAATGTAGGATATGTCTGCAATCTGGGAGAGGTAGTAAATGACAGGGTGAGGACATAACAGTTTTCTTGGCAGGCCAGATAAATGAATTTAAGATTGTATGATAAAAGTTAGCTGAATTTAATATGAGGTTCTCAGATGAAAAACAAGGATTTAACACAAATAGAGAGAAGGGTAGCAGTATTGATTTTAAAAGTATCCTGACAATTTATGGACAATGAACCCAACACAAAGCAACAGTAAGTCATGTTAATAACATGAATCATCATAAGTCACACTGCCAAAAATGTCATTTTGAACGTGGTTACACTGATAGACATATAAAATGAGAAAAGTGATAGAAGCCTGGAACAAAAAAGAAAAGTGATAGTATGCTGCCTGTCACTTGGCTGAATCTGTTTGTTCAGTTCAAGTCACCAGACTTTCAGAAAGATATTGACAAAGCGGAAGATATTCAGAGTCAAGGAGACTAGAATTATGAAGGGAATTGACAACGTGACAGATGAAGCCTCCTTAAAGAAACTGTGGATATTGAATCTCTAGGAGAGAAAACTCAAGGGGAATATGAGAGTTCCCTTAAATAGACCAACCGCTTTCATGTGCAAGAGCCCTTTGATTTGTTCCTTACAGCCCTGATGCTTCAAACTGGAATGAAAAAGTTGAAACTACAGGGAACATAATTTTAGCTAAATGTAAAGAGAAATTTTCCACCACTAAGCGCTGTCTACGGATACCTCTGACTGCCTCTAGAGAGGCAGAACCTTAAGCCATAATATTGTCTGCATCACTGGAAGTTTTCAGGCACGGCCTGGATGAGCAGCTGTCTGGCAGATCGTTAAACAGGTGATTCAACATCCAATGGAAAACTGGACTAGCTGTCCCTAAAGATCTCTTATCTCTTACCACTCTAGATCTATACAAAGTATGTATTTTATTTGTCTGGCCAGTAAGCATGGGCATTCATGCTCCTAACTACATACTACATTCCTTTTTTTTCTTTTTTATTGTGGGTTTTTTTTTTTTTTTTTTTGAGACAGAGTTTCACTCTTGTCGCCCAGGCTGGAGTGCAGTGGTGTGATCTCAGCTCACTGCAACCTCTGCCTCCCAGGTTCAAGTGATTCTCCTGCCTCAGCATCCCAAGTAGCTGGGATTACAGGTGCCAACCACCATGCCCAGTTAATTTTTGTATTTTTGGTAGAGATGGAGTTTCACCATGTTGGGCAGGCTGGTCTCAAACTCTTGACCTCGTGATCTGCCTGCCTCAGCCTCCCAAAGTGCTGGGATAACAGGCATGAGCCACCACTGCCAGCCACTACATTTCTTTAATAGTAAAGTCTTTGACTTTTTTACTGTTTACACATTTAATTTTATAATATTAAAATATTTTAATTAGCAAGCTCACATAAGGAACAATTTCATATTTATATACCTATAAATATAATTTATCTCATGAAAAGTTAATAATATGTTAATTAATAAGTTAATTAAATATGTCTAGCCATATGTCAAGAATGTTGTGTTTAGCAACTGTTAGCAAAAAGGAAATATTTAAATAATTTCAATGGTAATACAAAAATATTTTAGTCCCAATCATAGAACTACATGAGTTTGCCACAAAGTAGGATCTTAGTGACTGATTCTGTTTTGTTTTAAACCTCAATAGCTGGAAGCCCAGGCTCCCATGGTTATAGGAAGGTCTGTGTTGGGGTCTGTTAAGCAAGATATTATATTTCCCTGACCCCTTCACGGGACTCATGACAGGGGTGCCTTGCCCACTCAGCCTGCTGCTCTTGACTCCTCACAGGAGAGAACACATAAGTGAATGACATGGGAACTGGAGTGCATGAGTGATGGAGCCAGCTGGCCTCTTCAGCGCCAATAAGGGAGAACTCCACTCACTCACACCTGCTGTGTTCCACCCTCCATGGGAGGGAGTGGTGCAGGTGAGCAGGTACATGAGCCAGGACGAGAGCTTTTGTGAGTGGCAAGAGCAAACTCCATGCAGGCCCCACAGCAGCATTTGCAGGCAGTGCCCACGAGCCCTGAAGCACCAGAGAGAGTGTTACAGTGCTCTTTTAGCTCTGCTGTCTGTGGACAGCTCAAGTGTTAACTGCGTAGAGGGCCTTCTGCATTTTAACATGAGGCAGTTGCCTTCAGCCAGCGAGGGCAGAGGGCCAGTGTGACAGCCTTTTGTGTCCATACTCTTGGCTCCCGAGCTCTTGTCCAGTGTCCAGGAGAATTGAGGTCACATGAACGAATTGAAGTATGGTAAATGCAATGGATTTTATTGCAGATGAAAGGGGCTCTTAGTGGAAAGGAAAGCTGAAAAGAAGATGAGGTGGGAAGCTAATCTTCCCCTGAAGTCCAACCATCTCCGGCTGGACTCTTCTCTGAAGTTACACCATCAAGCCATCCTTTTGAAGTCAAGCCCCTTCTCTCTGATGTCCAGCGACATTCTCCAACATCCAGCTGCTACTCTTTCTCTACTGGCTGAGTCCGTGGTTTTACAGGTACAAGATGGTGTAAGGCCTGTTGCCTTGCCGGGAGTCAAACGGACACATTCATCACTCTCCACGCCTGTTAACTGTGTCATCACCTGAGCTCATTATCTGGCTTCGCCACATAGCTTCCCCACACCCGCCTCTGCATACCATGCCCAAGCCCACACTCAGCACTAAATTATGCATCCAACCTTCAGCCCGCTGTTAGAAAACCCTGCAGAAAAATTTTTAAAGAAGCCCCACCATAGCCTGCCCCGTAGGGCCCCCTGCAGGCCCGCATACCCAAGGTCCCACCCGCCTACCAATGACAGCTAGTTTCATGTACTTCCTATTTTAACTCCATGTACTTTCTGCTCCTCAACAGCCAATAGAAATGCCTTCTCTTTGTTTCCCCAGTACCCAATCAATTGCCTGCCCTCCCCATAAAACCCCACACCCTGAACAGCAGGGTGCGACTTCCCTGGCCCTGCCTTGGACCACTGAACCCCTCCAGGGAGCTGAATAAATTAGCTTCTCACTTTCTAATACTTGTCTCAGTTTCCTCATTTTACCTCGGCAATAAATCCTACAGATGGGAAGCAGGGTGGGCCATACTTGGCTTAGAAAAAGGCAACATTCAAGCAGAAAAACAGGGATGTAACTTCTCACTTTGGGTTGTGGTTTCAGGCTTGAGGGTGGGGTTTTATGGGGAACTGATCTTTTCTGCCTAGAATTTTTCTACCTCCTGTCCCTATCACCTGTATCCGTCATGTCATCATGGAGAAGTCCTCATTGCTGCGGCATCCTTTGCCACTGCATGGTGCTGCTATGTGGGTTTTTCCTAAATTCTCAGGCCTTGTGACCCAGAGCCTTCAGAGACAGGCCCTGCTATGAGCAATCTGCTTGCTACTAACCCAAGTGTGCCTCCAGGGAAACATGGGTTAGCAGATGTCTTCTGAAGAATTCCTTATTGTAGAGTCCCATCAGACTCTTCAATTAGTCTCAAATCTTATCTATTTCTGGGCCCATCCAGATTACTATTCACCAGTGGGCCTGAAACATAACTGATCTTTACTAACCATTTGCAGTTTGAAGTATGGGTCAGGGGCAAATGGATATCTTCTAATTTTAGAAAAACAATGCTGAATTTCTGTTCTTTACTTATATGTGCGTGTTAGAGATGGATCAAATGACAACCTTCTTTTTATTTGAGACAGAGTTTCGCTCTTTTCTGCCCTGGCTGGGTGCGATGGCCTGATCTCAGCTCACTGAAACCTCCACCTCTCAGATTCAAGCAATTCTCCTGACTCACCCTCCTGAGTAGCTGGGATTACAAGCCTGGCTAATTTTGTATTTTTAGTGGAGACAGGGTTTCTCCATGTTAGTGAGGCTGCTCCCAAACTCCTGACCTCAGGTGATCCACCCTCCTCAGCCTCCCAGAGTGCTGGGAAGTGAAGAGCGTGGTTCCTTTAAATGAAACAGAAGTGAGAAAGGGAAGTGCTGGGTTGAGAAGGGCATGATCCTTGGCTACGGCTCCACCCACATGAACCTAGGTGAGGACAGGCATCCTGCCTTTGCACTCAAATGTTGCATTTCTCAAGACCACATCACTCTCCGCATTCCTATCCTGGGCCTCTAAAAAACCTGGAGGCCCTAGCAGGGGGACACAGGTGGTGGACATCGTGAGGATCACATAGATGAAAGAACACACAAGTGGCTAGTCGGTGAGAGCATGCCAGCAGAGGAGTATGCTGGCAGGCACCAGCAGGCTGGCAGCACCAGCAGGCCGGCAGGCCACTGACCAGTGGAACAATGTGGAGTTTGGCCAGGCAGTCGGAGGCCAGCCAGGAACGCTGAGTGGCCCAACTCCAGGGGAAATCCGTCTCCTCTCTGGCTCTGTTATTAGTGGAGGGCTGCTTCCACTCAATAAAACTTTGCACTCATTCCTTAAGCCCACGTGTGATCCAATTCTTCCAGTACATCAAAGCAAGAGCCCAGGATACAGAAAGCCCACTGTCATAGTGACAAGTTGAGGGTCTAATTGACCTAGTTAACATAAGCTGCCTATAGACAGTAAACTAAGAGCACTCTGTAACACACACCCACTGGAGCTTCAGGAGCTGTAAACATTCAACCCAAGACACTGCTGTGGGTCAGAGCCCCACATCCTACCAGTCCACATCCTTCCCTAGAGGTTTGAACAGTGGGGCGCCAAAGAAGTGAGCCACACCCTCATTGCAGGCCCTGTGCGGGGTACAAGGGAACCTTTCCTGTTTCAGTAATAAAGTCACTGTGTTTCAAAGTGTTCTTTCCTGAAAGGCACAGTCAAAATCAGAATTAATCACTTGGTGGCTTGACAGAGCCTGCTGTAGGAAGTTCCAACTGAAGAGATGGGTCTCTCCTTTTCACTACCACTGCTTGTGCCTCCTTCTTTCTTGCCTCTCTTGCTTTTCCCCTTTTTCCTTCTATTGGGTTATTTTTAAGGTGTTTGGGCTTTTGTTTTAGGACGTAGGTAGATGCACCACATGGAGATAAGTTGGATCTGAGAAGACATGCAGTTTGTGAGCCTGTCTCATAAACTAGGCACTGTTATCTTTGCATTTATGTATTTCTAATTTGTAATCATGTGTTATCAGTCCACTGTAAGTAAAATGAAATGGAGACTAGGCCTGAAAATAATCCCTGAGCAGAAAAAGACAGGTCTTGAAAGTGGTCTTAACCTTAATTGATATGTAAACATGGGTGAAATGTAATTTAGGCTATTACATTTATCTTAATGCCTATCTTAATAAAAAAGAAAGTTAAGTTTAATCAATAATTGCCAATTAACTTGCAGTTACATAACCAGGTACTTTCCAGTGGGATAGACCAAATAAGTCCACTGCATAGCTGTAAATAAAACAGCATCTTTTCTTTATTTCTGTGTTCACCCTATTAAAAAAAAAAGCTCACGCCTGTAATCCCAGCACTTTGGGAGGCCGAGGCTGGTAAATCACGAGGTTGGGAGATCGAGACTATCCTGGTTGACATGGTGAAACCCCGTCTCTACTAAAAATACAAAAAATTAGCTGGGCACAGTGGCACGTGCCTGTAATCCCAGCTACTCAGGAGGCTGAGGGAGGAGAATTGCCTGGACCCAGGAGGCGGAGGTTGTGGTGAGCCGAGATCACGCCATTGCACTCCAGCCTGGGTAACAAGAGCCAAACGCCGTCTCAAAAAAAAAAAAAAAAAAAAAAAAAAAAGCCTTTCCTTCGTATTTCTATGACTTTGAATTTAATGTTCTGTATTTTCGAGAGTTAAAATAAACTTTAAAATTTTAGTGTGGATCAGTTTATATTTTAACAGTAATAACATTTCATTTTTCTACTGTCTGTACTACAAGATTTAAAGAGAAAAATTTTGCATTCAGAATGTTAAAAAGTGAGCCATGATATTCTTTTGACAGACTTATGCAAATGCATGCCAAAAAATAAAATATATGTCTAGCTGGATCCTCTTTAAATATATTTGTTGTTTGATAAATTTAATGCATATAACTTTTTTTTTTTTTTTTGAGATGAAGGTTCGCTCATGTTACCCAGGCTGGAGTGCAATGGCGTGATCTCAGCTCACTGCAATCTCCGCCTCCTGGGTCCAGGCAATTCTCCTGCCTCAGTCTCCCAAGTAGCTGGGACTACAGGCATGCACCACCATGCCCAGCTAATTTTTTATTTTTAGTAGAGACGGGGTTTCACCATGTTGACCAGGATGGTCTTGATCTCTTGACCTCGTGATCTACCAGCCTCGGCCTCCCAAAGTGCTGGGATTACAGGCATGAGCCACCACACCTGGCCTAATGCATATAACTTGACAGGAGCAAAAAAAGGGTTTACTATGCCAAATATAGAAGTAAGTAAGACAAAGCTAAGGTATGGCACAAACATAACGTAAGGAATCCTGCCTCAGTAATTTTTATCTAAGTTACTCAATGGATATTGCATATTTAAGCACCATAAATATCACTTTTATTGGACAAATGGATGGGTTTCACAAATATAATTTCTTTTTTTTTTTAAATATTGCCTGAACTGAGCCACCATGCTTACCATGTATGTCTTAACTTTTCCCAACAATGGATCTTTTCCTATTGTACTAAACTTACCTGAAATTGCTTTTCTACTTTACTCCTCAAAGGTATAAATTATGGCTATTTTTCATCAATGTGCCCTACAATATTGCATATTATAAGCATTCCATAAACACATATTTGTAAATAAATTATTATTATTATTTTTAAGACAGAGTCTAGCACTGTTGCCTAGACTGGAGTGCAATGGCATGATCTCGGCTCACTGCAACCTCCACCTCCCAGGTTCACATGATTCTCCTGCCTCAGCCTCCTGAGTAGCTGAGATTACAGCCACAATCCACCACACCAGCTAATTTTTTGTATTTTTGGTAGAGATGGGGTTTCACTATGTTGAAGAGCCCCTGAACTCTTGTGATCTGCCCACATTGGCCTCCCAAAGTTCTGGGATTATAGGTATGAGCCACCACACCCAGACAAATTAATTTCTTAATTAAAGTTGATATATGCACAAAAAGTAAAAACTCATTAATCTTTAAAATTTCAGGTTATTCACTTACGAGTCAAATATCTATTGAATATCTAGTGTAAAGTGGAGAGTGTAGATCTTAGGGATAAAAAGATAAGTCAAGCAAAATCTCTATTGTTAAAGAGCTTTAAGACTAGTGATAGAGATATATTTGAAAATTAGCAAGTTATAATAGTATTAGAATCTTAATAGAATGTGTTTTAAAATATGCATATTCATTAATATGACATAAAAGTCAGATTTTATTTTAAAAAGGCTAATAAACTTAGGAATTCTGAAATCAGATGATACATTAATGTTCATGTAACTCACTTTTTGAGTTTATTACATGTATGATAGTAGTGATCAGGATTTTTGTAGCCCAATTTACATGGGCTCTATATTTTGATAACACTGATTTGTAACATTATATCTATCTTACTACTTATTAGCTGAAATTATTATATTGATCTACAAAATTTACTATTGCATGACAAAAACTGACTCTCTGGTAATAAACCCTTATTTTTAGTTGAGTTGTAATATTGAGATTTCTCTTCAAAGGAGGGAAACAAATATGATTAATGATAATTCACTTTGCCTATTATTTAGGTCAATGGTAAATAAGTAACACTGCACTGGAGAACTCTCTTTTTCTAAATGCTTTACAGTGGGGATTGTGGATGTAATGAATGCACATTTATTCTACTACATTGAAATATGAAATTGCAATGTGGTTAGTGGGTCAGAATTCATATATTCATAATTATTTTAGAAATTAAAAAAATTAAGAAATTTAGAAAAAATGGATTTGTCTCAATGTATTATATCTACTTTGGAATTCAAAACATATGTAAGAATAACATATTTATTCTTATTATTATTTCTGATGTGTAAATCTACTACAGAGAATTTAATAGAAGATGATTTAAATAGTGGATACTAAGAATTTTATGTTCATTTGGAAAATATCACTTCAATTCTTACCCAAATCACTGACTTTTATTTCTACTTTTGACATACAGTACTCAAATTGATGCCTTAATAGGCAACTATGCATATATACACATGCAAGTTTATGTACTTACATACAAACATTCAGACATATATTCATACCTTCAAGAGGCTAAATGTATGTGTATTTATATACAATATTAGCATTCATTATATTTCTAATAACCTTGGAAAATTTGCATTAGAACCTGGAACTAATTTTACCAATACAGATAGATGCTATTAGCAATTAGCACCGTGTCAATATCTAGTGTACAGTCACATATTTGTATGCTTTTCACATATATTTCTATATATTTACATATAAAATATATATACACAAACATGCATATATATGTATATATATATCTGTATATTTATACTGATGTGTTTATGCAGGTGCAGTAATTAGTAGTCAATTGCTTTGACTAGAATTCTCTTTTAAAACATACACTTTTAAAATTTATGCATAATCCTAGTTGATTTCAAAATATATTCCATACAAACTTCTCCAAAATATGTTTTCTGTCTTTTCCTATAACTTCAAGTAGACTCTAAATGTCCTCCAAACATCTTCCGGTTATTTAGCCATCTTACTTATTTCTTCATCGTCAAATGCCACAGCTATGTTCAAGCCTATCTTCTAATGTCTGGACTCCACATTAATCCATCCCCATTACCTGACAATACCACTTCTTTGGGAACTGGTATTGTCAGCCCCCCAAAAAAGGGTTCATTTGCCTGGTAAGTAACAAATGACTCTTCACAAGGGTGCAGGTTTTGCTAAATAAGGGTGTTATTGCTTGGCAAGGAAGGAGAAAATTAGGAGTATTCTCCAGAGCAGTGTTTCCCCTAGAGTAACTGGCAAGAGGGTTTTCTGGGGTGATGGAGAGGGTGCCCCA